>OY390721.1:17192849-17792849 GCA_959613375.1 Heteropelma amictum
CATCGACGCGAGAAGGATTTAGAAGAGAGAGAGAGAATAGGACAGACCGAACGACATCGACGAACGCGGCTTATTCTCGGGTGTTCGTGGTCTACGATTCTCCTGGGGTTTCTCTGTTTCTCACACGCGGCGAAAATTGGTCGCGACGTCCCATCTTCTCTTCGTATCATATATATATATATTTATGTACATATATATGAAAGAAAAGACAGACAGAAATAAATGTATGAGAGAGGTTCCTCGAGTGTGAGACACCTCTCCAATCGCCTGGGCAACGTCCGGTAATCCTAGGTAATCTATAGCCCGTCCCACACCTTTTATTTTATCCCTCTCTTCGGACGAAAAACAGCACGGAAAAAGAGTCGAAATTCGTACGAGAGTGAGTTTCGCAGCTTCCTGCAGACTTCACGCTGGATAAGCACGTGTGACCGCGATAGTGAGATAGCGCGAGACGCCGCGTATGGCGCTTGATTGTTTTTCTGTATCTATACTATATGGTGACGATACCTCTCTTTCCTTCGGTACTAAGCACTCTGACAATTTCGACACTCGAAGCTCCGTCATAATTGACGACTTTGAGATCAACGTAGTTCGCGCTTTTTTGTCAAAAGTATCGATAATTCATTATGGTATATATGAAAATTGGGTAAATCGTATTACCATTGTGCGCCAGCGATCCAAAAAACACCCCTAGTGCGTTTCGACGAAAAGAGTGCCTGAACGAGTACATTCGTCGTTAATGAAACTGGTCCATCGGGAAAACGGAGGTCTCGCGGTTCACGTCTGAACAATGAATTTATTCCGGAACCACCGTCATATTTATCTGCTTCTTTTTGAATTACGTTATCTTCATTTTCCTTGAAGATTTAATTTTTCCTATCAAGTCACCGTTTTCCTACCGAGTTGCTTCATTTATCCAACAAGAAACACATGTGGAAAAACTTATTTTTCCGCAACGCTACGATCGACGTATTAAACCGTACATTTCGAGCATAAGCATAAATTTTTTCAGAATTTTCCAAGTGCATTAACGGGATGAAAAAAACGGCGGGTCATAAACGACCCACGTTTACAGGCGGAACAACGTGCCGAAAAACAGCACACAGGGGAAGCGTTAAATTTCTGCTATTAAAGTATCTCTCGACGAGGGCGAAACGTTACGTGTTTCGAAAAGCGGGGGAAATATTTCGGTTCTCATTCCTAATTATTATGTTTCGTTTAATATATATTTTCGCCGCAAATACAATGAAGAATTCGAGATACAACGCGGCGGGAGGCATTCACGAGGGCATCAACGCAGCACGAAAGAGTTTTAACGCGATTATCGCGTCGACGCTAATTCCTCAGCTGGTGCTTATCACCTTCAACTTGTACGTGTTGGTTGGTGGCGGTAGAGACCGAATAACTAGTGTGCAGTTTAAATCGCGAGAGACGGAGAGAGAGAAAGAGCCAGCTAGGTTACTCGGGGTGGCGTTTGGCGATGAAGTGGAAGGCCGGGGTTGTCTTTCGTGCGGGTGCGAGAGAAGAGGAGGCGCGCGCGCGACGAGTAATCGATACGGCCAGGAACGTTTCGCGTGCGCTCGATACTCTCGGATAACACTGTTTATATACATATATGCCTGCTTTTGTGTGTGGGTGCAACGTTTATGAATACACGCAGCTTGAAATCCCCTCGGGTCGCTACTATACTCACTGTGGGGTTGTATTATAGAATACATGACGTGGACGACAACGACGATAACGACATGCAGTTTTGAGCGAGACACGTGCTGATGGAGAATCAATTCTTATGTTGGACGGTATGGATTTTGGTAGCATTTCAAAGGCAGCTCAAAGTACTTGCACTGAAAAAAAAAATGGAAATTCAGCCAACCTCGCAGGGGGGTTGTGCGTTTTTCTATATATTTACTCAAAGAAAATCTACTTACATCAACCAACTCGACATTGATACAACAAAATCAAATTCATTGACCTTACCCCATGGTTCTGTTGCCGGATTTAAATGAATTCAACTGCGAATACCATTGAATGAAATACGTTTGGTTTTGAATCAATAGGATTTTCAGTCGAGTCAAACTTTTATGCGTATTTTAATTACATGCATAGTCGTATATGATTAAGATATAAGTTAATGGAACGAAGCGGATGAGTTTGAAAAAACGAATTCATGTATTTTTATCAAACATCCTATGAAGTTAGTTCAACGGAAGAAAGCCGTAGGCCAAAGTTCTTTGGTGTTTAATTGAACCTTGTAATTAATAAATTTTTTATTTATTATTATTATTATATATTATTAATATATATTATTAATTAATTAATAATAATATAGAATAAATATTATAATAATTAAGTAATTAATACAAATTCGAAGAAAAAAAATTACGATCAAGAATGGAGTAAAAAAAAATTTTATATTTTCTATAAAATTGACTGTGTTGAAATAAATATAACTCTGTTGAAAAATTAAAACTGATTTAGGGGTCGGGTCAAATTTACCTCACAGTGGAAACTAAGGGTTGAATAGCGAATAAATAAAATTATACCGAAAATTACACATCGTATTTGGTCACAATTGTGTAATCGTGATGACATTTTGTTGTTTCTACAGTTAAAAAAGTCGTTCGTTAGTTCTCGCGCCGCATTCGTTGTGGAAACAGTGTGGGAATGATATATAAGCACGCCGTTAGGAATTTGTTTATTTCCTTCTTTCCTCTAATGTATGTCCATATGTCCAGTATGCATATATTGCATATATTTCGTATACATATTTGTTAGTCTAGTTGCGTATTACATAGGCTGTAATTCGAGAATTTTGGGCTCCGTGCCAAACATGCTTATACTATGTCAGTTATTTGCTCATGTACACTTCTTTTTTTTCTCGTCCCGTGCTACGGGTTTGCACGACGATAGCGGGTAATAAGATATGAAGATAGCAGAGAGAATGCAAGAAGAGAGGTAGAAAAAGGGCGGAAGGAGGGGTGGGAATATAGAAATACGAGAGATCAGATGGAGCTTCGAAAAGACACGAGTGGAAGGACGATTGCCGAGAAGGATCCAAAAGTCTGCTGGTTTTTATTTCCGCGACGATTTCTCTTGTGTAGGAGACGACAACGCGGACGAAGACGACGACGTTGTCTCTCGCGACGAGAGTTCCGCTTTCGCTCTTCGAGTTTTCTCGAAAGCACAAAACTCTTCGTAAAAGCCCGGAGGCTCTAATCCACGGCTGGTCGTGATCTCTCTCGGAGCGTTCACTAATAAAAAGGCATCCTCCCTTCGCGCACCCTTTTCTTCTCCTTTTTTTTATTGTTATTCTTCTCGCCGTCTCCTCCGTGTTTTTATTCTCACCTCGTTCTTCGGTCTGCCAGACGCAACTGCCGAGGGATTTTTGTAGACACGTTGATGCCGCCGTTCCGAGCGGATCCCCCGTATATTTTATTTAAAAAAAACATTGTCCGCGTTTGTACACACCGAAAAACCCATCTCTCACCCCCCTCATCGTTTTTAAAAATATGTACGGTGTGTACGTAATAATGGAAAATATTAGCTCAGCCTAATGAAATCACATTTTGCACTAGGTGTGTTCGACTTTACGAGAAAACGTACGTGTTGGTTGAGCGAAGATGAAAAAGTATTACGATGAGAGATAAATCCCGAACCAAATAAGAGAAGACATATGCGATTCATTACGGGATGGAAAAAAAATCCGGAACGATTTTTGTATTACCACCCACAATGCAGTTGTGTATAATTCCAAATTTCCACTGCATTAAAGATCAATATCTTTTTATTTCCACAGATATGTTAATAACGAAAGACATTGTGTCGTTCTGATTGGAAAAAAATCATCTATCGTTAATTATCGGGATTTCCTTATTTCCTAGCTTTTTCCGATCGCACGTTTTCTTATATTTGTCTTTCTGAACTCTTTGCTCATTTCTTTTGCACCGGTGGCCAGGAGAAACGCGATTTCTGTCGGTCGATCGGACTCCGAGCCTCTGTACTTCTCTTCGGAGCTCACTGCTCTTGCTGCTGGGAGCGATTACGTTCTTGCTGGCTTCGCAGAGACTCCGTCCGACCAATCGTTATTGAGGCGGGCAAAAGGATGAGGAAGGGCAAATCCCCGAAGTGCACCTTGGCTGTAAATCCATGAGGAAGAGACAGAGAGAAAGAGAGCGAGAGAGAGAAAGATAACGAAAGACTGAACGGAGAATGAAAATACGCGAGATAGAGGCATCAAGCAGTGAGGAAAAGAGTGAGGTAGTGAAAAGGAGAGTATATGATGGAGGGGTGTGGATTCTCGTACTGACTCTCCGGACATTATCCTCCTTCTGCTGTCTATACGCGCACTGTGTACTAGAAAGCTACTAGTGATGATGGTCCAGTCAGCCATCTACTCACCAGTCGCACAGAAGGCTCCCAGTCGATATAGAATTACACGGCCTGTACACACACACACACACAAACACACATATAAATATAATCAGAGTGCTGCGGTACCCATACCCTACAATGGTATAGAATAAATCTTAGCAATACCGTCAATTTTGAAGTTGAAAGAAAAATCGAATAGATCCCATTAGGGGTTACCGAAAATGACTGTTCCCCGGTTAACAGTGACTGTTGACTGATTTTGCTGGAGCATCGTAAAGCTTTACAAAGTTCCGAATCGAATCAATTTTTCGACATATTTTCCGTTCGGCTGCTTAGCGAAGAACTGTTTGAGAAGAAAAGATGAAAGCTCCGCGTGTACAACAGTCTATGCTAGTCCGTGGGCTTACGACACAATCGAACTTTTCGAAAAAATTTGAAAATGTACGGGTGGTTCGCCGCACGTTTTACACACGCGAACAAAACAATATTTTTCACGTGTATGAAAAATATCGTTCGATTTCAGAATTTCGGATTATCGTTTGCTACCGCAACGCAGACGACAGTTACCGGCACTATTGCGGCGACTTACGAACATGTACAGGATGTACATAGATAGTTACAATACGGTATATACAATAAGTAAGGGTTGAAAAACAAGAGGGTCGAAGAGATGAGAGGACTCGGTCGCAATGTGCGGAGGGTTGTGTCCGGAGACCAAGTAAGGGAAGAGAGCTATGCTAGGCTAACGAGTACAATAGGTCAGGCATTGCGGTCTTTTGCTGACCGTACTCTCTGAAATGGCCCTTCTCTTGCCTCATCTACCTCTCTCTCTCTCTCTCGCTCTCTCTCTCCTCCGGCATAGATACATCTCCCTTTGTATAGATGCTCCAGGTTTGCTGAGAAAATGGCGCAAGTCACGTGACTTTATGTATAAGCTAACGTATGCCCTAAGCCCCTTTAGCTCGCTCTTCAAGTCCATCCAATTCTGAGCTCTCAGTTTCTCCTTTATTCCTTCCTCTTACGGTCCACCATATCCCTTGAATCGGCACATTTGTCTCAGTAGCGTGCACTCCTCCGTTCCACTCTATACTTCCTCGTTCTTTCGTTTTACTCGGCAGCTTCCGCAGTTGCATTATTCGGGAATTGGTCAAAGTCCACCGTCAAGATTGGGAAGTTTTATCCAGAGCCATATGGTACAGAGATTAGTGTAGTAACGTAGTGTATGGTACCGACACGCGGTCTTACGTAAAGCTTTCTTTATGGAAGCGGTTTGTACAGACATAGGCTTATACTGGTTGTATAGATTTTATAATATTATCGTTTTGGTTTTTCACGCGTTTCTCACTGGTGTGATACAGTCCTCGACGACTAACTTTGCTCAATACAGATTACCAACATTGCCACATATTGGTCGGAAAATAAAAACGTATTCGTAAAACGTAAACGTAAACGTTCGTAAAACGTAAAAAAAATTTCGTTGAAAAAAAATAGTGCTTTGCACAGTGGAGCTGTTGTATAAGCTCGTTGCACAACAGCTCCACTTTCTTCCTTTTATCGACTTCTTTTAGTCTTCTCTGATTCCCTCTCGGATCCTCGTTGGGTCGAGCACCATAAGGTTGTTCACACGTATTAATGAAAATCGAATGCGACATAAAGTCTGTGACGAGTTAGCGGAGGAAAAGATATACAACCATACTCTCATACTCCTTTAAGAAAATCGTGGTACAGCCGCAACCCAAGGGCTCTTGTCTGCGTCGGTTACACGTGTAAAAACTTGCAAAGTCTCCTCTTATTTTCTTATCTCATAGTCTCATACTTCCAACTACTCGGATGCTCTCGTCGCCGCATACGTTAGCTGTTTCTTCTTCTTTTTTCCTTTTGCCGAATGGGTGTGACAAAAGTTCGCCGAGTCGCGCGAATATATACATTGTTTTTTCGCGAGTGTGAAAGTATACGCCCTTGCTTGCTTTTTCATCTTCGTTTTTTCGTCAATTCACATGTATATTGTCACTCGTGCCACGTTTCTCTCCTTTATTTCGTCGTTGATACATCGGTGTTGATTTTTTTTCCATTCGAGATTGAATATCGCGCCTGAGTCATCCATTTGCCATTCTCTGCACTCGAGGATGGATTGTTTTTGTTCTTTAGTTTCTTGATACATGTTTTTTGTTGATGGATTCGTTCGTTCTCGAATATAAGCAGTGCTAAGCGGTTTAATGAGTTTGCAAAAGTAGCACAAAGTTGAAGATAACGCAAAATAGCTGCTACTTTACTTTATCAAGACGACAATCGTTGGTACCCAACAAGAATATGAATTACATTTTCCCATCGTCAGCTTCGCGCGATACGTTGGCACCCATTTTGCAATCATACAATTGATAAGACCTGAAAGAACGAAACAATGATGTACAAATGACAAAATTGTAGCAACCCGCATTTTCGTGGTGTGCTAATGATGCAAACTTTGCTTTGACGAAGTTTTTTACTTGTTAATTTGTTTCTGTTCGATGTTTCCTTTGAGCCTCGAAGTTATAAGTAGTCATATTTTTTCCACGATTTTTTAAATTGTCTCTTATGTTTGAGAGAAAAAAGATGAAAAAAATTGATTTTTTTTTGCGTTTCCCCTTGATTAACCTGTAATTTTTTCGTCAATTCATATACCGCTTATGAAAAACGTTAAAAATTTGCAACGATTTGAGGAACAAAGTTTCACGAAAGTTCGAGTATCGGTAAGTCGAGAAAAAAAACTTTTTCTCCCTTGCTTTCATCAACTGCTGGAAGCCTCGGAGGTTTTGTATTTCTTCGGCGATCTCCAGCAGCTTTCGCAGTCTCCGTAGCGCACTCTGTTCGAGCTTTGTAACGTTTCGCTCGACGACATCTGGAAAGATTCCAGAAATTGCGACCGTCTGCGAGAAAATGTTGTTTCTCTCGTAATTGCATACGCAAGTTTATATCGGATAAGCGACGAGCTCAGTGGACAAAGATGATAATAATTTTTGGTCCAACCGTACATCCTCCGCTAGTGGAGTACTCATTATCGAACACGAATAATTCTCGACGATGTTCATCAACCGAAAAAGCAGCGTTTCTCTTTGAACCTGCTGATCAAATCAATTCAACATGTTATTGGTAAATCCGCGGAATCATTCTTGATGGGAAGTTTATGAGCACGACGAGACATTGGGCGGAATCGACTCCTAATTGAGAATCAGATTTCCGGCTTAAGGGATTAAATTTCTCGCGAGCTCTCGCATCCAACCAACGTCAGTCTCATTATTCCGCTCGGAGACAGCGTCTGATTTCAATACACGTGCATGTTATACCTTTTTTTCGCCTGGAAAAATTACTTTGCGACGTGGCTTCAATTAATTCCAACGCGTACACCGATTTCCTGTGGTACGCTACAATAATTCGAAAATAATTGTTTTAAACAAACGTTCAAAAGGTTTCATTATTTTTCATTTCTATTTAACTCCTCTTGCATATTCGTTTTTGCGTATGCCGTTGTTTAATGTACGCGTATGCAGCCACCTTACTTCCTCACCCACTGTATAGCATTCGAGCAAGGGAACTCGCAGAAAATCCGTGCCCTTTCGTACTTTAGTACTTTCGACAGATGTGCTTTGGAGATCGCTTCAGCAAACATCAGTCTCCGAAAAAACGAGCCTCCACTCGGCGATTCGATGCGCCGGACGACGCACGGCTAAGCGCGGTTACCCATCCCAGTACTGTCCGCGTACAATACGGCTTAACCGGTGTGACCGTCAGTGCCGCACGCCGACCGCGCACACCGAAGTCGTCGATCCATTATTTGTTATTATTTACGGCATGTTCTTTGTAACTCATTCTTTGTAACTCAAAGTATACTTGACCGTAATTCACGTTTTCCATCAATGGGCCGACGATTTGAAACACGAAGAAATATGTTTAATGTTACTATCTCGGTATGTATCGTCAACGAAAGTACGACTTAATCTTTCGACTGATGTTTCTAACGACGCGTCTCTATTTCTCGAAAAATGAAGAATTCTATCTTCATTTAAGAAGATTCTTCAAGAACTCACATACATGGGTTACTCGGGAAGCATTAAAAGTATCATAATTTTCTGCTTGTGACGAATCAGCTGATTGATCATCTGATTGACCGACATGAAAATAACGAATCGCGAATGCAAAAATGTTTTTTGTTGCGCCTCGTCAAAATGCGGAATAAAGTAAAGTAAGAGGAGCGAGCGGAAGTAGAGAAAATGGAGGAAACAAAAGGAGACACGGTGCCAAGAAAATAAGTAGAAACTTCACGCTGTCCACAAGTGCGAGTCGGATTTCTCGCGACAATACACGATCTTTGTCTTTTTTCCAAGCGGATGAGGAAGATGGAGAGATAACTGAAGTCCGAGAGAGTTGGGACCCTGAGAGTTTCTTCTTGTTTTTTTGCAAATCCGGTTTTTACCCCTTAAAGTCGATAAGAAAGAGACAAAATATAGTATATCGCGTAAAAAGATATTATTCAGAAATGTTACAAACGAATGCAGGTCAAATGGAGATATCACGTCGCGTAGCCCCGAAAAGGTCATTCGAAAAATGTATTTTACGGAGTTCCGAGGCAATCGCCAATATTATTCAATGAAAACAAAACTGCAAAACTGCAAAAACGTCAAGTACGCGAATTGTGACTTGATCGTGCAAACGTGGCGCAGTTTCCACAATTTTTTGCACAATCAAACATTGTTATCGTCGACGTTGATGGTAGATAAGCTCGATAAGATAATTTTTCGTTCGTCGTGTTCGCCAACTCGTTCCTCGTTGACGAAAGAATATATATCGAAATGTACGCGCATTTTTCACGCTCCCGACACTGACGTGCTCTCCTTTTTTCCGTTCTGTTTCAGGTGAGTCGAGGCGATTTACTTCAGTGTCACGCAATGAGAGATACATACGCAAAAAGATTTTATGTACAACTCCGAGAGCCCCATACGTAAGTTTTACAAGCGAAACTATCAAGGAAAGGTGTACATTTAATTGCGCATATATTTGCAAATAATAACCGTATCATTCTCAGTCTTCAGGCTATGCAATATTTTACGCAACGCCGTAAATACTCGTGGATTTTTTTACGACTCAACGTAATACTGTATACTTAGCAATGAAATGCTTTACGACGATTCCATAGTAATTTTGTTTTTTAGCGCCAGAAAAATTAGTCGGTGAAGCTCTTGTTCGTGCACATTCACAGAGAGGTACCGTGAGCATAAATCTAAATTGGTTTTTACGATCCTATGATGGATATAACGATTGGCAAAAATACTTTCGAAATTTCATCTCATCTATTCCTACCTTCATTCCACGATCGTGCCATAGCATATATTCTTTAACTCGTACAATTTGCTTCAACACCCATAAATATATAGGATCTGCAGATATAATCTCTATGCTCGTTCTCTTTTAACATTGAAAATGATTTAAGAGGCGAAGTAGCCTATCGAAGAAATTCTCGAGGGTGAAAAAAAAAACAAAACTAACCGTAGAAAAAGATGATCGAAGACCTGAAGTACATGATATACGCGTATGTACATTAGAGAGTGTGCGCGTGTACATAAAATCGTAAAGTACAGTAGAGTGAAATAAATCACCCTTTCCCTATACACCTAGCAACAAATTGCATTGCTCTTTCGAGGTCGGGCGTGTGAGATACGTTTGCAAAAATCATCCCGCAGCTATCTCGTACCAGTTCGAGGTTGTCGAGTACACACTGTGTGGTATGATACACCTCTCCGAGGTGCGGTATAATTACCGATTTCTTCGTGATACTTCTTCGTGAGCGCGAGTCACGAGTCGAGATAAAGGAAACGAAAAAACAAACGAAAACCGAAGCAATAAAGATCCAGCCAAGGTTCAACTTCACCTCTCTGTGATTGAAGCGCAGTCTGCTACTTTTGCTTCTTTGCGGGTACTTTCGCATGACGAAACACGTACAGTCACGGAAAACGAAAAATACGAGCGAACGATAAATGCAACATATTTGTGTTCGTGCCGAAAAAGTTACGTTAATTTGTAACGCGATATATTGATAACGAGGGATAAAAAAAATGTTATGCAGGTCGTATTATTTGTTATGAATATTTCACTTGCCATTCTATCGGGGGAAATGAAAATTGTTCCATTTAAAAAATATCCGTGATCCTGATGACTCGAAAAAAACAAAAACAAATCGTACAATGTGTCATACTGGTTTTATGAATACATTACTCCTGCAATATCAATTGAAGGAAGCTATTTTGATAAATTAATTAATTTTAATAGAATTATTATTTCTATCGCCATTGAAGTATGAGCGAATTCGATGAATGATATTTCCGTGTATACGGTGACAAATGTCATTACGAGTATTGTTTGTAAATGTTTTTTTATCTATACTTTCGGAGCATATGGCAAATGAAGAATTTATCGACAAAATTTGAATTTTCCACAACGAGGGTCGATTTAAATGTTGAATTTCTTCTACATGCACCGCGAACGCATTTGCATTTTCCTTTCTTTCGTTTCTATTTTCATCCGTTTTGCCGCTTCGTCTTTTCAGTGTGCATATCGAATGAAAAGCCTTAACTGAGCAACTGGGGGCGTCACTGTACGCCCGTAAAAGAACTCCTCGGAGAGTCGCTCGTTGACGGTATTCACTTATTTCGTGTCGTCGCTGCAGTAGAAAAAGCAGCGGTGGCACTACAGTACGGTAAAACGACGGTAGAAACAGCACACGGTAGTAAAATCCGAAGCGGGAACGTTCGTAACGTTTCTATTTTTCTCTTCTCTCGAGAATGATCGCTTTAACGAAACGACGAGAAAAGAGACACAGTTAGCTCGCTCGTTTTCGTATCCCTGTCTGGTCGCGAATTTTCTTTCGTGCCGTATGTATATACGATCGCTTTCATCTCTCCACGGTTCTTTTTCATCTTCTTCGCGTTGAATCTCTTTTCTCCATTTCGCTCCTCCTCTCGCCCTCCATCTTTTCCGAAACCTTTGGAAATCCCCATAGGAAACACCGGCCTCGTCGTAACTATATGGCGCACCAGCATCACTGACAGCGTGATATTGGAATTTCCAAAATCCTCCGTTCTACCATGGATGTATATTCCGAGAAGATGGGACACACGAGGATCAACTTTCCATGGTACTGGTGCTCCTTTGTGCTAGCACGCACTTTTCAGCTTCGCCTTCCTGTTCTCTTCTCTTTGGTCCTTTCTCCGTTATGTCGTTTTCTTGCGATCTCTGCCGCTTAGACTTTTATATATCTTCCAATTTCTGAACCCTGCGTCGCGACATTTCCTTCGGTCTTGTACAATCGCACCGCTTCTCTTCTCTCTCTCTCTCTCTCTCTTCATTAACAACGAAATAATAAATATACTCGCAAACACCGTATCTTGCAAAAACTTGCAGTTTTGTTTTTCGGAAAGTTCTTGTGGATTAATTTGAATATGATAATTATAATTACTATTCCGGATACGTTGAATGTAACAAAGTGTAATGATAGTCGGTACGATAAGTTACATTGTTTTTTTCTTTTATTAGGCAATACTTTATTAGGCATTTAGCTTTATTGCCTTACTGTCAAAACCATCGAATACATGGCTTTTTCTTTTTTATTATTTACTACGCGATGTACTATGCATTTTCCTTTATCATCGCCTGTGGCATTTACGCGAGAAACAATGTAACCGATAATGTTTATTCTCTCACTATTTCTCGCGCTTCGAGACACTTTCATGATCTTGAAGTTTGCATCGTTCGAGCTCAACGAAAAATCACTCAATATTCCTGAGCTTTCGTTATATTTTCTCTCTTTTTTCACGAGTGTCATAATTTCGAAAAATTGCTGAAAAATATTTGACAAATCGTAGAATACTCACGATAAAAAATACACTTGTTGTACATTTCGTTGGATTCCAACGATGCAAACTTCGAAATCGTACATTTTCCGAAAACAATTTGACAGTCCATAGGCGAATGAATACGAAATACGAGTGTATACGAAAATAGAAGATGGAAAACATTTGGCAAAGCCAGTCGCGGCGAAACTTAGTCATTACTCTCCATTTATCGTCGTCAGTATGATCTTTATTTTGTGGAAGAAGCTCGCGTGATTGCGCTGCGATTTCAAAATTATCAATCTATTTACAAAATACTTGCCGCTACTTGTATGATCCGCAGTATGCCTCGCCGCCAAGAATTTAAGGGGAAGTTGATGAATATAAATAGAAGAAGTACGCACGATGCTCATTATTTTTAACCGCCGACTGTCTTCCGGGCAAAAGACCGAGTTTCGTGTTTCACAGCGATCGACTGGTGCTGAACGATTACTCGATTCGCGAAAATTTTATGTACAAAATCGAGAAAATTCGGAAGTTTCGTTGAGGCCCAACGATGCAATAAACTTCAAGATCGTTTTCCGTCGGGTGTTCATTTTGTGGTAATTTGCCACGGGGTGGAAATGTAATGCACAATTTTTTCATGCTCAAACTGTAGCACCCACATTTTTCCCGTTGTTTCCTCTTTTTTGTCTCATGGTTTCTTTCCGAGATTTTCATAAATATTTTTTTCCGCAAAAAGATTAAGTAACATCTCCAATGGACCGCCGGCGATCAGAGAGCAACAATGAAATTCGACTTTCGGTGCTTCTCCAAGTAGAAACAGCAGCGATTTCTTCACTCTCGGCTCTCTGCCTTGTTTGCCCATTTTTTTACGCGTTGTTCGTCCTTTTATCGAGTGAATGATTTTGAAGCATACTTTTTGATATTCTGATATATGTGTGTGCAGCGTACAGTTACGAAAACAGAGATTAACAGAGACGAGAGGAACACGCAGTGGCAATCGAGAAAAGGGCCTTGGGCTATCTGTGACCTCCTCCAACACGCGATTTTTTTCATTCCGCTGTAACTCTCTTTGCTTACCGTCTTCGTCAGCAAACACAGTCGTGTCTGCAATTTCCCTCCTCGAGTGTTTCTCCTTTCTTATCGTCGCTTTGTGCATTTTCCACTGCCGTCATCTTCAACACGAAGAAAAATACCGCGAAATAATGTTTCAGGCCCTCGCGAATATTATTTTACTCGTCGAAAGATTGAATCATAAACTGCAAATTTTACACGTACTTATTTATACCTTTACGTTGGTTGACAAATAAGAATAATAACAATATAGTTGTTGATCAACGCATGGGTTTGCTGAGCGTACAAAGCTCCTTCTCTTCCCTTCACCCTTGTCTGTGCGAGACACCTCTGCATTTGTACAAAATCCGTATAAAAATGCGCCTTTTTTTCGATTACTTTAACACCAGCCTGAGGCGTCGTTAATACCCGAGCATGTGGGGCTTCTATCATGTATCGAATGACCTTTTACGGATTCTCTAAATTGTGTTCAGTCGGAATTAAAAAAAGTGGTATACAAGTACGTGTGAGGCAAATTACATGAAAATGTGTCTCCTGCGTTTCCGTCGGGCAAAATATAAATTTACCCGAGAGGTTCAAACCGTCTTGAAATCGTCGCGTAAGAATAAAAACATCAAACGCTGAGGAAAAATGGATATTTCTTACAAAAACGCATCTATTTTTATTTGCATAACTGTTCGATTCATTCGCGGGGTAAAAAGGACACTAAGGATGGATTTCGATTCTTCAAATCGTTGAATACAGTAATTATCATTAGGGAGAAAAATCTGCCATTCCAGTAAATTTCAACAGACCTTCGATTTTGAAAAACGAAAATACCGTTCCAGCTACAAAACTTCAGTTAATCGTGCATCAATTTGTCTCTCGTATGGATAATCGGGATAATTTTGTACGAAGAAATAAAGTTACCTCCTACCTGACAGACTTTCTTTCAATGAGATCTGAGAACTCATTGCGAGGGAATATTTCATTTCATGTCGAAATAAATTTTCTGTATTCAGTCGAGTGGAAATTATATATAAATGGAATAAGGGCAAATGATGCGAATTCGTGATATATGCGATGCCGAAATTGGCTACAAATAGTACACATGTATAAAGATTGAATATGTAGTATATGGGAGCAACTGAGAGAAGTACATGTGCATACATCTCATTAGTAATGAAGGCAGGTAATATGCTTTTACGAATTACTGATTCTCTTTCATGAAACGTGAGCTATATATTTATACCTTGCATATCATCTATCCAGTTTCCGCTATCAGCCAATTATTCCATTCGATATTCGGTCTACAAGAGCTAATAGGGCTACATCGTGTTCTCAAGCTCCTAAATTCGATATCCACGTCTTCGTATACTACATGGTAATAACATGCCTGATTTATACAATGCCTAACATGTACGGCTCGGATACATCTAAAGCGCTCAGTCTTGAACAGACAATTACTCGTTGGACGAGCCGAAAGACACCGAGGTCCATCACATTTTCTTCAAATTGCTGATATTCGATACGCGAGTGACGTCAAAAAGTTGAAGATAAGCGGGACAACTTCTTATCCAAGAAATTGTGATATAAATAAAAATAATAAAAAGCAGTTGAATAAAAGATCGAACAAAAAAAGTTGTGTACATTTTTTGTTGGAATTTGTTTTCTTCGTTCCATCGTGGATATTAATTCATTTATCGGCAAAACGAGTGTTCTTTTCATTCGTTCGTCTGTGAGGGGCAATTTTATATAATCATGCTTAAAAAAATGGCGTCAGCAGTAGCCACTTTTTCGTTTATTCCGCGGCTATCGGCATCTCAAAAAAAGCTTGAAAATATTGAACATTGCTTTTACTCGTGATTGAAACAAATTCAGCAAAGTAGGGGCGTTCTGTTTGAAATATTCTAAAGTTATTTGTCGTCATTGTGAGATCTTGAGATGCGGCGGTAGTTCGGACGTTTAGGTCGTGGTTGAAAAATAGTTACGAGGAGAAGATCAACTGAGAATTCAGCTGAACGGCGTGCAACTTTGATCGAGGCTCGCCAGATTGCTCTAAGCGTGAAGAAGATCCGTTCAGCTGAATCTATACTGCGTTCGAAATAAATTCGAGCGTGATAGCCTTTGACGTCTATCATTGGCCAGCTGCCAGATCCATTGGTCATGATAAACAGTACGCGTGGAAACGCGCGAATTTTTCTCCACCGAGATGAAATCTCGAGCATTCGACAAACAATCATTTACCTCCCATTTTTCCGTATTCGCGTACAAT
This sequence comes from Heteropelma amictum, assembly GCA_959613375.1. NCBI lineage: Eukaryota > Metazoa > Arthropoda > Insecta > Hymenoptera > Ichneumonidae > Heteropelma > Heteropelma amictum. Next base: position 17,208,411 of record OY390721.1, read on the forward strand.
GATATTGAAGACGAAATCATTCAAGCTGAACGACAGCAAATAGATAATGAAATTTCCTTCACAATCCTTATAGATGAAAAAGATGAGTAAAACAAAAGAAAAATAAAGAAATTGCATAAACTCGAACGTTCGTGATGTTGAAACGTTGCGAATTCGTACACTGCATACATTTTGGGTTCATTAATAAGTAGTATAATGAGTCGATAATGTACAAATAAATCGTCATCGTCCGCCATGTCCGTCGTCCGTGAGTAATGAATGTTTTTTTTCGCGAGCAAATATCATACAGAGTCAACATCGGGTGTGAAAAGTAGAATAAGATTTTCGTAGAGAGGTAGACGGATGAGCGATGATTGCCGTGAAAGTTTATACAGAAATTTGTGTACAGACCGGATGGAACGTAAGAAGAAAGACGTGCGGTACACTTTTAACCCACTCGAACGTATGTTTATACGCATATCGCTGTGTTTTCCTATCATCTTGCACTCGCGATGAGACGCGGAAAAGATGAGCCCCGGGCCGCAAAATAAAATTAGGGAAAGGTGTATTTGAAGATGTAAAGAAGTTGACGTTCCGCTCGTCGTATCCATGCACATATATGTGATTGTATGCGCGGATATAGAGAATGTGCATGTGTTGAAAAAGTTGTGGAAGCACGATGTTTGGCTGGGCGGAAGAGGAAAGGGTCGTTAGACCGGTGGAACGCAGAATGAAGAGGTAACTTAATTTTCCCCGTCGTATCGCCTCGTATGCCGCACTGTCCGCGGCGCGCTGAATTATATCTTCGCATCCCTCGAGTTTTATTGGCTGCTCTCAGCTCGCGCTAATACAATTATGAAGAAACAAGAGCTCCCTTTTGGAAGGCAACGGCAGCGAAGACTCGCTTCAAACTATACGGTCTTATACACGAACAAACACACGCGAGGTACACAATATGACGCCAAACTCATCGTCTACGAAGAGAATTCTGCGCGTCCGTTAGAAAGCTTTCTGCGGGAGACTCGAGAGGATTGCGTAACGCTTATGGGCGGAAAGATCCATTATTGAAATGAATGTTTCGCATCGTGGCGACGTACTTGAAAAAATAAACTTGTATGGACCAACCAACAGCATCCTCTCTTGCATCGCCAATCGTTTTTGACTCGATATAAGCCGCGATAAGTGTTATGACTGCAGCCTCCGTGGACCAATGTTGCCTCTGTAAAGATGGGTTCCTCTCAAATTTTCTCGTAGTCCTTCTAGTTGTTTCTTCTAGTTGTATCTTTGTTTGAATCTCCTGCTTACCTCTTAATTCTCATGCAGCATCATCGCATCCGCGACAGTGTATAACTTTTGTTTCGCTTCGATCTCATCTTTTTATTCGCCCCCGAGGATCAACGCCCCTTGTGAAAACATCCTCGCGGGACCTAGTACCCCGAATTGCTACGGGGTTTTCAGCTTTTCTCTCATAATTATACGGCTGTATGGACATTAGAAATATCCTTTGTGTATTTTCAAGCCCGAGAGATCGAGGAAAAGCTCTTCCTCACTCTCAACGTACAGGTGCTCTCTATCTTTCACCGCATTTGAATTTATTGCATTCTCGTTCTTGCCCATAGTAACTATACCGTGGTGAAAGAATACACGCGTACTCTTCCACGTAGTTTTGCATATACATACATATGTATTAGCACATGTATACATACAGCATAAGCACATGTATGTAGGTGCAGAGGCAGGAACCGGAAGAGTTTCCAAGGGTGCGGTGGGAGTTTCCACGAATCTCTGAAATCCGCGTGGAAATAGTGGAGATAAAAAGAGGGTTATCCTTGCCGGAAATAACTGCAGGCCACCGCGGCACAGCCGTACGGAAACCCGAAAATCGTTTTCGTCGAGGTCATTTGCATTTCCGTCTGTCTGTAAAAGTGTATGTGCATACGTGCGTACAAAAAAAATGTACTTCTATGTATAGTAACCGCGTATGTACGCTATGTACTATGTTTATCTTCGCTCTGCACGTCGGACCACCTATCCGCGTTCTTAACCACATTTGCTTCACTTTTTTTTTTGAAAATACAACGAGCGAGTCTGCACTACCGCAGTGTATGTTAGTTGGAACTCGTAGCTTTTATGTAAACATCGTATACATGTATACATGTATATACATTTTAAAGTACGTATAATTACGATCATTTTCATTTGCCCTCACGCATCTAGACTTGACTTTTACCGCACACCGCGATAAAGAATAAAAAGTATTGGTTGTTTGCTTTCTTTTGAACGCTGCGCTCAAGTATTTCTAGTTACGTTTGCGGTACAGGAAATGGAATAAGACTTTACGTTCTCGAGTGAAGAACGTACGACGTACCATTCGAATATCTTCATTATTGTCATTGCGGAAAATTTTATTGATAACGTTTACGATGCTTCTTGTAATCGTCCAGAATCATAAAAACATTAATTCAAGATTTTCATGTTGAATATTTCCTGAAAGAACCTTGGAATGCTTTTTTCCGATTGAACATCCTCAATCTCCGAGATTGTTGCAGTTGCGAGGAAAAATGTGCCCAATTTTCGTCGCCAGTCGGTATAGAAGCGTCAATGTCATATTGTATATCATGCCAGTTTTCATACAACTTTGTACTCCGTAGCATATACCGTAGCGTGTGTTTTATACGCAAATCCGCTCTAGATTTGCTCTCCGACAAATTAATAGAAATATCAATCATCGCAGGATGATATCGCTTATGGAGCGTTGCTTTAACCGCATTAAATCTACTTTTCTATGCTATATTTTAATGTCGGTCCTCTCCATCCCCTGAATATCCTCACTGTGCGATGCTTCTTGATCCACCAAACCAAACCCATGGGACCCTCGTTCCGGGGTCTTCGCGCTTCCAGAATAGATCTCTCTTCCGCTCCCGTGTATAGTATCTCATTGCGATGCTGTAGAGAAAGGCACGAGAGGGAGAAAGATGACCCGGTATATATGCATGTATACGCGCGAGGGTGAATCTCTCGGTGATGCATCGCTGCGAATGAATTATTCATACAATCAGTTTCAGCGCGATTCTACACCCGAACTACGACGACGATTGCGATTGCGTGCTTGCTACATCGTAGTCATCGTCGTTCTCTCTCTCACACACGCAATCTCCTGCTCCGTCTCCCTCTTTCATTTTTTGACATTGCATGTAATTCATTCTGTATGGAATTTCATGCATTGTTGTATACATATTCGGTTGAAAAATGCTCCTCAAATGGACTCAGATCTAATGACTTACTGACGGCAATCTGTTATTCACCTTCGGGAGAGGAAAAAAAAGGCCAAGGAAAAGTCAACACACACGACACGAGTGAAGGAAAAGTGGATGGAAGAAAGAGAGACGAGCGTTCAGGAGCTAAATGCGTGATATACTTTATGAGTAATGACAGTAGCTATCCGTATGTAATAGTGTGGGTAGAGAAAAAAAGGACCATTCTTTATTCTTGTGAGACTAAAAGAGTGATTGGTTGGCGCTTTAAGAATCAGAATAAGTCACTTTAGATATGTGAGCCCTCATTATAGATATTAAAGAGCTACGAGCTTCCTGATTGCCACTTATTATTTGCCATTTTCAAATTGGGGGAAATCTTTTTCTGAAAATTTGAAATTCACGAGTTTATAACAGATTTTTGTGAGGAATTTCATGCTCTCTCGAAATCAGATCTCTCGTGCCTAATCGATATCAGTGAGTGTTAAGAAGATTACTGCTGCCGCAGCTTAATTATATCGATTTCATTGCCGTTTACGTTATTACCTTAAAAAAATTGATTCTATTGAAAACTCTCAAATCATCGTTGTCGAATTACCGTATTAGCGATAAAAATTAGATTCACCTTTGATCCGCGATTCTCAAGGCTCTTTCCGAATAATATTTAACAAATATTTGCACGTTTCAAGTATGCTAACACATTGGCTTGATAGCAATAATTGAAGAGTTTTAATACATTAAAAATCAATATTGTAAGCATTAGCGAAAAAAAAATTGTCGTTCATTTTGACCCATCCTAATGTATAGACGGGGGAGACAAAGACACCCTTGCGAGGATTCGTCGCCATTGTGTGGTAGAAAAAGTGAAGAATTCTCTCGAAAAAGTGAGGACGGCCGTCAGCATGTGCGCAAGGACGAAATGAGGTGAAAGAGAAACAAGAAATGAGCGAATGGAAAAGCTTGAGAGACGAACATCCCTCTTCGTTTTGCGAGCGAAAGAGAACGTAATTCAATTCTGCGTTTCCGGGACAAATGTGGCGCACACTCGAAATTGCCTCTGCGTCATTCTTTTTTTTGTCTTTTCTTCAACGTCCACCTGCTGTATTTTTCCCCTTTTTTTTCTCTGTTACGCTACTACATTTTCTATCGGAATGTGTGTCTTCTGCACACTGAGAACGGCTGTTGCGTATTCCATCAGGATTGAACGAAGTACACCTATATATACGTATTTTTATTATAATTCATTTATGTGTGTATTGTGCGCTTTAAAAAGTAACTCATCAGGACGAGTGACAAAAATGGGAAAACGTTCTTCCTGTTTTGTTATCCTCTAATAATCCGTGCTAGTCATATTGAACTCTCGATGTATTTATCGTTGTCGATTTATTCCTTTCCTTGTGATTGGCTGTTTAGTTGTCAGCACTGAAGCAGTGACTATCAGATGAGCAACGTGACAAGTCGTAAAAACACCAAGTTCCGGAGCCTTGAAATCGATCATAATTAATATATTTATCAGCACAAACCTGGCACTCTTGAGGGTTCGCGAGATAGAATTTTTTTAACCCCTCCAAAACCTACATTTTGACATTTTCGAGGTATGCAACGGCCAAAAACACCAAGTTCCGGAGCCTTAAAATCAAGGCAGTTTTTTTTATCATACATAGAAAGACGTCATAATTAATATATTTCGCCTATTGATATAAATATGTAAATATACACAGGCTATAAATGAAAAGTCGTGATAACAATATTAAATTGTTCTAAACATGAACATTGTTATCACGATTTATCATCTCGTCTGATCCTCGCCCTACATACAATTACGTGGTACTGCAATTGGATTTTTAAACGACGAAGAACGATTAAATATTGCTCAATATTCTGATTTGAGAATTCGTACAAGATTTAGTCAGTCGAATCGCTTGGAATTACGTGAAATTACGTAGTTTTCGAATCATTCGGGGGCCGTGCGAAATCATTGAAATAACTTGAAATCAACGTCGTCTTGCGATCACTGACGCACCGACCATCGCGGTGAATAGCCCCTCGGATGATGATTAAGTGATTTTGAAGTTTGCTTCGACGTATCACAAGAAAAGCACAATTTTAAATCATTTTTTAACTACCAATTGTTTTTTAAATTAATCTTACACGCATTTTTCTCATAATATCGTGATTGTCTATTTTACAATTGTAAAAATACACACAAAAATATAACGTTTATTGTTCATTCAAAAAACTGAATCGTACTTTTGTTGGTTTCCAACGTGGGAACTTCAGCGTCGTACAATTGAATCAATCGAAAGCAGCGCCAAGCGGATAAAATAAAGAATAGTCCTCATGTTGAGTAATGAAACGCAACTGACACATAAAATCCAGATAAGGGTGAATCTGACGACCAAGGTTCTCTCGCACCTCTGTAAATTGTATAACTCAGCTGGTTAAGGCTTACAGTATCTCTTCGGACTCGAGTTGTCCCTCCTTTCAAGTAAACTACGTGAAAAGGCAGCCTTGGAGTCATGGTGATGACAAAAAAGCGACACGTCTTCTTGCTGGTCCATAAATTAGCCGGACGGTTAAAAGTTTGTCGAAAGCTCGAAGCGCATAATGTTCATCAGTGCTTTGTTTAAGATCGCAGTTCTGTGATTCGGTAAACGAGGAAAAAAAACCGGCGGAGAAAAAGCGACAGGATAAGAGCGACGAAATTATTTTTCAGGGAGACAGGAAGAAGAAAATACTGCGGAAAGGGTGGAGAAGAAAAACTTGGAACAAAAAGAAGCAAGGGAAATTTAAAAATCGCGAAAAGGAGGTCAACTATGAGGAAGTGAGAGGATGATTTAGATGAGGATCAGGCAAAGGGCAGGGAATGGTGCAACATAGCGCAACTCCTTTTTCGTACACTTCTCTCAGCTAGCATGCAAAACGTTCAACATCTTTTCGTCCTCCTCTATCTTCATTCGTACGTGCTCTAGCTACAGCTCTGCACGCTGTAAAATATACTCCACGTTTATGCTATACATCGAAAAGTATAGATATCTACTGTGAAAAACAGAGAGAAAGATAGCCCAGTTTTCTGGCATCTTAAGATCTCGTCGTGTGACTGAAACGAATGTTCTCTTTTACATCGTCTACATACAAGGAGCAATTTCTCCAGCGAACGTACATTAACTCGGAAAACACATTTGAAGAAAATTTAATCATGGATGTACGTGCGTCCAACGGTTTTTCATAAAATCGGTGCTGCAAGTGACAAATCTTTATGCTAACAAAAATTAAAGTTACAAAATAAAACGAATAATTTTGCAGCATCATTCCGATTGCTCGAAAGCGTCCTGATGTAATTCCAAATTCGAGTTTGTAGAAAATTGTTAAGGGAACTGGATTAATAACAGGGCCCTGGTCGGGCTGCGATGTGACGAAATAAAAAAAATGATGTCTGAAAATGAAACACCCCGATATACATAGTAAAGCGCCGATCCAACCGTCTTCTTCTGAACTACTCTCATGTAGGTTTCACCAATCCGAAGCCTCTCTGCTTCGGCCTGGAGATAGGAAAACGACCGCAAACTGAGGAATGGTAACCGGTAGGTTCTCCTTCTCTCGTGCCAGCAAGACAGAAAACTTGGGCTTTTTGCCCTAAATCACTCGCAGCTATAGCTCGGGGACAGACATTTCTCTCCCTTGGTGGGCTTAGCGCGCGTTGCTGAGTTCTCACATTTTATCGTTCTTTACACCGCGAAGCATTTACAAATCTCCATCACAACGATAATCATCCAATTTCCAATTTCTTCTGCTGGATTTTATCCGTTTCAACAATTTTACATTCAAGCAAAATGAAAACGTCTGAACTCTAATTGACAAATAAATGTTTTTACTTGCTGCTCTTTAAATAGCGACTCGTTGCATGTATAAATCCGGAAATACAAGAATTGTATGTGCATAAATTGCAATAACAAAATGAATACAAACAGTAACAACAGCAGCACCGATAAAATTAATGACACTGACACTTGTTAATAATAATATCAGATTGTTAGTCTACCTTTTCGTTCAAGCTGAACATTGCAAACCCATTACACCTTTTGAGGGAAAAAGAACGATGGGAGAAACGCCGAGAAACATGAAAAAGTTGACGAGCGAGGAAAAAAGCGTGTAAAATGACGCTGCTGCTTCCATCATCCAGCTGTTTCGCGTATGCAAAAGAAATTCTATTCAAAATTGAAGGAAAGTTGATTATCAGAACCTTGACGGAGGAATCCAGAATTTTTTTTTTGGATCGAGGAAAGAGGAAGGAACATAAGTGAGGATAAGAGGGCTTAAATTTTCGTTTAAATCATCCTTTTCACTCATCAAGTTATATATAGTAGGAAAGAACGAAACAGTCAATACTGAAGAGCTTAACGCAGCATTTTACTAAGCTGCGCACTTTTTTAATACGTTCGCTGAAACAAAAGGTCCGGAATTCGAGAGACTCGATTAATCATCGGTTGTTCGAATCGACATATAACGCTCTGTGTATCGAAATGTTCTAGTTTATGTGTGTATTTTATGTCACGTGAAATCCCCACGTCATGGTACACCGGTAGAGTGCACTCTACAAAGCGGATATACGTGGAACAGAGAAACGAACAAATATGCATCTCGCCTCTCGCCTTTGCAGGTCGTTCACACATTCACCGGAAATGTATTGCCATAAAAGAAATTGTTTTTTCCGTTGGTATCACTTCTCCGCTGCTTTTTTCTTCTGTATAATCTTCTTCCGTCCTTTATACGCATTTACCATCGATTGGTCGCGTTGAATTCCGTTCACTCGTGCCAAGCATGTCGATCGTGACAATGTAAGGAAGAAATCAATATCCGAGCACAGATCCGTCGATAAAAGTACCATGCAAGTACACGACATTGACTCACTGATTGATTATACACCGAAGCAATCGAACGTTTTCTTTTTTTTTCAAATTTCATTATGAAATGTTTAATTAATAACCGCTGCTTTATCGACGTGGACGTCGGAAAGGTGAGAAAAATTTATATTTCCATACGTGTTGTTCCATATTTGTGGTTCTATGTAAAAGCATTAATTCGCTCAGTTTGAATGTCGAAACTTTGGTCAGGAGTGTCGTAAAATGTAGCGCGCCTTTTGTTTCGCGCTCCGTCCTTGCTATCGTCGGTTTTCGTGCAACAAGGAGCAACAGTAAAATCAGCAATGAGGCTCAAAAAGTGATGAACACTGAGGAGAAAAGGATAGTTGACGGAGAATCAAAGAGGGAGAGAGAAATAGTCTCGCGCCATCGGTGTTCGTGACGCCATCTATGCGACGTAAATTAAAGTCGAGTGGCGTTTCATGAATAATTGAAGGTTTCGGTTTAGCAGCGTGTATGCGCTACCACTACCGGTGCGTACTGCTCTTCTTGTACCACTGGGTGAGCGAGAACCTTTATGCACAATACACACACGCACACAATATGAATCGCACTTTTTGAGGAAAACGAGAACGAAACGCAGACTGGCCGTCACAATCTGCATACGCTGTATACGTGCTTGAAATGTAGCGCTCGAAAGCTGCCTCTTTACGGCATGTATATACATATATCATATACAAATACTTCTATTCGCGTTGGTTGATTCGATAAAAAGACGAGGGATTTTTTAGACATGCATTAAATCCTGGTACGGAAATTGAGAGAAAACATACCGAGTGTCAACGATGATGAATACACATTTGTCTGGTGAATATTCTGGGATCTTTTCGAACGAAAATTTGATATGCCTGGGATTGACTTGAAACAAATAGTAGAGGTACACAAGCCCCCAGACTTGAGCCTATCAACGATATTCTTCTTTTTATATTACTAGGGATTAGAGACGCGCGCTCACGCGCGCGACCGGCTGCATTTTCGCGCTGCAGCGCTCCATCTTGAATTAAGTATAGACCCCTACAGAACACATTATAATTCGGCATAAGTAGCAAATGGTGAAAAGCAAGAAATTTTTAGATTCAAAAATAAAGTACAAACAATAATGATTAATAAATCATAACTAATCTTCATAAAATGCATTGCCCAAAATACTTGAAATTTTGTTTCAATAAGCCATCTTTGTATGACAAATATGTAATTAAATAAACAATTGTAATTTTACATACAAAAATGTTTTACATAAAAAATTTACTTTGAAGGAAAACGCTTCTCGCGAGATCGTCTCATCGACATTTTGAAAAAATTTCCCGAAAACAAACCATGAAGCAACTTGTTTAGAGTTGTTTTCTCTATTCGTGGTTTATTTTTAATGCAGTTGTGGGTTGTTCTTTTCATCTAGCACCACATTAAAGTAAAACTCTTTCCGCGAGATTGTATGATCGAAGAGTCATTACTTGTAAATTCTATACAAAAAACTGAACAAAAATTTCCGAAAACCGGAAATGAAGCAATTTACTTAGAGTCGCTTCCTCTGCGCGTGGTTAAATTTTCATGCAGTTGTCGATCGTTCCTCTCATCCGCCGATCGAACGCTGGACTGGAAGCTGTGCTAAAAAATCTGAAACTAAATTTCCGAAAACCGGAAATGAAGCAACTTGCTCAAAGTCGCTTCCTCTGCGCGTGGTTCAATTGTCATGCAGTTGTCGATCGTTCCTCTCATCCGCCGATCTACCGCTGGACCGGAAGTTGCCTCTGAAAAGTCTGGAATAAAATTTCCGAAAACCGGAAATGAAGCAACTTGCTCAGAGCCGCTTCCTCTGCGCGTGGTTAAATTTTCATTGAGTTGTCGATCGTCGTTCCTCTCATGCGCCGATCGAACGCTGGACCGGAAGCTGTGCTAAAAAATCTGAAACTAAATTTCCGAAAACCGGGAGTGAAGCAACTTGCTCAGAGTCGCTTCCTTTGCGCGTGGTTAAATTTTCATGCAGTTGTCGATCGTTCCTCTCATCCGCCGATCGAACGCTGGACCGGAAGCTGTGCTAAAAAATCTGAAACTAAATTTCCGAAAACCGGGAATGAAGCAACTTGCTCAGAGTCGCTTCCTCTGCGCGTGGTTAAATTTTCATGCAGTTGTCGATCGTTCCTCTCATCCGCCGATCGAACGCTGGACCGGAAGCTGTGCTAAAAAATCTGAAACCAAATTTCCGAAAACCGGGAATGAAGTAACTTGCTCAGAGTCGCTTCCTCTGCGCGTGGTTAAATTTTCATACAGTTGTCGATCGTTCCTCTCATCCGCCGATCGAGCGCTGGACCGGAAGCTGTGCTAAAAAATCTGAAACTAAATTTCCGAAAGACGGGAATGAAGCAACTTGCTCAGAGTCGCTTCCTCTGCGCGTGGTTAAATTTTCATGCAGTTGTCGATCGTTCCTCTCATCCGCCGATCGAACGCTGGACCGGAAGCTGTGCTAAAAAATCTGAAACTAAATTTCCGAAAACCGGAAATGAAGCAAATTGCTCAGAGTCGCCTCCTCCGCGCGTGGTTAAATTTTCATGGAGTTGTCGATCGTTCCTCTCGTTCGCCGATCTCACGCTGGACCGGAAGCTGCGCCACGAATATTCTGAAACTAATTTTCCGAAAACCGGAATAGATGCAAATTGCTCAGAGTCGCTTCCTCTGCGCGTGGTTAAATTTTCATCGAGTTGTCGATCGTTCCTCTCGTTCGCCTATCTCACGCTGGACCGGAAGCTGTGCTAAAAAATCTGAAACTAAATTTCCGAAAACCGGAAATGAAGCAAATTGCTCAGAGTCGCCTCCTCCGCGCGTGGTTAAATTTTCATGGAGTTGTCGATCGTTCCTCTCGTTGGACCGCTGGACCGGAAGCTGCGCCACGAATATTCTGAAACTAATTTTCCGAAAACCGGAATAGATGCAAATTGCTCAGAGTCGCTTCCTCTGCGCGTGGTTAAATTTTCATCGAGTTGTCGATCGTTCCTCTCGTTCGCCTATCTCACGCTGGACCGGAAGCTGCGCTACGAAAATTCTGAAACTAATTTTCCGAAAACCGGAATAGATGCAAATTGCTCAGAGTCGCTTCCTCTGCGCGTGGTTAAATTTTCATCGAGTTGTCGATCGTTCCTCTCGTTCGCCTATCTCACGCTGGACCGGAAGCTGTGCTAAAAAATCTGAAACTAAATTTCCGAAAACCGGGAATGAAGCAAATTGCTCAGAGTCGCCTCCTCTGCGCGTGGTTAAATTTCCATCGAGTTGTCGATCGTCGTTTCCCTCGTACGGCGTACGAACGCTGTACCGGAAGTAGCCTCTTAAACGCGTGAAACTTAAAAACCGAAAACCGGAGATGAATCAACTTGCTCAGAGTCGCTTCCTCTGAGCGTGGTTAAATTTTCATCGAGTTATCGATCGTCGTTTGCCTCGTACGGCGTACGAACGCTGTACCGGAAGTAGCCTCTTAAACGCGTGAAACTTAAAAACCGAAAACCGGAAACGAATCAACTTGCTCAGAGTCGCTTCCTCTGAGCGTGGTTAAATTTTCATCGAGTTGTCGATCGTTCCTCTCGTTCGCCTATCCCACGCTGGACCGGAAGCTGCGCCACGAAAATTCTGAAACTAATTTTCCGAAAACCGGAATAGATGCAAATTGCTCAGAGTCGCTTCCTCTGCGCGTGGTTAAATTTTCATCGAGTTGTCGATCGTTCCTCTCGTTCGCCTATCTCACGCTGGACCGGAAGCTGCGCCACGAAAATTCTGAAACTAATTTTCCGAAAACCGGAATAGATGCAAATTGCTCAGAGTCGTTTCCTCTGCGCGTGGTTAAGTTTTCATCGAGTTGTCGATCGTTCCTCTCGTTCGCCTATCTCACGCTGGACCGGAAGCTGCGCCACGAAAATTCTGAAACTAATTTTCCGAAAACCGGAATGGATGCAAATTGCTCAGAGTCGCTTCCTCTGCGCGTGGTTTAATTTTCATCGAGTTGTCGATCGTTCCTCTCGTTCGCCTATCTCACGCTGGACCGGAAGCTGCGCCACGAAAATTCTGAAACTAATTTTCCGAAAACCGGAATAGATGCAAATTGCTCAGAGTCGCTTCCTCTGCGCGTGGTTAAATTTTCATCGAGTTGTCGATCGTTCCTCTCGTTCGCCTATCTCACGCTGGACCGGAAGCTGCGCCACGAAAATTCTGAAACTAATTTTCCGAAAACTGGAACAGATGCAAATTGCTCAGAGTTGCTTCCTCTGCGCGTGGTTAAGTTTTCATCGGGTTATCGATCGTCGTTTGCCTCGTACGGCGTGCGAACGCTGTACCGGAAGTAGCCTCTTAAACGCGTGAAACTTAAAAACCGAAAACCGGAAACGAATCAACTTGCTCAGAGTCGCTTCCTCTGAGCGTGGTTAAATTTTCATCGGGTTGTCGATCGTCGTTTGCCTCGTACGGCGTACGAACGCTGTACCGGAAGTAGCCGCTTAAACGCGTGAAACTTAAAAACCGAAAACCGGAAACGAATCAACTTGCTCAGAGTCGCTTCCTCTGAGCGTGGTTAAATTTTCATCGGGTTGTCGCTCGTCGTTTCCCTCGTACGGCGTACGAACGGTGTACCGGAAGTAGCCTCTTAAACGCGTGAAATTTAAAAACCGAAAACCGGAAACGAATCAACTTGCTCAGAGTCGCTTCCTCTGAGCGTGGTTAAATTTTCATCGGGTTGTCGATCGTCGTTTCCCTCGTACGGCGTACGAACGCTGTACCGGAAGTAGCCTCTTAAACGCGTGAAACTTAAAAACCGAAAACCGGAAACGAATGAACTTGCTCAGAGTAGCTTCCTCTGAGCGTGGTTAAATTTTCATCGAGTTGTCGATCGTCGTTTCCCTCGTACGGCGTACGAACGCTGTACCGGAAGTAGCCTCTTAAACGCGTGAAATTTAAAAACCGAAAACCGGAAACGAATCAACTTGCTCAGAGTCGCTTCCTCTGAGCGTGGTTAAATTTTCTTCGGGTTGTCGATCGTCGTTTCCCTCGTACGGCGTACGAACGCTGTACCGGAAGTAGCCTCTTAAACGCGTGAAACTTAAAAACCGAAAACCGGAAACGAATGAACTTGCTCAGAGTAGCTTCCTCTGAGCGTGGTTAAATTTTCATCGAGTTGTCGATCGTCGTTTCCCTCGTACGGCGTACGAACGCTGTACCGGAAGTAGCCTCTTAAACGCGTGAAACTTAAAAACCGAAAACCGGAAACGAATCAACTTGCTCAGAGTCGCTTCCTCTGAGCGTGGTTAAATTTTCATCGAGTTGTCGATCGTTCCTCTCGTTCGCCTATCTCACGCTGGACCGGAAGCTGCGCCACGAAAATTCTGAAACTAATTTTCCGAAAACCGGAATAGATGCAAATTGCTCAGAGTCGCTTCCTCTGCGCGTGATTAAATTTTCATCGAGTTGTCGATCGTTCCTCTCGTTCGCCTATCTCACGCTGGACCGGAAGCTGCGCCACGAAAATTCTGAAACTAATTTTCCGAAAACCGGAATAGATGCAAATTGCTCAGAGTCGTTTCCTCTGCGCGTGGTTAAGTTTTCATCGAGTTGTCGATCGTTCCTCTCGTTCGCCTATCTCACGCTGGACCGGAAGCTGCGCCACGAAAATTCTGAAACTAATTTTCCGAAAACCGGAATGGATGCAAATTGCTCAGAGTCGCTTCCTCTGCGCGTGGTTAAATTTTCATCGAGTTGTCGATCGTTCCTCTCGTTCGCCTATCTCACGCTGGACCGCAAGCTGCGCCACGAAAATTCTGAAACAAATTTTCCGAAAACCGGAATAGAAGCAACTTGCTCAGAGTCGTTTCCTCTGCGCATGGTTAATTTTTCATCGAGTTGTCGATCGTTCTTCTCATCCGCCGATCGAACGCTGGACCGGAAAATGTGCTGAAAAAACTGAAACTAAATTTCCGAAAACCGGAAATGAAGCAAATTGCTCAGAGTCGCTTCCTCTGCGCGTGGTTTAATTTTCATGCAGTCTTCGATCGTTCCTCTCGTTCGCCGATCTCACGCTGGACCGGAAGCTGCGCTAACAAAATTCTGAAATTAAATTTCCGAAAACCGGAATAGAAGCAAATTGCTCAGAGTCGCTTCCTCTGCGCGTGGTTTAATTTTCATGGAGTTGTCGATCGTTACTCTCGTTCGCCGATCTCACGCTGGACCGAAAGCTGCGCTAACAAAATTCTGAAACTAAATTTCCGAAAACCGGAATAGAAGCAAATTGCTCAGAGTCGCTTCCTCTGCGCGTGGTTTAATTTTCATGGAGTTGTCGATCGTTCCTCTCATCCGCCGATCGAACGCTGGACCAGAATCTGTGCAAAAATCTGAAACAAAATTTCCGAAAACCGCAAATGAAGCAACTTGCTTAGAGTCGCTTCCTCTGCGCGTGGTTAAATTTTGATGCAGTTGTCGATCGTTCTTTTCATCTGCCACTACTTCGAAGGAAAGCGCTTCTCGCGAGATCGTCCGATCGAAGAGTCATTTCTTGTAAATTTTATAAAACATTAATGTGCAAGAGAGAAAAATTTTCGCTTGAAAAAATGTGCAAGAAATGCTAGTTTAGTTAATTCACTTTCATTCTCCCGGACTATCTCTCATTTTCTCTCAGTACAATATAAATTGAACTGTGAAATATAGCACTCTTACTTACTTGATATGCATGATTTCTTTTTCACGGAATGAATTATCGTAGAACTATAACCTTTGCTAACCGCAATTAATGTCACAAGTCGACAACTGACAAAAACAGCATAAAAAACCGCGCCAATACAGCCTCGCATGAATTTCGCGGGTACGCTCATCACCGACCAATCACGAAACGAATAAAACGACAACAAAGCATGCGATATTTCGATCATTTCGATTTATATCTCCTCATCAAGTTTTTATTAGAAGGATTTCTTTATGAAAAGAAATATTCGTGGACGTGAAATGACAATTTAATAAGTGCGAGTAAATTCCGAAAAATCTGCGTACAGGTACGTATATAAAAATGCGCGTATGTAGAGACGAATGGTCAGCGGTCTGAAACGGTAGAAGTGATTTCAGCGTTCCAAGGGCGACGGGAAGCGGACAGTTAGGGTGTCTCTTTTTTAGGTAAATGTTACTTTTGGTTTTGTCAAAGTTGGAAAACTGTCAGTGCATATATCGTACATTGTAGCTCGACTACAGACGTCCGATGTCCGAAACAGACAGACTACGGATGTCCGAAACATCCGATGGGAGGTCTGTAACTCAAAATATCGATGGTGCATGTTTGACTTTAACGAACTTTTTGTCGACATGTTTTTATTTATTTAGAATTTCGAATTTGTTATTTTTTATGAAAATAAAAAAAATGATTAGACAGAGAAAAACGATGCTGAGTGCGTAACTTATTTTCCAATATTATTTAAATGGGAGATTAATGCTCGGATGACCCAAGTCTCAAAATTTGTTTCCTTTAGTGAAAATTTCGCTTTTTCAATTTGGGCGAAAGGGAAAAAACGCTACTGTAACACGAAACACCCTAATATACCATCTATATGTATTTGCGTGTATATACGTGTGCATCGTATATACACATCGGTAAGGGTTGGATCTTCAGCGCTAGGGATGGGAAATGAGAGAGACGAGCGGGACGACGACGACGACGACGTCGCCGGCGGGTTTCCGGTATAACGAAATTCACAAATGCGAGGAAATTGCCGTTGCACGGACGGCGAATCGAAAATATGTGGAAGATCTATGACCGGAATTTCCAGTCTCTCGCTCCACTCGTCTTTCATCGCATTTCTCTATATCGCACTTTTTCTCTACATACAGCTCTTTGTACCTTCTCCATCGGGCATACTTATGTAACACCACGGAGGATTTCGTTGTACATTTCATGTAACACTCACCAGATATAATTGTTATGTAATACCATAATTGTGCAATACTAAATCCATGGTATGCAGGATAGCCCCTTATTCAAATTCCCATGGGAAAAATATGTTTTTCGATGCATATGACAACTTACATTTTACCGTCATTTGCTTTCTTATGCAAGAAAAATGGAATTGATTATTCATTTTTCAAAAATATACGTCCTTCATCGTATTTTATGGATTTTCACGGATGGGTTTTATGGGTTTTCTCACGAAAAAGCTGTACAAAGCCCGTGCGGACACAGTCGGCCCTATTGGCAGAGCTTGGTGGTTCCTGTACGAATTACCAGGCTCCAAAAAAATGACCTCCGAGTGATTCGACGCTCCAATCGTCGCACGACTAAACGGTCATCCATTCCAATACGGCATGACTGACGGAAGCGTCCGGACGCGCAATAATAAATATTTATAATTATTAAATATAGTACATTATCATAAACGAATATTGTATTTGTTGTTGCGTTTTATTAGCCAGCAACATTAAATATAAATCAATGGTTAATTATGTGCAGCAAAAAAAAAATATAATCATATACTAGTGACTGTAGTAAAATTATTATTCTAAAAATATAATTTTTCTATTATTCGAAAACGGCGTTTGACGGATATAAACCGAAAATATACAATGAAAATAACGACTAAATGTTGCTGCAAAATGTGTTTTACCTCCGTTTCTATGCTTTTTACATTTTGTTTTTATTGGGGAATAAAAACCATACGCAGAGCTTGTGGTGAGCAATACGGGAATCGCAGTTGAAAATTTTCTCTCGCAATAGTCCCCACAATATTATTTATATAGCAGCCATGCAAGTATGATAAAGTTCAAGGCTGCTTTAACAATTATATATAAGCACTGGTATGGCCAGAGGGGTTATAAATGGAATGGAGAGGTGGGTGGAGACAAGTATATGTAGAGCTGAGAAAAAAAGTGGATTAAATCGTTGGCTATCTCTCCTCTTCTATGCACCCAGCACCCGGGAGTGTGTATATAAACGATAGCAGCGCTCTCTTACAGTGACTCGTGAGCGCGTGCAGACCACAGCGCGCACCTTTCTCTCGCTAAATTTCCGTCTCTCGCTCGCGCTCCATCTTCCTTCTTTCCCCAGGTTTCTCCATCGCTACCTTGTTCTCTAAGCTCTCCAAATTATAACCCAGCTTTAAGTCCGTGCGGGTTTTAACCTTCCCGCAAGTCACGCTCTGAACGTTTATTACCGCTATCCGGCTCCACACGCTCTTTCCCCTGATCTCCCACAACCGCATGTGGTGAGAAACCTTCTCTGGCGCCCTCTCATATACGCTGATGTTGTATCTTCGGTGCCCGGAAGTAACGAGCGCTCTCTGCCCTCTCCGCGTCTCGTCGATGTGTTTCTCGGTCGATTACCGACCTGTCTGCCGTTCGACGATCTTCTAGCCACGTAAACCAATATAATGGGACAGTCACGTATAGCATGCGCAAAACGAAGTATAAAAACAAAAAAAAAAAAACAATCAGTTTTTCAAAATAAATTTTGCAGGAGTTAAACCGCAATCATCGTGGATCCTTTTTTGTCTCATTGTGAAAGAGTCATTCATTCGGAACGCAAAAATTCATGTGCCCATCTGTGGGCACCTTTCAGTCACGACAACTTGTGTCCGAAAAATTCTTTAATTTGAAGCATATATTTGCAAAAATGGGACACTTCGTATGTATGCATATTGAGCTAGGTCACAGTTGAGGCACGTTGCGCGGACCATAGCGACCGCCGCCACATGAACATTTTTCGCACTTACTATGTAGAAGCACGCATTCCACGTGCCCACATTCGTGTGTACGTACATATATGACACTTGAATAAAAAACATGACGTGACGATGAGTGGTGGAATTTTTGGTCAGCAGTACGAGTTCCTGCGGTCCTTGCAAAATCATTAATCACAGTAGAGGGATACTCGGTCATTCGTGTAAACGAGTGTCTTCCTCTACCTTCTCTCTCGACGGTATGTACATGTACGTACACTGACTCTGCCGTTAAACGGTCTTCCATTTACGGGACACAATACTCCACCGTGCGGGGCATATCGATTATTTGTCGCGTATGATTAAAGAAATTGTTAGCTTCGTAACCTCATTGCTTGGCCACTTTCTTAATTGCACACATTTAACTGCCGACCACTGTACTCTGGGTATACACACACACTCATATGCATATGCCCGTTCGAGAGAACTCATATACTCACATGCGCCTCCTTACATGTTATTACTTGATAAACATTTTATTACGAGCAGGTGAAAGCCCAATACGCGCACGAGTGTAGTGTGCAGCAAGAGAGAAAGAGAGAGGCATGTTCTCCACACAGGCACATGACAACACGTAACAAGTTCGCAAAAACACTCACGCGATATGTATTTTTCTAAAGATTTACAAACGAATGAGCTGGAACGAACACCATGCGATAAAATTGCAGGTATTTCTAGTTCTGCGGATTCGCGTGACGTGTAAGAGTTAAGAGAAGAATCTCACGATTAAAAACTGTAAGAGAGGATAAATATTTGCGTCAATACAAATGATCCAATGTTTTAATCCCTTTGCTCGAGAAGACGCAAGGGTTAAACACGTTATAGAGTATGAGAAAAGGAGCAGGAGTAGAACCGTGTAAAACAGCGTCCTCCGATTTCATCTCAATGGCCTCGAGCGATCGTAATCTCGCACTTGGGTCGACGTACCCTTTCCGCTCTTTACACCTTTTCCACCCCCGTCACGATATCGAAGCCCTTGGGGGCTCTTGACTCTTCTATACGGCGCTTTACTGAGCTGTTGTTGCTTGCCTTTGCTCTCTCCTTCTCTATTTCCCTACTTCCCTCTCCCATCTTTACTCTCGCGCGTATAAGATGGAGGGGCTGTGTTGACAAAATGGAAGACGAAGAAGAGGGGCGACGGAAAAGATAAAGGTGTTCAGCAAAAGGCAACGTTGGAGATAGACTAACTGAGGCGATATAGAGGGGAAGAAAAATAAGAACGTAAAGACTGTGAGAAGGTATCGCGGAGTACTGTGGAAAGGGAACAGTTGAACAGGAACAGGTCGACAAAGAGATAAAGAAGGTGAGGAACAAGGAGATGAAATGAGATGAGGAGTGCATCGCGTTCTGTTTGTGTTCACCGCTAGTTTCTTGAACCCAGCGAGAGGATGTCTGGTGCAGCATATTTCTTCAGCTATTTCTCAGCGAACTACGGGAAGAAAGAGGGAGAGTGCAATCGACTCCTCTCTCTCATTATAGCTATAGTTTCGCACCGATAAGATCATATATTTATCAGCGTCCTGTCCCATCCGTTATTCAATACGTACGATGCGACACGGGGCATGCAGACGTGCACTCATTTTCGTTTTGCTCGCCGTACAATTTTTTTTTTCACTTACTCTCAAAACTTTCTTCAGTAATGAGTTTTTTCTACAAAAAAGTTCTGTTTTTCAGAATTTTTTCATTTGTATTAAAAAATGTCAAAAACGTAAAAACAATTTGAACGTAAACTTTGATCCTCGGTAATATCAAGATTATAAAATTGCAAAAAAAAAACGGTTGAATCGAATAACAACGACTTTGCAATCGCAAAAACGTGTTTCAAAAAAGGTGCCATTGTGGAATGCTACTGTATGTGCCGTGAAGGGTTAAGACGCGATCCCTATGTGGACGTATTATGCGCACATTGTGGATAGTACCAGTTTCGGTACAGACAAATTTTCCTGAAGAGATTTTACGCGGATGCATATGAACACCAGCTCTAAAATTCCTGTATGCTGGATACCGTCAGCCTGTACTATGCTCGTACCACTTGTCGTGTCACACTTCGTTCCTTTCCCTCAAATTTAATGAATTGTACGATGAATTGCACCGAAAATAATACTGGATCAGCATCCAGCTCGGTATCGCCACGTATTTATTATTGTTACGGAAAGTTGAAACTGAGCTCAATATTTTACAAAGTTGAAATGTATTTCCATCTTGAAACTACGAGTCTCAATGCCTGTTTAGCCAGCCGAAAGGAGCGAATTTGAGACCGATGCGAAGAAAATGAATGAAACATTCAGTTTCTGACTTCATTTCATTCCGGATAGAATTGCATTTGTTTGTTATCAGCCTTGCAATATTCGTTCCACCCGAATCATCGACTAATCTGATTTTCTGCTGCGCCGTCGGTCGAAAATTGTCTCGTTTCGGCAGGCTCCGGACATTGAAACGCTTAGTTTTAATACAGATGATGTTAAAAATATAGTGTGTTATCTTCACACTCGTCTGAAATCGTCTTTCTTCGTCTCTAGCCACACAATATACTGTCGCTTCATTCCTTGAGAACTGAACATCAAGAGCCGATTTTACACACATACAATACGTATTTAATAATTACATAGTCCTTTACCTATATTAATTCGATAAGGTAGGTAAAATAGTCGAGTGGTAATCCATTTTCGTGTACTCCTGCAACGTATTATTTCTTTCAAACGCATTCAATCCGAGAGGCAATTTGATATTTTTCCTTTCATTTTTCTGCTCGTATTTATTTTCATAAGGTATTTCATCATCCATACGTATACAGAGACACTGCAGCGAAATGTATATGTACATATGCGCTCGTATACCGATGGCGTTGAGTGAATATGCAAGGATCGTTCTGGTGAGAAAAACGACCTAAACGATTTTCTCGGGTTATTTTCATAGCTGCTCCGCGTGCAAGCGCTCCCTGTAGTTCTGTATTGACTCATACGTGTATATCGCTATACTTTTCTTTCTATATCGTGGCTTATTCGGAGTATATGGTACGGGCGATATACGTGTATTGTATATAAGCAATTTATACATACATAGCTGAATGTTTTAATACCGCGCGAGCTCGGGAATGCCTGTGAGCCTTTATACACATGAGTCATATCGTGGATAAATAAATGGCGCATGGAACGCCATTTATTTATAACTTTGTCAAAGTCAACACTGTGACAACGTTACATGCGATTGCAACGTTGCCGATATGTAGCATCGTGGAATCCGTCCGCATGGTAACCGACTAAACCGATATCAATATTCGACCCTCTTTTGAAATCGTTCAACCGGAATATTTGCCAGCTTCTATTAAATATTTCTTAAATACATTTATGGTCACAGCAGTCGGGAATAATCGTCACGATATACTTAACGCAACAGCCTACAGCGCGCTGTTTGTCTGAAAAATAAGTTACAATCATTTTTTTATGTCGTTGATTCGAATGCCGTGTATGTATTGACAAACGCAACTGGGTCAGAGTTGCGATAACAATAGCGAATTATTCTTATGGCAAGCTTCAAGACGCCGTATATCAGGCAAACTTCATCAGGCTGTTATCAATATTAATAAAATCGATGAAGACATTGGCTAACTGGACACATTTTTTTCAGAAGGAAACTCGATCTCTCTAGTCAAAAGCTTGATCGTCACGTAGTACAAATCTTGAAAAAAAATTCGAATTATGCAAAAAATTCAAAAACAAAGTCACGATTACGTTACGTACTATTATTATCCATAGTGATTTATCGTGAAAAAGCAAGTATTTTTACAAGTGCGAGCACATTTATATTCGGATCTTGCGGTTTGGAGTTGGGTCGTGAAATTGATCACGACTATAAAAACCTTTCGGGTCTATGAAAATTTTTCTTTGGGAAATAAATTCCTGGCCGTCGTCAGTGCTGTCATGGCCGACTTTTGTAGTCCCTTTTTCACTTACTCCGGGGACAAAAGAGGTTCCCTAAGGTGCTTTTTTTTTCTTCATTTCTTACTTGGCTTCGCCCCCGAAGCCGCAAAATTCTTTTCGCTCTTCTTTTTTTTCGTGCCTCAGCCAGGAACCAGAGCAATTCGTCAACTCGTGCTACCATGCATCGTTTCAACCAGGGTACGAAACTCTCGGGTGAGTTTACTCGTGTGCGGTCTTGGTACATCCGTGTGAGAGCTCTCTGGTGGAGAAAACACGCCCAAGCATGGAACGAGGGTGAACCCCGGAGTAAGCTCGGTAGCATTAGGAATGCATGTATGCACTGATCCGTGCTCCAAGATACCATGGGCAATACGTCAAGTCTGCGAGCGAGAAAAATGTGCGCATGCCCTTACCCCGTTACTCTCATTCCGGTATTTTGATTCTTTTTTTTAAATTGTTCCTATCTTTTTCGACTTCTCGCTTGAGGGACGGCTCCGCCATGAAACGTGTTCCGGTATAACCGTGTCATACTGGACATGCTTACGTATAGTTGGCAATGAGCAATGAGAAATTGTATCGGCGGCAAATAAAAAATAAGTTTGCAAAAAAATAAAATAAATCAAAACACAATCTGGAGTCCACAGAGGCTATCGCTTGCGTCTTTATACCAATGACCTGTGATACGCGCGGAATATACATATTATCTAACAACTTGAACATGTCCACGTAAAAAGTTCGAAGCATAGACAACATCGATCTACATTGATTAGAAAAATGTGACCTCTTTTATTTCGAATTTTATACCCGAGTTTTATGCTTGGATTTTTACTGTCATTTTATCGATAAATTTTTGCTTTCCCAAATACATCTTTTCATGAAATAATGGAAGAAAAAAAAATTGGCATCTGGCACCAGAGGTTTCACGAAAAAAACCGAGTACGACGGTTATACAGAGAGAAAGAAAGCGGAGCGCGTTTGTGCGGTCTATAAATTACATGGTATCCAACACATCGGTGCACATGGAACGAAGAAACAGACGTTGGTGAGCCAGCGTGTCCCTTGGAGCTTTCAGGGTTGAAAAAGGTTAGAAGGATCAGGCAAGAGAAAGGGAAAGAGGGCCACTCTTGGTGTCCAACGGTTTCACTTCTTCTTCTCTGTCCTTAGCTGCAACGAGGATGTGCATATACATATTTATACATGGAGAATCGACTTTTTCGCGATGTTCGATCGTTGTTTTTTATTCTCCTACGCTTTCTTGTCATATTTCTTCAGCACATCTCGCTATCATTTTCATATTCAATTTTTTTTCCTGCGTCACTTTTGTAATTTGTTTCTTAGGCTCGTTCTCGCTTTGGTGCGACGTCGCAAAACAACCTTCTGTCGTAAATTTTGTTAGCGTTACCAAACATATCGAGATGAATACCATCTTGGCCACGATCAGACATTTTATAACCATTTTCGTTCTGTGGAATCTGATGAGAAGGTCGTTTTTCTCAAGGCATCATTTTGGTTGCGGTAAAAATGATTCGCATTCTTTCTTCTGATTCGATTGCTTTCGTTATTATTTTTTTGTTCAGATGAAAATAGATGAGTCCCATTGCGAAACTTTCGGATAATTTGCCCAATTAGCGTTACTTCAATATACAATTTTTTTAAAGCAATCCAAACAATAAGTTATGCAAAAAATATTCGCACTGAGAATTAAAAACTTTGTAACGGACAAGGCGCGATGCAATCTTTACAAATTAATTTTTTTTAAAGTGCGGAAAAGCCCAACCGTTTGATTTTGAAAAATCGCTGAATTAGCTTATTTTTCGTAAAGTTGCAGCCGTTGGAAAAAACAATCGGAAAATAACGATATCTCGTAAAACAGTTTGACACCAACATTTCGGGCAAAACAAAAAAACGAAGTTGCGAAACTGCTGCGTCTGTTTTCAGATTTTTTAGTGGCAGTGACTGACAGTCCATCATCAGACAGTCCAAAATGAGACCGGACGCTGCCGCGTCTCCGTCTTTTTTTTCTCATTTTTTTCTCATGCAATATATGTTCCAAAGCATCTTCGCTATATGTTCTCGTTCGTCGGAGTATTTTCATTTCAACTTTTAGCACTTTCGTTCATCTTTTATGCTTCTTCATAATATCACGAGGAGAAAAAAAAAGGTGGATAATTGTCACTTTGCGAGTCACAAGAAAGTACATCGTCGATACTCCCAGATGCGTACAAACATTCGTACACATGCACTATTGTCGTTGTATCTTTTGTTTCATATATTTCTTCAGTGTACGTGCCTCTTGCCTTTTTCTCGCTCTTTTGATTCCCTTACCTTCCTTGGTCTCGTTGACGCTTTCAAATTCAATTAAAGTTGTCGCCTCTTGCCCAAAACCCATCCCTTGTTTCTCACATTCGTGTCGTTTCTATCATTTTGTGGAGAACGCAGCGAGGGAATTTCTTCTCTCATCGCGCTTTTCACGGGTCGCTCAAATGCCTCGTATGAAACTTGTTCCCTTGAGCATGAGAAGATGGGCTGTTTCCTCCTTCTCTCTCTTTCTCCCGCACACGCGCGTACACACACACACACACACACACACACACTTTCTCTTTATCTCATCACTTCTGAAGTCAGTCTCGTCTCAAAATCGCGTTCTCTGTCAGCAAAACGCCCGAGGAATTGACGTTAACGCGAACTTCCGGCGGGTTTATATTCCGTTCTCGTCTGTTCTTCAGCACACTGTTTTATGCCCTTTCCCGATATGCAATTTTCCCCTCTGGAGTCTTTCTCGCGAAGATAAGATTACGCTTATTGGCACCTTGCAGGAAGATCCATTTCCATCCAGGATTTTACCGAGATTCATAGATAATATATGTATTTGAGAAAGACGAAAATTGTACTTCGAGATACAGCCAATATTACAAATTGCCCGGATTAAAGTTCGTCAAGTTCGTTTTCTTGACAAGGTAATATGCAGGAAGCTCCGAACAATAATACTATTTATGTATAACACCATAATATTATAGAATAAGACTATTTTTGGTCAACATCCTCTTTGTTTCGTATCTCGTATTGTTTCGTAAAGCTACTGTGACTCTGTACACACCGAGCAATTCGTTTTCGGCTTTTTTTTTGCGTCTAAAGAACTTCGCTTATTATACGAATATAGTTGAGCATATTACGTTTTCAGAGAATTCCGAATGACCAGATATATTTGTCTTCTGTCAGTTGGAAAAAAACACAAAAATTGAGTGATTTTATAATTTTAGCGTCGTCCTCGCTTTGCTCCATTCAACATTTTTCGATCTTGCAATCGTAGACCTCTGAAGTCAGCATATACTCGATTATGATAGTCGTCATCATTCGTACCGTATGATCATGTTGAATAGTACTGAAACATGTCAATGCTACATTTATATATACAGGGTGGTCCGTTTTAATCGACGGATACAAATATCTTCTCAACAACGATAGATATAAAAAAATGGTCGAAACGAAAGTTGTACAGGATCAAGGGGGTAACCTTCCTGTATCGCTGATCTCGACTTTGAGATCACATAAACATCAAATGATGTAGTTAATGCAGTTGCTGTTGATTATTTTTTCATGGGAAGATACTTCAGAGTAAAGTTGACATTACTTTTGTAGGTCATTTAGAGGTCAAAGCAAGTATCACAGTCGAAGATCACAGAAGATACTCACATGCTATTTGCTTGACATTTTCCGTTCAGACGTTACAAGGTCGGAAAACGGACCACCCTGTATATACGGCGGGACAATGGATTTATTCTTCATTTTTCATTCTTGAACATCTCTCTTATCAGTAACGGGAATCTTAATCGACTATGATCTTGAGAATCTTCATTCCAAAATGTGTCGAGTGCGTAATATTTCAGTGATAAAACATCGCGATTCGCAAATGACACAAATCCACAATGTTTCAACCCCAAAATATTGCTACGTCGGAATATCTTCCTTCTTAAAAATGGAGCAACTTGTTAATTTTGTTTGTAGCTTGCAACATGAACGAGTTACGCCTTTTTGCATTAACCTATTATATGGATTTTTGATCCTCACGAATCGAGCAGTTTTCTCACAGAAATATCCACTCGAAATTCTTCGGAGTTATTCGGGTTGAGTGTGACCAGTGACCAATTTTCGCCCTCGATATTACGGATAACATGTTGATCATGCAAAAACTTCCTTTATTGGATAATATAATTTTCCAAGAAATTATGTTATCCAAAATTTGTTATAATATTTCGTTACGGAACAATTTTTCGTTTTTTTTTTTATTTAATAGAGTAGTTAATTGTAGCTGCAGCAATTTATATTCTACGATGCACGAAGCGTATATAATGTCTCACTGCCTCGGTAACTTTTCTCGGGATGTCGCGTGGAGAAATAACCACTGGAATAAACGCAATCTGGAAAGATTGCCCGTCCACTTTGCAAATTAAAATAAATAAGTACGATACGCGCTCTCGCTCCTCGACGTTTTTTGGCACACAGCCAAACACGTTCCGCACGTAAGGAAAATCACTGTATATTGCATTGATGTTGTAAAGTTTGGGCGAGAAATCTCGCTCCTTTTATTCTCTATTTCTTTCCACAACGAGGAAATCCTTTACTACTCGCACCTATACCGTCTATCGCTCTCTTTTCTACCCTACTTCCTATTTTATAACGTTGCATCATATGTATATCTCACCTCTTCACTAAAAACAACTTTTCCTTTCAGCTTTCGCGCAGCCGGAACGAGCTATGATCGTATAAGAAAAGGGTATCTCGTTCTCAATCTTCATCCCCCCTATACATATATATCTGTTTTTTTTTGGCGTTTGCAAATCTGGTTGATTCGTTTGCGAGGTGGGCGAATAGACCAACAGGCGGCCAACGACTCTTATCCGTATGAGAAAACAAGACGTCTAGACCGTGAAGATAAGCATAAATGCCCGCGAAAGAAGGAGGCGCTAGACATGGTTACCAGGCGGTTGTCTCTGCTGCGAAACGGATAAGCCACCCAGCTAGTGCTATTAGCATTTGGCGTAATAACAAATTACCCTTATGCAAAGCACTGGAGCGACGCTCCGTTGTTAACACTGAAACGAGCTTGGCCCGAACTATATACGTATACATAAACATATATAGGCTACATCGCGGATTCCTTTTGTATGTATCTTGAATAAAGTTGAGCCCCCCATACACAGATAATCGGTAGGTTTCTTACTCCGATTCGTCCGCACTGTGACTCCTCCGCAATTTGTCGATCGGGTATAAGAGAGTTGTTTATGATTTTGTTTTCATTCGCCAGTACACTTCGTGGGGCAGCTCGTAGCAGCTGAAATTGAATGTAATTGTTTTTCGTGCGGTTTCAATTAAACGAGGCCATGACGACGGCATACTTTTCTCTAATCGAAAAGGATAAAACGTATTTACCTGTGATGACAGCGAGTTGTATACGTGGCAATGGCTCTGCGGTTTATATCGAGGAGGTCTGAGCACTTAATCGGAAAATTGCCGAGACGACGTCGTTATTGTGTCGTATCTATCGCAAACTAGAGTGGAAACTGGACTGCACGGAAGAGAGCGTGTCCGATGGCTAAGAACGGAATTAACTCCTCCGCTTCTAGATGGGTAATGGGATTGGTGAGAAAAACTTCAATCTCTCGGCGACTTCCAAAGGAAACTTCTCTATTCCAGGCCCCTCGTCTTACTGTCTCTTTCTCGGTCTCTCTCCCTCTCTTTCCTTTTCTCCGGCTATGCAGTGTCATTGCTCTAATGCAAGCACCCAAGCGATTTCCTAATTACTTCTACAAATCGTTTCACTCCATGATAGAACCGTCACTGCCCCCCCTCGTGTCTTTCAAGAACTTTAAGAGAAGGAAATGGGTGAGTCTGTGTAACAGCAAGCATGTCGCAAGGAAACTTCAATGCTCAAACTATGAAATCGCATTGGGGATAGAAAAAAAAGGGCGGGTGTCGAAACTCTCGCATAGCAGTTAAACCCTAGCCGAGTGTGTTTATGTGTGTGTGTGTGTGTGTGTGTGCCAATGTATAAATATATATTTTGTGGTCGTCGAAGATGACGACGGCAAGAGAACGCTGTGGATAAAGTCGTCGATAGTCGTCAAGTGCAGCCAACTCTCCGGCAATCCTTTGCTTGGCAATAATCGTAAAGTTTCGCTGTTCGGACACTCTATAGCTTAGTATTACGAGATTCGCTTGTAAACATCCTGAGGGTGCTATATCCTTACTCGCTCGCTCTCTCGTTCTCTTTTATTCGCTTTTCTCTTCGCATGACGAGTTTAATGTTTTAGACACGGTAAATGAGCGTTTACAGCTGGGCATATTGTATGAAGAAGGATAGCGGCATAAGAATGGAGTACCGCCCCTCCCCTGCCGTCCGGCCGGCAGGCTCCCATTTCTCAGTGCATTCACTCAAAAATTCATTTGAAAAAACATTCTACAGTATCTCCCTCGTCCCAAAGCATGGTACTTAAAGTGAGAACCTGAAAAGTCGATAAAAC
The DNA here is from genome assembly GCA_959613375.1 of Heteropelma amictum. Lineage (NCBI taxonomy): Eukaryota > Metazoa > Arthropoda > Insecta > Hymenoptera > Ichneumonidae > Heteropelma > Heteropelma amictum. The sequence goes on from OY390721.1 coordinate 17,236,726, forward strand.
GGTTTGCTACCAATCAGGCAAACCGGTAAGAACCTCAACGATCGAGTTAAGGAGAACAAGTCGCGCTTGATCAGACACGCCTCTGCTCTGATGCACTCTCACGACACATAGTCGTTAATATAATCGCATCACTCGTGAAACTCGTAGATAGCTACGCCTCCGCGTTCTTTTTACATCCATACCACTAATGAACTGTATTAAGGTTCACGTATTTCGTCGAGTAGTTTGCTATTCGGTGTACGGCTTAATATCGATCGATCACTCTGTTTCATCGCAAGGGAAAGTTACGTGCATCACAAGTTTATGATTTCAAACATATATCAAATCCGCAAATTTCTCGTTTGCGAAGATTCACGTCGATTCACGCGAATTATCCGAGGTATGGGATAATCCAGTGAAAAACAAATCATAATATGCGCCTATCTTCATTTTCTTTGCACAGTGTTTTACCCTGTTTGTTCCATCGAGAAACTTGACGGAAATTTGTACAGTACTTCGATTATTTTGTTTTTCTTTGAAGATTTTGTCCACCCTTGTAATAGCTTTTTATGTACAGATGCTGTGAGATGACACAATCAGTCGTACAAGATAGTCAGGGTCACATAGTCACGATAGTCATATAAGATCTACAATCATGCAGCAGCTTGCAAAATTGTATTCACCTCTCATACTCGCCTTATTTTCCTTTCTTTCACTGAGTTTATATCTTTCTGAACGTGGGAGGAAATCCTACATCGAAGTGTTCATTCGGCACATAGTCACACAAAATATCCGCTATTATTTCCGCTTCCCAGTGAAGTTTCGTTCATGAGTGTTGCTCTTCTGCGTCATGCTTTCGGCTTTCTCCTCTCTGCGGTGGAACGGCGTCCCCGGCATCCTCGTATCCCTCAAGTTAAAGTAGCCACTTCGTTATGACATTACGGATTCTCGCGGGTAGCCAAGACGTTCTTCTCTTTTCCTACTTCGGATATCACGGATCTGGAAGACCCAACTTGTCTTCGATTCATCTCTCTGTCTCTATCACTCCCGATACTTATTTCCGGCCTACAGCCGCGGAAAAGCAATTGGATGTTTTTCAGATGTGATGTACAGATAGAAAAGGGGGTGTCCTACGGGTAGAACCATTGTCCATCGAGAAGTCAGAATCGAGGGCTGATTTAAAGGGGCACTTTACGGAACAGCAGCAGCGCTTCAGCGTTATCGTGTGTCCAGCTTAGACTCTCGTGCTTCGGTTCGTACCCTTATGAGTTCGGTATATCGTCTTCACCATGATATTTATATCGTGTTGAGTCCGGCAGTATAATACTAATGCTATTTACAAGTATATTTATACGCGCGCGCACACCCACACGGTACATGCCATAATACCACCGCGTATTTGAACTTTATTGCTTCGGACGGTTAGATCGTTATTGCCCATTCATTATTGGCAGTTTTGTGAGTCTATCGCCGCGTGTGTCGCGCGCGGCGAACCGAGACAGCTTTCCTGGAGCTGCTGGTTTTTCCAGGGTAAAAGAAATAACCTGTAAAAATAGCTGGAGAAAAACTTTCCTCTACCGCGAAAAGCAGTATCACATTGCTTTAGAAGCTGCTGGTAACTACTATATCGAAGATATATAGTTAGCGCTCTGGTGACACATTGCGGGAGGCTGACTGCATCCATAGCAACTGTGGATCTTGCGATAAATTAACGTTCATTGGTATAGGAGGGCAGACGATATACCCAGAAGCAAAGGGACGCCGTCGCACATAGATTTTCTCGTCTCGTTGGAGTTTTTTTTCCGCACCTGCTATTTTTCCCCTTTCTGTTTGAGCTCGCTTGATCTTTCTTAACTGCGCACATTTTCTTCGTTATAAAGTATATGCGATACTGCCAAGGAAGCTTGGAAAAGAATGACGAGCCTGAAAAAAGTTATGCCTCAACTTATTATTTGTTAGAAACTCGTCTCTGTTATTCGCGGTAAGCCGAGTACACGGGTCTTCCGATAGAGCTCTCTGGCAACCTACACTATATACTCTTGAGACTCGTTCCGGTCAATAAATACTGTTTTTTTTTCTGTTTGGAATGATTCACTCAGAGAAGCTGACGACCCAGTTGATAATCAACCTTTCTATGTTTTTACATCATTTCCCTTTATCGGCGTACCTGATTGTTGCACATTACATCGTGGCATTCTAGAATTTGTAACGCGTTACATGTTTGTGGTATGTGTTTATGCACCACACTTGAAGTTATGATGTAGGCACTCGATCAAGCGCTCATGCCCATTTTGGTGGCTTATTCTGTCTCTTTTGAGGTTTTTAACCCGTGTATAGTGCATGTAGGGGTGCACCTCATACAGATTATTGTTGTTTGTCTCGCCGGAAGGAGCTTTTCCACGAGTAGTTACAAAAGTAGTCTTGGTCTTCGAGAAAAAAAAGGAGAATAAGGGAGGAAAATTGTCGCAAAAACGCGAGAGGGCTTCGCCTCCTTTGTTGATACGGGAGAGTCTGAACAAACGGTGTCATGAACTTTCTAGACCCATTTGTCGAGGTCAATGGAAATATTCGTCGGTCCGTGTGCTCTGCACGGGAAACTTTTCTAATTTCACACACTCTTTTCTGCCTATCACTCGCCTGCTCTTATCTTCTTCATGACTTCATTTTCTCCTGCGACTCGTTTGTTTCGTCTTATAGTTTCTTCCTTTTTTCGGCTCTCGCAGTTTGTATCCTTTTCTCTCGTCGTACGAACAAAAGTGTGTTGGAATCTGCTCTTTTTACTTTTGCTACGAACGCACCAAGGAAAAAGACAATGGACCGCGTATCGACCTCCTTTTCCATCTCATTTCCGATATATGTATAACGTCCAATGCTAATAACTCCAAAGCAGCTGCAGTGAAAGGAACATTTTTTTAATTTAAAAAAATACCGTACGCCAAGTTGGATCTTTCGCGGTCCATCTTTCCGTCTCTGCGTCCTCTCGTAGGGAATTTTTTTGTACCTTGTGTATTTATAATGAAAATCCTTGCTTCCAATGTATCGCCATGCAATTATATCCTTTTGGACGAATGAATTGAACAAGAATTGCCTTTAACTATTTGTGTTTATACACCAGGCTATACCACAGTCGGAATACAACTGTGCAGTACTGGTGAAAAAGACATAAATTTTTTGCTCACATTCGTTCGTATGACATGCAGACGAAGATATGTGGTGTTTTATAAATTCATCTCGTGAGCCTTCCGGTATGTTTGATAGCCACTGCAGGGCTCGTGGGAGCTGGACGGAGAAGGGCTTGTTTCGCACCACACGTATACGTCTAGACGAAATTGAATTTAAATATGAATGTTCTCTACCGATGGTACATGGACCACTGTATAAAGCAAGCTTGTAACGGAATAACTTCCACACAGTTGGCTATTAAATGTATATAGTAAACGTACATACATACATATTGTATATATTATATCACCCTATTCTCTATAAACGTGCGGAAAGTTTGACGAGCTATACAAACATGACGAAACGCTCCAGCGTTGTACCATACCTTTGCTACCTCTGTCTCCAAACACTTTTCGCGTACACAGCGTGTGTAAATTGTAAATGTAAGACAAGGAATGGTGAAAAGACACGAGCCTATATGTTATCCTTACTGGGACATTTTTGGTTCGATCTGCAAAAGTTGCTTTTCCAACCATCGGCTTCTTTCTCCCCTGTTTCGCCTACCGGTCGTTTTGTCTTATCGTACTGCTATGAGTGATAACGCATATGGCGTTGCTGGACTGAAATTAAATTTAAAGTACCACGAGCAGTACACCTCTCCGACGATATCCCGAATCTCTCGACGAGAACGTACACATAGCTCGCAATTTAAATTTGTGCCATTTCAAAGATTGTCGGTTTACGAGATTGCGTGGTGTTACTCGCACACACGTTCGCATATTGCTTATTTATGTATATACGGAGAATGAAAAAGCAGAGTCTGCTTCAGCCCTGGTGTAAGGAAATTTGTAGCTTGTCTAGAATTTGTTATTTTTTATCGAGGCACTTATTATTAGGAGTAGAGAGAATTTAATTTGATACATACACTCGAAAGTATATTTACATTAGACAGCGGGCAGAAACAGAGAGGTTTCCCCATTTGATGTCATCTGAAAAATACGTGAATCATTAATTACAAACAATACCCTATCGGCTATAATTACCTCTCGTTTTTATTCTTTATACAAAAGCTGTTTTCTCTTCTCGCTCTTCCTCCCTCGCTGTCCTTTCCCTGCGTCCACGCCGATGCATCGGTACATCCGTTATACTCTCTATATGAGGACTCGCGAAGCTGTCAGCACAGGTGACCAAAATTCTGTACTCGGGGCATCCAGCGAATGGCGAGCGAAAGGAAGGGGATGGACGGAAACAAGGGTGATACATATTATTTTATAATATGCATGATGGCACTTGGCTGGTTGAAAGAGTGACCGGAGCATAGAAGGATGGTTTGTGCTTTCATAGCGAATGAATGACAACCCGATAGATGGCCGAGTCGATCAAAAACGGCGCACCATCCGATAGTCGATAATTTATCGCCGGCGGGGTTGCATCGCTGTACAGGACCATAGTTCTCCTCGATTCTCGCTTTCTATGTACCCTCTATCCATGAGTTAGGCAACCCCCTTTTGCTCCTTTCATCCAGCTTCATCGCTGTTGACTACCCGATAATGCGCATCGATCTTGTCTAATTGGATGGTCAGTTTGCGAAAGGGTAGCGCTATAGATCCGGAAAGATTACGCTTACACAGCACCAGAGATTCATCACGCATCATTGTCACGTTTTTCCCCTCTTTTTTCTTTCGTTTTCATCTCCAAAATCATGTCTCTCTCCGAGGCGATTATATACCATCGCTCAAAATCTGCCAATGTTTTTTAAACTCTGCCGACGTTCATTGCAAGCGTATATAATTATGGTAGTGTGAACATCTTATTTCGAGAAGAGGTATAAATAGGGAAACACTACTGAAATTGTTCGTAACTAAATGAGTGGTGAGTGTCAGTGAAACGTAATTTTATCAAGTACAGTAAATTGATGCTTTTCAAGCTTGGCTTCCCTTCCCCTCTTTCATCGTTGTTGTGAATCACATTCGTGAGAAATGGCCACTTGTACTCTATATATTTACCGATATTACGGTCAATGGCAGCCCTCTGTCGTCGTGACCTATTACACGAATGACTTTACGCAGAATCTCATTTTATCGAGCGTAAAAAAACTTGAACGCCTCTTCGCGTTCAGCTTCTTAAAAAAGAAGAAGCGTTCAACGAGGCTCGCAATCTTTCTCCCTTTGTCTTGGGAAACGCGATCGCAATCTTCCCATCTTCTTTTCACAATTCGTTTTCTGGCTGATACTTCCGGTTTCCCGCCTCTCTCCCTCCTTCTCTCGCTCTTTCTTCGTTTCGCCGTCGATCCGTTTGCTCATATACCGAACTTTTTCGTGCAGCTTCCGATCTCCTTGTTTACCGCTTTATCCACTCCGCTTATTTATCATCCAATTTATTGCTGCGTATTCTTCTATCGCATATACACTTCAACAGAAATCTTTCGCACTAAAAAACTTTTCTACGACTTTGTCATATCTTAACCGACGTTCGTGCAAGAAGAAAAGTTGACAAAAAATAAGCTCAGTCTCTGACGAACATAATTCTCTCCATGTAACATCGTTATCCAACTGCCGTCATCCATAGCATAGAACACACTGTATAGAACACATTTATGTACAGACACACACATACATGTGTGCTAAGATCGATTCGTCATATCCTTTATCGATTTATTATTTATCGACAGCGTTATATTGTATGGCAATAATTGAAGAACCGATAAATCATGTGTCTGTAGCGTCTGTCTATATAGCAATCCTCGGTCGTAATTTATTATTAATGGAGAACTCGGCTGGAGACACAGACAGTAACGGTTATAGAGAATGCATGGAGGGGTAAAGAGGAAGTCGTGTTCCGTGGATGCAGGGTATTCTCAACCACCGCTTTGACAGAGCAAATTTCTGCAGTAGAATTTCTCGAACTGCTTAAACGCTCGTCTCGACGTTGTCTTCTCCGCGAAAAGCATACAGTCTCTTTCTTTGTTCCAGCTCGCCTGTTTCCATGTGCATCATACGAGATTCGCGCAATGAAATTCTGTGATTCCCTTTTCTCCCACCTCGCAGTGTCGGTCTATCTCACATGCCCAATGTTCTTGTCTTCTATTTCCAGCTCACGATCTCGCTATCTGCCAGCTCGATGTCGACGATTAATGCGTTCACGAGGAAACTTCGCAATGATACCTAACGCTGGGCCATGAATCAAAGCTACCGCCAAGTATACTGAATGCGTTCTCTTCGCGCTGTCCCTTCTCGCTTCACGCTTATCCCATTCAACCTCCGGATATCTCGGTTTGCGCGTGTTGATGCGATAATATCGGATGATAATATTTTCATGTTTGACCTAGAAAAAAACCTAGAAAAATTACCGGGTTTTCTCTACAATCGTGAAGGAAAAGGCGTATGAATGATGGAGTATCTGTTGGTATAGAGATAAAAAAAAATGAAATTATTTCTGCGGAAATGTGCCCTTTTCCGAACTCAAATTTCTGTACAAATGTACAAATTTCGGTATTGCGTTTGAGCTCTTAACTTTGTATTCTGTATCTTTTATACACGAAGCCGATCGATAGGGATGCTGCGATTTTATAAATTGTTGGAACAATGGTTTAACGAGCCGATAATGAGGGGGGGAGTACAAGCAGAAGTACATCAAACTCTCGCTGCTGTTCTCCGTCATTATTGCGAGTGAAAGCGCGACATGGTTCTCGTGGGTACTTTGCCCGATGCACTCTATACCATGTTCGTTGCACTGACATTCGATACTTTTGACTAGTTCATAGCAGCCTTTTTTATCTCCTCTTACTAAGTTGTACATCGCACGTGACCTTATTTTGCTATCAATTAAACAAAATCAATATGTTTCGCTGTGTAACATGGAATATCGCTGATATTGATTATTAAATATTCCAACATATATGAAACGTTTTCCCAATATATTAGTCATATTAGCTTGATTACGTCAAAATATATCATCTCGTCATATCGAGATGATTCGCTTGAAACATCAGTCACATTTTTTAAACTTTTTCTTTCTCAATTTCACGTTGAATGACATGCAATCTATGCACAAAGGAGACATGCGCCTTCAACCTGGAAATTAGCGTTTACAAGCTTTAAAACGTATTTGAAAAAAAATGGTTTACAATCACTTTTTGCGAAGTCGAAGCGTTTCAAAGAATGACAAAAATTGGGAAAATTGGGTGTTCTCACAATTTACGTCGATAGTGGAAAGGGAGTAGTTACCCGTCACAGAGAAATCTTTCATTTCGGCATTCAATATTCTCCCGATGATAGCCTCTCGATTGTGCGTATGTGCAAATATCTGACGTACGTAAGAAAATGTCGAAATATCGATCTGTATTTACATTTTGAAAGAATATACCGTCAACAAAGGAACGCCAATGATAGGTGTGCGGTGAGCGTGCAGCTTCGGCGGTCACGCGAGTTGAGCTGTGATGGGCGCCGCCAATTCTCGGATGGGTGACCGCGTTGCCGTGCGAGAGGTCATTTTTCGGAAGCACGGTGATTCCTACAGGAATTACCAAGATCTTTCGAAGGCGCTGCTGATTGCATTGGTACGGATTTCTGCAGTTTCCCCGTGCCCTCGTGTAAAAACTATAAAGAGCAAGTAAGACGGGTGCAAACGCACATTAGAAGGGGATTAAGAAAAATGTGGAATAAGGAATAATGAATAATAAGAAATGTAAAAAATGGGGCGGGGGATCATAAAATCCCGAAATGGTGTACGAGAAAAAGATTAAAACAAAAGCAGTATTGTTCACAAAGCAACTACTCAATATACTCGGATTAATGGCGACGTGTTCACACGTTTCTCGGCAACATCAACAAACATCGAAAAGGCCAAAAGGGACGACAACATTTTCGGTAGCTACTGTAACATAATCGTACCGCAGAGAGTTTGAATAATACTCCAATATATCGAGTATTACGAGGGCTGGGAGGAGCCATTGAGAGCTCTCTCGCCAAATCGAAATTGAACACCCTTCTTGCTTGTAGCAGCGATTAATCAGTGTCAAATTTGAACCCAACGACTAGCTAAATTGTTAGTCACCGTAGTATGTGAAAGCATCAAATAAACGAAACAAAATAACTCAACAATCGCACAAATTCTCATGATACTTGCACATACCTTCGTATTCGTATATTTCCAGTTACGAATTGGCCATGTAGCTGCGAGAACGAAAGACCAAAAAGTATACGCACCCGAGGAATTTAGAGAGAGAAAGAGAGAGACGGGCGAAAGTATAATGTCTTTGGATCAGGGATTTCAAAAATGAATTAAAATCTTAAACAAATTTCAAGGCATTTAAATTCTGGTTAGCTTCACTGCACACATACTACTGCCATGAACTTGGATGCCATCATATGCCACGGGGGGTTAAAAGATGTGATGACGCGAAAGAGGGAGTATACGATGGTATAGGTGACTGCTGTTATCTGAGTGAGCGGTGCCCGTGGCACGGGTCGGCCATTGTCGTAACGGAACTTTTCGAGTTTCCGCCATACGTGCCCGGCGAATCTTCAGAGCTTCCGACTGGAACGCTGCGGTACTTCTGTAACTGGTGGATCAGTTCGGATCGTTGGGTGGCTGTAGCGCTCTGGCGGGGAAACTGCATACCTGGGGGCCCACTAAGAAAGATGGAGAGAATTCCTGGCTCTGTTACCGCGACACAACTCTGCTGACTAGCAGACAGTACAGGAGTATGGGAGTGCCATAAACGAAGTAAACTTTATTCTCTCTGTCTATTCCTCGATGTCTGTATCATCTTGCATTCGCGCTTTTTCCTCCCCTTTTCTTTCTCTTTCTCTTCAACATACAGATTTCCCATCTCAACTCTGCAACTTTGCATTCATCTTATCCTCATACCTATCCTCTTTGTTTTGGATAATGTGCAGAGTAACCACGACCAAGTCCTAATGAAGGCACGCGCACAGTCGGTTCTACTGCAGTTTCCGTTCCGTTAATACCTCTGCTGGTACGCCTTTGTCGGTGTGTCTTTATCGTATCCAACAGAGCAGCGTAGTGTGCAGAGTCACACACTCCCGAGATCGCGTCTCACCGGTTGTCGCTGTACCAGCTAGACATAGTTTAATTAAGCGAAACTGTCGGTATAAATGTATTTACACGCAGACCCCCAGTTACATGTTTGCTCGCTGAAGACACATACAACCCGCTGATGTACAAGCTCAAATGTCCGCGAACCGCACGGATGTGAAAACGCAGCCCTCGCCAGCAAACATTATTTTGGCAGTACATACATATACCGTTATGCCTCCATGTTTTTCTTCAACCCTTATGTTCACGATGCTACGCAACTATTTATTCAAATACTAAATGGGTTGGGAGACTAATTTCAGAAAATGGTATATAGATATTGACTTTACCTGCACCAAGTGTCACGTCGGTGCAAATATTGGTTAGTAAGCAACTGCCCTTCGTTGTCATAAAACCTGCTACTTCCTGCGCAGGATCTTTTTTGCTCCGGCCTTCTGTATCATAGAATTTTGAAAAGTTGGTGCGCAAAGGTATCTTTCCAGACGAAAAAAAGCATAGCAATCGATCACTTCAGAAGTACTACTCTAATTTTCGTATTCATGAACTTGGAGTGCTGAAATCCTTGGAGAATTACAGCACACCGTTTATCCGTTTCTCTGCTTCATATAACTGCTTTGAGAGCAACAGCATAAATAACAGAAATTCTTGCTACCTTATGTACCTTGCTACCTTATGAGTTGTGAATACTGTACTCGTGCCTTACGGCATGTTTTTCTTCTCAATGCAGAACAATATAAATGCCTATAGACGTACAGATCCTTCATTGTTTATGTCAGATGAAAACTTGGAAAGTCAGATGAAACAAACTTGGAGATTTCGGATGGTATATTATTCGCTTGCGAGAACGTAAAGGGCTTTGGAGTCCGGCAGTTTCTCCGAAGAATCAGACAGCCAAATACTTTGTTTCCCTTTCGTTCTTCCTTTTGTTTGATGTGGAGAATTCATCCAGTGGACTGAAGCTTACTCAAATCTCATACGTGTCTCAGCAATTTTCGATGAATTAGGTTACCACGCTGGAAATTGAATCAGGCCGCATTTGGCAGAGGAGGAATGAAGAATGATGTACATCGCTGGTTTCTGTAAAAAACGTTTGACCTTTCTACTAGACACTCACCCGGCCGTAGAGATTCTTGAGACCGATATAAAGATTAACAGTAGGGGAACGTTTCTTGATAGACCCTTTTAAGTCCGGACGCACGCACTTGCGCGTGTGTTCAATCTTTGCTATGATCAAGAGCGAAGCCCTCGTTTCCACGAGCAACCGTTAACTACATGCACAAACAGTATTAACAGCGACTAAAATCCTTGAAACTGAATAGTAGATTGTGTCGTTGCCATTTACGTGTCGTGACAAACCACTCAATAGCTAACTTCTCGACTCGCGGAAATTTTGATTACAACAATAATGGGAATATGTTAGTGCTTGTCAAGTGTCATTGATTAACCCTTTGTGGCACACATTTTTGTAGTCAAGGAATTCTCATGAAAATTAGTATACAGGGCTTTTTGAGATCGCTGATTATGAATTTATCATGAGATTACCAAAATTCAATATGCCGCCTCAGGGTACCAGTTTTCAGAGAAATACAACAATTTTTCAGCCATTTTCAATTTTGGAAATCCGACGACAGATTCTTCATCAGCGACCACGAAATCCTTCGTGTACCAATAATCACAACGGCACTCTTAAAACTTTCGTTAATAATTACTTTTTTCATTTGTATAAACACATTAAAGAAAACATAAAAAGTTTTTCAACACAAATGTTGATCCTTCGAAATATGAAGATCTTGAAATTACAAAAAAACACTGTTAAATCGAATGAAAACTACTTTGACATAGCAAAAACGTGTTTTAAGACAGGTGGCATTGCGAAATTCTGCTATGCCGCTAAGGGTTAAAGAATTTTGATGACACCGGTCCTTATGCGTGTGTATATGGAAACCTAAAACCACAATATGAAAATACGACACGAGAAATCCACGCTACCCGATCACCATGAAGTGAAACATTTTTGTCGATCTATAGGATTTTTCGCTGTTTTTATTATGTTATTTTACCGCCTGGGTCATGGTAAAAATGTGTGTGATTTCGATGAAACAGCGCAGGCCTTCTCGTCACGCTTCAAGCTTGGCAACATCGGGTGCAATGGCCGATCATGAGCCAGATCTCTACAACAGCCGCTTGTAAACAACCTCGTAACTTTGCTTGGCGAAACCTCTCCTCTATATCGCGTCTTCTTTCATCTTTTTCTCGCTCGTTCTCTTGCTTTTTACAGATTGCATCGCGCGTTGTAGCCAGTACTGCGCTCATGTGACTCACGAAGAGTTACGTACCATCATTCTGTTTTCCTCTCAAATGAAAATCTTGAAACCCGTGAGAAGATACTATTTTCTTCATAATCCTGTTTTCATGTAACGCATATTTCATTGAAGGGATTACGTCTACACACCACATTATGTGATATGTATATGATAATACGAATTAATACGGTATGGGGCCTGTTTCATTTGAATGCAAATTCGCAATTTCCTCTTAAAGTTGTAAAACCCAGAGAAATTTATTTGCTAAATGATTATACGTTTATTTTCAAATTAACGTGTAAAACATTCGCGTATATACGTCGATCACGTAATATTAACACGAGGGCAGTATTTGATCATTTTTTTTAACTTTTTGGTATCCTTCTTTTACCTTCTTTCTCCCTCTACCGCATTCTGCTTTTTCCTCATTTTTTCTCGCATACGGACAGTCGCAGAATACGTGCGACATTGCATACCTTAATCTTCTACTGAGAATCGGATTAGCTAGGATTTGTAAACTCTCCAGTGAAAATCCAGCCAGAGTATGGGACCTGGGACCAAACTTGCTGTGAGTTGTAGAATTTTGAGTAAAGAGTTTTCTGAGAGTCTCCGTATATATAAAACGCACGGGCAAAGTCAAATCTCCATTGGATCACCGGGGGTAGTGGTTACACGATATATGAACAGAACTCATAGTACGTGAATTTGCCAGTTTGCTCTCCTGTATAGTCTACTTCACTTCTCGAACATCTTCACACGACATGGACGTGGTGCTTTTGCGCCGGATGCTTGAATGGCATTTCGACGAGGGAAACTAGCGAAAGAAAGAAAACGCGACGATGTCCGATGGGACATACACGTTGTGAGAAGATGGAGGAATTGAGTTTATATTTATACGCTTCTCACGTACTCTCGAAAGGCGCGTGAGCCATAGATTACATACACACTGTTCCTCGTTCCTCTTCTCTATATCACGACCAGAAGAGTAAAGCATCGACAACATGCACGTCCACGATTTACTTTCCTCGTCTGCTTCTGCCCTCTAAACACTAGTACTCCTTCGAGCTTTGATCTCATTTGTGAGCGGCTCTACCACCTCTTTTCGAGTCCTTTTTTTTTCCGTATCTATTTCACAGGGAAATGGATACTGTGGACATATCGCCGTGGTACATCGACTGTAGCATTTCGAGAGATATCATATCACTCCATCGTCTGCACCATACATACTTCAATGTGCGCTTTCCGCCTCCTATTCATACCACTCTGTGTTATCTGATTTCCATTCCTGCATTTTAAGGATTTTCGTATTTTGCAATCTTTCATCTCGCTCATTTCCGCGCGATCTTTCACGACTTTTTGATTCTCGTCGACTTTACTTTTTCCCTCCCTGGCCATTATCATAATTCAGGTAAATATACGGTACTTTACACGGATGCTACTATAATTGCATGCAAGAGTTCGCGTGTATTTCATACCGTCTCCTTGCTGCAATATAACGGGGACTTTTGTGAAGATTTCTTAGTCTAGTTTGCAACATTAACCCGCAAGTTCAAAGCCGACGACCAACAGGATTTCTCTTACGGCGAAATCGTAGTTCTCTGGCGCAGTAGCGCCGCGTACTGCCATCGCCAGCATCATCCGCTCTATTCATTTCTGCCTGGTGTGCGGGAATGCGTGGATGAAACTTTGGCTGCTGTATTCCTTACCTTCTCCTCTATCTCGAAGCTTTAGTCTTCTACTTGAGAATCTTACGAAGGTTCTGTCAACCGATATCACGGTATGCGTTTATTCCAACGTTATCCCTATTATACATATCATCCTTGACTAGATGGGTCGTCTTGCGAATATCAACATTGAGCCAACTCGAGAAATTAACTCAAAATCTAGAATATTCAGATGCGCTGTAGGAGTGAATCGTCGAGAAACTCTGTGTTTTTGCAGGCTGCGAAATCAGAGTAGTAAATCTTCTGCAGCGGGAAAAATGCAAAATTTATTAAAATTGATATAACAAGCCAACTATCTATAAACTCTCTCGTCATCGTAGTGTCGTCACTAGGACATAACTCGAACGAAATTGCTCGAACTATCTACGTTACAGTTGAACCTATATATTCCATTCAACACGGTTCTTGTTCTCAGTTTCTATCCTCGACTTGCGCCCGCACCCTTGAAAGTTCGAAATCAAATTACTGACTAATTTTCGACGTTCCTGCGTCTCTTCCTCCGTCTTTTCATCGTATATTTAACTTCAGGCTTCCGGTATTTAAGAAACGGAAGGTGTACGGATATGTCGGTAAATTCTTGGCGTAGTCGCGCACTCATTAAACGTGTACTGAATGTATCCATTATAATAACCAAATAAAAATAATCTCATCTATATATGTTGACTTGACCTGATGAATACATATTCATTAGGTCATGTAAGTATGCATAGAGCTTATAGCCGTCATAGTCTATACGGGTTTGATATGGATGGCTGGACTGACTGAACCCTCGTACGAGACGTGGCTAGTGGAGCATAATACCGTTTGATGACGCCATCAAGCTCGAGTCCGCTTATTGTTTCTCGTAAATGGTCCGCGGACGTGCGTTTTCATTCTTCCGTCAATGGCGATATGCTACGTCTATACCACGTTGAATGTACTCAGATAGGGGCTGCGCACTATCTATTAGTGGATATGTACGACTCTGTGATGTGGTAAATATTATATACATTCGTTCTGCTGAGTATTCCTCAAACTCGATCCGACCTTTCTTTTCCGCAAGTAATATGCCGTATCACATTATGGTGTTCATAGTTCCACTGTTCAATGTCCATGCGTTTTCTTACTGTCGCAAATTATTGATGCATTCTGCCCTTTATTCCACTCACGGGAGTTCAGGAATAATGGTATAAAGTATATATCAGAAGCTTCCAGGAATAAGATTTATAACCCGATTTATGAGATTTCTTTAATAGAATCGGAATTTCATCGTTCGCTGGACTTTTCTATATATTTCCCTTTTTGATACACTATAGGGATTGGAGGCGCGCGACCAGCTGCATTGTCGCGCTGCAGCGCTCCATCTTGAATTGAGTATAGACCCCTACAAAACACATTATAATTCGGCAAAAGTAGCAAATGGTGAAGCAAGAAATTTTTAGATTTAAAAATGAAGTACAAACAATAAGAATTAATGAATCATAAATAATCTTCATAAAATGCATTGCCCAAAATACTCAAAATTTTGTTTCAATAAGCCATCTTTGCATCACAAATATGTAGTTAAATAAACAATTGCAATTTTACATAAAAAAATGTTTTACATAAAAAATTTACTTTGAAGGAAAATGCTTCTCTCGGGATCGTCTGATCGAAGAGTCATTTCTTGTAAATTTTATAAAACATTTTAAAAAAATTTTCCGAAAACAAATCATGAAACAACTTATTTAGAGTTGTTTTCGCTATTCGTGGTTCATTTTTAATGCAGTTGTGGGTTGTTCTTTTCATTTAGCACCACATTAAAGTAGAACTCTTCCCGCGAGATTGTGTGATCGAAGAGTCATCTTCGAACGCTTCTCGCGAGATCGTCCGATCGAAGAGTCATTTCTTGTAAATTTTATTGAAAAACTGAACAAAAATTTCCGATAACCGGAAATGAAGCATCTTGATCAGAGTCGTTTTCTCTATGCGTGGTTAAATTTTCATCGAGTTGTCGATCGTTCTTTCCATCTACCGCTACTCTGAAGGGAAAAAAACTGAAACAAAATTTCCGATAACCGGAAATGAAGCATCTTGTTCAGAGTCGTTTCCTCTATGCGTGGTTAAATTTTCATCGAGTTGTCGATCGTTCTTTCCATCTGCCGCTACTCTGAAGGAGAAAACTGAAACAAAATTTCCGATAACCGGAAATGAAGCATCTAGTTCAGAGTCGTTTCCTCTATGCGTGGTTAAATTTCGATCGAGTTGTCGATCGTTCTTTCCATCTGCCGCTACTCTGAAGGAGAAAACTGAAACAAAATTTCCGATAATCCGAAATGAAGCATCTTGTTCAGAGTCGTTTCCTCTATGCGTGGTTAAATTTTCATCGAGTTGTCGATCGTTTTTTCCATCTGCCGCTACTCTGAAGGGGAAAAACTGAAACAAAATTTCCGATAACCGGAAATGAAGCATCTTGTTCAGAGTCGTTTCCTCTATGCGTGGTTAAATTTTCATCGAGTTGTCGATCGTTCTTTCCATCCGCCGCTACTCTGAGGGGGAAAACTGAAACAAAATTTCCGATAACCGGAAATGAAGCATCTTGATCAGAGTCGTTTTCTCTATGCGTGGTTAAATTTTCATCGAGTTGTCGATCGTTCTTTCCATCTGCCGCTACTCTGAAGGGGAAAAACTGAAACAAAATTTCCGATAACCGGAAATGAAGCATCTAGTTCAGAGTCGTTTCCTCTATGCGTGGTTAAATTTTGATCGAGTTGTCGATCGTTCTTTTCATCTGCCGCTACTCTGAAGGGGAAAAACTGAAACAAAATTTCCGATAACCGGAAATGAAGCATCTTGTTCAGAGTCGTTTCCTCTATGCGTGGTTAAATTTTCATCGAGTTGTCGATCGTTCTTTCCATCTGCCGCTACTCTGAAGGGGAAAAACTGAAACAAAATTTCCGATAACCGGAAATGAAGCATCTTGTTCAGAGTCGTTTCCTCTATGCGTGGTTAAATTTTCATCGAGTTGTCGATCGTTCTTTCCATCTGCCGCTACTCTGAAGGGGAAAAACTGAAACAAAATTTCCGATAACCGGAAATGAAGCATCTTGTTCAGAGTCGTTTCCTCTATGCGTGGTTAAATTTTCATCGAGTTGTCGATCGTTCTTTCCATCTGCCGCTACTCTGAGGGGGAAAACTGAAACAAAATTTCCGATAACCGGAAATGAAGCATCTTGATCAGAGTCGTTTTCTCTATGCGTGGTTAAATTTTCATCGAGTTGTCGATCGTTCTTTCCATCTGCCGCTACTCTGAAGGGGAAAAACTGAAACAAAATTTCCGATAACCGGAAATGAAGCATCTAGTTCAGAGTCGTTTCCTCTATGCGTGGTTAAATTTTGATCGAGTTGTCGATCGTTCTTTTCATCTGCCGCTACTCTGAAGGGGAAAAACTGAAACAAAATTTCCGATAACCGGAAATGAAGCATCTTGTTCAGAGTCGTTTCCTCTATGCGTGGTTAAATTTTCATCGAGTTGTCGATCGTTCTTTCCATCTGCCGCTACTCTGAAGGGGAAAAACTGAAACAAAATTTCCGATAACCGGAAATGAAGCATCTTGTTCAGAGTCGTTTCCTCTATGCGTGGTTAAATTTTCATCGAGTTGTCGATCGTTCTTTCCATCTGCCGCTACTCTGAAGGGGAAAAACTGAAACAAAATTTCCGATAACCGGAAATGAAGCATCTTGATCAGAGTCGTTTTCTCTATGCGTGGTTAAATTTTCATCGAGTTGTCGATCGTTCTTTCCATCTGCCGCTACTCTGAAGGGGAAAATACTGAAACAAAATTTCCGAAAACCGGAAATGAAGCAACTTGCTTAGAGTCGCTTCCTCTGCGCGTGGTTAAATTTTGATGGAGTTGTCGATCGTTCCTTTTATCCGCCGATTGAACGCTGGACCAGAATCTGTGAAAGATCTAAAACAAAATTTCCGAAAACCGGACATGAAGGAACTTGTTTAGAGTTGTTTTCTCTATACGTGGTTAAATTTTGGTGGAATTGTCGATCGTTCTTTTCATCTGCCACTACTTTGAACGAAAGCGCTTCTCGCGAGATCGTCCGATCGAAGAGTCATTTCTTATAAATTCTACGAAAAAACTGAACAAAAATTTCCGAAAACCGGACATGGAGCAACTTGTTTAGAGTCATTTTCTCTATGCGTGGTTCAATTTTGATGAAGTTGTCGATCGTTCTTTTCACCTGCCACTACTTTGAAGGAAAACGCTTCTCGGGAGATCGTCCGATCGAAGAGTCATTTCTTGTAAATTTTATAAAACATTAATGTGCAAGGGAGAAAAATTTTCGCTTGAAAAAATGTGCAAGAAATGCTAGTTTAGTTTATTCACTGTCATTCTCCCGGACTATCTCTCATTTTCTCTCAGTACAATATAAATTCAACTGTGAAATATAGCACTTTTGCTTACTTGATATGGATGATTTCTTTTCCACGGAATTAATTATCGTAGAACTATAACCTTTGCTAACCGCGATTAATGTCACAAGTCGACAACTGTCAAAAACAGCATAAAAAACCTCGCGAATACAGTCTCGCATGAATTTCGCGGCTACGCTCATCACCGACCAATCACGAAACGAATAAAACGACAACAAAGCATGCGATATTTCGATAATTTCGATCTATATCTCCTCATCAACTTTTTATTAGAAAGGAAACAGCATCCTTCGGTCCTTTAGAAGTTATACTTTTTCGGCGTAACTAAAAAAAAGTACTATACCGCATTAGAAATAAGGATGAAGTTATTGAAGAAAAATATTAAATACAATCAATAAAGATTTGATCGAATAACATAAATAAAATTCAATAATGTTCATATACGATTAAAAAAATATTAAAACATTAATTTTCATATCAACAAGTCAAATATTCTTTTTATCGAATAATTTCCATCGATCGATCGCTCTGATGGTGATTTAATAGGTGTGTGAGGTAAGAGGTTCGCAGCAGCTAAACATATGATACAAATTGTCTAATAGAATCTGCAGGGTGACCATTTACGGATAGACATAAACCCCGATATAAAAAGTGGGTAAGGAAACCGCAATTTTCCAAGCTAAAAGTTACCGTTGTGTGTCCCGAGTCAATCGTGTTTTATCATTTTTAAATCAGATATACTCAGCAAAATGTTGAAAAATGATGATGGAAAGAGAGAAAAATATTCGTCGATAAACGAATTCGACATCGGCTGGCAACTTTGGCAGGCAAGGGTTAGTGTGGTGGAATGAAGGAAGGAAATAGGAAAGGGTGAAATGATCGAGTTGAACGGGCATTGCAAAGGGCTGCGGGATAGGGGAACAACAGAGATGGAGAAAAGCGCCGGAAGAACGATACAATCCCACGGGGTTATCGACGTGATCACGGGCCATTAGGCGCGTGAATACTCCCGATTCGCTCGTACCCTCGTTCCCCTCCAGCCCCGCATCCAAATCCTCGCGATTGGTTATCTATCCCCCCTCCCTCCCTTTACTGGACCCTGATAAATACCTTCTGCTATTGCAATCCAAAATTATTTCCATAAGGTTCTCATACCCACTAACTCTTCTTTTCCCTTATCGCTAAGGTTGCACAATTTCTGATTGACCCGGACACTCGGCAAGGCATTCAAAATAATCCGTGACGGATCTTCAAACGAATTGAAGGGAATAACTTTTTAAAGATTTTAGCAACAATAAGGTACGGCAAGGTAAGGTAAGAGAATATATCGAAGGTTACTCGGGTTTTTTCTGCGCGATTATCATTGCCTGAATTCCATGCATAGACTTAAGGCTTATAATCATCAACAAAATATCTTCAAAGTCTCCATACAAAAACTGTGCAGTGTACAGATACGGTCTGTTGAACCTGCTGGATTTCCGACGAGGAATAATGGAATGTTTAACGGATCTAAAGTGTTTCGGTGCGTGGCGGCCACTAAAAGGCTTCCCGTCCAGAAATACAAAGAGAAAGACCGAAGTTGGCAATTCGTCGTTTATGCCAAAGAAGAATCACATGAACGTGTGTGTGTTGACGGAACAGACGAGAGAACCGGAGTGGATATTTTTCCAAAGCTCTCAACATTCCGCGCTGAGCTGGAAATTCCGAGAAGCCAAGAGACCAAGGACAATTTGTAAAGGTGCTGGCTGGTTGCTTTCGCACCGTTTGACACCCCTCTGAATTTCTCCGGCCGCGAGACTTGTCGGCTCTCGCGCTATCGTCCTCTCGTCTTCCTATTCAGCATAGGAAAACTTGCAGCCGTTTCATCATCGTGCCTTGCAAATTCTCTCTCTCTCTCTCGCTCTCTCTCTGCCACCCTTTCGTTCTACGTTTTGCCCAGAATATCTCAATGTACATTTTCGCGAGGATAGAATCGTCCAACTCTAATTTTCTCTCTCTTTCTCGGCAGTCGCCTGAATGCTACTCAAATTTACCGATCTCCCGACAGTCTTTTCACCCATGTAAGGACTTGTTGAGAAATGAATATCCGTGTGCTCGCGTGTGTGTAAAACATTAAGCGTGTGGCTTTCCAAAAATGGGCCATTCAAACCGCGAATCGCATAATATATTGCATGTATAAGTCTGAGAAGGGACTAATCAGATAGCGGTAATTTCCGGAATTCGTCTCTGATTGCGATGTATCACAGGAAAACCCGCAGCGATAATTCTCACTCATTGTCACATGATACACCACACTCTATCGGACCATTCTGAAAATAACTCATACCGGAATTTTCCACTTTCCGGACTTGGTGCATAACTATTATATATATACATTGATTGCAAATGCCAGCAGTCCAGTTGCCTTCGATGGCCTTAAGCTGAGACACTGAGCGATGACAAAGAAATACAAGAAAGATGCAAGGAATAATTTATGGTTCTCGTTGTGCCAATAGATAAACAGGAACGATATAGCTCTCTCATCACCGGTTTGATCAACATGGAAAGACTAAAAGTGAATGTAGGATATGCATATATGAATACTGAGGGCAATATCGTTGACATATTCGAACGGAGCAAATGTATCCAAGACAGTTTCGCTCGATATGTGGTGGGTGTGAGGGTTTATCGCCTGTCAGGATATTAAAGCCTAGAGCGAACTGCGTTTGCTCTCCATCGAATGCTACTAGAACTAAATGCATATATAAGCAACAGTCCGGGGGAAAATTGCAAACGCTGCCACTGCTAAAGTCTCGCGCCTGGACGTATAGCCGATTATGATACGCGCAAACACAGCATAAGGCACACGAATATGTTATAACAAACATTACCCAATACGCGAGCTTAAACCTAGCAGCTCATGAATTACAGTTGCCTCTGTTTGAAGAGAATTCGCAGACAATATATGTCTGCGAATCAGACTGCGTTGGGTAGAATTTTCAGTATGAATTTCGAATTTTTTTCCATCACTATGTATGCAACGAAATCGATATATATCATGTTTACTATTGTTGATATTTTCATGCAGTGAGATTTGTTTTCCAGAGGCCAAAGATTAGTATTAATTCTGGTATTACAAATCGACGTCGTTCAAGTCCTCGTGTGACCTTACAAATTTCACACTTTCAATATTCAAGGATCGAAACTATAGCTACAGCTCGATTGCAATTTCCTTATCAATGAATATTCCATTACTTTTTTATTCTTATTTCAATGCTTGGACGTTTATACTCACGTAGCAAATACTTGGAATAATTGCAGGAGAGCACACCTCAGGAACTGCCTCGAAAAGCTGAAAGTGCTGGTACCACTCGGGCCGGAAACTTCGAGGCACACGACGCTGGGTCTCCTTACCAAGGCTAAGCGTTTTATCAAGGTAAAATTATTCAAACGTTCAAACTGTTCATCATTTCTTGGTACACGAGATATTTCCGTTATTTGCCTTTAACGCAGTATAAACTTGCGCACGGAAAAAAGTGTTCTGTGAAATTTACAGAAAAAAGTCTGTAATATTTACAGAGTCCATTTTCTCTAAAATTTACAGCTAAAATATGTATTTTTTACAGATAGGATTATGTAGAGAGTACATATTACTCCTGTACATTTTTTACATAAAGAAATATGCACTGAAAAATTGTGTGAAATCTGTAAAAATTTGCTATCATTATTATAAATTTGCATAACTTCTCAAATAAGAACAAATCCTTCTAATAAAAAGTCGATGGGGTCCGGAAGTATCGCGAGATTGTTGTCGTCTTATTCGTCCTCTGATTGGCCGGTGAAAAAAGAATAAATTTCGTGGCAATTCCGTTTTCTTTCTGATGCGCGTGTATGTTTTGTTTTTGCTTGAATTTAACTGATCTTTTGCGTTTTGTTACTGAAAGTTTCGAGTTTTCGCAAAAAAAATCGATGAGTTTCGAAATTAGCGGAAAATTTGCGAAGAAACAAGCTGTTGAATTATCGAAAATTCGGGGAAAAAAAAATTTCGTCATTTTTGGCCACTTTTCCAGAATCGTCGAAAAGCCGAAATTCCAAAAGGCTATAACTACGTTCATAGCTGAAGCTTTTTTTATAAATTTAATGACAGAAATATGCGAGCAAAAATCCCATGTTAATTATATGGGGAAAATATCAACATTTGCGCAGACGTTTGTAATTTTTTTTTCCATGATCGTTTTTAGGCTACAGATTAATGCTTTAAAACCATGTCCAAGTAATATCCAAAAAAGTCATTTTGGGATCGGGCATCATAATGAATATACTATAATTATTATTTAATCGTAAGTGACATCCTTTTACAGTGATAATATAGTGATACCGAAAACATACATCTTTCGTTACCTCGAGACTGGAAGATGGGAGACGAGAAGTGGGCGCGAGAAAAAAAAAACCGAAAATATTCATGTTACGCTGCAGCAAGTGCACGTACGCGACAAAAGATGCTCCGGAGTTTTAGCGACGGGTTGTGTAATGAGCTGTACGATATTTGTGTAGATGTATACGCGTAAACGGGGCTTGCATGGCGGGCTATAGCGTGACAACGAAAAGAATTCAGCGTTTTTGAGCATCGTTGATGTACCGGTCGGATAATTAACGACAAAAATGGTGGCGACGACGGTGCCAACAATTACACCAAATGTCTTGGCTTCTATGATTCTGCAAACGCGAAAAGAAAATGTCGCGCGTGTATAAAGCGAACAGCGGAACGAGTAGACGAAAAAAAATGCGATGGCAGGCAAATGAAAGATTACTATCCTCGCTCTCTTCATGGCCCGAGAAAAAAAAAATAAAAGATGGATGAAGAGAAAGCGAGAATAAAATAAATTGGAGGAAAAGTAGAGTAACAGTTACCCTCTTTTGTAAATAAATATAAGGATGAAAAGCCAACGCTGGATATGTTGTACGGCTCTGGAGCCCACTGTCTCGCGCCGTAAGAGCTTCGCATATGCACCGTTATACAAAACCCATTTCACTATCTTTTCATATTATATAAATATAAAGAAATTATATTTAATTATTTTGTTGAAATTATTTCAAATATAGAGTTGCGCAAAAAAATAAAAACCTACTCTTCGTGTAATTGCTGACTGCAAATATACTTGATGTTAATAATGTTAGAATAGATTCAGAGTAAAATTCCGAGTAGAAACCTACTTTTGCGCATTTTTGTACGACCAAAACTTGACGAGTTATTAATTGTCAAAGTTTGAGCCAATGGGGCGCGCGCTTTGCTTCCACTACTGGGCGCATGCGTCCTGTTGGTCCAACCATATAAATCAATAACTCAACGGGGATTGTCGGATCGAAAAGTGCTTTGAGACATTTTGACGCGGATTTCATCTCCAATGTACCATTAAATTATCAGCCTCCCCTTTTGGAATGCCGTATATGAATTTTCAAGGAAGAATCATTTAATCTTGAGTGACAATTGAAAACAGATTTGACTTTTGTCGTGCTTATAAGTATTCTTTTTTCAACATTTTTCTCATTCGTCCGGTTATTCAGCTACGTTGTTCCGTCGAGTATTTGTACCTCCTGAACAGAACAGTAGGCAAGTTATAGGTGTACGAATGATGCTACTCCCCATAAGCTGGGAATCCACCATACACGGATATCAGCTTTGGCGCGATGGATTGGCAGTTGCACGTGAACATCACACGCTCTGCTGTATCATCAGAATGATTTTACAATAAGATATACGCGCGTGTGGAGTTTACGTTTTCTCCATGAAAAGCCCAACGGTGGATTCGCATGGTGGCACTCCAACTTGCTGTGTACATGCACACGTGGATATAAACGTATCTCCACAAATATAAGGCTTAAATCACCAACACGCGCTCATCTCCTCTTCTCGCTCTCCAATTCGCTCAGTATTGTCTACCCCCCTGCGCCATTGTTCGGACAGTCTGTAATTTACTAACATTGCATCTATTGTACGATCCACAGCTATATACGTTAACTTCAATCGCTCGCTCACTTCGCTTCCGTCTTTGTCTATGTTTTCAACAACACCTTGCTTAACGCTCCACGCTATTCCTCGCGCACTCTGGATCATTGTGGACGTTTGTGTGTGAAAGAATGGTTTTCAGTCTGGTTCTTGAACTACAGCGATATGTTCAGGCCCGCATATACTGTGACGCTTACGGAGTTCGCTTAACGGCAGTATTGCAACGCTTTCGGATATATTTATAAAAAAATAGAAAAATTCTTCAAAACGAGAATAGAAATTACGCGAGTGTTTTCAATCTGTACTATTGAAACACGTGGATATGAGTTGTGGAATGTTGATAGGGTCGTAAAAAAATTGTTAACGGTTTTGCAAATGAGATAATGACTTTTGTCAGCAAGATTTAATGGCAATGTTCGAAATAAAATTGAAATCGACGTTCTGAACCGTTTTATTACGATTTTTTTCGGTTTTTATTTTATGTTGTCGGAAAGTAACTTACTCCTAACTTCTCATGGAATAGGATTTTTAATTAAACGTCTATGAAAGTACAACATACGGAAGGAATTTTGCAGCCAAGGCGCGAGATGCATCCCTTAGCTAGTAGTGGTTATGTAAAAGTTTAGTGCGCTTATAATATATTTTTGTAGTGACGGAAAACTACCCTGCAAGCATCCTCAAAAATACTCACAAAGTTTTCTTTCTCTCCAGAATGTTTCTGGAAGCGCTTGTAGTTTCCACGAGTCTTTTTGCTACACTGTACATGTACACTTTTTTTCGATCTCCATACTTTCTCTATTTGATGGCAAGCATAGCTTTTCTACAAGTTGTACATACTTTTCACACCTACCGGCATTGGCACGAAGCGATGAAAATCATGTTTTACAAGAATCTAGGCGGTGAAACGAATGCGAGGCTTTCCTAAAATGCATCAGCTGTACAACAGTGGTTGGTTAAAAAAGACGTCGAATTTCAAATTCGCGTTCTTTCGGTTGTTGCCGAAGGTATTATTTTTGAAAAAATGATCATACGTGCTCCAATATTTTGCGGTTCATACAACTTACGTCCGAGGATAAATTACCACTCGTATGTTACGAGCACTAAGCTGTTGTCCATCAATTACAATTTTCCATTATCCGATAAACGATCTTACACTTTGAAGCGTTTCTCCAATCTGCGTTAGGGTGCTTTCATCGGCAAACAGCTTTATCCATTCTCAGCTGTGCATGTTGACAGCATCAGCAAGATGAAGCAGAGAGAATAAATGCCTTAAAGACCGGCGGTGAATGTTTCGAAAGGGGTTGTATTTTCAACGACACTATACCGTACAAGTATATTGCTCTCGATTAAGCTCCCTCATTCTTACCACTTTTCGTCCACGAAAGACGATAGTGGGCTTAGAAAAAGACGAAAGACGAGGGATAGTTTGAATCGGCGAGACTGAGACGAAAATACTAGCTGTGAAAGAAGTTTACGAGGCGTGTCGTTCTCGCACGTACAAATGACTGTACGTGTATAGCGCGACGCATATATACATGTATCTATACTTCTTGATAGCTTTAATACTCTTATCTGCGCTGTAAACTCATATCGAACCGAAAACGTCGTATACGGAAAAATTCTCCGCGTGAACTTTCCATCGACTCCCGGAAAATACTATATACGCGCACACCAACAGTCAGGAATCGTCCCAATGTATTTTCTTCCTAAGGTTATCCAATATGTACCCGTAAAGTACATAAATTCGTACAACGCAAGCATCAGCAGCATTTTACCCCTTCATCGTCCTCCCTCTTCGTCTTTCTACTCTTTCGGAAAAAAGCTCACTTTCTCTGTGGCTGCACTATACATTGCACATCCTGCGCTTGTATTACACGTGCATCTCTCGGATGACGCACGCGAGGGAAAAACCACTCGGCGAGGATCATTTTCTTCTCTTACTCTCTTGCTCCAATTAATAATTTCGGGGAGAGAGGGGGACGTGATGGTTTACTCATGTTTGTATGATTGAGATTCATCATATTTTGGTTAATTTATCACAGTAGACCCATCCTCATACAGAAAATCGGGTGGGCAATTTGCCTTGTCAAATTAGCGTTGTGCTAAAGGGAGCTGTTCACAATTCGTGAGATATTTACAAAACTCTTACATTGACGAATTTCATGATCGAAAGCGCCGATTCACGTGATAGACAGGGTTTTAGTGAAATAAACTTGGAATTTTTCGATGTTCAATAAAGTTGCCACAAGAGGAGTGGTATATTGAACATAAATTTGTTGTACTTTTGGGTCGAAACGATTTCCGTTGATGACATCATCGCAGTGAAATTTCTGTATACTTCAGGCGCGTTTCAAACTGTCGCAGCAGCAGGGACAGTAACGGGGCGGCAGCATCTTCTACCGATCATCGAACGCCGCGCGGCGAGGCGATTTATTTCAGCTGAGAAACGCTGCGTAGGCACGGAAAAGCGAAGAAGGGAATCGTAAAAGAAGCGGTTATAAAGAAGATGCAAGAACCACGTGGTCTCGCTCTATTCTAAGAAGCAAAGAGTTCTTTTCGTTCCGTCTCGTTTCTCTCGCACATCAATGCTCTTCGAAATCTCTGCAGCCTCTTTTCTCGCCTTTTCGGCATTATATTCATTCCGCCAAATCTGTACATCGAGGATCTTGCTCCCGTTCTTCCAGTACATCTGTTTCACTCTTCTCTCGGATTCGTCCTTTTTGCTCGTCGTTCGATAGTGTACACGCAAAATAGCGGGATCTCGAAGGATTGCAAAGGCAGTGAGGCTAAGTGAACATATTAATATTCCGACGATAAACCGAACGAGAAAAGCAAAATGGAAAGCGGATAAGACAGTGAGAACGACAGAGACAGGGAAGAAGGTTGAAAGAGATGACGACCAAGTTGAGCGCGAAAGCTTCATCCTCGGTTCTCGCGTCTAGCCTCTCTCGCTTCACTGAGTTTGGAAGTAAGTTTGGTCGTGCTGTAATACAGAAGCTCCAGGAGATACTCTTCCAGAAAGCAAACGTAGCATCGTACAGAACGAGTGGCAACGTAGCAGAGGTTAGGTCAATCGATTCACTGGCCTTTGCCGATGCCCCCTTTCGGATATTCTATATCCCACTTGATTTTCTATCTTCTCCGCTTTCCGTTCACTCGCGTTACCCCATGAACTCCCTCATTTCTTTCAACCATCTCGCGATGTACATGAGCTTTTCATAATAGTGGTCGTGTTTCCTCCTGTAAACCTTTCCGTGAAGGATCGAAAGGGTAAAACGCGGCACATTCCACTCTTATTATAACGTCAGGAAAGTTTCATTCATAAAACACACACACAGCGATAACTTCCGGTCTATATATTATAGACTCACTTTGAACATTCCTTGCTTGGCTTTGATGTACGGAATCCTAATGAAATCGCGTCAATCGCGGAAGTACATTGGTGCTCAACATCGACGTATTGTTCTGGGCACTTAACAAAGTGGCTTCATTGAAAGTAAAACTGTATTCGCACACAGTTGTGTATCGTTGTCGTACCGTTCAGTAGTGCTGAGATTCGCAAGATTCAAGATACCATTTTTGATTGGAGTACACCATATCTTTGACGTCTCAAATGTTTACCGTCGCCATGATTTCCTCATGTGCGCAGGAAACCACCCGGAATTCCGTGATCGAAAATAGTTGGAGTGCACGAAATTTTCTCGACGGCATTCTTGCGGAATAATATGCTAATTCTATACGTAACAGCCAATTATACATGTATGCTAAAGTTATGTGTCGTACTTTGCAAGAGACACCGCAACTCTGTGAAATAGGTTCTCTTGCAATAATCCGCGAAACTGAACCGCAGGAATCTCTGTGTTTGTTTGTTTGCTGGCAGAGTTTGGAAGAGAGAGAACGAAAACAAGCGGTTCACAAGGAACAGCTGTCGCGTGAGCACAGGTTCCTGAAACGTCGGCTGGAGCTACTAACGACCCAGACGGGTGTACATCATGGATTGCACGCCGGTTTGCATGGTCTAAGCTCGAGCGCACCGACAGGCTCATCTTGCGGATCAGCTGCTGCTGCTGCAGCCGCCGCCGCCGCTGCTGCTGCTGCTACGGCTTTATTATCCAAGAGACGAAGTGTCTCTGAGTGCTCTGTAGCAACGGCGTTCTCGACGAGCTCAACCGCCAGCTCTGGAAACTCCGATAGATCTACTCGTGGCAGTCCGTGCGTCTCGGAATCAGGTGAGTTTTTTTTTCATTTTATTTCTTATATTTCACGATATATTTCCTATTTTTTTAAATCCACCAATGGACAACAAAATTACTTGAAGAAAAAATCATTCGAGGCTTCTTCCCGCATATAGACTCCCATGTGATTTATTTGATTCGATATCTTCGATAAATGTCGTCTCCCTTCGTTATAGACACTAAAATTACAGTTTCAACCATTTTCTTCGTTTCTTCATGTCATGAAAAAATTCATGAAATGCCATAATACGTTTTGATAATTAAATCTTTTGCCTTTTAACCTGAGCTTCGTTAATATGGTAAAAACATTGGTGTCGTATACCGTGCAAAGCGTTGGCCCGCAACTATAGCATATCTACCACGGGGGATGGTTTCTTCCCTCGCGCTCAACCGTGCGATATAACAATTTTGCATCGAATGAAATCAACAACAAAAAATAAAATTTAACTTGTCCCTCCCATATGCGCTGGTAACGAAAAATCTGTCGATCCCTATATCCCACGTAAAGAATATAACCGATAACAGCACAAAAGAGCAAGAAAGATAGATAGTAGAAGGAGAGAGAGAGAGAGAGAGAGAGAGAGAGAGAGAGAGAGACCAAAATTGATGATCGTCAGAACCGACGAGCGTTATCTCCGAAACGGCTTGCGGAAATTCCAGCAGCGTTCGGTCCTTTTCCTGCTTCATCATAAGTCACCCGATGGGGCTGTAGTGACGATGGTTCAGTCCTGCATGTCGATGAAAACGACGAGACGTCAACTATATACTACAACTGAGAATAGTATGAGCAAGAGTCCAACAAAAGGAAAAAGTTACAGAGGGAGAAAAAGAAGAAAAAGAAAGGAAGGAAGGTAGACGAATGATGACGACTGTTGGACCGTTTCGAAAAGGAAAATCGGAATCTTTCAGAGCCGCCAAGACGAATTATTGTTTTGCCGACGGCGAGAGAATCGACGCCCTCGCTTGTTTTCTCTCATTTTCTCACCCCCTTACATGTATCCTTCGCGATTCACCGGCCTCATCTCCTCCTACCAATATTGCGTGTAGCGCTAAAGCCATCTTCGCTTCTATCGAAGAGAGAATGTTTGCCCGAGTATATACAGCGCTACACGTACAAATATACGCAAGCTCTTGCTGGGTTCGATCGTTTCTGTAGTCATCGTCGTGCATTGATTTTCGCTCGTTCGCGTGGAAATGGTCCACGCGATGGCATCTCTTCAGGGAAAGCTATTGGATATTATATTATTGGAGAGGACTATATGGACCCTGTGAGAGAGATCTCGGGCGTTTCGGCGCCTCGGGCGATCCAAGATCAGTCTCCCCCCTTTTTCTCCCCCTTCTTCTTTGAGACATCGTACAAGATACTTCATTCGGAAGAGCCCGAGAGAGATAGCGGTAAGCTATAGAGCTGATATAAGGTTCGAATGAGAAAGCGGACGAACATGAGGTAAAGAGAAGCAAGTGCAATAGCAAATTTAAACGCCTCGTGAATCTTCGATGCTGTGGTCATTGACATCATTTTTCGCGTTGCATACTGCTTACATTCAACTCTTTCAAAAGCCAGCAGTAGAATTGAATGCGACAAAGAACGGATCCAAGATCGAACGGAAAATTAATTTAAAAAACAAAGTCAAAGCCGCATATACGTGCTCTCAAGTCTTGCGGTATTTCTCGCTTGATCGCTGGGTGGACATTCCTTGTAACTCATCTCGTCCATCCTCTCGTACCTCCCGCGTTATGCCTTGATGTTCGCTTGATGAAGCGTGCAAGATAAAATGGCCGAGGTGGAAGGTGAAGCCATTGATCCACACTGGAAAAAGAGACTGAATTTCCACTGTGAACCGAAAGAACACTCCAACTAAGTACAGCATGAAATACATATATTTCAATGCTCATATGATCCAAAGAATCGTATTAGAGGACGATTGTCCTATAGTCGGAGAGTTGTATTCAGATACGAAACGACTTTCGTCCGAAGTTCTCTTTCAGCAATCCGATATCGCGGTCGTTAAACATATCTACCAAGGAAATTTCTTTCAATATCCATAAACAAAGTAATTAAAAAATCGTGCGATTTTTAAACTCTTAGAACGCGACACGGATTCCCTACATAGAACGTTGGAGAACAGCACGACTCTTAATCTTTTTTGTCCCTTTTCATGCTCAAGATGATGGAGAGAGGAGTAAAAAAGTTAGCTGTATAGACGAGCTCAGGGCAATATAAAATAATTTTTCAAGGAAGTTTGCGCAAGTTACGACGATGGCTTTAGCAGTTGCTAGTCCAATAATACCGCTGCATCTCTTCTTTTTAACTCTTTTACTTCTCCGTAGTTGAACTTTTGGATTTCCAGGAAGTGATCATACACACGCACACACATATAATGGTACAACAAAAGATAGTGCTCAAAGGGCCGCGCAGTGAAATACCAAGACTGGTAAAACTGCTCCCCGG
Source organism: Heteropelma amictum (assembly GCA_959613375.1). NCBI lineage: Eukaryota > Metazoa > Arthropoda > Insecta > Hymenoptera > Ichneumonidae > Heteropelma > Heteropelma amictum. The sequence goes on from OY390721.1 coordinate 17,267,032, forward strand.
GGTGATTGCTGATGCTGCTCGCGTATCCTCAGGATGTAACTTATAACTTACTGGCTTAAACAGAGCTTGGATCTATTTCCTCTCTCTTTCCTGTTCTTCGTACTTTTTTATCTTGATTTCTTCTCTTCTTTTATCTTTGCCAGTTCATGTACTATTCACTCCAGGTATCTGGATTCTTATCTACCCTGAAACAAACATGGCATCTTTTAAAACTCTAAATTCACAAAAACAAATGCGTATTGTGTATTGACGTCGTACGGTCATTTGGAATTTTTGCCAATGGTTCCTCCGTCCTTCTATGAAACTCCCATCGATTATTCAGAAAACGTATCGCGTTTTTCACCTCTTAGAATCGCACTGAGGAAGCATCAGTTTCGCGATCGTTTGTCTCAATTCTGCATCCCAAAGACTGCTTATATCTGTATTTTTATTCTGCTTTATCCCATTTGCTACGTAATAATTTAAAGTTTTATCAACACAATTGTGGCGATAGTATAACGGCAGCCCGTCTTTCCCGATGCTGGGGCGTTATCGAAGCCTTGTAGACCCTTCACTAATATTTTATTTTCAGCATGTGAAATCTCCGAGTCTGCATTTTTTTAATCGGCTTACGACTCCTCGAACTATCGAATTCTCTTGAAACCGGATGATAGATTGGAGTTCGATATAGAAGGTTTGTCTAGCTGATTCTTTATGAGAGAATTATCTGTAAACGAAAGCCGATTGCCGTTTTTTTGCTTACCGCCTCCGACAGTCCGTACGATATTTATTTTTACTGCTGAAATCGCTTACGTTTTATATTCCTCATTTGTCACAATTATTCCTAACGTAGTCCATCGAGAACGCTAAAATACTTCATCAGAAAAATGCAGATTATGGCACTCCTCGTACAAAAATCACTGATCGATAGAATAGTGCTTAAAAGATAAATAGCTGCCGATCTTATCAAAAGGAGAGCGGGATCATCGTCGATTTCAAGTGATAGTTTATCTCGGCGACGTAGAAGGAGAGGAGACAGTGGAAGAGGAGATATTACCGGAAAGTTATAATTCTGAGGGTTCCCCCGGATGTCCCAGAGTTGTCGGGAGACAGAAGCCTAGTTGAGAGAGGAGTATACACGGTCTATAAATATATTCGTGTATGAAACGTTGATAGGGGTTTATGAGGACGAAGGAAGAACGAGGTTTGGCTGGTTGGCCGGTAACGTTGAGCTGTCGCTCAACGTCGCTTATGAAATCATTCTAATACGATACGCTGCCGGGCCCGTAGAGACGGCTACTAGCCGCTGATCGTACGTTTCTGTCCCTATCTGCTGCTGCGGTGTCTCGGTTTGGCTGCGGTGTTGCGAGCGTGGTGCTGCTCACGGAGTTCTCAGTCTGTTTAATAAATTGCTTTCGAAACTCTGCTGGAGGACTTCAAAGTTAGAAACCACGAGGAGTCGCAATGAAAACTCAAGTCGGGAGGGCAGTTGCGGAAGCATCTTTCTGCTGCAGAGACCAGGAGGGATGAAGAGAACTGTAAGGAGCCAAATGCTGTAAGACAACCTTCGCCACGCATATCCTCGTCTCTCGCGATCTTATTCAGTCTCGTCCTTTCTCACTTACTATATTGCAAAACCATCTTGGAAGTAATTCACGCATACGGACTATTCAATATTCTTTTTTTGATGCACAGCAGTATATCATCTAAAAATGATAGTCATCATTATTCGATTGCGGTGTTACTGATTAAACGTATCATCATTACTGTCGAATTACTGTCGATTATCGGTACTGCACTGAGAAAAATACCTATATCGTCTTAGACTCCTCAGACCACGAGATTCCGATTGAGTGAAATATTTAAACAAATTTTCCGACCGTCTGATTAATTTTTGTCCACATGATGTAAAACTTTAGAATGGAAATCTTCAACCATAAAGCGAAATAGAGACGAGACAATAAAAATCCTGAGATTCTTAGTGCAGTGATTTGTGGCATGGATCATCGAGTCGACTGTGTAGAACAGACAGTCGCACTTTTCGGATTTTCTTCAGGTCGATTAAAACTACTCCAAAAGCTATTGTCTCTCGTATCCCATCTCGTTCATTCGATTCTCTTTTACTTCCATTTCCTTCCTTCCCCACTTACCTTTCCTTTTTCACTCTCCTTATCAGCAGACTTCTCAACGAGATATCTTTGTGTCCATCTCGCCCCGCCCCTGGACCAGCCAAGGTTGCTTTTAGCTGCCCGCTTTCTTTGTTCCTCTTTTGCCCATTCTGCTCTTAGCTTTCTCACGTCCAGCGCCAAGTGACTTTCCCCAAACTCATCTGTCGTCTTCGTCTTTGTCGACGATTCATCCTCCTCTACCAGAACCAAGAAAAAGTCCACCATTGTTCGCAGCCGACGACCCTTGGCGATGTATACTATGTGTTTCTGTCCTGGTAAATTCGCGAGCTCCACACGGAATCGCGACCATAGAAGGCCAAGTGCGAACTAGCATTCTGGTTTCTCAGCTTTCTGCCGTTGCCTCTATCTCCATCTGCAATTTTTCGCTACCGCCTCACAATGTTTTCATCGACACGCCACCATTTCCTTTTCTACACCACGTAATCCATTTCTTCCTCTTTTGTATCTTATTTCCTCCACTTTCTGCGTCAGCTACTCTACGTTTGCTCTTTTTTTTAGCACAGTTATCTCTTTGTTGCCACAGATATCTTCCGATAGGACTGTTAACCGTAGAAAGGTGATATTCGGCTGTACGGAGATTGTGTAAGGTCTAGTTTGGTCTCAACCTTCATAGCATATTTCATAGTACATTTCATACAGGAGAGACTTTCTTAATTCCTCCCTCTGATGAGGACATACATGTCATTCATGAAAAAATAATGATCCCCCCACTATTTAAACGCAGTTATCCGACATTCGAAGATCAAGTTACATCTCGTACATTCAACATTGGATTTCTACCAAATGCACTTTGATAGCGTAATTAGTATCGGCTGCGACATTCGTGTAGCCGCTTTGTATGCATGGTTTTGTTACTTAGTAATTTGAGACCAATGTTTGACAACGCTTGTAATTGGCTCGTAAAACCCCGAGCAAGACGAATCATCAGGATGACGCGAGGACGTGCAATCCTGCGCGCGTCTACGCGTATTATATTGGGTATAGAGGAAAATGATAGTGACAGAGGATACTCACTAGAGCACGGCCGACAAGGGAAGCGGAGAATCGGTTAATCAGTGCAATTATAGGATTAGGTAGATGTAGACACCGGTCGGCGGCGGCGGCGGCGGCGGCGGCGGCGGCAGCGGTGTTTGGTAGTGCCCGTGGCATAAAAGAGATGCAGAGGAGTGAGGGGAGGAAGGGAGATCGAACGAAGGGTTTTGACGAAGAGGGCGGGCTGCACAGAGAGAGAGAGCAAACGTAGGGGTAGTGTTATCGATTCGATTTTGGTCCGTATACCGTGTATGTAGGTATATGTACAAGAACCCATAACCCGTAGTCTGTCCTGTCTCTTTCTCTTCCTTTTGTTCTCAATTTCACCATAAAACGCTATCTCGCTGTGAACCATGAGTGTCTTTTGGTTTCACGTGATGGCTCTCGCACGTGTGCATTTTGTGTTTTTTCTATGAGCCGGGTATGTGCGTGCGTGCCTCCTCGTATGTGAATACACGCAGTACACGTTTTCCCACTCAAGTTGAAAATCCTATATAAAATTATCAGTTTGTAGTTTAGTGTTGCGCATAAAATTTGACACGCAGCAAAATCTATAATCAAGAGATAATCATGCAGCACCATCACTCTGTTTCGCAAGAGCCAACCACCGGGACGGTGTCCACCAATGGCTGTAACAATCGGTAGTTTCCCCCATAGAAAATAACAGTCTTTTATTATTTTACGATGCACATTTGGAATATTTGATATTTTTCCAAGCACACAATCTCCGATCTCCATCTTCGAATGTGCCGAGCTTCACCTTGCGATGTAATTTTCCCGCGACCATCTTACATGAATAGTTACTCACCACAAATCCTACAGAATCCCAAAAAAGAATCCGAGACTTTTTCTTGAAATCTCTAAAAAATTCCGTCTATATGAATTTCACAAATGAGTCCATCCGCTTGATACTCTCCTTACGTCTTCGGCGATGTATTTTCAGAGCCCCCTGTTCGTGTATATCGGCACGAACGAAGCACGTTGCCATTCGATTCACGCTCACACAGTATGCACACAAACACTCATATACCTGCGACGCAATTCAAACCAGAATCGCTCTAGCGTCTCACCCTAAACGATACTCGAATCTCTATACGCGATCCACAGCTCGCCATCGGTGGCTGGTCCATGTCCAATCGACGAAATACAGGAGAATCTCGATGTTCCGAGTAACGATGTTGACCATTGTCTATCCAACGGAGCGTTACGTCTGCATGTATTTTTGCATCTCTTTATCCAATACTTCCTATATCACACACTCTCCTCGCATATACATGTATACGATACTCGGACGTCGCAGTACTCTCCCGAAGCCACCGGTGTACTTCGATCAATCACCGTGCATGTATTGCACACGATACGTCTCTCGCATCTCTATATACATATTGATTTACAAACACCTTCACACACTGATATATGCGTATCGAACGTACATAGTTCCATCTCTCATCCTTCACCGTATCCTGGAGCTGAACAAGACTACACAACAGTAGTAACAGCAGCATCAGAGCGTATCCTATCCAGCTTGAAGAGCTCGGATGGTGTAGGGTCCGCATCAGCGAGTCCTCCGGGTTTCCCTCATATCTGCCATCGACGCGTCTGTGGTCCACACGTAGTATATATGCTTTCTACCATCTCCTATCCACAAAACCCCAGCCGCCGCTTCTCTCGTGTTTTGCAAAATCCTGTTCGCCGCGTGTGCTTTCCTACTGATAGTGCGGATGAGTGCGATGCGGATCCCTCCTTTCTCTCGGACTATGGTTACAATTCTGCGCCATTGGCTGCGTGCAAAGTGATTAAAAACAGGGAATGGCAAACACCCCGACCACCATCGGCTTCCAATACTCATGTACATTCGGTACTTCCTACCGTTGTATAGCTCTCATGGATACTCTCACCATGACTACTATATACTGTGCTTTTGGCTTCCACTCTCACATTTTCGTCCCTCTTCCATGGCTCCGACGAGGAGCTGGTGGTACAACGTAATGTTCCGCGACCACACTTTCGATCGACAACCGCAAATGCCCGTGGGATTTCGTCCGCTGGGGGCCAAAACGTGCGGAAAAAAAGAAAGACCAAGCGAGGAAGGAGCGAAAAAATAGAGAGAGGAAATTCAGAAATGCAGAAGGAAATGAGAATGAGTGAAAGCAGCCAGTCAGTTTTGATTAAAATATTCCTCTTCCTTCCAGTCCGTTGTTCCACTGATATTTTTCTATTCACCGTACAATGCTACTATCGACGATGGATACGCTCCTATCGTCAAACACAGTAGTTGCTTCCGCCATTTCGCTTTCTCCGTTGCTACGTGCAAAATAATTTCTTTTGTCACCCAAAGAGTTTCGTACGAGCGACAACCGTGTGTGGTAAGTGTAACAGGATATTCCGCGTACACGTATATAACGCGGGACGATACGAGAAGAAGACGAGAAAGGAACGTTGAAATTCCGATTGAACAGATCGATGTGCGAATAAAAGGTAAAACGTGAAAGCTGGGTGTGTTCCGACACGGTCTCCCTTTCACGGTCTACCGATTTCAAAAACGGTTTCTGTGGACACCGGACGCCCGTCGGCTTTTCCATTCATGGTTCCAGTCCTTTTTTTTTGCATTTCCTACGATTTTAACCTATACAAAAATCTCCCGTCTCATTCAGGCGTCTTGTACCATACCAGCGTTATCCTTTTTTTTTTGACATTCGTACATGAGTTCCAGCATCTTTGAGAAAGCTCGCTCGCACGTGGCAGTTGCCGTGCGACGTTTGTCCGAGCTTTTCCGCTTGCTAGTACTTTTTTCTTCGATCTATATACGCGGGTATACACGCTATAACGTACCGCACCGAAAAGAAACCGAGCACGTATACGTTCGAGTTTTAGTTGGCGAGTATCGTATTATATGTTTTGTATGTACGAGTGTATCTTACAACATTGTCTAAACCACGTGTGGACCATTAATCCTTGCTTTCGCACCAAACAGTCGTGCTTTTATGTGCCGAGATTTAGGGTTGACTGACCGATTAACTTGTACCAAGAGTATCAACTCGCTCACTTGCTACTATATCATATTCTATAGTTTATAGTATATTTAAACGCCACAAGGTCATGACGAATTCTTGTATTGCGAAATCGAAATTTTGAACGAAAATTCGGATCGCGTTGGAAATAATTCATTCTCATCGCTCATCGGCCTGGGAGACAATACTTTTTATGTAAAAAGTCTCCGACTCTTTTTGGTTTCGTCGGTTTTTCTTCACAGTCACTTCGTTATCGGTAAATTTTTCACCCCCGCGGAATAAAAACTTGGCTCATACAGTGACATCGTTTTTTTTTTGGCAAAAGACCTCTCGCTCGTGCTACACCATAACAGGGGCATTTGTCTTCAGTCATGCTTTTGCAATTCTTACTTCATCTCTCAGAATGGTCTAGCGCGTGGTGAAATTGCTGAAACGTGGGAAAAGATCGATTATAGCTGCTCCCACGTCTCATCATAGCTGGGGCAATACATCTTCCTCTCGGCCCTAAATTGCGTAGGGAAGTTGAGAGGGTGTCTGGGCTTTTTTCTTCTTCTTTTATCCATCACCTCTGACTCTTGCGGTTTCGCGTCGCGAAAAGAGATTGAGGAAGAACGATCGAAGATTGAAATTGGATAAAATTATTTTCCTCGAGCTTTTTCATGGCGAATTCTCGCTCCATTAGCTGTACAGCGCGTGACAAGGCTGGAACAAGATTTGAAAACTGTGACAGAATTCATTAGGAAACCAATACAGAGGCAAAAGAGGTTTCACTTTTGCCACCTGTACCTAAGGTATTCATTTTACAAATAGAATTCAAAGTTCGTCGTCGAAACTTTGAAAAATCATTCTTGTCCCTTAGTTTTCAACATGACAAGTCGTTTTTATTATTTTGGAGCATCGGCGTTGTTCTCGACGCGACCGACGGAAGAATATCAAATTTAAATGTAAATATTCGCAAAAAACCATCAATTTTTTCTTCTTTTCTTTATTCCAATCATTAATTATATCAGTTTTCGTATAAAATGAATACCGATTTATCAATATTTCAACGAATTTAACACCAGTTTGAGCTCATATTGTCGGCGCATAAATATGCTCGTTCCGTAGCGGTATGCCCGCAAGTTACACGAACACACACCGATACCTGAGCCGAACGGATGGTGCTGAAGAATGAAATAAGTGCAGAAACTCATTTGCTCACGTAATAGGAAATCGCTACGTGTATATCGCCAACATGCCATGTGTCTACCTCGATGTGTATACAAAGGTACATGTCATCTAGATAAAGACACATAAACATACACGAGTGATTTGCACAAGTACTTACGTACATACCTCAGCAATTCCGGGAGAACAGGCAGAGGTATTTTTGTTAAATAAACCATAGATACGAAGTTCACGCGGGCTATACACGAACCACAGATGTTGTATACGTCTATGTAACAAATGCACGTGTAATACACAAACGCATAAGCGCTCCGGAACACGAATGCTCTCCCGTTGGTGAATGGGAAGGACATGAGAGCAGCGGAGTTAGAATGCATCTTTACTCCGGGCTTCCCCGGTAATGGGCAAATTAAGTACCCGCCACCGTACAAATAGATATCAAATTTAACCCAGACATGCCAGCTAATATGCTTACGCATATGTAAACACACAGATTATGGCGTTTCAAAGTTTGCCAATTGCCATGAGCCATTGTCACACTTTCCGCTCTTCCAGTAAACATACACATGTAAATACATCGCGTATTTTCGAGTCAAACAATGAACAACGACTGATCATTTTGGGATTTTTGTTATCACATTTCCGGTCGTTACCGCACATGGTTAATACACTTGCAGTTTTTCATCATACAAACATGCAGCGCTGGTCCTTTAGTACACTGCAGATGAGACTCAACGTGAAGCTTCCAAAGTCACGTAAAATTAATGGTAACGAGCTGGTCACTGCAGGGGCCAGTTTGTTGCACCTTCGCACCTATCTGTTGTAGTTTTGATGACATTGCGATGAATATTTTCATTGAATAATGGGATCATACAAATTTCGCATCGCCAAATGATTTTCTGAAATAGTCGATTTGAATAACTTATCACGATCTAAGGTTGATTAATATTCTATATACTTTTTTAGATTAGAGGTATGACTATCAAAAAATAAGAATAAAAATGAACCTTCTGTTCATTGCATTTTTGCGACGAATGTAGCATTATGTTCGATACGAAAATTCACATTTACATATATAGACGCACACACCGTCGCGCGTTCGATATCTTTTAACATCGCCATTGCAGTTTCATTTTGTAATTACACCGAATTCGGAGGAGGTATATCGATATTCATCGACAGACCACGCAGTACCATATGTACAATATGACGGGTCCTGATATACTCGTCTGAATATTGCAGAGTTGTACGTGAAATTACAGTGCACGCAGATGGTTGGCTTCCGTTTTTCCCCCTCCGCTCCACGCGTATCGAGCGAACATAGGCAAATTTGAATTACAGATAAAAGAAAAATATCGCTCACTTTTTTCGCATGGAGAGTACGGCTATCGTAATATCTATATTTTTGTTTCATTAAAACTCAATAAATCGTTTCAACGTCGGACCAGGGGAAATAAATCACAACGCTCATTCCCTTTTGTATTGATTTTTCGACATAGATGGCTGTACGTGAGATTTTCGCGCCCATTTTCCTGCATGCGCAAACCCAAAGCGTGCCTCAGAAAAAAATATGGGCAGTGACAATTCAGTTTTCTATAAATTGCCAAGGCGCAATAATCTTTTTACGTCATTTTTTTAAACACTGCTTTAGGGCATCGAAGTTTTTCGCTATCGCCGAATTCATGACTTCCGAGGATATTAATTGGAGGGAGAATAAAATAGAGAAATTAAAAAGACGAAGATTGGAAAAATGTATATTTCCGTTGTGTTCCAAGGACGCGTTTATTCCACTTTATCGAGTTCCACATCGAAGCTGCTATTCCCGAAATACTGTACACGAAATATGGAAGAGTACATGATGGATGTACATATATTTTGCGTTTCCGGTGGAATCTTTCGACAGAAACAAAGCGTGTGGAGGCAGACGACGAGCGAGTATTTCGCGTACAACAAAACGCGTCCATTCAATTGCTATCTTCGTCTCTCTTTTTCACTTTCCGCCACGTTTTTTTTTGGTCCGAGTGAGCTTCTCCCAGTCAGAGCGGCTGATGCTGCTTCGCCCGCGTTATACTTTGTGTTTCGGGCATCGTAATAAAGTGTGCTGTAACTTCTCGTGTCTTTCGTCTCTTCGTTCGCCGTGTCGGGTTTGTGCTTATGTAGGCCCGATACAAGCTACGACTACTGTAAGCACCACCACTACTGCGACTACTACTGCTATTACTAATACTAATACCGGTACGGTTTTTTTTTGAGTATCGTTCGCGAACAAGCACTGGAGGAGACCCCATCGCCTTTCTTTCCGCTCTTTTCTCTCTCGCCGGGCGGGCGCTCGAAATAACGAGCGGGTGCGGAAGTACAAAGGATCGTACGATATATTTCGCCCTTCGGCCTTCTCACCCTGCTCCCATACTTCCTCCTTCTTCTATGCTTTTTTTCCCCTTTCAACCCCCGTCGCTTTGCCTTCTTTACCCACCCCATCTGTCTCACGTTTTTTTTTCTCATCTGTCCCTTGCTACGTAGTTTCGCATGAGCGAACTCATGGGCCACCGACGCAGCTCCGAAAATCCGCATACTCTTCTTCGGTACATGCTTCTTTTCCACTCTGTCTTCCCGCACGAAGCTTCGATAGATGTACGAAACATTCCATGCCAATTGGACCACTGTCAATTGATTCGCTATTAGACATATCATTCGTTCAATCAAAGTTCCAACGGCTTGCGCACAATTCATCGAATAGCGTTTTTACGCGAATAACCTACCTGGTTTTTGGAGGTTATTGTCGAAAGAAAAACATGACTTTTCAATAACGAGACGACGCATTACGTCGACAATCATTTGGTACAATCGTCGATCCACCGACGCAGCTCCAAAAATCCGCATGCTCTTCTTCGGTACATGCTTCTTTTCCACTCTGTCATTAGACATATCATTCGTTCAATCAAAGTTCCAACGGCTTGCGCACAATTCATCGAATAGCGTTTTTACGCGAATAACCTACCTGGTTTTTGGAGGTTATTGTCGAAAGAAAAACATGACTTTTCAATAACGAGACGACGCATTACGTCGACAATCATTTGGTACAATCGTCGATCCACCGACGCAGCTCCAAAAATCCGCATGCTCTTCTTCGGTACATGCTTCTTTTCCACTCTGTCATTAGACATATCATTCGTTCAATCAAAGTTCCAACGGCTTGCGCACAATTCATCGAATAGCGTTTTTACGCGAATAACCTACCTGGTTTTTGGAGGTTATTGTCGAAAGAAAAACATGACTTTTCAATAACGAGACGACGCATTACATCGAGAATCATTTGGTACAATCGTCGATCCAAGTTTTTGCCGTTTACCATGATTTACCATGATGATCAAAATGGAATCTTGGCTCATGGAGAAAAAGTGTCCGCTGATAAATAGTCAACTGGTTTCTGATAATACGAGAAATATGATTTTCGATAAGCTGGTCGATGATGGAGTCGAGTCGCTGTAGAATACTTTATACACATGCAGACTCGTGCAAACGTATGCTCGCGGTGATCGCTCGATCTTTGCAGGGAAGGGCGTGGGCGTGCGAATAGTGGGGAGCACCGATGTACACGTACAATCTGCAAATGTATATATTGGTCACCCCCGAACTTGACGTCTCTATAGGAGGCTTCGTTACGTCGATTTATCGTTTAATAAAAGGTGATACATGGTCGTGAGAGGGCAGTGGGCGACCCTCTGGTCCTCGATCCCACAGCCGCACACAGCATCCGCACATAATCCCCATTCTCCTGTCCTATACGCGCTTGTCCGTGCTATCCTCTCTGTACATCGCTGTAGGTTATTTTATTTTCGCGAGTACACAATATACGTGGATCAACTATCCAGCTATGGATAAAAAAAACACCCTTTCTCGAATCGTGTGTACGGAAAAATCGAAACGCAAAGTGTTGTACGGAATTCCGCGACAAAGGATGAAGACTCTCTCTGTAGAGGTGCGGTCGAAATGCAGCGTTTGTTTTCTTTGTAAGTTTCTCCATGGCATTTTCTTGTCCCTTCATTTCCGTCGGTTTTCTTTTTTACTTGGAAAGTCAATTCCATAACACCGGGAATATCTATCGTTTGCACCGGAGACTTTTGCGGATATATCCGTGGGACGACCGAGCAAATTTGTCCGGAGCGCAAATAACAAACACATCGACGAAACTCTGTGACATCTATAAAACGCACATACGTATATATCCCATACACAGATTTACACATATATATGATCAGTGTGTACAGAGGCAACGGGAAATGGTTTATCGCGAGCTTCCGTTGTTAGAGAAAGTGGTAATCCGCCTAGCACACATGGGAAATCTTGACAACTCCGTATATCGACATTTGGCTCGGAACTCTACCCGCTCCCTCTCTCTCTCTCTCTCTCTCTCTCTCTTTCTCGCACTCCCTCATTCGCCCGTTCGTTTTCTGCACATGCTGCAATTTCGCACATCCATCCAGCTCTTGATGCAGTTCTCACACGATATTCTGTCAATATACGTACCGGCTAATGATATTAAAGAGTCGTCATGGATTTTTAACCGCTCTCCTATTGAAATAATTCAACGACTAAAGTGAAGTCTGTCTATTTATTTCACGTTCATTTTTTATTTAATTTTACATGGAAAACATTTTTTCTTCTGGTCGCATCGTTAATAGATGGCGATATTACAGCTATCGCCCAATTTGTGTCCGCGTGTATTATGTGTTTATTCAAAGTTTCGTATACCAAGGACTTACTTAAATCCAAAAAAGGGACACGTGAAGATAATCAATTAATACATTCGCGTACGTACGTGAGGTACGCACCGCCGTTGTTAGCACCGCAAGTTCAGGAGCTTTAAAATCGATGCAGATTTTTTTGTCGTGTCCAAAAAGGCGTCACAGTTAAAATATTCCAAAATAATATGTATTTGCATTCTATAACCATTCAGAAGTGTTCAAAAAATTTTGCTCTACTCAATCGTGACGTTAAAAAATGGATAATTGTACGTTGAAAAGAATAATTGTATTGAGAAAAGTACAGATTATACTTTTGAAACGATTCAAGCATGTGCGACTTATCTTTCAGCCGAGTAATACGATTGTACACAGGGGTTACATTAGTCAATTATACAGCTCATGTTTTTCTCAGAGAAAGCCGAAGAAGGATAGTTGAATGCGAGTTTAATTGAATAAAGCTTCTGTAATTGAATTGAAATCGATATCGATCAGTCGTGCCTCTTTTATAAAAAAGCAGGACACGTATCACATTTTTTGAAGCGGTTGAAGCGTGTATTGCAGTGGATTACACTGGTGAGTAATGCGCTCGAGCATTGCAATTGCCAATCGCGGAGTCGAATTAATATAAACTTAATAAACGAAGTAAAAGAGAATTCAAAGTGATCCTATTTAAATGAATCGATAATTGTACTTTGATTCCGATAATTGAATTTTATTCAAATTAAAACAAGAATAAATCAAATCACAAATAATGCAAAATGGATTAGGAGCTCGATGGAAAAAATAATGATGTATTAAAAATTGCTTTTTTTCTCGCTAATGTGTTTTATTAATGAATGTAATGTAACGAATCAATACTTTTAATCTCATTGTCGTTCGGAGAGGTCTTATCGGGTAGCGAACTGAATTGACAGAATTTGAACGACGAAGAAACCAAGCTGCACAACAGAACGCCATCCGCAATGTTGTCACCGAGAGCACCGAGAGAGAGGCCTGTGCGCTAAAATCGAGCATCACATAACACGTATTTGTGCGAAAACTGAAAGAAGTATATCGAGGAACCGTGTCGCTGTAACAGAGAGCGAGATGGAGAACGAGCCACAGATATATATTAGAGTGTCTTCTTTCCAGGCAACATCTTTGTTCTTCTGCCCAAATTGAACAGCAAATGATACCGATGAATTGACGAAAAAGTGATATTAGCCAATTTCAACCTCTCAACCATCGAATGTGCATGCAGTAAACGATAGAAATGATCGTTATAAAAATGTTTGGCAAGCTATGCTGAGATGATGTTTCTTTTTTTTTATACCACATTCGTTATTGGTATAAACCTGCGCAGAAGCTCATCCGAACGAACACCTCTACTGTCGCGTCGAAAATGTCAATCTCCGCTTTGAAGTTGCGGGCGCTGCTTTGCCGAGCTTTTCAGTGGGTAAATTCGAGACATATTCCTGCCATGTCACAGCGCCTTGCGAGCGCGACGTTCCGGCACCTCTCGCTCTCTTGTTCGCTTCGACGCTCGAGAATGCCAATCTAGCACCAGAGGCAACCAACGGCAAACGACACTGGCTTCAGACCCGTGCGATTTCCCAGCTCGATTGCGACGATAAAGGCAGAGAAACAGCGAGAGATCGAGCGGGGAAGAGAGAGAGAGGAAAGGACGACTATCGCAGCCATTAATGTCCATGATGCTATACACTATACGAAGCCTGTATATTGTATCTCATTTCTGCGACTCGTGTACAAAGGGCGATTTACTATATCTGCCAAACATGGCTATCTTGGTATCCGCATAAAACATCCTACTCCGGGGTTACGGAAGAACCAATCCATCCGTCCTTTCGTTTGATTCATTCCCTGTGAGGAACATACTAGTTCCAACGTCTCTCCATGTAATCAGCATACAAGAAACTTTCTACCACCGTGGATACTTTGTTTTCTTGTTCCTCTTTTATCGTCCCTTTGTATTTGCTCATTTTCGACTACGTTCTCGGTTCTCCCGGAATGAGCTCTGCCTCGCGAGGAAATGTCATCTCGCGTATTTTTCACAAACAACTTGGCGGGTAGACCGAGACGGAAGAATGCCTTGGGCGTGTAGCCGCAGAACGGGACAGAGCTTTCATGTACTCTGACATTCAGCGAAGAAAAGGGCGCAGCGTAAATTACTTTGACAAATTCGATCCGTCGGTTGGGCTGCGAGGAGTTCGTACGGTATCTTTATGCACAAGGAGTCAAAGGGTCGAGACGATCGAACGACATAGAGCAAAGAGGACAGAGCTAGTGAGAAGGATAATTTGTGATAATAACGAGTAAGGGAAAATGAAAAAAACGAGTCGTTTCTCTTTATCTCCATCTTTTCATGTTTCTCTGCTCATTTATTTTATACGCGGCTTCTGATCGACTGTGAGAAAAAGAATATTGTAGCTTGCCAAACAATACGTGAGTGCACCGTTGCCACGCGGCTTTGCTCCTATATACTATACCATTGGTACTGCTTTTTCTCTTCGTTACACTCGGCTCTCAACTAGGGTATAAGCCGATGGTGGCCGAGCTACCTTCATGTCGGCTCGCTCAACGAATGGGGAAACTGCAAAGTTCGTTAATTACGGAGTTTCAACAGCTTTTCCCGGGATCGACGAGCCAGAGCTGGCGGGTGGTGCACCCTGTGCTGACTTTATATATATACGGAGAATGAGGTAGACGCAGAGAGAGAAAGGGTGATGGAAAAAGAGAAAACGCTGGAGTTGGTAAAGAGGAAAGGATTGAAGAGGTTCAGCGAGAGAAGAACAGCAAAATGATAAAGACAGAGAGAGAACCACACGATGCCAGTAATGGCTCTGGGGAATTGAAGAAGGGTAGAAGCAGATTTGGTTTTTATGCTTGACGATTTTCTACGTACTTCATCCCGGTACATTCATTCAAATTTGTCGCGAGGGATTTTTTATTCGGCTCATTATGATTATACAATTGGAACCAGAATCATCTTCATCATCATCATCATCATCATTGCTCATCTCTCTGATACCGCAGCTGTAATTACTCAGTAATTACGAAATGAGTGCCGACTCAAAATGTCTTTTACCGACACATTGGGGGGAAAAAGCTTCCGTCCACTTATATCCCACTTTATTTTATCAAAGTCAATTCTTTCGCGATACTCGAGTGCTGAAAATGAAAATTCCGTCTCACGATCATAAAAAAATGATATGTTGTACGCACTCTTTGCACGTTCTTCATGGATTTAATAGATCCTTCAAATAGTGTTTTTGTTTGGAACACAACATTTTATGCTCAATGAAAAAAACTTGGAAGAAATATAAACATAAAAGTAATAAAATGTAATGTCAGTGGTCAACCGTCATCATTCCTCATGGATGATTCAACGATATAAATGCATAACCAATGATCAGGGTCGGTCATGTTTTTTCATGTGAAAAATCGATAGGCTCTCGAAGCACCGTTCCGGCCAAAGGGGACATCGACCTTTTGCGAGTCGCTACCTCAAACATTTACATCTTTTATACTTTGAGCTTCACGATAAACCTCGTCTTGCACCCAATTTCACCCTAACGTGCATCGCAACGGTAGATTGACGTCGGAAGATGAGTGGAGAAAAGAAAAACGTGGATGTGAATGACGGGTTGACGAGACCGCTATCGCGAGTAAATCTTGTAGGGATGAAATGGCGTATCCCGAGCAATCGAAGACTTCTCATTGTCAGCGAAAAAAGTTGATGGAGCAAACACCCAAGAACCGTACACAGCATCGCGAAATAACGCGGAGTTTGCAAACGAGCCGGAAGAGCTGGAAGAGAAAGCGAAAAAAAGTGGATAGAAATATCGCTGAATAGCCTTGACAAAGATAAGGAGGCAAAGAGTGTACGTTTATATCTCGAATAGATGGAGGGAATTGTACGATAACTGAAAACATCAACGTGACTTTTTTATGCACACATATACAAATAAATAGTTCTTCGGGTATAGCTTCCGCTTGGTAGATGTCGCTGTGGTCCAGCATTTATAAGGCATATGCCGGAAAAGGCAAGATAATTTAGATATGAGCACACGCGGTCCACATATGTACATGCCAATGTACGATATGTGCGGGAAAAAAATATCGAAAGACAGTTTCAAGGTGAGGATAGAAGCCAGCCAACCCTTTTTCTTCCACTATACAGAATTCCACCCTTTTGGCGCATTCATACACCCTTTGATTCACCGTGTACATCCGTTTTAACTGAAGGACCGTATATCTAAACGATCTGCTACGTTAATCATCGAGAGTCGCGAGCTTTTTGTTTGTTGGCGTTTGATTCATAGGTATGTACAGTTATTCGCCGCGTTTTCTCGCTCGCCCGTTTCATATATTTAAATAGCACGGAAAACAGGAAACACTATTTGTCAACACTTGTGCTTCTGTACCCCGGTCATGGTCAGGGCTCGACGGAGGGATGACAGGCGCATGGGCGGTCGTGGTCGCACAGGGTTCAATGGGTCGGGTGGTGAGAGGAATGAAAAGAAGGGTATATGTGCGGTCACCCAGCATCGCCTGTAAATCACTTCGCATTTGGGAAGCTACTGGCGCCTTCGACCATTTGCTTTTAGGGCGGGAGGCGAGGAGAGTTTAGTGTGCGCGCTCTTACGTCAAAACTATTTCAACTTTGTATATACGTATATATGGACACGTGGCGAACGTTGAGCGTGTAAATGTCTACGTACACCAGTGGGTTTGCTGTGCGATATATTTGCTATGTATGTGCAAAGCTCATGTCCCCATCTCTCTGTTTTTCGCGATTTTGACATAGCCCTTGGCTCGGTAGCCCGTGAAAACCCCAAAACTGTGAGTATACCAGTTTGTGGAGAGAGCTAACTCATGCGCAAGCACTTTGTACATTACGTAATTATGTTTGCTTTGCAGAAAGATAATTAATCGTCCTTTGCAATGCGGTGCAGTCATGCCTTGGAGTAGTAGTCGGTGACGTGCTTTTCACAATATCGAAGAATACTTAATGAACCAGATAACAGAGATGCAAGCGACAGTTAAGCTTTTTTTGCGTTTTTGATTGAAAGTCATCATTTGTTACAAAAACAAGTGTCGCTTTAACGGTTTGCCTGTTCAATATTTATGTATCTATTGCCATGTACGCAATGTTATCCGCTTACGAGGTCCGATCGAAGCGTTCTAATCGGAAAGCGAAATTTTACTTGTGTCGAAGTATATTAAATGTCGCAATATTTCGAGACCTTAATTAAAAAATTGGCGATATTAATACATTTCACGATCTTGAAGTTTGAAGTCATCGTTGGTCCTCAATGAATATCCGAAATTTGTCGATTTTTAGTATTGAATTTTTTTTTTTTTCAAAAGTGTTGTAATTTCGATGAAATTGCTTTAAAACATTTAGCTAATTCATGAAATATCGACGATAAATTTCGTTGGATTCAACGTCATTGCTTTTCCCCGGATGTCTTTTGTATTTTCGTGTTTCAGATATCAAAATTTATTAGCCCATGAGTATAAATCGACGGACTTTTCGAATGTAATTTCGAGAAAATATAACTTGCGATGACAAATTCTTCTGATCTAAATTCATTTCATGAAGCGATCAAATGCTAATAGTTCGATTTTACACATGTTGTGTACGTGGAGATAGCGAGGAATGCCACTCTATTTTTCTACCTCAAGTATCAGAGGCCATGGAGGTATGGTGAAATTTCTTGAAAATTAAAAACTTGCCTCTCGAGGGAGGATTTTTAATAGGAAGGCAAGAGAGATTTTTCTCCACACACGTGACAGTATATTGTTTTTCGGGAAGGGCAAAGAATAAATACAAAATAAAGACAAAACGTGAGAGAAAGAAAGAGAGAGAGAGAGAGAGAGAGTATAGAGAAGAAAATGAAAACGTAGCCGGAAGACTCGCACCTGTCGCCAGTAAAGGTTTATTGTTTGCCCGCCATCCCCTTTTTACTCTTGTTCCTTTTTTCCATTCCTTTATGCCTTTCAGTTTGAGGGTTCGGTGGCTTATAACGAAAGGCAGATATACGTATATGCGGCAACGCGAGCGTCTCTCGTTACCAAGAGATAAGAGAGTCAGAGGAAGAGATAAAGAAAAGCCAGCGAGGAATAAAAGTATGCGCGCTCGGAAAATGTCATGTATATATTAGTACCCTCGGATAGTGACACACTGTGCGTTTTGGGTAGACCGCAGGTTTTTTTTTTCATTTTGAATAAATACTACCGCCCCCAGATTATTTCCAAACAAGGATACTACGAATATGACGTTTGCAACTACGTCACGAGCAATAATTATTTCGGAAGACGTGATGTACAATGTTATTTCTTCAATATAAATGGAAAAATTCAACTGAAATAGTCTTGGCGGAGAATAACGGTTCTTCAAACATTTCTTTTGACAATTTTCTTGGCGTAAATAGCGTGTCGCCATGCATTTTATCAGACATTGATATTCCGAGTGTGCGTTTTCGTCCCTGTGTGTGATTCAGAGTCTCGCGGTGGAACCAGCGTTTTCCTCGCGCTATATGTACGCCTGCGGTATTGACTCTTGGATTAGCCGCGGCTGGTTGAAAAAAAAAAAGTTTCTTAAGCACACCCTTCTCGTTTCGTGTCTGGGTTCAGTGTGACCAAAATTATTTGGACTTTATTTTCATCCGTTCTTTTTTCGCGTCACGCTGCAGCGACTCCCTCGGGGGTTGCTTTCGAATCGCTGAGAGCGCGAGTGGTTGATTCGTCGAGGGAGCAGGGCGCTTCGAACGCACACAGCCACCCACGACTGTGGGCGCGCGCACACAAGGATGTAGACGATGCTGGTTTTAATGAACTCTTTCACCCGCCACTCATGCGCCCTCCCTCCTCTTTAAACCGCTGCTTAAACTCGTGGTTCTCAACTCTTTCTGACAGATTTATCAACTCTTTGCTCTGAGGTCATCATATTCCTCCCACGTTTTTGCACATCTTCGAATACAAGGAACGCGCAAAGTCAAAGTTTCCTTACGACTAGTGATTCTTCAATAAGTCATTACAACTCTTTTCTCTTCCTTCGTGAGAACATCTATCGATACCGTTGAAACGGTAAATTATTGACGCGCGGTATTAAAAACGATGAAAGGCAATATCGACCATTGGACGTATCATTGATCTCCGCGACACAATTGAAGAATAACTATAGCAAATCCGCATTCTTCTGTTAAATTCAATTGAGAGGAGTGGGAGATTAATGACCTGCGTCACTGCAGCCCGATATCAATTCAGCTACACCAATTTTCGAGAATATAAGCCAGTCGACAAATCAACGACCCAAGCTTGTTTAATTCGTTGCGTAATGAACAAACAATAAGCAGCACGAGGTTGTATAAATATGCTATGTGTATACTTATGTATCAAGAGAATAATGAGTGCTTTTCAATTAAACGCTTTCCGCTTACGTGGATGAGGGTTCGAAGAAAACACAAATATATGTAGAAGAAGCGAACGACCCGAAGTTATTATACGCAAACCGGTAAAATAATAAATTAAAGGTATATTTTTATTTTATTTATATTCTTCGAGCGAATGCCAGCGGACATAATCGCAATTACATTCTGTACCTTCACAATTACATTGCGAAACAATGCACGATTCAACTTGATAGAAATTAATTGAATGCCTGACGTTACAGCAAAGCATTCCATTCTAGTCTGTTTTCGAAATATGAAATCAAACGCTTGTGAAAAAAAGCGCAAAAAACCTCCCCTCGTTCTGTTATCCAACAGGAATTCCTGCTTCGCTCATCCGAGTATTAGCTATTTTTGTTTGTTGGCGATAGGAAATATCCGTTGGAATGGAAAATGAATCTGCAGTACGGTGATGGGTGCGCATGGTTGATGCTTTTTTTATGACCCCCTACACATCTCCCCCGCGAACAACACACGCCGCGTAACGCACTTTACTTGGATTCGCGACAAAAGCTTCTTCCTTTCGTCAAGTTTTGCATGTAAAGCGAAATTGAAGAATATCAATATGCAACACTGGTGCTCGCAGGCGAAAATGCTCGAATAACGCGATTTAACAAGTACAGCGAAGCGAGTCACCCCCATTTTACCTGCTATCAATCCTGCAGTATTCGCGTTGTTGGGAGCATCATATATGTATGTATATAGACGCATAGACACGCATACGCACGTAATATACCCACGAACGGACAGCTATGAAGGTAGGAGAGAACCCCTGTCACCTGCACAGGTTGTTGGATGTAGGGGTTGAGACAGGAGGGCGAGGTTTTCCCTCGCGCGCTTGGTGTGACAAGAATAGAGGCATGTTATTGATTATGGAAAAATACCGTCGTCCCCGTGTCCTCGTGGTGGTGGACCTGCGTTAAAACGCGAGAGACTCGTATATGGTTAAAAGGAGGAGGAGTGTGGGAGAGTAGGGACGTACGCTATGCAACTCTCTCCGGAACACTCCTCCCGCGATGCTTTCAAGCTGCCGTCGTTATATACGAGAGTCTCGCGGTGTCATGGCTACTGTACACCGTTACGATTCTGTTTCTCTGTACACTAGCACTCTGTACTCTGTACACCCTTCTTCGTTCTTATTCTCTGTATACATATATACACATGTTTATCGGCAGCTCACATCCCTATGTACGTGGATTTTCTCTCCCTCACAATTTTCTCCTCCTTCTATACTTTCGACCTCTCCGTCCTTCTCTTTCAAACTGCCATTCACTCGAGAGGATGGGACCCTTTTTTCATCCCGCCCCTGCCTCCCCAGCTTTTCGCCCTTTGAACACCTTCGGCCGCACCTCCCTTCCTTTAATTGACGTCACAATAGCAAAATAAGAGACACTGTTCCGCGCTCTTCAAACCTCTTCTTCCACACTCTCACCTTAATCGAGTGCTTTACGTGTATGTTTCAATGTTTGCCACCGTGTGCCGTTAGTATGTTTATATAGGTATTGCGTAATTCAGAAATGACGTAAAAGACATCGGGTTATGTATACATTGCTCGTATCATCGTGTAGATGAGCAACTATTTTGTGCTTTTGATTACACGGAGGTCTCTCTGTTCCTGGCTTTATGTGTGGCACGAAGAAGACGTCACGAACATCGCTGTCGGGATTATTTTTGCAATGTCGTTTTTCGCAACTGGTTGAAGCCAGGCAAGTTGACAAAAGAAAACGTCGCCTGTATAATAGTAGGAAAGAGTATGGTGAGACACAACGGGAGAGAGAAAAACCATGAATCATTCACATAGATGCAAAATACACGCGTACACATGTGTATTGTTTAGAGAGCAGTATATGCGTATAGAAGAATATATAGGAGTGAAAACGGATAGAGTGTAAGGGTGTGAGTTCCTCCCGAAACCGCGCTTACTACTCGACTCCCTTAATCTTCATTATCCCTTAACCGCTTGCATCCGGTAGCGGACTCGAGGCACCAGCAGTAATTCTCGAATTATCTCCTTCGCCAGTGAAATACCACATTCTGGTGAGGAACAGTTTCTATCTCCGTCTTTTTCGCAGTCTTGACCCCCACCCCTTCCCTAATTCTGAACGTACGTATGGTACATGAACGCAGCAAGCACGCACATATATAATCAACAAATACTGATAAGAAGGTTCTACCGAAACCTCGTTTTCGCCAGCGATAAATCTGGGGTTTTCCGAAATATAAAATATGTTTCAAATATAGCATTTTGTATCACGATTCATTTTGAGCATCGATAGACGGGTTTTGAATTATTTAAAAGCATTTTCAACGTAAATTGCATCAACATGTGTTAACTAGAAAAGTGGTTTATATTAATATATACGTATAAAAGTGTACATGTAGAAATGACTGAAAGTTATGCGTCTGCAGGACGAACAAGACCGCATGCGTGGCGTTTTGTTGTTCGGTGAAAGGGACACTCTTCTGTAATGAGAAAAAAGATGATCAAAAGGGTGGCAACTCCGTAGGATGTATGCAGCATATATGCAAAGTAGGATTTCAGCGGTATGAAAAAACGCGGCAAATGTTCAAACTAATGAGTTTGAAAGAAAAAAGCGTAAGAAAATGGTATACATATACACGCGAGGGAAAATAGCGAAAGAATTGAAAGGAGAATGCGAAATGTGAAACAACATTTATATGACGGCCCGGGAATTATGACGGTATGAAGTAAAGTAGGTCTGGATGAAATAATGTGAGAATAAACTGACGTTATAATGCAATATATCTGACAGTACTTGGTGAGATATTCGTTTTCGTTTTGTATCGATTTTGAGTTAGCGGAAGCTCACGGCAAAATATACGCTATACATGGGGTTGAAACTCTTGTGCCACTTCCTCTCTGGGACTAGAAACTTCCGCGTGCCTGTCGACGATGAGTCGCGATGTTTCGCGATCACGTACTAAGCGAGAGCAAGATGCGTCCTTTGTGCGACATGTACGACAAAATGTGACACAAGTTGAATGGCAATATAAGTGTCGCGTAAGTTCAAATAATTCCTTCTCTATAATTTTGCCATTTTCGTTACTAAACTTCCCGGAGGCAGTCTACAGATAAAAGATAACGCCGAAGTTCCCAAGTACAATCTGCTTTTTCTCATATTCGCTCCATATTGCGTGAGATTTTTCGGTGGTCGCACAATTTTTGGCACCCACGAATTTGGCGAATGAAATGGAGAGTTTTTATTCCGATTGAGGAATCGAAAAATGCCAACGTTCGTCTTTTTGTAGTGTTCGATTTGCGGTGTATGTGACACAATACGAATGCGGCTGTTGAAAGGTTTGCATGACTTTCAATAAAATGTTTATCGTACAACTTTTTCAATTTTATTTCAAGCAAATTTATATACCAACACTTATTACTGCATCGAACATTTAGCCCTTACTCGCGACACGTCTGTAAAATCACGTAAGCCTGGAGATTTTAACCCTCACCTGCCGAGTATCAGGGTTAAAATCGTAGAATAGGCTTTCAAATCATCCGCATGCGTTCAAATACAATTCGCTTCAAAGTTTTTCTCAATAGCAAGATTCATAATACACCATGTACACAATGTACCCATACGAGTGCAAATATAACGGTACCCAAAGCCTTACATTCAGCCCCCTTCGATCCGAGAGCTCTACACACGGTGGTGTTTTCTCTCTATCCTCCCCTTTTTTTGTCATCTTTCTTCACTTTGTTTTACGGACAATTTTCCTGAAAGCTTCGACGAGCTCGTGTTAATTTCAAAATACGTTTCCTCCCTCAGCACTCTACCATATTTCTCACTTCACCCTCTGCGTTTGTCCCAAAGTTGATGAAAAATAAATCGAAAATGAATGTCAAATATATTTTCACAGATTCTCCTATTATTTGTCGTGATACGAGTTGAAGAACTTTTTTATCCGACTTTCAAAACCCCTTTGCGCTGAGCATTTACTCAAAGGCACTTGTAACTCCTTACGAGAGGCTTTCGCCCTGAGAAAACTCGACACGAGATACGGTAGATCATATAGTTTTTATCAAAAATCCATAAAACGTAGCCTGTTACAACCGACTACATTACAATATTATTGGGATTTTTTATTTGCTAGGATTTAACATAATCTTAAAGTGATGTTCGCTATGGCTAAATCAAGGTCTGCGATTGTATCATGCATGATTGTAACATCATGCAGAAATCCGCAACTTCCGGGTTCGCTGTATGTAAATGACGAGAATCACCTTGTAAATCAATACATATGCACAAGAGAGGACACAGTTTTTCACTTGGGCCATGCACATGAAATTCTTATTCATCGCAGCATTACGAGAGCATAAACGGCGTCAAATGGGATACTCGGAACTAACGTCGAATATAAATCATGTTCTTAACATGTTTCTACGAGAGCAACGACTCTGAAGATATATCCGCGCATAGACGTCATATCAAGCTTATACGATCGTCGTATAAAATTGAGCCATCAGCGCGGACGCGGTAGGATCGTCAAAAATGAATATTTCGCGAGTATCACAGCAGACATGACCCGACGAACCCTCTTATAGCCTTTTTCTCCCGCACGTTATTCATGCAACATCTTATTAGTGAGATTAAAAATTATGAGGATACGGCAAGTCCACGTTGCTCTTTGGCTCGAAATCATAAAAACATCACTCTTTCATCATCGTAATCAAAAGAATGCACCAATTCAATAAAATAATATACCTCCGTTTATATCATATTTCAGTGATTATTTGAAACATTGTTGAACCAAACTTGATCTACTTTCCGTTCGATTTAAATAATAAAATCGACGTTTTCAAACAGAAAAATCATTGCGGTGTTATTTTCTCAAATCTGTCGGGTTTTTTCCGTATATTTCACTATCCATGCTTTGTCTATTTGATTTCGGCCCGTCGAGGAAGATAAAATATTTTATACCGTAGGACGACCGACGTTGTTATACCGCTCGCGAGACTACGTCGTGAATGCACAAAGCAAAACAAAAGTATTTGCGGATACAGAGCAATATCATTAATATAGAGAATTAATTAAACGAATATATGGAAGCAGAGTACGAACGCAGAGGGAGGAGGCGAGTTTAACCCGCGGATGGTCGAACATGCTCTCGTTCCTTGCCAGATACTTTTCACGTATACATTGCTATACATATATAATTAATTCCCCAACCTACCTGTACCATTTCTACACAGACATACCTATACATTAACTTGGCGTACCTCACCTTCGAGTTTTCCGCGAGTCTGCGTCGCGGGTACACCATTGCCGCGACCGCTGTGTGCTGCTGGCTCCGCTGGTTTTATTGCATTCCTTAATTTGGCGAAGCGCGTGTTCCATACATGCTGGCCACATATCAAGGGCGGAAATGCCGGATTATTAAATGCTCTCTGCTGGTATGGCATTTACACTTTACGTCCATGAGCATACGCCCTGAAAACCATGCAAATACCGTACGTATTCGACGTATATACACACGTGTCCGTACGCAGAAACAGACGAATAAAAACAAATGGAAGAGCTTAATAAAATTTTCAAAGGGGAAGCCTTGGGATGAAATAAACTTTTTTTCAAATACAACTTTCAATTTGTTTGAGGGTCCGTGGATCAAGCTTTCACGACGAGATATCGAATTTCTTGGAAATATATTTTGCATTCGTGCATTTCGGAGTCCTTTCGTGGGTATAAGAGAAAGGATTGGGGTTGCCAAGCAGGGAATGATTTAAAGTGCAGCGGCGTCATCCTGGGCCATGGGTTGTAAATCCTTTTCTCTCTCTCTCTCTCTCTCTCTCTCTGTGACATTTTCTCTTTTCAGACATATATCTGTTATTCCTGATTTCAACATATTCCATAACTCGCGTATCTCTTAACAACGTACACAGTCATATTTACATATGTCTCTCATATTTTCGTACTTATGTTAGTTGCTTTTTCTACTGGCCGTCGTCCGTGCGAATATCCTCTAGGATGATAGCTTTATCCTAGTCGCATGAAGGCACGTATCTTCGTCGTACACGATGTATGTACATATACGCGCGCCTACATATCATCATAGTACATATGCACGTATACAGATTGAGCGATTTTTTACTTCAGCTCTCGGGAAATGTGTATTCTGCCGCGAGGGGATGATGGTAAAAACCGGGGTGATAAGGGTGCACCGGGGACAAATATACTTTTTTAAATATTTTTATCAGCAAAAAATGTACATCCCCTGCCATGTGCGCGTTACCGTAGAAACTTGTGAATTTTATTGCGCCGGTGTGCAGTATGGTGCTACTCGAAATACGAAATAAGAACATGTGAAAACTTTTTGTACGGAAATATGAACTCATCATCCGCTATTTCCCAAATTGACTTGTTTCACTTGGGTATACTCCGAATCATTAATTTATAGCTTAGAAACATTATTGGAAAAACAACGAAAATCAAACGCCATTGACCCGTGCCTGAATGACGAACTTTCCTATTGTATTAATTATTGTTTTTCAAACTGTTGATTCTGCTATTATCGGCTATGATCTTTTTAGATGGATACATGTTTATATTGATGACCAATTGATTTTTTTCTAATTTTGAAAAAATTCTCGTCAGCAATATAAAAATGTTGACATATAATTAGTACAATAAAGCAAAAATTGATATCCAGAAAGTACGAAAAGTCCACGTACGTGTGTTAATTAAATGAGAAAAGTATCGTCATTCGGGCAGGCTACCGACCATTAGGCTACAAACTATTGACTTTGGGCACACCCGAGCCGAAAAAGTTGACGTGGAATATAATGGAAATAACTGGAAAATAATGGATGCATGTATAAAAATCCTCATCGAAGTAGTTGCTGAACAGTTCAAAGCAGTCCTCTGAAAGTACTCGTATTCGTGTAACCTCTTGAAGATTAATCCGTATATTCCTCGATTGAAAATAAAGGACAGAAATTGAAGATCATCATAAATCGTACATAGTAAAGTCATGGAACGACACTATTGTTTCATTTCGTTTCGAATATTTTTCTCCTACGCAATTGAGCAAATACAACTTTATATTAGTTCCATCCCATTGGCAATAACTTTTTAGCATTTTTTATTGGCTCATGACGATTGAATATTTCGATCTTTGTTTGAAAATCGATTACCGAATAAAATGTTAAAAACTTTCCTCTAATGAATGAGCGGGTTTGCCTCGTTTATAATTCCGTGCCAAATTTCTGTCTTTCTATTCATCTGCCTCTCTCTTGCTCTCTCTCTCTCTCTCTCTCTCTCTCTCTCTCTCGTTTTCTCCTTCGCCGTCCTACGTATACTCAACCTCTCATAATTCTGGCTGCCATAATCCGTGTTATATCTACTACCACTTTGGGGGCTGTTACCTCCACTCTTCGCGTATACGTTATACCCTGGATATGCACAAGTGTACATATATCCGCGGTTGCATCTGTCGCTCATGGTTACACATTGAGAACACGGAACAGTGTGTATAGCCCCAGAGGCAAACTCACCGTCGACGACAACGACAACGACTACGACGATCTCGTCCGAAAGGGCACAGCTGGTCTCGCACTATACTACTCGCATCTTCCAAGTTGGCAGACGGCTTAGTATTTATCATGCAAGATTAATTAATGGCGTCGGGGACGTAAGTACGTGCGAGAAAGGTGGGGTGGTACTATCGGACGTGAAGGGGTAGAAGGCAAAGTGAAGTTCGCCATAGGAAATGGTATAGGAGGGTATCATCGAGAGCAAGTTCCAGAGTCTGTCGCGTGAAATTCTCGTCAGAGGCTCTATCTCGATTCTCCGCGATGTATCCTCGAGTATAATGAATTACTCGAGGTCGAGTAATGCTTTTCCCTATCTGTTACTATCCTATATACCAAAGAACCCCGAAAGACACTGCATCACGAAAGGTACGTGCATTACGAGTGCTTGAAAATAAACTCAAACAATGTGAAATTACTGACCCAACGAGGCTCTTCAAAAATACATATGGGGCGTTACTTTGTTATTGACATACGTCTTCGCGTTATTTCGGTAATCTTCTTAGACGCCGGCATATTTGCGATTGGTTGCGATTTTTTTAAATTTAAGCACATCTGACATTTCAGCACTCATGTTCCGCTGTTTACTCATAAGCGCAGCCAAGTGGGTTCCCATGTGTTATAAACGTCATTTGTCGGTCGGTAGATATAAATATATTTACAAGGGCTAAAATCAGGTATTCCGCTGAGCAGAGAGGGATGGCAGTTTCCGAGGGATTCTGCGAGAAACGGGAAATAAGGAAGATATAGATGAAGATGACGGAGGCTCTCTCGGTAGCTTGCGCGAAAACTTGGCCAGTGCGGACACATCGCGTTCTCCCCCCAAACCGTTGTCGTGGTATTATCTGTCTTGAAAGTTCACGAGGAAGTCTCTCCTCGACGTCGTCGTTAGTTCCTCCCGGTCACGCTAATCGCACGCTCCTTCGGATTGGCTTTTAGCGACAAGTTTTCGCGGAGCACGGGATGGCGACGACGAGCAAGCGAGATGATGAAGGATGAGGAAAAGGGCTGAGGCTAAGTTTCGCTCTTCGACTCGCTCCCTCGCACTCTTTCCCTCTCGCTTCCGTCCTTTCACCTTTACCTTTGCAACCCTGTACCTGTATGGTAAATCATTCAAGATAATACATAAACTTCGTACACCGACGGCAAAAACTTTGCGAGTTTGAAATTGGACTAAAAGATTTCTTCCCCCGATATCTCAGACTCTCCTTCTCACAATTTCCGTACACTTTCTCGGTTGTATTGATTTTTCGAAAACGTTGGATTTTTCAACGACTCGGAGATTTTCAATTTGTCAATAACTTTTCTACTATTCGTAGAATGCATTCAGCGCATCTGTCGCTCACAATTTTATCGCACCGAGGCCATGATTAATTACTCAACTCGATTTAAGCAATAAGTACTCCATAAAGTTCCTTACGAGTGGTGAATATTGTACGAGCATTGCGTTGTACACTTGTACACTTGTAGCATACTTTCAATCCTTTTTTTGGATGATAAAAGCGCATATAAATCGCGATCACATTTATTGGTTATCGTAAATGCGTTTGATCGTTTAAAACGTATACGAGGTTCATCGTCAATAAATTCCTTACCACGGCGTGACTTCTTTCATCATAACTTTCAACAAAGAGTAGAAGAAAAAGAGGGTGTATGATGTAAATAACAACGATTTACTGACGATACAAACGCTTTATTGACGATGATCATCTCATCGGGCCAATCGATAATGACATTTTTTTTTCAAAAAGTGTTATTTCGCTGATCCTTTCTAGCTCGTAAACTCTGTCATGCACTTTATACTCGAATGTTTTTCGATAACGAATCGTGGGACAAAGAAAAAAAATTGATCGAATGTAGATTCCCGTCGAAGGTATGGGCATATCTGTATTCGATGTCATCCACTGTATAAATCATGGATGAGGGTGAATTTAAAATAATAGAACGATTCGGGGGTAAATTCATGAAAATGAATGCCGAAGAAAACTGATGCGGGATTCGAGGTGCGAGGAATCGCTTCGCTCGGCAAAATATCAGCAAATGTTATAGAAAGAGAACAAAGAGGAGAAGAGGCCGGGAACGACGGTATGTATGTGTATGCATAAAATGAAATCGGTATTTGGACCGTGGCCAAACTCCAGAATAACTTAGCATCGCAAACGCGCGCTTACAGCACGCGCTCTCTGATCGTTGTTACCACGATATACTCAACGTTCTTGTTTCAATTCACGTCGGCATATCCGTGCGCACACTCGACCAATATACAGGCCGTACTTGGCAGAGTATTTATGCGCGTCAGACTTTCGGCCACCATATCCGTCCAATGAAATAGCGATAATGATATTAATAATTAATTATAATAACACCCATTGAATATTATTCCTACCATCGTTATTACGTGTCATTGAAACGAGTCTTTATTAACGCTATGTGCGACGAAAGATGATGGGTGAAGAACAGTGTCGGAAAAATTGGAGAATGGGGATGAGACGATACTGTAAAACCTTTGGAGAAGTACGATGATAAAACGGTAAAGCGTCGAATAAGGTTGCCGGAAAGTCCTGAAAAGCAAATAATAAGGGAAACCCTAGATGTTGATTGAAAACGAAATCAGGCAAATGTCAGTAACGTACCACTATACATTCGGTGTAGTATTCCGCGTAAGCAAAGGCGCGATCGATAAAGCCGCGAATTCGGACCCTCGTTTTTTTCACCTGACTCGTTATTTGAACGATAATTCAACCGTAAAGTTGAACCGACAACCGTCAGGAAGATTCGCTGCGGCTAATCCACCTTCGTAATAGCCTCGTAATAGGCATGAGCGGGTTGTTCACGGGTGAGAATATACGAAGAGGACAATCCTGAGTTCGCATACATCATAAGAAAGAGGGAAGGAGGGAAAGAGGTTTTAGAATAAATATATAAGCCTCCAAAATCTCAGCTCGTAAGATCACGGGAAATTATCATCGCAGGCTCGTGACGTCGCGTCTAATATTCATACATTTTTCGTTGAACAATCCTGAAGAAGGCGCGGGTGAAATAACCTCGTGCATCGATTAATACGGGGCAGCAAAGACGTCTTCTGAGGATTAAATCCTTTAAATAAAAATAAGAACTGTGCTGCAGGGACAATAGAAGATGAAGCTGGGGGCGCGGGTATAGTCTGGCCATGAGAGGGCGCGCGCAATGAGAAAAAAAAACCGAAATAAAGTGAGGCGGAGAAGGAGCGCGAGAGAAATTAATGCTGCATGCAGTAGTGAGGATACTTGCTCGATAAACAACAATTAAAGGCGGAAGCTGGAACGCCAGTGAAGCGCGCGGGGCTACTAAAACGCGAAAACCTCTTAGCGACGCTTAATTGCCGGGGGAACGCGAGCGAATTGCACAGTAGAATGGTAGATGAGAAAGAAAGTGGAGGACCAGGCAGAATGGCGAAGAGGAGGTCGCGTATACAGAGGTCGGGTGAAAGAGAAATGTTGAAGAACGTGAAAAGGGTAGAAAATGCTGCGAATGGAAGTTTCTACTCTCTCTCTCTCTGTCTGATAAGGGGAAAAGATAAAGAAGCAAGTAAGGGTGCGGAGAGATAAAAAGGAGAATTTGCAAAACCAATGGTGGAAAGAGGGAAAAATTCCAATGGGACAGGGATAGAGGCGTAGAAAGGGAGAAGAGGGTGGGGGGGGGGGGGAGGTTGAAAAACCCAACGTGGTAATTAACCAGACCCCAGTGTATAACATTTAGAAAAATGTTTCGAAATCCAACACGTGTCTATGAATATTCTCGCCCAGGTTCGCATTTTTCGAAAAATAAGCAGCGGTCGTGGTATGAAAATAAATAACTCAAATTGAGAGCAAATAACGGTGTTATCGAATGACGGTGCGATACTCTGACGTATTTACCGTCCGAATGAGAAACATCGGAATGCAAACGGATGGTTTTAGGCATCGAGACTAGAGCTACCAAGTTACTCGGATACCTTCAGAAGCTCAGACGACAACTTGCGGAAAAATAATAAATTGAAAATGAGGAAAAAGTTGGAACGTCGAAAAGTATACGAGACTGCATGTATATTAATTAACTAGAGACATATCGCATTATCGTCATTGATACTTTGGCCAATATTACGAAGTTTACCGCGCTTTCAACGACAAAGTCACAAAATCCGTGTGTTTTCGTCGAAGATTCACGAGCGATAGAAAAAGGAGCAAAGTCTACGAGAAAACCTGAGAGGGCGGTACGGTTAAAGTTTGGTCGGGTTGGTAAAACGTGCTCGTTGTAATGTTTACACATACACACACGTATGCGATATAGGTTGCCGAAGCTTATGCTAAAGCAGGCTTTGCGCGAGGGACCGCTGGTTTCGTGAGTGCGCGGATGGGATGTACGAGAATTTGCATACAAACGAGCCTGGGATTTCATTCGCATCGCACGCGCTCCGGCGTGTGTTTCTCCGAGCTATTATAAGCTTTCTGTATGGTAGTGGTCATACCGATACAGGCAATGTTGGCAACCGTAGTTGTATAAGAGCTGTCGTACCGTCAGGCTCTTTGGGGGATTCCCTCGCTGCTCACCTAAAACGATAGAAGGAGAGAGATAACGAGGAAAAGAGAGGACAGAGATTGTCGGGAGAAAGATGCCATGCTATAAAAGGAACATGGGAGAGGGAGGTTATCTAATATTGCGAACGATTGAGATTCGGGAGACCACGATAAGTGTCCGCACGGAGACTCGCCGATCTACTTTTCCGACCTAAAAGGGAAAATATACGTAATCTTATCGGCGACGATTTTCCTCAGCTCGTTTGATAATACGCTGCGGAGATAACAATTGCTGTACGGAGTAGCAAAAAGATTCGCGAATAGCGAAACATTGAAACACGTGTAACGATAAATTGTATGAAATACACATCAAACTCACCATTTTCTCATTCGACTATTCATAATTGCATGTTATTATATTACATTATATTATATTATATTATATTATATTATATTATATTATATTATATTATATTATATTATATTATATTATATTATATTATATTATATTATATTGTATTATATTATATTATATTATATTATATTGTATTATATTGTATTATATTGTATTATATTATATAATATAATATTATATTATATTACGGTAAACGCGTTCGAGTCAGTCGTTCAGACATGAGTAGAAGTCAGAATCGAATGACGGTAGGAGGACGAAGTGAAAAAATGATAAAAATTCATTTTTCCAATGAGACGTATACACTATTTCGAGATGACAAAAATTATACGACGGATCGATCACGATACTCGAAGTGAGTCAAAGAATGCAAGCTCAACATCATTCGTTCTACGTTTTCGTTTAACACACGCGTGTAATGCAACGCAATTAGTGAAATTAACGTACCGGGTGGGTAGACATTGATGAATGTGCTTCGGAGGAGTGGTCGCGGTCACATCGTCCGTCCCCACAGCTCTGTTCGACGTACATTTGTTCCCAATAGCAATATCCTTGAGAGTTTTCTCTTTAGACACTTCCGGAGCATGATTTTCCTTTCTCCAACCTCACTCACCGTTACCACATAATATACGCGATTGATGACTTGATCATTTCTACGCTTTTTTCCACCAGAAATCAAACAGATATTTTTCCCTGAAATTACAAAGCATAAATCCTACATCGCGATGGACAATTAGAAAAATTCCGGCTATAAAATTATTGTAAATGTATTTTTTCAATAATTTTATCACCATTTTTCATTACCTGATCCCAGCAAGAGTGGGCATTATTTTTGATGATTGTTATTTGTACTATCGAGAGTGGATCGCGGTATTACGTTTGGCGCTTGCTCGATCAC
This sequence comes from Heteropelma amictum, assembly GCA_959613375.1. Taxonomy (NCBI): domain Eukaryota; kingdom Metazoa; phylum Arthropoda; class Insecta; order Hymenoptera; family Ichneumonidae; genus Heteropelma; species Heteropelma amictum. The sequence continues at coordinate 17,300,003 of OY390721.1, forward strand.
TCGGACCATAGAATTAATGGATTTTTGTAAATGGAACGAGAGAGAGAGAGAGAGAGAGAGAGAGAGAGAGGAAAATGTGACGGAACTAAAGGGCTCATTAAAACGGAATTAACCATTATCCACAGCCGAGGTTGCCTCTGTTGGCTCTAATTAACCGGCGAGATCGTAAAGTTTAATTATTCGAAGGCAAAATACATGCTCGCCTCGAAATCCACCTTGTCTCGCTGACGCTCTGTCTCCCTCTGTATGTTGGCTTCCGTACCAACCTTCGCAACTTCACTTTCTCCCTAAACTCGTACTCTCTCGCATAGCACGTATAGTAGTAGGTAACGGTAGTATATCTACCGTCGAGATTACCCGGTACCGAGAGCACCAAGTTTACAATGTACCCCTCGTACGTCTATTGTCTCTCGACGATGGATGCCCTGTATTGCACCCGCGCGTTCATTCCCACAAAATACTGTATACGCTCTAGAGCCACGTGTTCCTCAGTACAGTGGATGAACGTAATATATGTGTGAGGTATAATGAACTACACACCGTCTTCCTGTAAGAGAGTTTTGCCAAAACAATTTTGCGACTGTAAACGACAGGTTAATTTGCCCTTACATGAACGGCCACTAGGCCTTTAAATATTACAAACGAACAATAAATCAATAATAACGAATAATTCAATCACGCAATTATTACGGTAATTAAAAATTAAATGCTCCTGGTACACAATTGAATTATAATGTTTGGTAGTTTTCTTCAAATCTGCAACTCGTATTTCCCAATTGTATTTTTCGCTTTGTTTCGGAAAATGACGTTTTCAAGTAATATCAGAAATATCTTTTTTTAATAGACAATGTTTTACTGCATAATATATTCGTCCATGGTAAACATATATATTTATTTTGAATCACGTAATGACTTTGTCCAGAGCATATTTTCCTCCATAAAAGTTTGATTGTTAATAACGAAAACAATTGTGAGCGGTACGTTGAATATCATTGAAGTTTAATTGACGAAAATCATCCAAAGATCGAGTAATGACGAAAACGTTTCACGTTTGTTCTGATGATTGTTCAACTGATTGTTCATTTTCAAACTGTCGATCCTATTCGTTCATTTATCTCTGACAACGTCGTACATTCGGTGATTGAAAATTGATTCCAATATTCGATGCACAAATCTTGATCGCGCAACGAACTCATGGCAATCTTCTCGGTAACGCCAAATTAACGTGTGGTTGAAAAAAAAACGATGCAAACATGTGGGTAAGTATGCCACGCACAGGCTAGAAATAATCATTCTCGTGCGGTTCGTTAAAAATATTCTGGCGAGGCGTAGCGTGTACGGCTTCTACTACTGAGCTGCTGCTGCTGCTGCTGCTGCGCTGGCAAAAGAGGATAAACGAGAGAAACCGTGTATGATACTCTAGCTAGGGTATAACTGCCAAAAACAGTTGCGGGTGTGAAACTTTGAAGAATTTCCCTGCGACATTCACATCGCCGAAACGAAAGTTCACTTTAATTAAAGTTTCATCCAATTTATTTCGAATTACAGTTTCACATTTTGCCTCCAATGAACGCGAATCTCGACCTGAAATGTCAAATACGTGTTTCTTTTTTAAAACACGCTCTGCACGATGTAATCGGACTGCGCTCGATTGAAACGAAATTCTTTTTGTCTGAAATTGATGTTGAATATTATATTGGACTAGGGACAAGAGACGCGCGCTCACGCGCGCGACCGGCTGCGTTTTCGCGCTACGGCGCTCTGTCTTGAATTAAGTATAGACCCCTAGAGAACACATTATAATTCGGCATAAGTAGCAAATTGTGGAAAGCAAGGATCTTTTAAAAAACTGAACAAAAATTTCCGAAAACCGGACATAGAGCAACTTGTTCAGAGTTGTTTCCTCTATGCGTGGTTCAATTTTGATGGAGTTGTCGATCGTTCTTTTCATCTGCCACTACTTTCGAGTACTACAGCGTCGAGCGTTAGTACTGCGCCTGCGAGACTGTTTACCCGCCCGACATTGCTGTAGAGCGGAACGATAGCCTCTCCGGGCCAGCGTCGAGCGGTAGTACTGTGCCGACATGGCTGTAGAACGGAAAAATAGCCTCTCCGGGCCAGCGTCGAGCGGTAGTACTGTGCCGACATGGCTGTAGAACGGAAAAATAGCCTCTCCGGGCCAGCGTCGAGCGGTAGTACTGTGCCGACATGGCTGTAGAACAAAAATTTCCGGAAACCGGAAATGAAGCATCTTGTTCAGAGTCGTTTCCTCTATGCGTGGTTAAATTTTGATCGAGTTGTCGATCGTTCTTTCCGTCTGCCGCTACCCTTAAGGGGAAAATCTGAAACTAAATTTCCGACAACCGGAAATGAAGCATCTTGTTCAGAGTCGTTTCCTCTATGCGTGGTTCAATTTTGATCGAGTTGTCGATCGTTCTTTCCGTCTGCCGCTACCCTTAAGGGGAAAAACTGAAACTAAATTTCCGACAACCGGAAATGAAGCATCTTGTTCAGAGTCGTTTCCTCTATGCGTGGTTCAATTTTGATCGAGTTGTCGATCGTTCTTTCCGTCTGCCGCTACCCTTAAGGGGAAAATCTGAATCTAAATTTCCGACAACCGGAAATGAAGCATCTTGTTCAGAGTCGTTTCCTCTATGCGTGGTTAAATTTTGATCGAGTTGTCGATCGTTCTTTCCGTCTGCCGCTACTCTTAAGGGGAAAAACTGAAACTAAATTTCCGACGACCGGAAATGAAGCATCTTGTTCAGAGTCGTTTCCTCCATGCGTGGTTAAATTTTGATCGAGTTGTCGATCGTTCTTTCCGTCTGCCGCTACTCTTAAGGGGAAAAACTGAAACTAAATTTCCGACAACCGAAAATGAAGCATCTTGTTCAGAGTCGCTTCCTCTATGCGTGGTTAAATTTTGATCGAGTTGTCGATCGTTCTTTCCATCTGCCACTACTGTCGAGTACTACAGCGTCGAGCGGTAGTACTGCGCCTGCGAGACTGTTTACCCGCCCGACATTGCTGTAGAAAAAAATTTCCGGAAACCGGACATGAAGCATCTTGTTTAGAGTTGTTTCCTCTATGCGTGGTTAAATTTTGATGGAGTTGTCGATCGTTCTTTTTATCTGCCACTACTTTGAAGGAAAACGCTTTTCGCGAGATCGTCTGATCGAAGAATCATTTCTTGTAAATTTTATAAAACATTAATGTGCAAGGGAGAAAGAAGCGAGAAAAATTTTCGCTTGAAAAAATGTGCAAGAGAAGCTGGTTTAGTTTATTCACTCTCCTTCTCCCGGACTATCTCTCATTTTCTCTCAGTACAATATAAATTCAATTGTGAAATATAGTACTCTTACTTACTCGATATGGATGATTTCTTTTTCACAGAATAAATTATCGTAGAACTATAACCTTCGCTAACCGCGATTAATATCACGAGTCGACAACTGGCCAAAACAGCATAAAAAACCGCGCGAATACAGTCTCGCATGAATTTCGCGCCTACGCTCATCACAGACCAATCACGAAACGAATAAAACGACAACAAAGCATGCGATATTTCGATATTTCGATAATTTCGATCTATATCTCCTCATCAACTTTTTATAAGAAAGACTAACTAATTTTCGATATCATTAACCTTAGAACTACAAACCGGGGTAGATATCTACCCCAGGTAAACTTTTGTTAAATGACGGTATGACCATTTTTCAGCACTTTTATTTATTCAAATTGATTTTTCACCTAGTAAACCTTGATAAAATTGAATTCGCTCTTCACCATTCTCTTCGGCATGAAAAAACAAATAAATTCAAGTACTTTAGAGTCAGATTACTGCTTTCAGAACGACTTTAGGAGCAAAAAACCCGTGAGGTAAATATTTACCCCGATTTGTAGTTTGAAGGTAAAAAAAATGAGTAAGCAGTTCTAGGGTTAGCATCGATTTCGAGCGAATATACGTTATTTTTTTCTCGAGAATTTTTGAGGCATTCCTCACGCGCGGCACATTGTCCGTGAATCATTCGACGCGCTAATAATATCCTCTGGAAGAATTTTTCTTTCCATTTGTGTAATTTAAACGCCTCGGCATTTTTTCGTTACAGTCTAAAAACAACCATAACATAGTGGAGCGTTCAAAGTGCGAACTCTGTATTTTTTTCAGAGCCGCGTTTATCGTCAAGAAAAATATTGATGACCTTTGTACTTTTTCGTCTACCCCAATTTCGCAAAGTAACGTACCGCACGTTTTCCGATATTCGAGTAAAAAAAGTATAAGAGGAGAGGAGTGGTGCAACGTACAATCGTGTATGAAGGAAAAAAAGTATTCGAATCACAAAAACTCTCGGCGAAATTTGAAGCTTTGTTTATATTCATGTCGTAAAATTGCAAAATATACGTAATACGAAACGAAAAGAATGATTTACGCTATCGACAGGAGCCGTGAGATAACTTTCGATATTCGTCATTTTTTGTCGTTTTTTCAAATACTGTGTACGTCTTTGAAAAAAAAAAAATCTTTTTCAAGCTCAAAAACTCAAATTTGAAACTCATGAAAGCATGAGCTACCGATCGAAACGAAAAACGAACGAATTTTTGAGTTTCAAAAACCTTTTGCCTGGAATTTTCCACGATCATTTTTCACGCAGATACATGAAAAAAAAAAAACAAGCAAAAATGGCGAACGTCGAAAATGTTGTCATCATTTGTGCCGACAGTGTATGTATGAAACTATTATTTCGGCTGGTTATGAGAGATAATACTGTAATATACACGCACAGGAAAAATCGATGCTCGAGTCGCGTCAACTACGAGCATGGACGGTCTGCAAGTCCGACCATTTTCATTTGCAGAGACCCCAAAAAGAGGGAGGGTATTTTTAGAGTTTATCGAAACGTCGATACTTTCTTTACGCCTGACGAGAAAAATAGCAGTCGGTATATATCCACTGGAAATGCATTACACTCCTGGCAGTTTTTGCTGCAGCCACAATTATACAGAAACGTATATTTGAAACTGCTTGGTCAGTCCAAGGGAAATATAATATACATACACACACGGAAACACGCACATATATAATATTTACATATATACATATATATATATATATCAGTAGACATGTCATCCCACGTGATACGCACTTGCGTGTCGTAGCACGTGCGGGAGTGGCAGTAACAATATCGATTTCTCGTTGAAATTCGAGAAACCGAACGGAGAGAGAGAGAGTGAGAGAGAGAGAGGGAGAGAAAGATAGAGCGAAATTTCAGCGCAATGAACGTACGAAAACCAGCAGAGTGTTCGGGCGTCTCAAACCCCTAACGTTTTATTGTACGTTATTTAAAAGCAAAATATCAAATATTATGACTCCTATCCGTGCATCACGTTTATCGTCTTCCATAACTCCCATCTATTACGAGATATTTTTACGACATCCAATTCGCAATGGATAAAACAGGGAGTAAAACTTGCGCGGACAAAATGAGTTTCAATTGTTATAATCTTGTCAATATTAATATATCGATATCTCAATATCTCCTGCCTGCGTTACGACAAATCTCATCGACCAACAGATCCGTACTGAAAATACCAATATTTCGTTTAATGACCGAAATCGACTGGATTTACGTTATCTCGCGTACGTAAATCTCCTTACAAATGACCTTATGTATGTTTCATTTTTTTTCTTCCTTCTCTGTTGCAGATGAAGTTGACGTGATCGGTTATACGAGCAATCAGTCGGACACGGACGACCACAGCAGCGTCCAGAGTAGCAGTGATAGTGGAGTTGCCATGTCGACCTCAAGATTGACCCTCTCAGAAATGATGGACAATCTCTAGGTACGTTTTTCATTTTTCTCATCAAAAATGTCCTTCTTTCCTCGAAATTTGTCGTTTAAAATCAATTTTTCACGCGTTAGATGTAATTCCTTATGACAAATGGGTTTTTGTTTTCCCTCTATTTCCCAAAAATCTATCGGCGTCGTTGCTACGGAGACCCTACATTTTTTTATTGTCTCGTATGCGCCTGTAGGAAAAAAAAATGACGTTAACTGGGCTCCTGTACACACGTTCGGTCATTGACGAATGAGGCGCCAGAGGGCGCTGACGCGAACACGGGTTCGATTATCGACAGAGAAATATCGAAGGATTTTTCTTCTCGCGGACTGTGAGCGATACGTTTACATCCATCCGGAAAGGCCGGGTGTTTTTAACCATCCTCCTGGTTGTTTTTCATCAATGTTGACAGACCGGAAAAAGATTGAAGAGTATACACAGATACGAAGCTTTCGATATATCTTCCTTTGGGCGAACGTGCAGAGTTTTATCACAGTCCTCATTTTTGTCCTCCGTTGTGCGATTCAACATTGAAGATATTTGAAACGCGACGCTGTATTGTATTCGTCGAGAACAATCATTTCTTAAATATGAAGATGTATCTTAATTATAGATTACGCTGACGCGGTAATTTCTCGCATCGATCATTGAAATAATCAATTTTCGAAATGATATAATTCCCTCTTCGAAATACGCGAAAAATACTTTTTTAAACGTAGATACTGGAATTCTTATTATCCTGTGTTAACGACTGGAATTTGATTATCTTTTTTCTTTATTGAACGATGATTATTTGGATTTATATTCATATTTATAGATTAATAAAAAAAAATACACACGAACCGATGAAACGACGTTCGAATACGTCTCACCTTTTCACTACGTTGAAGACTTCAATGTTTCCGTAGATTCTCTTTTCATTCGACTCTCGAACGATCTTTTTCAATCTCCTTTCGCGCAATCTCTCAACATCTTTCCTCGGTGATCTTATTGGTGGGTGCATGAAAGAATTGGTTGGCGGAAAGAAATTCACTAGATTGATCTTCGAGTGGACGCTAATAAATCTCTCTGTTGCCCGGCAAAAACGTGCCTGAAGCTAAGAAGTTAAAAATTGCCTGTGGCTGTGGTGAAAAAAAAAAAACTACGAGAAAACGAACGAACAAATAGAATAGGGCGAATCTCAATTGTGAAATACCATTCGTCTCTGATTCTTTTTTGTTCATTTTTTTTCTGTCTTTCGCCAACCAAGCTAACTTTATTCGCCACTTGAGCACGTTGACGTCTAGAAGCGAAAGAGGGAAGAGTCTCGTTGAATTGTGAATCGAGGGAAGAATGTTGGGGAAAGGTTACTGTCGAAGATAACGGAGAACATCGTCCTCGCGGAGACTGTAGAAATTCTTCGCGTCAAATTATGTCGCAACGAAATTGTAATTGTGGAAAAAAACGTCGCCGTTACTTTCAGACAATTGTGAATACTTTTAAATATTTATTCTCATTCATCATTTACCGGCTAGCCATTTGAATATTTACACCTTAATCGCGGTTTATTCATATCTAGAGGGAACATTGCGACGAGACTGGAACGTAAAATACCAGGGGGAAAGAAAGCGTTCCCTTCGCATTTCATTCGTTCAGGGAAATACGTCTAAATTGGGACAATCTCCGAACTTGTCGGAACTGCAAACGAGATGTTTTTTCAGACACCTATGATGGATCACTTGATATCAGATTTTTCAGTAATCGACTAATGAATCATCCTTGACGAGCCAATGATTTCTATAGAGCGTTCGATATTTTCCGATTCCAGTTCGTTACACGTTTTTAAATCTCATAAATAAACTTCAAGAAACATGGGACATTTAAAAGGAACCCGTGTTCTCTTTAAATGCTCTGTACCGATCGTAGCTTTGGGGATAATATGGAAAAAATTATTTCTCAAAGTTCATTCGAAGCGAAAATGAACAAAACAACATTTTCCTCGTACTATTTTTACACTAGATTGCCTGAGCATAAATTTGACAATAAAACAACGATCGCTCCAAGTGCAAACATTTACATAAAACCATACGTCGAGCGAAAACAAGAGAGAAATTGTCGATGTTTATTTTGTTGTTTTTTCTGTTTCATGTCTGATCGTACGACGGAGCAGATGAAGATGGATTGCGCGGGCGACAAAAAATGGCGGACAAACAGTTGAAGAATCAGGACACGCGGAGGCGGATGACAAAGAAAAAACGGAGGATGATGGAAAAAATAATGATGATGATGATGAAAAGCGTGCTGGAAGCGTAACGACAATTGAAGGGAGAAAACACGTGGACGAACAGCGCAAGTGGATAATTTGTCGGGGGGAAGCGAGAGAGCGTTTGTCGATATCGTTGAAATTACGACCAAGGCAAAAAAAAACGATATGGTATGCTGGATACTCATCGCGTAAACATCACAAGGCGTTGAAGAATCTTGCGGTTTCTCGTTGGGACCACGGAAGTACTCAAATTTTTGACGTACTCGGTTCTAAATACGCGAGATTCGTTAAGTGATCGAGTACACGTATGTGCTCCAACAGAGAGAACTGATGTGAAAGAGAAAAAGAGAGAGAGAGAGAGAATCAGGTAGAACATGACAGCAAAATGAAAAAAACGTGAAAGAGAGAGCGAGAGAAAGGCGGATAAAGAACAGTACGATAAGGGAAACGTCTGCGACTTGTTATCTGTAAATTATTGAATGTCGATGTAAAAGTATTGTACATATTTTTAATGAGGCGTCGAATTGAGATTCGTTTTTTTGTTTTCGAATCACCCGCGGATCGAGATCGAGCGAGTAAGAGAGAGAGAGAGGGGAAGATGATATTCTAAACGTCAGTGCGCACGTGCGTGATAATGAAGAAAGGAGGGTTAAAGAGTCGCGCGTTACGGGGAACCATTCGTTTTCCATTGTAGAAAATCAAAGACATCATTGGGCTTGGTGGAGGATATCGAGGACTTGGCGGAAATCAAGTTCTATCGAGGTGAAAAATAAAAAAAGACGCGATAAAAATGTAGTACGTGGTGAAAATGGAAATAATAATATTGAAGTCGAGGGCTCTTTGGTCCGTGGGAGAAAAGCGATAGACTGATGGCTGGAAGTATGGAAAAGGGCAGGTATATAATGTGCGTAGTCGACCACGTGGCGGAGCAAGGGAAAGAAAGAGATGAAGAGGATAGGAAAAGCGTAGCGAAGACCGATTTCCTGCCATTGACGTGACAAGGAACGTCGGAACGTTAAAAAAAAGGGAAAAAAAACAAACCATTGTTTTTTTAGTTTCAGTTGTCATTATTCGCCCGATGCTTCTCTCGTGTACATTATTTGCATTCGTTTCTCCTCCCCTCCCCGCGTTTTCATCAACGTGAAACCCATGTAACGAGCTCTCAACGAACGTCCACTTTTCCCAGTGATTCTCTCTTCTTCTTTTTCTTTTTCGTTTTTTAACTCGTTTCACCAATACACACATACACACGAGGCAGAGGGAAAACATTTAATTCCTGCGAAAGCTCGGCAAATTTGTAGTGAAAACAGGAGGAACCTTCCCGCTGCTGGCTTTCCACGAGGACGTGGTTGTTTTTGTTTTAAATTTGAGATTTATGAGTAATTTTTCACACGCTGAATACCATTCGATTCTCTGTTAATTCACGTCCTTCTTTCTCCCGCGGATTAAAACACGATTTTCGATTCCTTATGCTCTTGACCTATTCTTCTTGAATTTCCACGACAGAATCGAAGGAAGGACTAACTGGAGTTGTCAGATTTGTGACGAGCATGGGGACATTTATCTTTTTTGCGAGAAAAAAAAAAGACACAACCTCTAGATTAGGCCTCTATGTACAACAAAACGCGAAGTGCGACACGTACGAATACGCATTCCGTCGAAAAATGAAACAAAAAACGAATCATAAAGTGAAAAACGACACGCGCCAAGAAAGTAAAAAATCATGTAAAAAAAAACAAACAAAAAAAAAAGAGTCGGTGAGAAAGAAGTAAATACATAAGATATAGATGCTAAACGAATGTTCAACTGAGACGAGCCTGACCCAACGTGACGAAAAATCGTGGCGATCTTTTCCTTTTTTTCGAATCGCAAGCAGTGGCAATTTTCACGTACTTTGGTCGCGAGTCAAGCGACGGACATTTACGAAGAGCAAGAAGAGGTAAAACTGGATGACCGATTTTAACATACCCCGAACGAAAAGTACGCATTGCGACCGGGATAATAACGAGATGCACCGAACGGGCGATGTAAAACGGTGAAAAGCAACTGTCGAGGATGAATTTACACTTTGCTACAACGGTTAATTACCTCTAATGACTTGGGGAGATGAAAAAAAAAATGGAAAAACCAGACGATAAACGTAAAAAGAGTACGAGGTAATTCTTCGTGATGAGTGCACGGTCTTGCTCTTGAGTGATGCGACGGAGCTGGTACTTTTATCGATGATTATGAAATAAATGCGAAAAAAAATGAAATATCGAAACAACAAATTGAAAGAAATATAAGCAAATAAAGAACAAGGTCATTTTCTCTCAAGGTGAATCTCGATCGAGTGTCTGAAGAAAGAAAAAAAAATCACTATTGTAACTTTTCTTACGTGGCACCGAAAAAATACACATTCACACATTCACACAGGTCTTATACACATTCAAAGAGTACAAATTCTATAAGTCCCTGTATCACGTATTTCCCAAAAAAATGGAATAAAAAGAGAGAAAGAGAGAGAGAGAGCGAGAGAGAGAGGGGGGGAGGGGGGAAGGGAAGGAAAAAGAAGAAAACGTACATAAGGTATTTAAAAGCGGTGCTTTTTCTGCTGTTTAAGCGTCGTTGTATCAACTCGTGTAGCGTTTGTGATTGAATGACGTTTTGCAAAAAAAAAAAACGATCGGCAGCAACGATTCGTTACTCCGAAATGGTAATTGTTTCCCCAATAATTTCGCTGAAACGACCAATCCTCTTCGATTGAATTCAAAAATTGTCATCTTCGTCACGACTCGAGCAGCAGGAAAAAAAAACGTTCAACGAAACTTGGTTGTTGATGAACAGAAAAAATCGAAGTAACGAATTTAACGAAAGTAATGTAATGATAGAACGAAAATACGAGATTCGGAGTGTAATCGTTTCGGAGTAAAGATCGTTAGAACCGCAATGTTAGGAAAGTCTTTTTCCAACGAGCGAAAAATCGAAAGAGGCGTCCAAGTTGCTGTAGCTTTTAGTGTGGCATCTGTATCGGGTAGACGTACCAGTTTTGAATCAACTTTTCGTCCACTTTTGGCCAACCATTGTTCTAAATGAATGCAACTCCAAAGACAATCCAGCCGAAGAAACATTCAGTGGATAATTTTGTAGATTTATACGATATATTTACAGTATATCAGTCCAAAGAATGCGGCAAATTACACGCAGAAGATGCAGAAAATAAAAATGGAAATAATACAGTGAACACGATTAGAACTGATATTGTATCGCCCAAAACAGGTGCATCTACCCTGAATCAACGTTCGAACGTGAATTTCATAAAATTTTCATGTTGATAGTTTGCTTGGGGGAAAAAAAAAGAAAGAAATATTCGCCGGCGGTTCTGCATCAAAGAAGAAATGACGGAAAAGGTTGCGAGTCAATTTTCGATTTGAAAAAAAAAAAAAGAAAAATCGAAGGAGAATATTGTATCGCGGTTGAAAAAAAAAAAACGAAAGAACGAATTCGCCGCGCGTCGCTTGTGCTGTCGTTAAATACGAACGAGTGAATGCGTTAAGCGAAAAAATTGCAATTGGGCGGAAAAACATATTATTCGCAGTCGGGGCTATCTTCTTCAAGTTTTTTTGTTTCTCCGCATAAGAGCAATTCAATTGTGCCCCGTTAAAAAATTATCCCAAGGTCATTGTTGCATCAACAATGCCATCCGCCACTTTTGCGCGTTGTACAAATCAAAATTGTAATCATATTGATCGTCGCGCAACTATCGCGGTGGAGGAGAGACAAGTTTAACGAACGACGTTAAATGAAAAAGAAAAAGAACAAAACGTAAAACAAAACTCCGAACTTCCACACTCGAGAAACAATTTTCAAGCGAAAGATCTCTCTTTTATCGACATTAACACGTGGTCGTCACAGAAATGTCCCAATCGTGCTTGAAGGAACAAATCGAAAATATACGCGGACGAGCCGATGATTTACATCAATGATAATTAAAAGAACGGCTCGTCCTGCTGAAAAGTTACGCAAACACGCGTAAGCGCACGTTCTGAATTTTGGAACATGTCGAAAAAAAAAGAGAATCTTGCACAAAGAACACACGTGAATACTGGAAATTTCGTCAACTTGTTTTGCATTTACGGTCTCGTCTCGTTCGTTTCGATGGAAAGATCTTTGAAAAATTGTGAATTGAGAGAAAAGGAAGATCGTGAATTTATTCGATTAGACCGTTATTGACACATCGCGTCTGTACTCGGAAGCTCCGTTCCGCAATTTTCCAATCGTTTCCTCCGACGAGCAAACTCACGCATGTACACAGCACACACACACGCTAGCGCGAACACACCGGAAAAAGGAACAATGTATGACGTACAATAATTTTTTTCCTCAACAGGCTGATGAAAAAAAAAAAAAAAATGTAGACGTTTAATACTAGAATAACCAGTACAATTTCATTTAAATCGGATAAATCCTTCGTCTAGATGCACCAGGTCAGTATGCTCTCTCAGAAAAAAAAAACAAAAAAAAATGTGATACTAAGCTTATTGAAGTGGAACTGAACTGCGAGAATGAGAAAATGGAGAAAATCGAGATGACTGAAATAAACGTGAACAGGAGGCACACGCGAGACGCTAATTGAGCATATCGAGAAAAAAGAAATGAACTCATTTGATGGATACACTTGATTCGCTTTGAATAACGATTCTCATGTGTTTTTGTTGCGGAATTTAATCAAACAATAAACGAGCCCCCATACTACGGATTTTACTTCACTGAATCGAATGTTGATGTCGCTGTTGCTTTTTCGTTGCTCAGCGTGCAGAGAACGCATTTCGAAAAACCTTCAGATCCATTTTTATTCTGGGGAAAAATAACGCGAGCCGCTAACGGATAATAAATCGTTGACAGAACGAAGAACGATCGATAAAACCAAATAGATAACTTGTGCGAGACGAATGTTTACGTTTGCTGAAGCGTGTATGTACATATGTTATTCGGGTATTGCGATTTTATTGAAGAAAGTTATCGGTTGGAAGATGCGACACACAGCAGCAATATGAATTGACACAGTATTGACGCAGATTTAAATGATTTATTTCTAACAAACGAACGAAAGAACGAAAGAAAAAGAGAAGAAAAAATAAATAAATAAAAGGCGTGTTACTCCAGCCGCTGGAATAATCGCAACTGTAGTTTCGCCAGCGATACAGGCGAGAGGCTCGTCGCGTCAGGTCTTGCGAGGGGCTTCCGCAACATCATTGCGTGAAAATGCGAAAACTTTGTTTTTGAATGGTTTTTTTTTGTTTTTTTTTCCCTTCCAGCCTACACTTATTCCCAACGTTTGTCTCGACCGGACATCAAAACGTAACAGAGAAAACGTCAAGGAGTCAAAAATAGAAAAAAAAGAAATCGCAATGGAGCCTCACGATCGCTACCGCGTGCCGCGCGAAGGTCGCCGCTCGACGCGCGGCCAATGACGCTTCGGTCTAACTAAGAAATCTTTAGTTAAATATACTTGATTGAATAACGAACGAAAAACAAACAAACAGAACAAAAAACTAAGAAATACAAAATATGAAATAATAATGAAAAAAATGGGTGTTATTTTTAGATGTCTATTAGATTATCAGAACCAGAACTAATGAACAAACAAACAAAAAATGCTTAAATATAAAACAAACAAACAAAAAAAGAATTAAAAAAGTGTATAAGCAAAAAAAAAAAAGAAACCTACCTAATACTACCGTACTTGTAATAAGAATTTAAGTGATAAAGAGTGACGATGGAAAAACATGTAAAAAGTAATTAACAAAAAAAAAACAAAAAAAAAGAACTTAGTTCAACGCGATTTAAACAGAGGCAAATTTAACGTGCAGCGACGCGCGTCTGTTCGGCGATTACCGGGACCTCTTTGAGTTTATGATTATTTTCATTAATAATATTATTGTCATTATACTTTTTATTGCTATTATCTTTAACACGATTCTATCTTCTATTATTATCAATATTATTAAATACCGTACGTGTCCCGCACTGTTATTTTGGGAGACGAAAAAGGACGCGATGTGAAACGCGCGTAAACCGAACTTTTCCAGAGTACTCTTTATCGCGAGCTACATTGCGAAAAGCGAAAAGCGAAAAGTCGCACGAGGAGACTCTGCAATAATGTCCCGGTGCGCCGAATCGACGATTTAACGAAAATAAAAAAGGAAGTTTATGTCGGATACGGGAAAAAAACTGTTCGATCCGGAATAGTGTGATGGTTCGGGCATAATTCTCTCTCTCTCATCGTTCGAGGGGACCTTTTTTCCCTCCTCGAGCCATTTTTTGCCGCTTTCATTGTTTAGATGAGTACTATAAACGAAAAGGGGAGAAATATCTAATGAGGTATTGCGACGAATGAGGGGACGAGAGTACGTATGAGAAAAGGGCGAATACTCGAAAATTTCATTTTTAAAAAATGTCCCACCGTAGAAACACGAAAAACACTGACGAAATGTCGTTTCGTCGTTCAACTCGCGCCTGCCCCCGTGTGTCTTCGCGCAGGATTTACCGAAAAAGGATGTGAGAAAGACGCGAGTGTCGAAAAGTATACGTAATTAAAAAATCTTATTACCATTATTATTATGATTATGCAAATGATAATAATAATTGTTAATATATGCGGTAGATACGGAAAGCTCAGGGCATTTCGCGAAAACGTGCTCTTCTCTGTATTCTCTCGCGAATCTTCGAGTCTTACACACGATCACAGAAGCGACAATTGAAATTATAATTAGGGACTTGCTTTATATATACCTCAACGGGACCACGGACTCGACGATCTGCGTGTGTTTACGCGCGAGTCTCGAGAGCCGTATTAAACGTAACAGTAAATTAAAAAAAAAAAAGCAAAAAAGAAAAGTGCAAACCCACGCGCACAGTCTTTTCGTTTGTACAATTAAGTTTGTCGAACAAACGTGAGCATAAAAGGGAGATGCTCCTGCGAGTGAGATACGGAACGAGACGGTAAAGGGGACAGATACGAACGAATGAAATTTTGCACTTTGTTTGTTATCGGTATGATTCTCGCGAAACATACCGTAGAATCAAATGAAAATCACGTGACGAATACTTCTTCAGAGAGAAAGTGCGGTCCTTTTCTCAGTCGTTGTTGAGTCACGTTCTTTGATCGAAAAAAAAAAAAAAAGACAAAAAAAAATCGTACGTTCGTATCTGTTCACCTGGAAATAACGTGTCATCTTGACGAGAAAAAAAAGTGTCGAGAGTTACGAAGATTGTGTGTATGTGTGTGTGTGTGTCTGTGTGTGAGAAAGTGTGAGTGTGTGTATGACTCGAATGAATGACGAACAGTCCGAGAGAACCAAAGTGAGAAATGAAGAACAGGTGTAAAAGAATGGAAAGGAAGATAAATGTGATGCTGCAGCGACGTACCAATGTCGAGATACATCGAGGTTGAGGCGCGAGTAGGCATATATGTAACAGCGCTATGATAAGAGAAAACGCGCGAGTGGAGTCCACAAAAAGAAATTAACAAGAGAGATAAAATATGAATCACACGGTGCGACAGCCCCACGCGAGACACTAAGAGCATTTAATCAATGGTAGAGAATGCTTAGTGGATATTTAAACAAACGAATGAAAATGAAACAAAAAAAGGTCATACAGAAAAAACGGGGGAAAAATTAAAAAAAATATATATATATACATCACGTTTTGCGGTTGTAACAATAAGTTGTACAAACAACTTGTTGCGAGTTGTAAGTGCAGTTGAGGAAAAAAATGAAGCGACGAAAATAAATTGGGAGGAAAAATGATAACAAAGATTACGATGAGTACGATGTTATTATGTAATATTTGGACGAAAGATTAAAACGAGAGACGAAGAGTGGCAAGCAAGTTTTTATATGGAGTACACCTTAAATTGTGCGTGAAACTGAACTGCATAGGGGATAAATGAGAACGTAAATGTGACTAAAGATAAAAGATCAATTGGTATGTGAAAGAAAATCTCGAAACGATCGTCTGTTGCTGACGGACTTGGTATATCCCACGATTTTGAGAACAATGATGTAAAACGTGAAGGAACAAAAAAAAATTTGAAAACCAAATTGTATATGAGGTGTAACGTTCTAAACGATTCGACGATAATCAGACGTTTATCGGCTGTTGTCGGCGAACAGAATTGAATGGCAGGTGGCTGTATGAAATTATATTAATGATCCATTACGAAGATTGTGGTTATTATTAATTAATCAATTATTATTATTGAGTATCATTAACAAAACGAGACAAGAATAAACTGAAAAAAATCAACCAGTTATATTATTGTACATATTACTTGTAACTATTCGTGATGCAAATTTATGTTCTCAGATGATTTCCTCGATTCTGCGGAAAATAAACATTTGTGTATTATGAAATTGGCTTTGTTCGCTCTTTTTCAGTTATCGACACCTCGCGACCTGTGAACATTTTACGGGCTATGCCAATTCAATCAGCATTCAAGATATGTTTTACTTTCGGTTTGGTTCAAATTCGTACAAATTGCAGTACCTGTTGGAGGACTAATTGACAAAAAGAAACGATCGTCTCGTCTGTCCTGAGACACGAGAAGTTGTAAACATTAAAAAAAAAAAAGGCACTCGAAGGAAAATCATATGTCGTGATTGAGGCGATAGATATACTTAAAATGAATCTTGATATTAATCGAATCAGGAATGCAAGGTAAAGTAACGAAAGTCGACGTTTGTCAAAACTTGGAACAATCATCACTCGTTGTCGCTTTTTCATTACGATCAATTTCGCGCCATGTGTTTATTCTAGAGCAGTTTTCCTCCTTTGATCGATGGAAAAACTGAGCCGTAATTAACTCGCTGTCTTCACTACGGTAGAATTTGCTATAGCGGATTTTGTAACTCCAAAGTATGTTTAAATAGAAATTTTCGAAAGAATGTCAAATGACCAATGAAATAAGCAACGTCTTTTCGATCCTGAACTTTTCCGAAGAAAAAAGTGTTCGGAACTTGATCCCGAAATCTCGAAAAGTGAACATAGATTTTTTAATTACTTACGCGAAGGAAGCTGTACTAATCGCCTCCATGAGTTAGTGGACCGTGACAGAGATGGAAGACCCCAATCCGATTGAGAAAATTTGGATCATTTGTAGAAAGCATAGATCAAAAAGTATGAGTATTCCTGACGATCTCGTGTTACTCCCCGAGCAAAACACTTGTTGGTTATGTAACTAGGAATATAAGTAATAATTATCCCTCTGTAAAAAGTTGATGAGGTCCCGAAGTTGATCCTTTATCGAAATTATATCGCGTGATTGTTGCCATTTTATTCGTCCCCTGATTGGTCGCAACGTTAGTGAGAACACAGCCGCGGCATGATTCATGCGAGACCGTATTCGCGCGGTTTTTTATGCTGTTTTTGACAGTTGTCGAGTTGTGACATTAATCGCGGTTAGCAAAGGTTATAGTTCTACGATAATTCATTCTGTGAAAAAGAAATCCATATCGAGTAAGCAAGAGTGCTATATTTCACAATTGAATTTATATTGTACTGAGAGAAAATGAGAGATAGTCCGGGAGAAGGAGAGTGAATAAACTAAACTACCTTCTCCTGCACATTTTTTCAAGCGAAAATTTTTCTCCCTTCTTTCTCCCTTGCACATTAATGTTTTATAAAATTTACAAGAAATGAGTCCTCGATCAGACGATCTCCCGAGAAGCGTTTTCCTTCAAAGTAGTGGCAGATGAAAAGAACGATCCACAACCCTATGAAAATTGAACCACGCATAGAGGAAACAACTCTAAACAAGATGCTTCATGTCCGGTTTCCGGAAATTTTTGTTCTACAGCAATGTCGGGCGGGTAAGCAGTCTCGCAGGCGCAGTACTACCGCTCGACGCTGGCCCGGAGAGGCTATCTTTCCGCTCTACACCAATGTCCGGCGGGTAAACAGTCTCGCAGGCGCAGTACTACCGCTCGACGCTGGCCCGGAGAGGCTATCTTCCCGCTTTACAGCAATGTCGGGCGGGTAAACAGTCTCGCAGGCGCAGTACTACCGCTCGACGCTGGCCCGGAGAGGCTATCTTTCCGCTCTACACCAATGTCCGGCGGGTAAACAGTCTTGCAGGCGCAGTACTACCGCAGGACGCTGGTCCGGAGAGGCTATCTTTCCGCTCTACACCAATGTCCGGCGGGTAAACAGTCTCGCAGGCGCAGTACTACCGCTCGACGCTGGCCCGGAGAGGCTATCTTCCCGCTTTACAGCAATGTCGGGCGGGTAAACAGTCTCGCAGGCGCAGTACTACCGCTCGACGCTGGCCCGGAGAGGCTATCTTTCCGTTCTACAGCAATGTCGGGCGGGTAAGCAGTCTCGCCGGCGCATTACTACCACTCGACGCTGTAGTACTCGAAAGTAGTGGCAGATGAAAAGAACGATCGACAACTCTATCAAAATTTAACCACGCTCAGAGGAAGCGACTCTAAACAAGTTGCTTCATTTCCGGTTTTCGGAAATTTTGTTTTAGATTTTTGCCACAGATTCTGGTCCAGCGTTCGATCGGCGGATGAGAGGAACGGTCGACAACTCCATCAAAATTTAAGCACGCGCAGAGGAAGCGACTCTGAGCAAGTTGCTTCGTTTCCGGTTTTCGGAAAATTAGTTCCAGACGTTTCAGAGGCTACTTCCGGTCCAGCGTTCGTACGGCGTACGAGCCAAATGACGATCGACAACTCGATGATAATTTAACCACGCTCAGAGGAAGCGACTCTGAGCAAGTTGATTCGTTTCCGGTTTTCGGTTTTTAAGTTTCACGCGTTTAAGAGGCTACTTCCGGTACAGCGTTCATACGCCGTACGAGGCAAACGACGATCGACAACTCGATGAAAATTTAACCACGCTCAGAGGAAGCGACTCTGAGCAAGTTGATTCGTTTCCGGTTTTCGGTTTTTCAGTTTCACGCGTTTAAGAGGCTACTTCCGGTACAGCGTTCGTACGCCGTGCGAGGCAAACGACGATCGACAACTCGATGAAAATTTAACCACGCTCAGAGAAAGTGACTCTGAGCAAGTTGATTCGTTTCCGGTTTTCGGTTTTTCAGTTTCACGCGTTTAAGAGGCTACTTCCGGTACAGCGTTCGTACGCCGTGCGAGGCAAACGACGATCGACAACTCGATGAAAATTTAATCACGCTCAGAGGAAGCGACTCTGAGCAAGTTGATTCGTTTCCGGTTTTCGGTTTTTCAGTTTCACGCGTTTAAGAGGCTACTTTCGGTACAACGTTCGTACGCCGTGCGAGGCAAACCTCGATCGACAACTCGATGAAAATTTAATCACGCTCAGAGTCGCTTCCTCTGAGCAAGTTGATTCGTTTCCGGTTTTCGGTTTTTCAGTTTCACGCGTTTAAGAGGCTACTTCCGGTACAGCGTTCGTACGCCGTGCGAGGCAAACGACGATCGACAACTCGATGAAAATTTAACCACGCTCAGAGGAAGCGACTCTGAGCAAGTTGATTCGTTTCCGGTTTTCGGTTTTTGAGTTTCACGCGTTTAAGAGGCTACTTCCGGTACAGCGTTCGTACGCCGTACGAGGCAAACGACGATCGACAACTCGATGAAAATTTAACCACGCTCAGAGGAAGCGACTCTGAGCAGGTTGATTCGTTTCCGGTTTTCGGTTTTTGAGTTTCACGCGTTTAAGAGGCTTCTTCCGGTACAGCGTTCGTACGCCGTGCGAGGCAAACGACGGTCGACAACTCGATGAAAATTTAACCACGCTCAGAGGAAGCGACTCTGAGCAAGTTGATTCGTTTCCGGTTTTCGGTTTTTCAGTTTCACGCGTTTAAGAGGCTACTTCCGGTACAGCGTTCGTACGCCGTGCGAGGCAAACGACGATCGACAACTCGATGAAAATTTAACCACGCTCAGAGGAAGCGACTCTGAGCAAGTTGATTCGTTTCCGGTTTTCGGTTTTTGAGTTTCACGCGTTTAAGAGGCTACTTCCGGTACAGCGTTCGTACGCCGTGCGAGGCAAACGACGATCGACAACTCGATGAAAATTTAACCACGCTCAGAGGAAGCGACTCTGAGCAAGTTGATTCGTTTCCGGTTTTCGGTTTTTTGGTTTCACGCGTTTAAGAGGCTACTTCCGGTACAGCGTTCGTACGCCGTGCGAGGCAAACGACGATCGACAACTCGATGAAAATTTAACCACGCTCAGAGGAAGTGACTCTGAGCAAGTTGATTCGTTTCCGGTTTTTGGTTTTTGAGTTTCACGCGTTTAAGAGGCTACTTCCGGTACAGCGTCCGTACGCCGTGCGAGGCAAACGACGATCGACAACCCGATGAAAATTTAACCACGCTCAGAGGAAGCGACTCTGAGCAAGTTGCTGCATTCCCGGTTTTCGGAAATTTTGTTTCAGATTTTTTAGCACAGCTTCCGGTCCAGCGTTCGATCGGCGGATGAGAGAAACGATCGACAACCCCATGAAAATTTAACCACGCGCAGAGGAAGCGACTCTGAGCAAGTTGATTCATTTCCGGTTTTAGGAAATTTTGTTTCAGATTTTTCAGCACAGCTTCCGGTCCAGCGTTCGATCGGCGGATGAGAGATACGGTCGACAACTCTATGAAAATTTAACCACGCGCAGAGGAAGCGACTCTGAGCAAATTGCTTCATTTCCGGTTTTCGGAAAATTATTTTGAGTTTTTTTTATAGAATTTACATGGCAGATAAATGAACGATCGACAGCCCCATCATAATTGAACTACGCATAGAGGAAAGATAGCCACTCTGAGCCAGCGTCGAGCGGTAACACTGCGCCTGCGAGACTGTTTACCCGCCCGACAATGCTGTAGAGCGGAAAGATAGCCTTTCCGGGCCAGCATCGAGCGGTAACACTGCGCCTGCGAGACTGTTTACCCGCCCGACGTTGCTGTAGAGCGGAAGACAGCCTCGCAGGCGTCAACGCAAAGGTTCTTCCGAAACGTGGCTTCAACCGTGTTTTTCTTTTCGATCATAATTTTCCTTCAAAGTAGTGGCAGATGAAAAGAACGATCGACAACTCCATCAAAGTTAACCACGCATAGAGGAAACAACTCTAAACAAGATGCTTCATGTCCGGTTTTCGGAAATTTTTGTTTAGTTTTTTCATAAAATGTACAAGAAATGACTCTCCGACCGGACGATCTCGCGAGAAGCGTTTTTCTTCAAAGTAAATTTTTTATGTAAAACATTTTTTTATGTAAAATTGCAATTGTTTATTCAATTCCATATGTGTGATACAAAGTTGGCGTATTGAAACAAAATTTTGAGTCTTTTGGGCAATGCATTTTATGAAGATTATTTATGATTTATTAATTATTATTGTTTGTACTTCATTTTTTAATCTAAAGTTTCTTGCTTTTCACCATTGGCTATTTATGCCGAATTATAATATGTTCTGTAGGGGTCTATACTTAATTCAAGATGGAGCGCTGCAGCGCGAAAATACAGCCGGTCGCGCGCGTGAGCGCGCGTCTCTAATCCCTAGTGTAATATAAAGGAAACAACTTTCTTATTTCGTTTCTCTCGCACGCAGCTTACTCGTCGGGTTTCTAGCGATCGTCGCGCCATTCTTATTCGCCGACTTTTTCGTGACCATTTCGCACAGTTCGGATTCCTCACTCTGTAGAGACTTCTTGCCTTCGTGCCTCCTAAAGTGCCATCATGGTGCCATCCACTTGTCGCTGCAAATGCTTTCAATGCTTCCCACTTTTCCATACTTCACCATAAAATTCTACCCTGCCGAAGCATCTGCAGCGTTTGTTGAATCTTACCCCCACTTTCATACTCGTTCCCCACCCTACGATTCGTGTGCGTGAGCACGGAGTTTGCTTCGTGTGCGTTCGAGCTTGCGGTAGAGAACAACACAATACACGAGTTTTTCAGTAAGCCTAGCGCGGAACAAAAGTCCTATTTGAATATCGTGAGATGCAGTGAAATAATAATCGTCTGTTGATAAAACGCGTAAAAAATCGAGGAGAATGGCACCGACGCGTGTTATTTTAATGTCATGCGGGAGTTACAATCCTCCGACGAATATGCACTTACGAATGTTTGGTACGTCAAAATGAGTATAGATATGTACATACACATACACGTAATGTATAAACATATGTCATATACTATTTCTAATCAATAATGGCATTTGCTTCAAATGCAATACTTTCCTCCAAGAATGACTTTTTTTCGCAAGTCCTCAGGAATCATCGTATTTTTCATATCTGTTTCACCGTCCTTCGACGCGATATCAACCTAACCTTAAAATTAATCGCGTTAAAATTGCAACGAATCCTCATTCACTACGTCATTGAGTTTTTTAATGATTCATGCCACTAATTTTCATCGAAAATGCTCCGTATTGGCAAATCGTTTTTTCAAACCCAAATCAAGATGACTTTTCAATGATAGAAATATCGTAATTATTATTGTTATGCAGAAATAGCGCGCGATCATCTTCACAAAATGGGCACCCACATAGTCGTCGGAGCTGTCATATCGCCGACACACGACGATTACGCAAAAAAAGAATTAACCACCTCGGAGCACAGGTGTGCTATGCTTAAACTAGCGACCCAGAACAGCGACTGGATAAGAGTCAGTACATGGGAAACTAGACAAAATGGCTGGACCAAAACGCGACTGAGTCTGCAGCATCATCAGAATATGCTAAATTCCGTTCTTCTCGATTCTAACGACATAAAGTATCACGGGGAGACGGAGGATACCGCTTGGATACCCGAAAATATTAAAAACAGCAGCGACAGAACACCCATACAAATAAAATTATTGTGCGGAGCTGACTTGTTAGAAAGTTTCGGCACGCTGGGTCTATGGGCGGACGAAGATGTAAATATTCATGATTTATCAAGAATATTGCACATAATAAAAACATTCATCATGATTACAAAGTTTCCATGCCAAACTCGAGTTTAGACTGACTGAATCTTTAAAACTATCGAAAGAAATTTTCATCAAGATCATGGAGTAATATTTATGTCATTTCATCATTTTCAGATCGATGCTATCGTCGGACAACATGGTTTGGTAGTTGTTACGAGGGAAGGCTCAAATCCCAACAAATTCATCTACGATTCAGACATTCTCTCGAAATACATGGTAAAACCGATAACGTCTGAGAAATTTTCAATGTCTTACTCGGCACAAATGAGATAACATCGTCGTATTGATTATGCATTTGTTATCGCTCTCGTTTTAGCACAATATACACATAGTCACTGAATGGATACCGAACGAAGTGAGTTCGACAAAGATAAGACGAGCTCTGAAACGTGGCGAGAGCGTAAGATATCTGCTGCACGATTCGGTGATCGAGTACATTTACGAACACGGAATATACGAAGCCAAGACTGTGTCGACCATGTGAGTTCGTTAGATCGATTCGGCTATAATTCTAATGTACCTTGTACAGCAAACAGATTTAAATATGGGGGTTACTTAATATTATACAAATAATTACAAACTTTCGACAGATTTTATTTTTCGGTGCATTTTTTTCGTTGAAGAGATATGAACATATGTGGACAAACACTTTTATAGAAATTTTAGAATTGGATTTTGCTCGGGCGGCATCAGTGTCTTCCAATAATTTTACGATTCGATGATCAATGGGGCTTCCGCTCTAATGATTCTTCAGGCTGTTGCCGATGTATTGATAATTTTTTTTGTTTAGTTTTTCATTCGCGTTTACAAATTTGAATAATGTAAGGAACATTCCATCGCTCTAGTCGTTTTGCGTCTTGTAATTGCACGGGTAACATTCGAGGTTCCTTCAAACTCGATTCGATTTCTTATTTTCGATTCTGAGCACGTTCCGAAAGGGGCGTACAGCCTTTCGGATCGTACTTTCGGATATTTATTCGAAAAATTATTTTTAATTTCATAATTCATCATTTTCGCTCCATTCGAAAGTTCGTACTGTCGAAAGTCGTCCGAACCTTCAATGTTGATACATTTTATCTTTTTTTCGTCTTAAGAATTTTCCGAAAATTTTCCAATAGAGTATTCTACGGCGTTATTCGCGCTTGAGCATCGACGAAATTCCTGTGTAACGTTTCATAGATCATTACAACTCGAGTCTTCCAATATACCAACGTATACAATACTTAATAATATTCGGTGTTTTCTTTTCACGCTTGCCAATATCTGGAATATAAAGTAAGTTGGAACTGTCTTCGAAAAACGATAACGATTATTTGAGCATACAGCCAAAGTATGAGAGCACTTTTTTGACACCATCGCCGAGCGATGTTACAATGACCACGCCAAGCCCCATCGAAATAATATCAATCGATCTATCGGAAACTGTAATCAAGAAGAATTATCATAATACCCCAATAACGTCGAGAACGAATTATTCGGAAATGACGAACGATTACGATGATACGAGAGAAAAATTTAATAACGTTATGTCGGAGAATGTCAACAAAATTTTAGGATCAAACAAAATCGTATATCCCGGTCAGGCGAAACAGATTATCGCCAACGAGTCCGGAGAGTCGCAAATTTTTTGTGAGGTAGGTTTGAATCGCGCTAGCGAGAATTGCAAATTCGAAATGGAGATCGATGGTAAGGTCGATCTTGTGGCGATAAAAAATGACAATCTCCCGGATCGCACGTTCGATGTCGGTGAGAGAGAGAGCGAGGAGAAAATCGTGACTTTTAAAGACGTCCCGCCGATGATCGATAGCGCTAGAGCCCTAAAATCCGAGGAGCTCGCATCGTCGGCACCCGATGAGTCGGAGAGTCAAAACACCGTTACAATTCCGACCGACGTTACGGACACGTGCAACGTCGGCAAGGTCCAAAAACCTTCGGAGGCCGAGTTGCCTTCTACGAGCATCGATTCTGAGGAAGAAAATCCGCGAGCGCCAAATAAAATTGACGCGGACGAGATGACAATGGCGAATGTCGACGAAAAATCGCCCACGTCGGATACCGAACGAGATTATATTTCTCAAGGTGACAAAGGTGGAAGATCGAAAAATGTGCAGGATGCGAGTATTCCCAAAGCGATAGAACTCACGGAAAGTCCCGATCTATCCAACAGCGAGATCGTCGTAAGCATAATCGAGGAGAAACTTGATTCGCTCGATGAGATCAGTGATTCCAAGGAGAAATCGAACGTTGCGATGTACGATCGTGATTTATCCGATCAGGACGCAACGACGACCGAGGAATCGGCACCGAAGCGCGACGGCAGCATGGAGATCGACGGAAAGTATCTGAAATCGGTGGTAAACTCGAGAAAGAGTCCGAAAAAAGTGAAGAACGATGAAGTTTCATCCGTAAGCTCGGAAGCGCGGGGATCATCGGAGATAAACGTCGTAGAAAAGTCCAACGGTGAAATTGACGTCGCGCCGTCGTCGACCGTCGTCGAGGCTATCGAGGACGCGGATTTAACGCGAAAAACGGTTAGAACCGGCGGAAGAAAACGCGGTGTAGTTTTTCAGGGCAGTCTCGACTCGATAAACGTCAAGCGGACGGAATCGACCTCGACGTTGAACGGCGACGGTCATCCGCGGATAACGAAAAAATCCAAGAGTTACGAATTTATAAAACCAACGGATGTTCAACCGACAACGATCTATAAGATTCCGTTGAAAGACGAAGATCCGTCGAGCCGCCGCGACGATTCGTCCAAGATGAAGGCCGACGGTGAATCGACGTTCGAAGCAGCGAATGGAGCGCGAGAAAGCGGGCAAACCGATGAATTTTGCTCCGTCTGTTGTTACGCGAACGAGCCGTCGACGACCGAAGCTTTTTATACGCTCGGATCAGCCGGAAGTTCGCCTCTCGAGGAAGCATCAACCGAGTGCGACATCTGCAGTAATTGCGATTTGCGAGAAGACCCCGAGCAGCAGAGGGAAACACCAGCGAAATTCATGAAACCCGTCGGTCCCGGTGAGCCAGTTTGCGAACTGTGCGAGATTTGCGGTGACGTCGCGATGGACGAAGACGTCGTAGCCTCGTCGCGCCCGGAAAAGGATGACTTCGTTGATCGTCGTTTGTCGGCGTCGCGTCCGCTTCCCCTGAGCTTGCCGAAGAAGAAGAAGAAGAGCGTTGTACGTTTAAGCGGGAGAAACTTCGGCAGCATCGATAACGACGACGAGGAGGAAGATGACGAGGACGATATGGACCACTTCGAGATCGAGACTTCCGGCGTGTGCCGAAAAATCATTGAGAATCGGGAGAAAAAACCAATGTTCACAGCTAAATCGATCGAACAAAATTCTACCGACGATACCAACAGCAACGACGACGAATTTGAGATCGAAAACTGCGGGTTGGACACGGATCACGAACGTGACGTTGCCAACGACGAGGACTCGCGCTACAAAAACGAAGTTGAGGACACCCTGAGGAACATCGTTCCTCGTGACGAAATCGCCATGTCGACGAAAAATTCGAAGAAGAAAATGGCGCGCGCTGGATCCTTGATAAATCGCGATACGATCGATCGGACGAGAGCGAAGAGACGTTATTCGTCGGTTGATAATCTTCCGAATACGCGGCAGACTGTCAAAGTAACGGTGGATAAACCAAATTCGTTGAGATCACGTGGTATGGTCAAAGGTCTCGTCGCGTCGGCTGATAATATACGACCGGTCAGAAATTCGCGAAGTCGCACGACACTGAGGAAATCAGCCGACGATGTTACGCGGGATCATCACTCGTCGATGGACGATACCCGCGAAACACCGCTGTACGAAAACACGCGGAGATCAACGCTCACGGCCAAAGGGGAACAACCGAACAAGCCGCGAGACACCGGAACTATAAAAATGATCCTCACTAAACACGGTATCAAGATAATAAGTGACAAGGAGACGGCTTTATAGCTGAGGGTTTACTCGGAGATGCTCTAGGATAAGGACTCTGACGAGAAGAGCTCACTCGGTAGCCCGAGCTCTCAAACGTCACAGAACACGTTACTCTGCGTTATAAACGTCAAACCCAACGAGTCGAATGTTAAATCCACCGAGTAAACACGATACTTGCGTTGAGACGTTTCCTACATAATAAACGTTGGATCTTCGACGCGTGAATGTTTTTTTTTCAATATTCCATCACGTTTGAGAATAGGAAGAAAAGATCGAAGAGTCATCGGAAGAAGATCGTTGACTCCGTATTGTTTCCTTGAACAACATTTTCAAGCGAAACACTTTTTAAGAACATTCATCGAATCGGGAAAAAAAATTTTACGACGAGGATCAAACGCGCGTCTACCGACGTCTAATGTCTCGTGCGAATTCCACCGATTCATTTAACAAAGTATCGAAGGGCTGTGGAACATCTCGAAAGTGCGAAAAGCAACTCGGCTCTGGACGTCGAAAATCATTGCGAGAACGTTACGAGCGATTTCAAGATATTTCCAGCCCGAAGGCCATTTCAATTAAATGTATCCAAAAACCTGTGATATTTATTTTTCCAAGTTCTTCGAGCGTACCTAAAAAGTTTCGCTCTGAACTAGCGAATATCTTTTTGTTTTCTCAATCTGTTTCTTTAACATTTAGATTTAACACCGAACGAAGCCATCTAGAATAATAAATACCACCAGGTTTTCGATATTACTCATCCATAAATGACAGTGAAAGAGTAGGTCGTGGCGTAAAAAAAAATACGATAATTAATAACGAACTACTCGCATCGATACCCACGTGCTCGACGTAAACGACGCTCGGAAAAAACTATAGACCGAAATTTCGAGCGTATAAAACAATACTCCGACAATTTTCCAATTGATTCAATTACCAAAAAAAAAAAAAAAAAAACAATTAACAAAGGTATTAGGAAAATATAAACGCCAGCCTGTGGTTTAACAAAGTGCCGATCCTGTGCGAAATTATTGATACCTGGATGAACGAAAAAAAATTGGAAACGTGTCTGCAAACGTTGACAAAGCGTGTGCCAAATCATGAAATGTTGTCGCACACCTTGACATAAAATATATGAAATTCTGCATGCGGTCTGAAGTGTTGGAACGCATGAAATCTGTCTGCACATAAACATGAAGAACAAATTGAGACAATCTGACCCAATGTCAATACACACGTAACAACGAAAACACACATGTATATACATGCATATACATATACATATACATATACATATACATATACATATACATAATATACTATACATATACATAATATACATATACATATACATATATACGTACATATGTGTATGAGTGTGAATATAAAAATTATAGTAGCATGACTGACGAGCTCGTTGGAATTAATTATGACATATTCGTTTTCTTCGACCGAATGTTTATCCATTGGTATTTTCTTAGAGCTTCCAGTATCGTTCGAAAAAATGTTTTTAAAAATCGAACCTCGACTCGAGGACAAACACAGATATACGAATGAAATATTTATTCCCGAATATTGGGAGAATATCAATCGGGGATACTGAATAAATTGTAATTCATCATTTTGCACATTATGACGCGCCCAATTATAGATATCCGGGTGTTTCAGGAGAGTCAAACGCGTAATATTATACTCGTAGAAACTTATATCGAGACTATCTCATTGTAAATAATGTGCCGAGATTAACTGATCATTCGTCACGACGAAGTATCACCTGTCCCATAAATTCTTGTGTCGATTCTTCGCGCACATAATTATCGGTGAGGTTGTGCCAACGAAAGGTGTTGAAAAAATAATCAATTATACATCATCGATCGATACATATTTTTCTAATAAGGATCAATTTTTATTGCTTTTCTCCGTAGTTGCGAAGAGAAATCATCGTTAGTTTGAAATATGACACGATTCAGGGCGTCGGTGCGGGGTGAAAAAATTGAGTCTTGAATAAAAGCTATATCAAGAAACATTCCAACGAACGAAATATCGTTGATTTTGTACATTTAGTTGTAAAATTGCAGTTTGGAGATTGTTTGTCGAACAGTCGAAAAAAAAAATCGGATGCTGCAGAATTGCTGCTCTTCAGAAAAATTGATTTTTCCTGATGTACCGTGTATGCACTGTGCAACGGCTTTTAAATCATTAATCTCTCGTTAGGCCAATACTGTCAAAGTCAAAATTCTAACAGCCTCCAATCCGTTTCAATTCTGTTTTTATACTCAAAAGTACGACCTTATTCATGAGTAATTTCGTTCAAAGTACGTCAAGAGGCCTCGAAATATTACGTAAAATTTTTGTTGTCTACAAAAAAAAAGTTGGATCGCCGAAAAAACATATTTTTACGACAAAGATCGATGACATTACAGGCAAAACGTATCGTCAATCTTTTTTATCTTCGCCTCATTTCGAGCGAAGATCTCTGCATATGATGCTAAACAAATTTTATATAGAATAGACATGTTTCGAATATGCTGAAAAATATGGGTATCGTTGAATTGCTGATATTTTCATGAATAATTGAGACTAACGGAGAAGAAAATCGACGCGGTCGATTTTCAAACATAATCAGTGGTCTAATATCATAAAGTGCATATTTTAATCTAGAGCTCATCTTCGTACCTATTGCGAAATGGCAAAGTATTATTATATGGAGTAATGCGCTTCAATTAGATCCCTGGCCGTAGTCTTAAGCCCTTTAGTGCCAACCAATAATTTATGCTTCCTTTTTTTACTCTTCAAAATGATTTATTTGTACTCCATTGGAGTGAAATGTGCTCGATTTCTGCGTGTCTCGAAATTCTTACGTTTACTTTCAACTTTTTGGCCATCTTGATCTCTCGACGGCAATCCTTTTGAGAACGATACTTTCGATCATACGTGCATACATTTTTAGTTGTATCATCAACCATCACGAACACTTGGATTTTTCGTTAAACTGAAAGAAGCGATTAATTATTAATTATTCTAGACGATATTTGCTATCAGACGTACAATCAAACTGACAAATCAATTGTAATTGAGAAAGATCCAGAAAATAATTGAGAGCCAGATTAAATTCCTGAGCATTGACGTTTATGAAGTTTACTAATTCCATCATTAACGCTAAACTTACCAGAGCGGTCAAATGAGACGGCTCTTGAGACTTGAAATAAATGTTTTCCAATTAATACGTGGCAATCATTTCGTGTTTTATAGTCCCTGCTAAATTCTGCATTATTTATAATCAATTGGTAAATAATATAACGTTTGTTTGAAAAGCAGTCGTTTGACCGCCATCGATAGAAGCAGGTATAAAATCGGTAGGTTTAGTGTTAAGGCGATGTGTTACATCCGTAAATCGAAGCTTGGAAAAATTCTCTGGCAAAATCTATAAATCGGATCGGTTTGAAATTTGTTGTGAGTATTTGGTCATATAGCCCAGAGGGACTGACGATTTTAGAATTTCGAAATTTTGAAAATTTTTTCACTCTACAAAAAAATTTTTTTGCAATATTTCGAAATTGCGAAATCGTCAGTTCCTCCGTGTTGCGTCGTTAAATGCTCACAAAAAATTTCAAATCGATCCGATTTATAGATTTTGCCTGAGAATTTTTCGAAACACTTTAGTGACATTGAGATCAATTTTCATTCGAAAGTATCATTATTTTCGTTGTGTAATTTGGAAGAAATGTTATGTTTGCTGCATACAAAGCTTCTGAGATGTTTCGTTGATACATTTTTTTCGAAACAAATTTTGTTGAAACGTTTTTTTTTTTTCACGATTGCCGAACGAAGAGGTCAATGGTTTGGTACAATTCTGATGCGGCATGTGATGTGTGTTTTCCAGGATACAGCAAAACCTGCATGCCTACTGTAAGACAGATAGTTGACTGTCTCGTTGCTGCTCGTCCTATGCCAATCCGATGCAGCTCCTGCCTTACTGCTAAACATATTTATAACCACGCTACCAACAGTCGTAATACCAATTACTCCGACAATTGCGTCGTCATTAACACTGTAACAAACGATACCGCAAAGCTGTTTGGAAACCTGCGAAATCTTAACGCTAACGACAATACAGCAATTACAGCTACGCATCGAATAATGCAGTAATTTAGCAGCAGCAGCTAGTAATAACGCTCGTAAAGTAGGTAAAAAAAGCCACCATTCGAATGAAATATTCAAAACGATTTCGTCACGAAATATCGGGACAAAAGGCAACCTCTCTTTCCCAACCGTCGTGAGTAACATGATCTCGAAGTTTGCATCGTCGGAGCCCAACGAAAAATCGAATTTCCTCAAGTTTTTACACTCAATTTTCCTGAGCTTTCGTTTTATTTTCTCTCTTTTTTCAAGCGTGTCGTAATTTCGAAAAATTGCTGAAAAATATTTGGCAAATGGTAGAATATTCACGATAAAAAAGACACTTGTTGCACTATTCGTTGGATTCCAACGATGCAAACTTCGAAATCGTAGAGTAACGGAAGAAAAATGTGTACCAAAACTGTAAATAATTGAGTATGATGAATCATTTTTGTTGTATTCTTCCGTAATATTCCGTTTCTGGTTGTTTCGATGTATAATCTATTATTTTCGTTGGAAAATTATTTTACATTGCGTTATCGAATTTCGAATGGTGCTAATTATCGTAGAATCTTAAACCGTGTCATACAAATAGACTCGAATTAGTATAATATACAACCGCATCCAACGCTATATGTAGACGATTTAAGATGTCTTTGCGGCTCGGCTCGCACTCTGAATAGTGTTGATTTCCGTGTGATAAAATAATACTATATATTTAAGGAGAAGAAAATTATTGTTTTTTCTCCGAGTATTGGCGATGGGCTGAAAAATCATGAGGATGATGAAACGCGGGTTTTTTTTTCAATGACAGCGAGGTTCGTACGAAGGACGAGGAAAATTGAAGAAAATGGGAGGCTCCCTGATGAAAGAGAATTTATTTTGTATAACGATAAAAGGTGAAAAAAAAACGTTACTCGCATAATTATGAAACGGCAAAGTTCAAAATGGGGTACGAGCATTCGGTTTCCGCCGCGTTGAACGTGCGAAACGACAGTAGGAATATTATTGTACTAAACTTGCTACTTGATACCTTTAATCCATGGCAATTGTTAAATCACGACGCGCTCTTGTCTCTCGCAGAACTTTCAAGTCCTCGCATAGTCGACGTTGTTCCGACATCTTTGTTGTCCAGGTTGGAATATTTTTCAACGAACTGATTGTATATATTTAAAGGAAATGTCTGTAATAGAATGGCAGCGATGCTGACGATCGAATTTGAAAATATATATTTAAAAGAATTCATAGATCCTAGGGGATAACCGAATATCTAACGATGCGAACTGAAAAATAAAGATTCGTGAATTGAAAATGTAAAAAACGATGTGAAAAAGAAGAGAGGGAGAGAGTGAGAGTCGCTAATGGGAAATGTCTAGAATTTCGTGATATAATTCTTGTAAAATTTCAAGCAATACGGTTTATATTTTCACTGCAGCTCTCCCCTTCTCTCGTCGTTCAAAGAATACTCTTTCGTTTTATTTTTATCGTCAAAACCGTGAGAGACACAATTGGTTCGATTTGACGACCGTCTGCGTTGCGAAAAAATAAGTATTTCGACATCTGCGAGACACGAAAATCTCCGCTCATCGATTTCGATGTAAAGGAGGAAAATAACGAAATATCAACGACAGAGAAACGTAAAAGAAAAACTAATTCATCGGCTCGTGTGAAACTGTTGTAGAGGAATATAGTTTAAATGTCGTATATGTTTGTTCGTTGACAGATCGAGACAGCACTTTTAAGCATAAATGGAGTAAGAGTCTGTACCTAGTCTCTGTATGAAAATGAAACTATCATATACCTGTAAGGTGAAAAGAGGCGAAATAAATGTAATTAATCTCACCTTAATTAATCAGCACGTGTTTCCTTTTGTACGACGAAAATAATTTATTTGTACATGTAAAATATACGAATAGGAAATCAGGGAGGGAGGTTACACACGTTGAAAACCGCGTAAAACATTGTGCGCTCGTTGCATCGTTGTTAAAACCTCAATTTAACGATCTATCGTCAAAGATACGCATTGTCGTACGTTTCATCCAGGTCGAACACGTAAGTCACGTGTACTTTCTCGAAAACGTCACAATCGAGCGAGTTGAAATTTAGGACGGCCGATCGAAAATTAGGGAAAAAACTTGCTACGTATTTTAGCCATACCGGCGCAATTCGCAGTAACGAGTTGATTCTTTTGATGAAATAACAATTATTTCGCGATTTGTGAAATCGTCCAAGTGCCTATGGACGATATTTCATTTTTATATTCGAACGAAATTGCATTTTTCGTTGCACATCGATATTGCACTCCTTTCTCACTTATCACGATGGATACAAGATCATCAAACAAACGGAAACTACCGAGCACGTTTCACTTTGTGGAAATCAACCGAGGCACGATTGAAAAACATCTATATGTATATAACCTCACACTCGCAAAAATCTCGGTTCTTGACTAGAAGGATAATGGATTTTCCAAGAATTCGCGATTATCATCAACATACATGCATCACCGCGTACAGCCACCGAATCTGAACCTTATTTTTCTGCTCTTCCTTTCTTTCATTTTCAACATAACGCTCGAATTGTTTAATCTAAAAATACGTAATCTACAGAGGCGAGAAAAAGACAAAAACAAATAGGAGACTCTCGAACGAAGAAATCGCGTGCACGTTGAGGTAAGAATATTTCGTTTCAACATTCGCTCTTGTCTTTTCGCCCACGGCTTATTCCGTTAAAACCCTGTTTCGCAAACACTCGAAAGAAAATTGTTTTGCGCGCGATATAACAAAGTAACCCGAGAAGGAAACGAGGAATCGATTAATCAAACACGGTGGTGCAAGATTTGCTAATCGAATTATGCATTTTTCGATTTGAGATTGTATAAACAGAGGGAGATGAGGCCAATTACCCAGGCGACGATGATGAGAAAACCGCTGTAAACTTCCGAATCTTTGACCGAATAACCCTTGTCGAGTAAATCACGTAGCGCTATGCCCGGTATTGTCGTGGGTAACGTGAAGCTCAGCCACCGCAACACCTTTGGCATTCCTTCGACAGGCCATATGCAGCCTGAAAAAAATCACACGCCGCTCACTCAACGAATCCATCAACGAAAAACGATCTCGAGACAAAATACTCCCGATCGTACGAAATCATTTTTCGTTGAAAAATATTTGAAAACCTTCGTTTTGTCCGATTTAAAAAACTCCATCTCGCGAACAAAAAGCAATTTTGTGTCGAATTGTGTCAATTGTGACGTCTTTTTGGGCATGAAAAAAATCAGCAACGATTTTAACCGTTGCATACCTCCAAAAACCACTTGGATTTTGTACCTGCCTTTCCGATCGTCGGAGCTAAAATGATCGATCATTCGATTTAAAAATCGAATCGAAAAATCAGAAAAACGCTCGGAGGAAACAGAGATATATCCATGAAAATGTTTTTTTTTCGTTTTAAATCTTGCATTGTAAAAGGCAAAGAAAATTCGGACCTTTTCGTCGGGCTTTGAGAGCATCGATCGATCGACTTACCGCATAGCAATATAACGGGATAGAAACTTCCGGTTGATATGTAATTGGCTACTGTGTGAGATGTGCACATTACGGAGATGCAAAAACCGTAAGACAATCCGCAAATACCGATTAACAAAACGAGCGCCGCTACGGCAAACATGGAGCCTCGACACTCCAGTTTGTACAGTAGGAATGTCATCATGAGAGTCAGAGCCACCTGAATCACGATCACGGATAATTGCGTCAACAGATGGGCCAGGAGCGTCTCGGCGGTCGTCACTCCTGTTTTTTTTTGGTCAGAAAAGTGTATCATGAGTATTTTCAGCAGTTTCATTGCAATTGCACAGAGTAATTATAATTACACCGTTGGCTCAAGGTTCAAGACCCGTGGTACGGTCGTACAGGTATCTTACGATGCCTGTACTGAAAAAAACACATTTGTTCATGCAAAAAAACCCGTTGTTGAACACGGCCAACAGCACGTTTAATTGGTTTCATCGAATATTTTTGTTGCTGCGATAACTTATTTTATTGAATCGCATTCATCGACAAATTATGAACTCGTTCAAACAAAATTATTGTTGAATTATCGGTATATACTGTTCGCCGCATTTGACTAAACAAAATAATGGATGAAAATAAAATATATCGAGTTTCCAAAAACGATTCATTTTATTTCGAAGTTATTTCGCGAGTGATCTTGAACCGTTGGTCGACAGTGTGGAATTCGCAGATGGCCCTTGCCCCTTTTATTCAACTTCGCGTAAGAACAATAATCGGACTCATCGCGGCTGCTTTTTAAAAACTAGATTTTTTTAACCCTTCGTCAGTCCTTTTTTTTCTCCTCGATTTAAATCGATTAATAAAAAAGCTCAGTGTTTTTTTTTCTTTACTCCAATTTGAAATGAACAATCACCGAGGCCACTTACAGGTGGGTGGTCGTGATTACATGAATATCTTTCGGGGATTTGAATGATTATTACGACAAGAAAAAAAAAGACTGAAACGACATTTCTGATATAAAATATAACTTACCTTGTACCAAACTTCGATCCCATATACCCTCGTGACGATCGGCTATCATGATCGAAGAAGACACCGAAGTTGCGATGAAAAAAACCAATCTGGAATAGAAATAAACAGGAATAACAGAGATCAAGATGGAAACGATTTTTTTTTTCAATGTCAATTGTACAGACTCACGTTAATATGAAGGTAGGTGCCATGAAGCTCGAGTACTTCTGATTCATTGTTCCGAATATGGGATCTTCAAACTATACGCAAAAGGTAAAAGGCAAATGATTCAATGTCAATACGATGTCACAGTCGATATCCGCTGCTGCGGATGCTTATTCCGTACATACCCGAAGTGGCAAAGAGGCAAACTTTTTCGGTATTTTGCACTGTTGGACAATGTCCTCGTAAGTTTCGAAGAATTTTTCGAACAGGTATTTCTCAACGTAGCGGCCGATTTGTCTGTCTGTATTGAAAAATAAAAAAATTGAATAGATGTCGTTTACTTTTTTTCGAATAATTGGTGATTGACCAGGAGCACTTAACGACCAATGTGACTGGCGAATGACAGCAGAAACAAAAACACAATGAAGGAGGATTATATGACATTGGAAGATAATCTTTATCCTGAGAGAATATTTCAATTAAAAGAAAAAGAATAAGAAGACTTTCCATGCTCCAAGTATAATATAATTTATAATGACGAATTTCGAAAAATCATATATACATACTTCCCATATCCAAGGATATCTCTATCTCGCCCGATAATATATCTTCAGCGGATACAGAATTGAAATTGTCTCGTCTCTCTTGGAGCGATTTCGAGAAGTTGCTCGCAAAGTACATGGACCCTACGACCTTCCCGTGCCTGACAGCGTCAATGGCCTCCTCGATGTCGTTATAAAATATCTAAAAGTATTGCGAATATTCAATGGTAAATCCCGGTCAATCCCGACTAATGCGAGCGCGTAAAAAATACGACTGCCAATTTTTCATTCTCTATATTGTTCGGAATAATTTCTCTCAAGATCACAAATAATCATACTTCTTATTAATACGAAATAGATGTTTATCGCTCTTGTGGTGATAAATATTTTTTTTTACCATTTGGAGTTTTGAAAAAAATGAAGGCCGCGTCAATTCAACGTCTATCGAAGACGAGTAGATTTTTCATTCTGAATTAGTTTTTTTTTCTCGCGATACTCTCGCCGATTTATCTTACGTTTTCGTCTATGACCTCGTTAAAGCTATTCAGGAATCTGCAGCTCAGGTCGACGAAGTCACACGTGTAATTTTCCGGTTCGTAAATAACACGCCCGGTGTTTTTGCCGCCACTGCAATTACCGGCTTCGTTGTTCACTACTGCCATTTGAAGACCCCTCAGATCGCCACCGATCGCGTTGAAGAAGATTAGGGATTGTATGATCGGTAGAACCAGAGCGAAAAGTACACCCCTGTCGAAACGCGCCATGAAAAATATACGTTCGGTGAACAACTTCGAGGACGATGATTGAAAATCATTTTTTATCGACCCTTGAGGAACAAGACATACTCCAGAACGGTTGAAATCAAAATCGAAATCATAGATCCTAAGAATAATGTATTTCGCGTGAGAATTGAGTTCACGATATATTCCAATGTTTTTTTTTTGTATTTAAACAAAATTACGTTACCCTGGATGTCGTAGAAATTGCAAAATATTCTTGATCATGAGAGCTTTGAATTTTCGACCAGCGAAATTACTGGCTCTGGTCCGATCGTACTCCGACCCGCCGGTGCACCATGACGATGCTTTTTCAATTCCCGTATTATTCTGAAAAGTCTCATGATGTTACAGTGTTTGTGTTTTTTTTTCGAGACGATACGAAGGAACCAAAAGCTCCATAACTCACATTTTCGCTCGACAAATTTTCGATGCTCGAAGGCGTCGCGATCTCTTCGAGCTCGCCGAAGAATTCCGGTGTCGATAGACCTCTGTCCTGATTTTCCTTTTGACGTTGACTCAATTGCAAAAAAGCTTCCTCCAAGCTGTCACATTGGAATTTCGCGAGTAATTGATTCGGTGACGATTCGGCCAACAATTGACCGCATCTCAAAAGTCCGATCTGATATGACGAGGAAACGTACGGTTTATTGATTACTGAAGTTATTCGACGTGAAAAATTATTCATTTATTCTTTGGCTTGATTCGATAAACCTTATCGGCGAGCTTAGTCTCCTCGATGTAATGCGTCGTTATTACAACGGTTGTTCTTTTCGTTTTCGCGATATCCGCGAGAAACTCCCAGATACTGAAAAATGATTATCAAGCCCATGTCATTTTCGTTCGTTTTAAAGACAAAGGTTTGTTTTTCGATGAATTAACTGAATTTCGACCAATTTTTTGCAAATGTCCAAAGTGTACTTGCTTCTCCCTCAGGATCGGATCGAGACCCACAGTTGGCTCGTCCAGGATCAACAATTCCGGATCGTGAATCAGAGCAGCGGCGAACGAGACTCTTCTCTGTTGACCGCCGCTCATGTGTTTTACCATACGATTTTTCGGTGGCAATTGAAGAAGGTCCGACAGGAAATCATGTTTTTTTTCTGAAACGATCGAATTTTTGTTGATCGAAAGTCAACAATTTTCGAGAAAAGGGTATTTTATTTTCTGAAAGAACTCGAGTTTTCCGTTGTCGGAACAGAATGTGAATTACCGATACTGCGCGTTCCTAATGCCAGAAGTGCGTATCAACTTTTTTTTGCCGATCGACTCCGAATTGTTAAAAACGTCAAAATTTGTAAAAAAAAAAACAAATTCACAAGCCCTTGTGGATTAAATTTCTCTTTTGCATGTTTCAGCTTAGAATTGCTTCGGTAATCAATCGGCAAAAAAATATACAAGCCTTGTTGACTATGGAGAACCAAAAAAATGTGTGGTTTTCGATACGCCCTTTTGAGCATTAGGAGGACGATATTATCACACGATTCTTTTGTTAATCATCGTAACTTGTCGTTATTACTATTACCGATAGCTTCATCATCGAGGCCATTTATCCTCCCGAAATAATAGAGAGCACCCATGACCGTGAACTCCGCGACCAGCGAAATTTCCTGTGGCATATAACCAACTCTGGGTCCTGGAATTCCCGACCCCTTGCTTCCAGGCTGCCCACCCAGTACCCATATATCTCCACCGTCGATCTTCTTTACACCAACGACGCAAGAGAGAAGCGTCGATTTTCCACAACCACTGGCACCCAGCAGCCCGTAACTAATTGTGACACAGAACAAGCGATAACGAAATAAAACTTGATCGAACTCTTATTATTTTGCAATTGTGCTTGTAACAATTTCATTTGCTTCGGTGACAGTCATTGTTGATTTTCTTCGAGTGCCATTCTGAATGTTTCTATATCCTTGTGTCGGTCTCGATCCTGCGATATTATTTTTAATATATTCAACCGAAAAATATATATTTCGGCAAAATTTACCATTTTTTGATACCATCGGATTGTTATTTAACGTTGAAGGACGAAAACGGAACATTTACGAAGTTGCTTTTTTATCAGTTCAAAGGGTTCAGGTTTTGGATAATTATTTTTCATGTGATCAAGTTTATTTTTCTTTGATTAATCGTCCCAAATACATAGAGTTGAATAATATGATTCGTTAAAAGTCAAATTTCCTCGATGACGATAGATCGTTTTGAGGATTGGAAAATTATTTTTTCCGATTAAGGCGTTATGAAAGCCGACGATACGTTGAATAATTAAATTTTAACGCTGTATGCTCGATCCTAACGATAATCATAACCGATGTAAAAAACAATTAGCATTTCTCATCAAAGTGCTTCGTTGACGAAGCTTATTAGAAGCTCACCATTTGCAATCACCGTTGTATTCATTGTTCGAGCTGCTTATAAGCTTCGTATGACGAAGAGACGGATTTTCTTTATTTTTCTCCTGCTATTTCAAGTAAGTTTTATCGCACTATTGGCACGTGAATTTAAGTCGCGATTGGATCGTCGGAAACATCCGTCGATTTTAATCCAATGGGAAATTACTTGGAGTTTAAAATCACGAGAAAACGCAACTGAAACCGAAGGGGAACGAGAGCCTGACGTAAAAATATTTAAAAAACCGGGCCGTGTATAAGAATGACGTCAGCTACGTGGACGGAGAACCTGCATTCTTCGTGTCCTCAGACCCATTAAAATTCTTGAGAACACTGAAAAAAAAATCCAACGATTCGTTTTGAACGAATCGCAACAAATCAATCCGGATAAAACTTTTAAGCCACGTCGTCGGAGAGCCGAGACGATCGAATGTGAATATCAAAAAACCGAAATCGAGGAACAAAGGCGCAATAAAGAGCTCAAGTTTTATAAAAACCAAAGAAAATATTGATAAATACTGTAGCGAGGATGGAATTTTACATCTTGGGAAACCGACGAACGATTAAATGGACAAAGTGTTCAGACATCGAAAGATACGGTAAAACTGGCAATCGGGTTTTTCATAACAATTTTTTGCTACTAAATGTAGTTTGATGTCTGACGCGGGAAATTATCGAGCCGAAATGAAAATGGACGGCTCTGCCTAGAATTCTTATTCCAGCGAGACTATTTCGAGAACAGTTGGAGGCGCAAAAGCCACATTGCCACTGGTGCCGAGAAGTGCAAAAATTTGGAACGCAGATTGAGGGAAGAGGAGGGAAATACTGATGAAACAACGAGGAAGAACGAGTATCGCATAAAAAGCACAAAAAAATCATGTACAAGCAGGAGAATTAACGACGGTTCAGGCAATTCGACAAAAAACTTTGATGAGAATGAATCTGAAGATGCAAACTATAAAAACGACAAAACAAAATCATCAAAGGCAACAGCAAGTATGACGAATCGATCTAAATAAACGATGATTCAGAAAACGTCTCGAATGATAAAAAAAATAATAAAATTGAAATTTATTTGAGACCCGATCGAGTCCTGAAAAACTCGATAAGCAATTGTATATAAAATATTTTCAATAAAATCTGAAACGACGAGGAAACGAGGAATGATTGTGAAACAATTGAAAATTTGGAATTTAGCGCGATTCCATCAAAAACAGCCGGAGGATTTTTTTCAAAGCATGTGAACAATTGAATGAACCGAGTTATTAGAAATATCATTAGACGAACATTCAATAATCATGCGCAAAGGAGAAAGAAAAACATGTGAATCGTCATAAAAATTTAAAACAACTAAAGTGAAACTCCAAAATTCAGCAAAAGGTTCCTAGATTTTGTATTTTTTGTCTGCATTACATGCCACAATTCAACACGCAGATATCGAACAAGCATAATTGCATCGGACGCATATACGCAATCATAGAACAATTAAATAAATTGTAATACGATAAATAAAGTATTTTTTGGCGTAAATCGATTACTTACATGGACCCTCTGGAAACTGTCATGTTGAGGCCATCAAGGACTTTCGGATTCTTTCCATACTGTTTTTGCACATTTCTCACGACGATTGCCTCCTTGCTGACCATTTCAGAAAGCTCGAGATTCTTAAGGCGTTTGAATTTATCTAGAACCATATAAATGGAGAGCTAGACTGTAATATTATACGACAACTAAAAAAATCAACTCGAATTTTTGAAAATAAATATATTTCGTGTGGCAACCAAAATTAATATAGATTAAGTTACAAAAAAAAGTCGATGCGCAAACTCACGATTTTGGCAATAAACCAATTTTGTACCCGGAAAAAATCAAAATTCCTGACAATGAGGTATATAACTGTCCAATAGATTTTGATCATTATTGTAATAATCATAATTTAGTTTACAGAGATTCTCTGAAATTTTATAAATCAGCATCGACTTTAACGGAAACGAATATCTTCCAGTCTGTGATGTCGCAAGGTGTATACTTCATCGACGTCGTAGAATTATTGCCTTTCAAAATAGAGGCTTTCGCAGCTCTCGAGAGCAAATTTCGCACTTCGGCCACTCGACCATGTGCCAGTCAATTTTCATTTTTTATACGCTGTGACGTACATAGTAAATATTGACAAAGTAGAGTAGTATGCCAAAGTTGGAGAGGAAAATGAAAGAGACGCGAAGCGACCTACAAGTATATAAGCGTTTCATCATCGAGTGGGATCGAGAGGTGCGAACGAATATCCCCGTGTATCCGAGACCTTACAATAATTTTTCGAAAAAAAAAATAAAATTCATTTACTTTTCTTTACCTCAGACTCTCAATCTATTTTGTATGTACAATGGACGCTGCACTCGCCACGGACGTGTGCAAAATTCAAGGTGCAACCGCGAATGAGTATATTCGCGCGTTACGTATGTATGCACGTATGCCCGTGCTGTATTTCCAAATTTCCGTTTCTGTGAAACGCTTCTGCGAATTCAGAAAAAAAAATTTCAACAAGGCTGACAATTTTTTCCACGTACTATGAGAAAAAATAAAATTTACAAAGACTCGGTTGGAATTTAGAGTCCAGGCAGCCTGGCGATGGGAAAAAAATTTGCAAAAGAGCAATATTTGCGGAATCGTTAAATATGCATTCTTGCATATTTCATCTGATGCCTCGGACGATCAAGAAATCGTAAAAAAATACTCGTTTCCGGATGGGTTTGCAAATCCGTATACAAAAATGGTTCTTTCGTATTTAACAATCGATGCACACCTCGTTGAAACCAAATGGCATGTGTGGAAGCATTAGCGATAATGTTTTTTTATATCGATAACCTTTCGCCGAAGCATGCACGTACCGTGCTGTATTTATTCATGCAACTCTCAGCTTTTATACTTGACGCAAAAAGTGCACGCTTCATTTTATCCTGGACGTGTATCGAGAATAATTATTCTGTATAAATACAAGGATAAATTAAAATTAATAACGAACAGGAAACTGGTGTCTCGATGACGATTAATGATTGAACTGGTTGCGCTAATCGTTGCAAACTACGTCGTTACGAAATAGGATGGAAGGTTTTTTCATTCGAGTGACAATTTATCCATGAATTACTTCATCGTGCGATCGTTGCCGAGAAAAGAAAATCTTAAACATTTCCGTACATCATCTTAATGATGTTGAATATATTTGAATTCTTTTTTCGAATATTGGATTAACGCGTGTGTAATTATACGCTCTCAAACTTGCCGCCTCATCACTGTGAATATTCATAAATAATTGATGATTTTATAAACGCGCGTCGATAATTAACGCAATCGATAATTAGCCCCAATTGCAAAATGCGTCATGTGAATTTAGAAAAACACTGACCAACGCCATGTATATCAAATGCAGAAAATCACGATGGTGATATACGTTTTACTTCTTCCTCGTGTTCACACACAAATACACGCACACACACACAATTTCGTAGGTACATTTATTTCCGACATGCATCAGAAATTCTATTAGAAATCGGCATACATAGATAATAGAACGAACCGACAATGATTCCTTCATCATTATCAAGGTGAAATAGCTTTTCCTACGAATATTACAGAGTATTTAAAGGTCACGTGCGAATTAGGGCAACAATTTCAATGTCACACCGTTGCAATAATTTATTGAAAATTTATGAGAAATAATCGTTGCGTGCATTTACTGGGATGAAATGCGCCAGGAAAGTTCGACGCACAGCCTAGGAAATTATTCTTTCGCGAAAGTGAAATGTCTCGAAGCATCGCCGGGACTGATTTACGCGGCCCTCGAAAAATTCCAACTCGTACAACATTGAGACTGAATGAAAAATGAGAAAAAAATGACTTATTTCCTGTGCATTAACTT
Source organism: Heteropelma amictum (assembly GCA_959613375.1). Taxonomy (NCBI): domain Eukaryota; kingdom Metazoa; phylum Arthropoda; class Insecta; order Hymenoptera; family Ichneumonidae; genus Heteropelma; species Heteropelma amictum. The sequence continues at coordinate 17,343,383 of OY390721.1, forward strand.
GGAACAAAATGAGTTTACCGATTTGTTGTCTAATTTCAGTTTATTTCAACTGTAATTTTTACTACGACTTATTTTATCAAATTCAAATTCGGTGTCATGTTTCCAAGTGTTCAGAGCGTATTTGCAACATAATTTTCAATATTCACTTATAAATCATTTATTCAATTGGCATTAAAAAGTGTTTGCACAGCGCAGCCGTTTTTGTCGTCCTGTTACATTTTTTTTTATTCGAAAATGCAACGTAATGAGAATTTCGAAGCTAAACATTCTGTGCAGCGAAGAAACAAGTTGAAAACAGCTGTGCACGCATGAAAATCAACATGAGAGGTTGTGGGAAGAACACTCTGGTCCTGTATGAAATTTGGGTCTTTCGTTGTATTTTTTGTGAGTTTTAATAGATGCGAAAATGCGACACGATTGAATTTGCTAATTAATAATCATCGACTAACATTGGACAGATCGTACGCGAGTGTAGTATTAAGTATAGAATTCGAATATTAGAATAAACGTGCTGAAGTAAACGAGAGTCGAAAATTTCAGCATAGCTGCGTATATAAAAAGGCATAAACGTGGCCTGGACCTCTAAAAATTTCGCGGTGAAGGCTTCATCCGTTACTTTTCATCATGTCTCGCAACACCTGGCTGCTTTCATCACAAACTATCATTACATATTTATATATATAGGCTTACTAAATATACCATAAGCCGAGAAAAATGATATTTACAGGAATAAAAGTAAACTCTGTGTTTTAATATTCGAGACACCTTATCAGACACGGTAATTACAGTAAATTTTCAAAAAGTACCATTTACTTTTTTTTCACTCTTGAATTATTCACGAAATATCTACATAAAATCACGTCATTAAAATCCATACGATCAAAACACCGAAGAATCTGTTCGCAAGTTTTCACGATCGTCAAGAATTATTGTACGCCAAATTTCACAAGAACCTCGTCACAAATGACATATAGTCATGCCATTTACGCTACATTTATTTACATAAAAAAAGAAAGTGAATAGAGCGTTATTTTTCGCAACGCGAGGTGTTGTTCGATAAGTCGTTCGGCATTTATCATTACATAAGTTGCAAAATCTCATGTTTATGAAGATTGCCAAATTTTGTTACTACGATATTCTCGTCGCTTTTTGGCAGGCTTTCTTGCGATCGGAATGATAAAGTTGAAACAATGTTCAACAGGATGTGATATTTTTTAAAATACAGATGCACGATATGTGATAATAATAATAAGCATACGGAAACGTGGCTTGATTGATGCGAATGAAAACTTGCGTCTTGCGTTTAATGATGAGGAGAATGAAGACATGGTCGGAAATAGGTCATGGTCTACAGCGTTCCACTGGATGTATTTCGCACAATGCATCTTCCACTCATCGGACCAACTTTGAAAAAATACGAGCTTCTTTTTTCATCCCTCCGAGATGTTAAATACGAAGCGATTTACCACAATGAATGTGGTTAGCGATAGATTCATCGTCTGTTTGGGCTTCAGCCGCGATGAGGGCTAATAGCTACGCTCCAACGAAATAGGCCACGAGTGGGACGTTCCATAATTTTTACAGTCGCAAAAGAACGTACACCTGCCACAAATTCATAGTCGATAAAACCGCACCACGACGATTTCAAATTCGATGCACGGTATCCTTTTGAAAATTCGAACAAATTATTGTGGAAAAAAAAAATTCGAGTCAAAAGAGGGAAGAAGAATGTTCGGGAACGTTTGTCCGAGGTGACGATATTTATTATAACGATGAAATCCCGATTTATTCCGATAATCGTCATTATACGTGTATAACATCGCTAAAACTGCATTTTCCGAGGATTATTTCGTACCTGAACAAGAGCGCGAAAGTGAGTTCGACTTTCATGAGTCGTTTTGAGCGATCGTTTCACAGATTTTCGATCGATCGTGAACGTTGCACTGATCGATCTGCGACGAGCTCACTAGGTTTTATAAATTCCCGTCATTTCCCTCTTGAATCAACGTCATATCTCAGACCGAAAGAAACGTTTGCGATCACAAAAAACGTTTAGTGCGGTCTTGGAAATGATAATCGAGCATCTACGGACATTGTCTTTGTTGCAGTTAAATGTTCCTCTGTGATTATGTATTCACAGATAACTGTCATGGCATTGAGAAACATGAGGATTTTTCATATTCCTTTTTATGCCTGTCAAGAAATAAGAAAAACTTTGATTAATACAGTTTTTTTCGTAATTCCTGTGTGCCACCGGCGTTGCAACGATTGTATATGAAATCGCCTTTAGGCTACAAGAACAACACAGCAACTCCGTGAGATGACATAACGAGCCTGAGTGAGCTCGATTGTTCAATATCTCATCTGCGCTGGTGAATGCTCGAAAGACGAACGAAAGTTTTCAGAAAGTGTTACGGACACTGTAGTACAGTGTTCGAAACGCTTAGAGCCGCAATCCTACTCTTTAACCGTCGAGGGTCCAGATGATATAATAATTCGTACCTCTCTTATTTTTGCTTGCACATACACATGTATACCCGTGGGTATAGCATGCGAATGTTTTTTTATCCTTTTTTTCAGCCGACAGATCTCTCGTAAGACCAAAAAATACCGATAAAGAAAATAATAACCCGTTACGCTACAAATTGACCATTCGATGTTATAATATATATCTTTTTTTTGTTCTGAATTTTAAGAAACAAAATAACTCTACCGAGTCAAAAACTTTGGCGTATATTACAGGATTCGTGTCAGATTTGATAAACTTTGAAAATTGTATCGAGCATTTTTTTATCGAATGTTCGCTTGCATCGCGTCATTGCCGGAATTAAAGAATGCAAAATTTTACAGTTTAGTTCTGTCGTAATTATGTTTTTTTTTAATTATTTGAATTAAAAATTATTGTAGCTTTTACCGCCTGCACTGTATGGAGCAGAAAGATTAGAATAGATGCAACACAAATTGATGCGATCGTTGAAGCGACGCGGGTTTCGCGAAAAATTAACGATATCCTCGAGAGATGCACAGGTGCAAAGTGTTTTCTTTATTAAACCATAAAACACCAATTCACTTGCCGATGCTGAAATATTCATCCGATACAATTTCCAGTTTGGATGATATGGTATATCTGTACTCATGATATACTCATGTTAAATCACAAATTAGATTGTTTATGAATTGACAAATTGTATAAACATTCTCGAACAAGCACGTTTTCGGTGTTGCACATTATTGTGCTTCACGAATGTGCAACTTGGCATCCGAGCTTTTTCAAACGAAAAAGTCAGTAATGAAAATAAAAACATGGAATAATTGAGAATCGTTATGTGAACGCAATTCATCTCCGAGATCAAAATGTTCCGTTCAATAATAAATGTGAAATAAAAATTCGAAAATATTTCAGACGAGCATAAATCATAGGGATTAGTGATACGATATTTTATATTCATATTTTTAATTTCTAGAACAATTTTAGTAGAAAAACGATAATTCTCACACAATTTTGCTTGTTCCGTTTAACTATAATATATGTACCTTCGATCTTCGAACGAGAATGGAAATTCATCATAACGAGAACGGCAGTTTCGTCTTTTTGAACGATGGACATTCGGCGAGGAAACTGAAACTATAACTTGACAATGCCCCTGAATATTTTGCAGATCGATTTCGACGTAAGCATTTTGCAGAGTTGCGCGCTCAAACATGTTCAATTATGCAAAAGCTTGTACGTACCTTGTTCTCATAAACGCTCGTTTAATGAATTTTCGTCATTCACGAAGCTTTTTACCGCGTTAAGTCGTCAGTTATAATGATGAAAATGAATTTAATTTAATTAATTGTTTATTGGTATTAATCACGCTTGTTTCCTCTTTATTGAAGATCATAATTTACAATGCAACTGAATTTCATTATGCCAACAATTATTTATTGAAATTCAGACACTAATAAATAACAAAAACTTTGTTATTTGTTCATAGATAAATCAAAACTGATCACGACACATCGCAAGAATAATATCTGTGCAAAGAACTATTGTTTCGGTATATTGACAAATTTGATTCCATAATATTTGCTTGTTTTTATCTGACATTCACGTATTCATTTTTTTTTCGCGTTGAATGCTTCTTATAGAAATTCGCCAAACTGGCAAATTTACTAAACACGCGTGTCTTTGAGATTTAAGAAACCTTCATTAAATCGATGAGCTTCCGTGTTATGTATTGGCCATATGCGTATACGATAGATATTCCACATGCCAAGAAAGTTTTCTTCTTCATCGAGGCAGACATGTTCATACACCCATCCAGGTTACCTTACTTATTCGGGTTAGCGTAATGAACGAAAAATTTCAAACGAGCGAGTGAAAAAAAAAATAAATCACACCAAACAAGACTTACGAATGTTATTGTACGGTGCCATTAATTCATAGCTTTTCAAAATGCCGTTGAAACGTTAATTTCAGAAACAATACGATTTCATGTTATTACACCAAATACGTTTAAATGATACATAATCCTAAAAAAGTAATTCCATTTATGTGATGCTTGCGGACGTCTTCCAATCAGCCCCCTCCCCTCTCCGCAAAATTGATATTCGATACCAATTCTCAATCGACTTGATTCCACAAATCGTGATTATCGTGGAAAACTGAATGTCCGTAATAATGATGAATTTTTTTGTTGTAAAAAAATGTTTTTCAAAAATCATATTGAGGACGTATAACACACGTAGGGTATACCGCTTTCTGCCAAGTTTTAGTAATTTGTTTAATTAAAATTCTATAATGATATACAAAAATAATTTATATGAGAAAGAATATACAGATATTATTTTCAAAATTCAAATTTCAACAGATATTATTTGAAAATAATATCTGTATATAATGAAAATATATATATACATATAAATAATCTACAGATAATAATATAAATTAAGAATTTCCTATACTCGATATCAGATCGATTTGTAAACACCGGTATAAAAGTATAAATAGTTGGAGATTTTTTCTCCACAATATCCTCGTAAATATTATACCTAAATCGCGAGATTTACGAACGGTCCTATTAAATGAAACGTTATGCCCTTCAGTTACTCGTTGCTCGTCAAAGGCGTCTCTCATGTACGCCAATTCGAAAAAGCGCGAACAAAGGGCAGTCTAATTATTCCGCGGCTTACATCTTCTTTTATTTTTGCGGTTTGCGTTTCACAATATCGAACGATTGATTTTTCACGTGTAATACCGCGTTCCGACGAGTAGCAGATCGTATCTAATCCCTGTGTGAAGATCGTCCCACTTTTCAAAATGAAGAAAGGTATGTAACGGATTTTCAAATATTCAAGTCGAAGCGATTACATCACTTCGGACAAGCATCTAAAGTACTTTTCGATGAAACTGTCATTTGTTATTTATTCCGAGATTATTGTTACTCATTTCGTAATAAGAAAATTCTACGCGTTGGCGTTTCAAAGTTTTTGTACAGAAACGCAATATCGTAAATGATTTATTAACATTTGGCGAATAATGATATGATTGCGTTGAATAACTTGCACAAGAATCATTAAAAAGATCAATTTAAATGATTTCTTACATCTCGTATGAACCGTGAAACATAATTTAGCAACGTATGCTTCATTACATCTGCAATAAGTTGTAAATGCACATTTTTAGCATACGATTTGTTGACCATTATATCAACTTTCTACTTGAAGAATTTTCGTCTATCACGTTAATTATCGATAATAATGGCGTCCTTAATGTTTGCGTACATTGTTTGCCGCAACTTACCGGCAGTAAATAGCGTGTATACCCTCCTTTATGTACTTTCGCCTCGAGATTGACAAGCAGAAGCGCGCGATACTACCGCCAATCTTTCTTCGTTGCGCGTCTTTCACAGTTGCTTCGAAATAATTTCACTCACGTATAATTTTGAACCACGATGTACTCGTAGTAATTTTATATTAACAATTTCATTGTTCATTAAAATAGTGCTTGGAGAACATTTTCCGTGTTCAATGATACCATTTTTTTGCACGAAAACGTTTGTTCGAGTTCAAAATTCAAATTTCGTACGAAACGAACATCGGAATGTGTTTTCGGATGTATTATGACGTTCAACAAGCTCTTGAAACGCGGCTCTAAACAGTTTCCGTCTCAACGAAGCACGAACACAATTCGACGTAAAATAGTTGTACTATACATCCAACAGACACTTGGAGCTCGAAAGATTCATCTCGAGATTTCGCACTATTTATTGACAGTTTTCAAACTGGCATTGAACAAACCCCAAATAAAAATATGATCATTTTTAGCAAAAAGATCAAAGGAAATATTTCGATGGTCGTCGGTCTTACTGGTTTGTCGTTATTTACGAATGATCATTGTCTACCATCGACATACTTGTACTGGTTCTTTGTCTGTTTTTTTTTAAATTGCGCTTTTCAATTGCACCAAAGGTAGAAATATTTCTTTGCAACGATCTTGTACACTGTCGCGTGTCAACTGCACGATACCATTACGATGAAGAAGCGATCGAGTTTATGAGCCCATTGATCTCGAGTGCAAAAAAGTGAGAAAATTAAATCGGATGGATCTCGTCTCGAGATTCTCGTCCGGCTTTTTAAGTCGCACGAACCGTTGGTGCGACTTTGTCGTCTGATGCAGTATTATTTTACTGATGCGAGCCTGCTCCGAGCCATGACTGTAAGCCACCATTCTTATTTTCGTGATCCACTTAAACGACCCGTTAACCGTTATGAAGACTCGCTCTTGGAAAGTGGCAGCACTATACCGTATTGATTTATAGATCATCACTGTTTTACCGGCTGCTTTATGTGCTTTATTCGAGTCGCTTTTTTCCCAACGAATGGTACTTCATCGATCATCGCTGCGTTATCGCGGATTAATTTATCATCTTTGTCATATCACCGACGATAAAAAAGACACGGAATCAACGATCGAATCGCGTTCGATTTACGTGCGAAAATTCACCGTAATATCTACTGTGCCAAAAGTCGCAAAGATTTAACACTTTTTTTGCCTACCATTTCTATGAAAATATCTGTTAAATAGCCCGTGGTTATATTCAACAGGGTGGCATTTTTCCTACCTTATCGTCCGCGGAATCTGGCAATGAGATTCCTCCTGGAAACCTCGTAATTATGGTTTTCCGTGCCGAACTAAGACACTGTCTTGTTACAACTGTCGAGTGTTGTCATTGTTTTTCAAAGAAACAAAGTGGCGCCATTGACGCGATTATCTCGAAACTGCATTTTCAAAAACTACTCGTGTTACGTCTTAAAAAGGTTACGATCGCGATTCGGCTGCTGTAAATGAATATACCGATAAAGATAATTACAAAAATATAAAATCACAAATGGCGTTTTCGATCAAATTTTCAATTTGTGAGCGTATCAATTTTCATCTTTTACCACAAGTAAAACTTTGGGCTTTATACGAACGTGCCGACCGAGATGTAATCAATGTTGAATGATACTTGAAGAGGAAAGTTTATACTCTCAAAAATTTTATGCAAAAATGGGGTCACGTCGTTGACGTCATCAAAGTAATCAATCGAGAAAATTCAAAGCAATGCGTATCAAAAAGATTCACAAAATTCCTGATGAAGTGCACGAGAGTCAAGCCTTGGCGGAATTTAAAACAAAATGTTTATTTTCGTGCAAAGCGCGCAATTTTGTATCAGAGACGCGACAGGGTCACGTCGATAAATTTTTTTTGAATACTCCACAAGGATCGAATTGTAGACACAATAATTCAGGCAATTTCATCGTTTTAATTCGAATTTTTTTACGTTTCATTTCCTTCTCATTTTTTATATAAAATTCGATGTTTCGGTACATTTGTATTTTTCGATTGATTATATAATATCCGTTCGGCGAACACGAGTTTAGTGATTCGAAATTTGTCTTAGAGTTCTTGTGGAAAAAATAATTTTATTTGGTGTTCCAATGGAGAATGAGACGAAGGTGGTCGTGCGCGTGTTATTCATCTCTGCAGAGAAATCCGGTTTAGCTCGCGGCTCTCAAACACCGCGTCGTTGATGTTACCATGACGTGGCTTATTTGCTTTTCCATTTTAAAATGCATAAATACTGACGAAAGTTGGTACTGCTTATGTAAAAAAACAGGAGGATATAGAAATCATTTTTTTCCGGCAAACCATCATGAATTGTTTCACGGAGGATTTATTGGCAGCGAACGGTTATTTTTAAATAAAATATCAATGTACAAGATAAATTTTCACGTCGTTCGACAGCCACCGAATCAGAGTCTGAGAGCTCGAAGTGTACGACACCGAAATGAAGTCCTCTTGACATTATTTCAAACAAAAATTAAAAAATCCTTATAATTCCACTGAAATAATTTCACTGTGGCCGATTATCAGCATTTTCGTCGAATAATACTCGTGACATTAAATATTCACTCACGCAAATTACAAAAAAATTCATGAGTTTTTTCTGATAAAAAGAAAAATTCCACATGGAATAAGTACTATGGAATAAAAATATATTCGAATGGTACTTTTTTCACCGTCTAAGGTTTATGTAACGCTTCACTGGAAATTATATTTATGGTAATTAATAACGTAACATGATCAATGTACGTCATTTAAATGGTCTATTCGTCAAACAAAGCTTACGCGAGATTATTTTTTTGTACTCCGAATTGTGTTCTTCCCGGTTCATTTCTGTCTAGCCATGAATAAATATCGATGTGTAGGTATGCCTATATTATTTCTCGCCTGACCCGCAGATCATCATGCAAATAAGGCACAAAGTTAAGGTAGAGATGAAAAATTAACATGATGGCGAAGTGCGATTACAGACACAAAGATGAAGCACTGTATTTTTTCTCATTATTCGACGAGCCGCTTTCAACATTTTGTCTGAATTTCTTTGTCAGTCCGTAGTTTCATTTTATATCTCGAGAGAAAGAGCGATACTTTGACGAACTTTGGTCTAACGTATAGTGTACAGTCATGAGAACTAATTAAGTAATCACGTTATTGTCGTTGCAATCTCGTGTTGCAATAACAAACTTTCTAACGATATTCATCGAGCTTCAACGTCAGAAACAAATTTCAATCGAGCAAGGTAAAAAATTAAAAAATCACTTTTCGTGGCGATAATTATCTTGGAAAATTTTGTTCAATTACAATGTTATAGTGGTTTTAAAAGCAAACAATGTTTAGCAAAGCAGACTTTTAGTAAAAATTTACGAACGATTCTCGCGGGATCATTTTTTGTCATAATCGCTTACCTTCTAAACGACGAACTTTTGTTAATCCAACGACGAGCTTCTTTCGTTGACAAGACGAGCTACTGTACTCTTTGAAAACGAAACGTTTTGTGAACAAGAACAATGAATAAACCAGCAACAGCCTTATGGGCAAAAGTGCTTGCGTTTGCATTTTTTTACCATTTGGATCACAGTTGAAATTTCACCATTGCAAATATGTTGCTGACTGTGCCCGTTACCAACAACTGCATACAATGTCCGTTCTAAAAAATTCACAAGTTTTATCGTCGATTGAATATTTATTTTACATAAGGTCGACACGATTTTTGAATATAACAATTGTACTGGCAAATGATTCTTTATAACGGTGTATGTGACCTCAAGGTGTTTTCGGATTTCGATAATTTGGTGGCGAAACATTAGCGAGTTTTGAAACAAAGGCAGAACCGTGATTTATCATTTTTCGTCGCATTAAGGCCAAAAAAAGTCGTTTCTTACGAATTTTGTCTGAAAAGGGATTTTATTTGATAAATACAAGAAGTATTAATAAATGCGGTGGTAGCATTCAACTTTATATCGGCATTTTTCATTTTCAAAAATATTCATTTACACTGCTCCTGTAGACGATCTCCTGGAGGTCCTTCAAAAAAGCTGTCTGGTGGTGAGCGCGATATTTCCGGCGCGGATGACCTCAAATAGAAAAAACCCAAAACATTCGAATAGTTGAAATTTGGATTTTTGAAAAAATGGCGTTACCAAAAAGAACATTTTTCAATTTTCGACCAAAATTTAAAAGAAAAATGGGAATAACTATGGGAAATCTTATTCCTTCGAGCAATACCTGAAGAATATATCTGACAAGGCTGTGTTAATTAAAATTTCAGACCGATCGGTTGAGCCGTCTTTGAGAAAACGTACTCACCAACTTTCAAAACATCGTTTTGAGAAAAACGCGTTAAAAGTCGTTTATTCATCGTTAAAAGTTATTTTTTCCAACTTACATGGAGTCATCTATGCTAAGAAATTTTCACTCAAATACAATTTGAAAAAATTGATTTTTTCAAATTCCCAACTGCGTATAACCCCTTAAAAATTACTTGTAATGGAAATCGGAAACCGGATTGAAAATAAAACCATCATCAATGAAGGTTCCTTGCAGTTTACCCGTGCCATTTCCGCACTGTGAAGTGCAGTTCATAAAATATTGTTCGAACCACAGCGAGGATATTGAATGTATATTCGTTCAGTCATGGGGTAAAAAAACGCTGCAGTATTTCGTTTATGGAAACCGACTCCGAAGTCTGAACGGTGAATCAATGAGACGAGTCTGAAGTCTGCTTCGTGAAATAGTTCAATGGTGTATGAAAAAACGCGCAATGAGAATATTTCGATCGTTATTACGATCGTCAAAGCGACCAGGTTGATCGTAATGAGAGACACGCGGGCTCGTATTCATTGAGGAAAATGAACGATAGTCCGTTGTCTCTACAGATATCGTTGATTTTTTTCACTCGCACATGCGAGTCGTTGATGTTTTTGCGATTGCCTCAACGTCAAGGAGAACTTGTTTTTAGCCTCACACGCAAACTCCGATCGTTATAATTTAGTAACAGCATTGTACATCCCTTTTGTATTTTTATTATTAAATTTATCATTATTTATCAATGACGGATCTCTTATTTTTGCGCTCCGTTGTCTTTCGTGTTTAAACGCCATTTTTTAATTCGCGTTTCCAGATGCTACGCTTGAGCTTTAACCTTACGACAATCGGAGCTGCACGAGAGTACTTAATAATAGGGTTGTCAGAACGCGATGATTTCTTCTCCAAAGTACACAAGTATTAATCGTCATGTCAGTTATTACATTTTTTTCATTCCCCGTTGGTATTCACACGACGCCAAATACTGTTTTCGCAAGATCGCCGTGTGGTTTCTCAAACTCCAAAAGCCGTGCGTGATTTTCTCACATCTTGCGATGTTTTTGCTCCCTTTTTTTCAAAGGAAATTGCGCGAAAAAAAAGCGACATACATTATTAAAAATTAAATCTCGCTGATCGAGAAATTGCTCCGTGTGGAATTCACTACGAATATAATGACGACCGTTTGCTTTAAGTAAGACTGTGAGTTCTTCGTAGTTTCAAAGAATTAATAATCAAAACGATGATTAAAACGACGATAATTACTGCTATCGTAAAACATCGCTAAGAATAATTAGAAAGGACGAATTTGGTAAGTTGAGAAATGTCACTGACTTGTACGAGGAACGAACGACTAAATATGTGCCGTTATCTCCGGCAGATATCTTAAAAAAACATTCTCGTCATCAATTTCCCATCAGCCTAGTGATTTTAAACGGTGAGAATTACGCCAGTGGTACATGATGGAACATTTCGGCTGAAAGAAGCCCATTCCAATTTCATGTATTCATTTTTTGTTCATTCAACGTTCATTGTGGAACGATAAATAATAGCCTGGAAGAAAGCGCGCGCGCGCGCTTATTAAACGGTATTTAACGAGTCGCTTGCGTCTTTGACACCCACGGCACGTATATGCAAATGGTTTTGTAAAATATTATATACTCCGTGGATTATCGGTTCTTCGTGCATTAGACGCAGTACGATCTTGTTTATCATATGGCAGCACATCTCCTCGGGTAACCCAGAATCTTTCGAGTTTAAGAATACGAATGTAGCGGCGTGTGGAAGGTATTTGAAAAAAAAACACTGCAACATTTAACTGGCCTTCGTCAGAGCAACTTAAACCGGGAAGAAAACTAGCTATAGTTATTTTTTCTGTTCATCTCGAGACTCGTATGTAGGAGCATTAAGATTCTCTCGTGAGTGAAGGAAAGCTGCCGCCCTTGGTGGCTTCGGAGGAATGAATGCAAGCAAAATCCCGACGCCTCTTTCCACGGTTCTCGACGTACGTTTTCGAACGAAGATACAACGACAATTTTCTTTGCTAAAGTTTTCATCGGACGTGCCCATACATGTAATATAATTATAAAATTATTCGTGCGACGGCTCATTGAAAATACTTGCGGCAAAAACTATTTGGGGTGGGGGAAGGGATGAAAATTAAGGGGAAATAAGGAAAAATAATAGAATCCTTCAGGGCAACTTTTGCAATTTTTGTCCGTTTGGATGCACCCGATTTAGACGCAGTTTTCACAAAAGCGTAGAGTTTACTTTGAAGTGACGTTTAGTCGTCGCAACTGGCTAATTCATGCAGTTAAAGGATATATAGTTAATTAATAATTGTTTATCAACTATATTTCGCAGCGTCTTAATATCGTTCCACGATTTTGACACAAAAGGACTCATCGACACAGCTAATTGTTCGAGAAAATGACGAACGAGCGACGAAACAGGAGAGAAGCAAGTTCTACTTTCGTCGATTTTATTCTCAACGTCCGGGCTTGAAAGAGAAAAAGAATCCCAAAACTCTAGCTTCATTTTACAGCTTGGGAATAATTATATTCTTATCCTTTAAAAATCGGAAATGAATAAAATTGCGTCGAAAAAATGCAGTGTATATGCAGTTTGACACGTCAGAGTTAAGTGTGTTAAAACTTTCAATATAAACTTCCACTCTGCTGAAACGTGATAATTTTATTATCGCAAGAAACACAGGTGGACAAAGGCCGATGTTCTCGAACAGGTTTGACGAAAACAAAGGACACTTCTCCTGAATCGAATTATCGAACGTTTCGAAATTCGATTTTTACAAATATACCTACGTACGTAAATGTACCTGCAGAAATGTTCACAGAGAACTTTGATCGCGGAGCTGTACACAATTGCAAAATGGAGTTACGATTGCCAATCGTTGAGGCTTCTTTCCTTGTGTCCTCTGAGGTCAGCGATATTTGCAGAGTTTTATCAAAAGTTTGATATCTTGAGAAGTAATATACGCAAATAAGATCCAATCGTCCCAAAGGCGAGCCGCATTATTCGGCTTTACAACGAAGATAGTCGCGAATGAGCGTTGCAGCGAAGTAAAAAAAAATGAATTGACATTTTAAAAAATCCCTTCGTCAAAATGCCTTATTTATTTATATCATTTTCACCATCCGATGCCTCAAAAACCAGTATTCCGGAAACACACATTGTCTTCCGCAATTACCAGCGAAATACACTTAGGAAATGGAAAAAAAAACAAAGTTTTCGTGATATTTTCGTACGTCGTACGAGGAATTACAACGATGAATTTCTTTCTTTGTAACGATCGAAGGTCGAGTATCAATGTTTGCACCAATTTTTCATACATACTCGTGCCGAATGAGGAATTGAATAACGTTGAAAAAAGCTTGGCATGCGATGTATTTTCCAATCGGCGATTAACAACGGACGAACAAGAAGACGAGGGACCAACGGTGTTATTCTTGATTATTTGCGCAACTGATTGACCGAAGACGGGACAGAATCCTTGAGTTAGGTCCAAAGTGACACTGACATAGACGTGTGGTTGTCGGTGTCAGCTTGGAACACGTTAAACCATGATTATTATACAATTGCACACACTATATCGATAACAGAACAGCGAATGTCACACGCTTATGAATCATATTATAATACAATACTGGTAAGACAAAGTATGACGTGCGACACGAGATCTCTGGATGTATTTTTTAGAAATTTGGCTCGCCCTCCGTCTCTCTCTCTCTCTCTCGTGCGTAAATTTATTAACACACCAATATACATATATATGCTCTCGCACACACACATAGGTATATTCGAGTTTCGTGAGTAACATCTCCGGCAGAGAAACTCTAATTAACGCTTAATTACAGGAAAAACCCATTGGCAGAAAGCAATAAAGAAATTCCATTCTTCTCCTCCATTCTGTACACTGACATCGAGATTGAGACAGCGATGACTGTTGATTGTATTTTTTATCGCGAATTAACACCCAAGCCTTGCTGCTGTTCTCCATGACAGTTGAGAAAAACACTTGCGAATGTAATTAATTTTGACGGTCAATTCAATTCAATTCAATTTACAAAAGAATGACAATTATTTTTTAGCAAACTTATGATTTTCAATATCCGTCGAACAAAATCCCCTTGCACTGCAGGTTAGAATTTTCCATGCCCTCATCGGGCTGGAAATATTATTACATGTTAATCAAACAATTTCTATCAAAAAATATAATTGTACACGATGACGGATCTCGATCTTTCGTAGGTCAAACTTTAACATCGTGGACCTGCGCGGAAATAGCAATTTCGGTGATTTCAATGCCACCGTCGGAACGAAAATATTAAGCCCATGAATATTTTCGCTCGGCAACGGTCGTGTGCGTCAATTTGTTCGACGTCGGCGCGTTTCAAAACTCTAATTAAATACTGCCGAGATAACAAGACGCAGGGGAAAATTAAAAAAATAACTAACAATTCTTTGAATTATCTTTCGAGCAATAATTTTCCTCTCAGCGTCGTATTTCATGTACTATCTTGATTTTTCAGTTCATTCATACGTGAATCGTGAAAAAAGGAAATTCTCGAGTCATGGTAACCGATAAAAAAAAAGAGAATACTATGATCGTGAATCAAACGACGATATGAGGTAAGCTCGTTCGTTGGGTGGTTCGCGTAATAATTTGACAAAAGTTACTTTCACTCTCGATACTATATTTTCGCATACTCGTTTAAACGAGATCAGGTACAGTGTACGCATATACGTGAAACAAGTGTAAGTATCGTGGGGCAGGTGCGAAGACCTCGGCGTTCTCGAGCACAATGTATACTCACAAGTGGAAAAGTCATTTCTTATGTTCAAAACGAAAATACAACTGCTGCTACCAATGGAAATAACAAAATTGAAAGAGATGGCAAAAAAAAAATTCCTACAATATTAATTATAATAAAATCAAATTAGTGAAATAAAGTAACATACGATCCGCGTAAAACGATGATCCATCAGGCTGTACACAGAATAAATCGCAAAGTACAATTGTTTCAACTCGAAATTCTTGCCGATTCTTTCGTTATTAATCGACGTATGAACAAATATCCTCGAAATTCCTCGCGGGTTTCTTGATGAAATCCTTCGCGAATACAGAGATTGATACTGAATCAACGTTAAAGTCCAAAATATGCTACAAGTTCAAGAATCCTCTATACATCTGATGTGAGTTAATCATCAGACGATCGTATTTTTTTTCATTTACAATAGAGCAACTGAATAATCCAAATGGATTTTCATTATTCATTGCTGTATAAACCTCATTGAATTTACTTTTTTACATGATCACAATGCTTAAGATTCACCAGAAAATATTTCAAAAACGAAATGAAACGATGTACCTATTCGAATAACAGAATTGAACGAGATGGGAAAGAAGATAGAACAATAACAATTATCTATGTATATAAAAATGGACGGAGATAATGAATACATACATTGATATAAATTGATTCATGAAAAGGAAATACAAAAATTTATCGGAAAGTCAATTTCTTCGAGCCGATATTCTTGTCGATTCTTCCATTGTTAATCGAGGTACGAATATATCCTCAAATTGCGAAATTCCCCGAGAGCAATCAACTACAGACTCCCACAGAATCGAATAGGTTTTTCCAAATACTCCTAAGAGAATCGGACGCATGTCGGAATACCCGAAAAATCTTTTCCAAATATAGAAAAAGAACCACGAGGTAGCGAGATTGATACTGCATAAATTTTCAAGTCCAAAGCGTAACATTTCCAAAATGCAATAATGCCAAGTTGCCTACGCAGTGGAGTGAGTTAATCATCAGGCGGATGTGTTTGTTTCATTCTTAATCCTTCTAATTCCTTCTAATAATTGATGAGGAGATATAGATCGAAATTATCGAAATATCGCATGCTTTGTTGTCGTTTTATTCGTTTCGTGATTGGTCGGTGGTGAGCGTTGCCGCGAAATTCATGCGAGACTGTATTCACGCGGTTTTTTCTGCTGTTTTTGACAATTGTCGACTTGTGACATTAATCGCGGTTAGCGAAGGTTATAGTTGTACGATAATTCATTCTGTGAAAAAGAAATCATCCATATCGAGTAAGTAAGAGTGCTATATTTCAGAGTTGAATGTATATTGTACTGAGAGAAAATGAGAGTGTCGCGAGAATGAGAGTGAATACACTAAACTAGCTTTTCTTGCACATTTTTTCAAGCGAACATTTTTCTCCCGTCTTTCTCCCTTTCTCCCTTGCACATTCATGTTTTATCAAATTTACAAGAAATGACTCTTCAATCAAACGATCTCCCGAGAAGCGTTTTCCTTCAAAGTAGTAGCAGATGAAAACAACGATCGACAACTCCATCAAAATTTAACCACGCATAGAGGAAACAACTCCGAACAAGTTGCTTCATTTCCGGTTTTCGGAAAATTGTTTTGCGTTTTTTATAGAATTTACATGGCAGATGAAAAGAACGATCGACAACTCCATCAAAATTTAACGACGCATAGAGGAAACGACTCTAAACAAGATACTTAATTTCCGGTTATCGGAAATTTTGTTTCAGTTTTTTCCCCTTCAGAGTAGCGGCAGATGGAAAGAACGATCGACAACTCGATGAAAATTTAACCACGCATAGAGGAAACGACTCTGAACAAGATGCTTCATTTCCGGTTATCGGAAATTTTGTTTCAGTTTTTTCCCCTTAAGAGTAGCGGCAGATGGAAAGAACGATCGACAACTCGATGAAAATTTAACCACGCATAGACGAAACGACTCTGAACAAGATGCTTCATTTCCGGTTATCGGAAATTTTGTTTCAGTTTTTTCCCCTTAAGAGTAGCGGCATATGGAAAGAACGATCGACAACTCGATGAAAATTTAACCACGCATAGAGGAAACGACTCTGAACAAGATGCTTCATTCCGGTTATCGGAAATTTTGTTTCAGTTTTTTCCCCTTAAGAGTAGCGGCATATGGAAAGAACGATCGACAACTCGATGAAAATTTAACCACGTATAGAGGAAACGACTCTGAACAAGATGCTTCATTTCCGGTTATCGGAAATTTTGTTTCAGTTTTTTCCCCTTAAGAGTAGCGGCAGATGGAAAGAACGATCGACAACTCGATGAAAATTTAACCACGCATAGAGGAAACGACTCTGAACAAGATGCTTCATTTCCGGTTATCGGAAATTTTGTTTCAGTTTTTTCCCCTTAAGAGTAGCGGCATATGGAAAGAACGATCGACAACTCGATGAAAATTTAACCACGTATAGAGGAAACGACTCTGAACAAGATGCTTCATTTCCGGTTATCGGAAATTTTGTTTCAGTTTTTTCCCCTTAAGAGTAGCGGCAGATGGAAAGAACGATCGACAACTCGATCAAAATTTAACCACGCATAGAGGAAACAACTCCGAACAAGTTGCTTCATTTCCGGTTTTCGGAAAATTGTTTTGAGTTTTTTATAGAATTTACATGGCAAATGAAAAGAACGATCGACAACTCCATCAAAATTTAACCAGGCATAGAGGAAACAACTCCGAACAAATTGCTCCATTTCTGGTTTTCGGAAAATTGTTTTGAGTTTTTTATAGAATTTACATGGCAAATGAAAAGAACGATCGACAACTCCATCAAAATTTAACCAGGCATAGAGGAAACAACTCCGAACAAGTTGATTCATTTCCGGTTTTCGGAAAATTGTTTTGAGTTTTTTATAGAATTTACATGGCAGATGAAAAGAACGATCGACAACTCGATGAAAATTTAACCACGCATAGAGGAAACGACTCTGAACAAGATGCTTCATTTCCGGTTATCGGAAATTTTGTTTCAGTTTTTTCCCCTTAAGAGTAGCGGCAGATGGAAAGAACGATCGACAACTCGATCAAAATTTAACCACGCATAGAGGAAACAACTCCGAACAAGTTGCTTCATTTCCGGTTTTCGGAAAATTGTTTTGAGTTTTTTATAGAATTTACATGGCAAATGAAAAGAACGATCGACAACTCCATCAAAATTTAACCAGGCATAGAGAAAACAACTCCGAACAAATTGCTCCATTTCTGGTTTTCGGAAAATTGTTTTGAGTTTTTTATAGAATTTACATGGCAAATGAAAAGAACGATCGACAACTCCATCAAAATTTAACCAGGCATAGAGGAAACAACTCCGAACAAGTTGATTCATTTCCGGTTTTCGGAAAATTGTTTTGAGTTTTTTATAGAATTTACATGGCAGATGAAAAGAACGATCGACAACTCGATGAAAATTTAACCACGCATAGAGGAAACGACTCTGAACAAGATGCTTCATTTCCGGATATCGGAAATTTTGTTTCAGTTTTTTCCCCTTAAGAGTAGCGGCAGATGGAAAGAACGATCGACAACTCGATCAAAATTTAACCACGCATAGAGGAAACAACTCCGAACAAGTTGCTTCATTTCCGGTTTTCGGAAAATTGTTTTGAGTTTTTTATAGAATTTACATGGCAAATGAAAAGAACGATCGACAACTCCATCAAAATTTAACCAGGCATAGAGGAAACAACTCTTAACAAGTTGCTCCATGTCCGGTTTCCGGAAATTTTTGTTTAATTTTTTTACAAAATTTACAAGAAATTACTTTTCGATCGGACCATTTCGAACGAAAAAAAAATGCCAAACATTTTAGTGAACCAACCCAGTCCGGCAGAAAATGATGAAAAATTTTGGATTTCAAAAACGATTTTTAATGGTCTATATCATCATATCAACATTTGGACGTTGTAAAGAAATATGAAAATACTTAAACACAACGTAATCCGTGATATATTTTCGAATCTAAAAATTGCTTGCTTTTCACCATTTGCTACTTATGCCGAATTATAATGTGTTCCGTAGGGGTCTATGCTTAAGATGGAGCGCTGCAGCGCGAAAATGCAGCCGGTCGCGCGCGTGAGCGCGCGTCTCTTATCCTTAGTAAAGTAATTATATAATCCAAACGAATTTTCATTATTTATCGTAGCATAAACTTCCTTAAATGTTTTTTTTTTCTCGGAATCACATTGCCCGTTAACATTATATTTTTTAATTAGCCAGGGAGTACTTTAACGATGATTAACTTTGTCATAAACTTCTCATTTTTTAAATCACAAATAACAGAGGATGAGCGTGCTCGATTATCTATGAAAGAGGTGGATTAAGTACGAGGGTGTACAACGAGAACCGCGTGGTCCAGCAGGGGACTCAAAAACATTACCTTTTTCCCACCGAATCGCAGCAACCGATCGCTTCACCTCCCACTACAGTATTTTATTCCAACATCGTGTGCCTACCTGTAATACCGGGCATCGATGTTGCACAAGTCCCTTTGATTCTCCGCGTCGTATGCTGCTTTGCTACCGAGCCAGTTCTCAGTGGCTTCGCGAACGAGCCACTCTCGTTTCTTTGTTAGCCACAGAGCGGCGGTATTCGCCCAGCCGAACGAAAATAAAATCGCAGCCTTTTTTAAACATCACAATCGCCAATCGATAGTTTTCAAATGACAGAGACGCCTTTGCGCCAGCTCAAGGCGATCGTTCTAATTTCCTAAATTTCCAAGAGGTCGCGAACTCTCAGTGGTTGCCAAATTCCGAAAGAATTCGCCACGATCGTATTTGTGCTACGAAATATATCCACTACCGTTCGCGTATTTACATTGTGCAACGATTTTGTTGTTGATTGACAAGGTTTGTGCCAGAGGAAATTTCATTTTTTTGTCTGTTTATTTGATAGTGAAAATTTGACACGCGAAGGGAAAAAATCGAGTGTCGTGCGTGTAATTTTGATAAATTATGGTGGTGACGAATGAACTTGACGAGAATCACTAAATGCGATTGCGTGAATGATTTGATGACAATTTTCGAAAAAATTGTCGAGTGCTAGATACACATAAAAAGTGGGATTTTTAGAATTAATTTCGTGATCAAATTTGTATTTATTTGCTTCTACCGAATGTTTTTCCTTTTTCTTTGTATCAACGAAAGATCATCATCTGACAAACGACGAAATTGGAAAGCAACGATGTTCCAAGCACCAAAATTCAAAATTTCACTCTTCATGGTTCAAAGTATTTTCCTAAAGCCTACCGATGTTACGATATCTTGACGCATTTATAGAATTTCTAACGCCCAAGAGCACGATAAATTGAATTAATATCGAAGAAATATAAAAAAATGGTGAAACATTTTGCTCTTTGCTTGCAACGATGAAAACTGCTTTGACGACACATGAGTAACGTTCGAATTGATTTTTTCAAAGCTCCGCGTCATTTAATGTCACGGACGTCGAGTCCGATGTGTTTTTGTGCGAAATGATCGTGACGATGGGCAGGAGCAAGTAAATTTCTTGCGCATAAAAATTTCGACACACTCGATCTCATACGGCCGTTGTACATACTATGTGTTACTCCATCGAATATCCAACGCGCTGCAAAGTATGATTCAACGTTTTCTTGAAAATTCCCACTGACATTTAATTTTCTTCTTATTCCGAATACATTTTCTCGATGATTCAAGATTTCAATGCTTTGTCACATTTCGAAATTCTCATTCGCAATCGCGCAATCGTCAAACTAATCTCTTCTTAAACATTCGTGATGAAAGAAATTAAAAACAATTATTTGGCATTTCGTATTACAACCTGTAAACAATTACTCCTCTTCTTCCTCCATCGATGATTTACGTCGTAGCCGTTTATCAATTTATTCGCTACTTTTCTCTTCCCAAATGATCCCAATGTCGAAGTTTCTCATAAGAATCCCTGAACCTTCGTCTCATACTTGATCTTACGATTTATTAGCATATAATGATAAAATAATTAGATAGCGCGTGACGCTTTTTCAATTCCCACGGACGCGAGCAAAATACCGATAGAGATTGCTTTATTTATTACTTTTTCCCGCTCTTTGAACCTTCGATTAATCATCTTCGTTCTTTCCGCACTTTATTTTTCCACCGACAATGTCGCAAAGTCATCATCATCCGTGATACTTTTTTTTTTCCTCTGGAGAGTCAAGGGTCACTCGGAATTAGTTTATGGACTTTTTTTCAAGAGAATAATCCCGCTGAACCATAAGACTGGTTTTTATGCCAGTTGCGACATATTTTGGCTGCCTTACATTTTCTCGTGCGTCAGAGACTCGACGATCGGCGTTTATCCTCGTTCGAAATTTTTCGCGTTTTCGCGTAACATGGAATGTCATCACACGATCAAAGCAACCACCATGATTTGTCGCATGACACAAACAAACGTAACAAAACATAACTTTACGAGGAACATCGGAATTTGACGTTTTACGATTAAAAGTCACAAAGATGAAAAAATCAACGATCACACGTCTTGGAATGAAATTTGCCCTAAATCCTAAAAATCTCGCTTCGAATAATTTTTTTTATCTACTCCTGTTAATAACTGTGTGAATAAATCATTTATTATAAACATTATGGAATTAAATGCGGGGAAGTGGGGTATGTTCGGTCGAATCGCCGTTGACCTTTGACGCCATATTTATTTGCGTTGTACCGGAGAATTGTTCTACATGTTTGCAAAATATGAAATTCATCTACCTTGTAGTATGGGAGTAATGAGTTAATTATGTTGAATTGTTCTTTAAATATACATTCCGTATGGCGAACCCATCGCTTCATGGCCGACGAACAAACTTGCCGCACGATAATCGGTGCCATTTGAGAGAGATATTTACAACGAAATTGCAGTTTGAAATAAAAAATTGTACGTAAAGAGTTTATTATAAAATCGTTGGAAAATACGTCTAAAAGGGATCAATAGTGATGATTGTGTCAAGTTTTTTTCCGATCATGAAACTATAAATATATATTGAAATTAATTTCGATGATTGACATTGCACCCGAGCGTGATAATAGCAGTTCAACGTTAGTAATTAATTACTCCTAAACCGTGAGGTAAATGAATTCAATATTTTTCAGGCAGGCAGATGAAAATCCGCCCTTTCAAACGCCGTTAAACGTCAACGCGATATCTATGGAATTACACCTCGAGTGTTAGCTCTCCACTTTAGATATTTTTTTCGAATTTTGGTATCTTTGTAAAATAATATGATTTTGATGGCACTCTCTCGATATCATTGGAGCAACTTTCGTTAAAAATCATCGTCACATTCCTTTCTATATTGCATAAATACGTGTACGTATATTGTAATAAAGAAAGAAAAAATATGGTATAAACCGTCCGAAGAGGCTTACGCAAGCCTCTTGAATTTTCGACATTCTCTTCAACTTGAACGCTTTCGTCCAAATGCTCACACACATTAAAAGTCTATAATATATATAAAACTTGGTATTTCACGACGTGAAGTTTCTTTGGAGCGTTCACCACTGTAATATTCCCGCGATCTTAAAAACGTTGAGCTACGATTTTTCTGCCCAGGAGTCTGAAAAGTAAAAAGCTTTTCGTAAGCTAATACGTGACAAACTCGAGCGTCAAATTATTTCGCCCTGTGCCAAAGATGAATCATTGATGACAAGCGCGCACCGTGGCTTTTTCACGCGCGACAAAAAAAATCATGCTGTATTTTGCCTTGCGTAAAATGTTTCGTCACCGCGTTTTTTTTCATCGCAAATGGGTGCATCGTCATAAAGCATCACGTTCGGCAAAATTTATTCGTTCGCGCGGTAAAAAGGCTCGGTACGTACTCGCTGTAAAACTAAACGCATCTGCGTGCAAGTCGATGATTTCACTGTGTAATCCGAGTGAAAGAGGAACGGATTCGGTGAGGCGAGGTGCGCCCGCGAGTTTCAGCAACGTCCGGTTGAGTTATCAAAGTTTTGCCCTTGGAATATCCGCACGATCGCTGACAAGAATTATCGCGAGACTTTTGCACCTCAGTAATTATTTCGATGACCTTATTAGGCGGAAAAATTTATCGTTCAAGTTTTTAATCACTCGGCGTGAGTCTGCGGTCACGTTCAAAGTTGACGTTTCAACTAATCCCGATGTATGTTATTAAAAAAATTGTATAATTCGTGTTAAACAACGCATATAGTAACAACATTCTTGGCGATAATTCATGCTCGTACAACGATTATTGGTATTCACTTTCACGATACCAATTTGATGATGGAATCAATATTTCTCTTCTATGCTTATCGGGCTGACACGATTCTTTTTTCTATAAAATGTTTTTCATGAATTAGTATTATTAGTGACGATAACGAAATAATGATTCGATTCCAAGATAAATTGCTCGGTCAATTGGGAATGAGTGAGAGTTCTTTGAGCGTCGATACATGTTACATGTTACGTTAACAAAGTGTATTTAACGAGAAAGAAGCACAGCACAGGCGCACGGTTCACAGTTGTACAAACGGTCCGTACGAAATGAAAGAGAAACTTGGAAATTTCGTGAATCCGAATAGTACCAAAGCAATGAGAGTTTGCGATTGTTATCGCGTGCCGTTATCTTCAGAATTATTATTTCTCTGTACTCATTGAAAAGTTGATTAATCAAGTGAAATCTTGACCTTAAAATGCGAAATAAAAGATGAGATTGCAGTAATGACAATTATTTTACGAAAAACACGATAAATATTTCCTCGATTTTTTCCTGCTGTAATATACGAACGATCGAGCCTTTTTTTTTGACAAAACACTATTTTATCAATATTTCACTAAATATAGAACCAATATAGATTCAATTTTGGCTTTAAACCGGAAACTCAATAGCGAGACTTTACTCACTCGTGAGCTAAAACTTTCTTAGATAATTCCCATAGCAATCGATGATTCACGACTTTCCCCAAAAACATCATCACGTCGCCGGATTGTTCATTTTACGGGCCCGATGTATTATATAATAAACATTATAGGTACAACCTTGAAGATACTTTTGCCACTGTGTCACCAAACAAAAAAATCGAATGCTAATTTTTAGGAGACCACATGTAACTAATTTGTATTAAAAATACAATACAGTTCTTTTTTGTATCCTTGTATACCGGTAAAACGGATTATCAACGAGTTAGATCATGAATAATTATGAATGATTATTGAAAATCATCGTTTCGCGCAATTTTTCGAAACACTCATGCCTGAGTAGCACGCGGTAAATTGTAAACATGGATTGATGTTTATGGAACTTTTACATAGAATTCGCAAGCCGTGAAACCAGAATATACCTGCGCCTTAAAAGACCACTTTTTCCTTGTGGTCTCTTAAAATTCATGGCAGACGGAGTGAGAAAGGAAGAGAGAAGGGGAGAGGGAAAAAAGATATGTATGTATATTTTTACAAGGGGATTGATACTTCACACTCATACATCCGGCTGGACCATTCGATACTTGCACACAGATACCGCTAGAATCCCATCGACTACACGGTTATGAAAGTCTTACGTTTTACACGAACAAACGCCCCTATGATCGAATCAATTTTTACGTTCACCATCATCATTGCATAATGCGTATTCAAGTACGAATGATGCGAGAAAATTTCTCGATAGTATTGATTTTTACGTGACTCATTCGAACGAAATTCGATGATTATTTGCAATGCCTCTGACCTCCGGAATACAGTCCTCGATATTTTGCATCTGATTCTCACTCCGTTAAATTGAAAGTTTCAATGGACACCTAACCTGATGGTCTCGCTTCGTACTTCAACGAAACAATAACATTTTAAATGGAGAATCATATACATGTAAAAATATTAACGCAAGGAAGACTAGCTATAATATTTCGACAGAGCACAGAAGTTGGGCAAAACGGAAACATCACGCACGGATCAAAAGGAATAACGAAAAAGATACTCCGAAGTAGCGGAAAAAATCTATTTTTCATCCCATAGGTGATTTCGTTTCGAATTTCGTGCAAAAACTGATATTTGGTATAAAATTCGTCCATCAGTGATTTATAAACGACCAATGGCTCCGAAAATGTTTATTCACGAGTTTTCGTTAGATCTTTTGAACATACTTTCCATCGGTACTCACGAGGAATCGATTTCTTTTTCAGCAACTAAGATCCACATAACCCGTTCAATTGTCTACGATACCTCACGATTTCAATATCGCAGCTGTGAAGAGTATTTTTTTTATTTCTATAAAGTTGTTTTTTCTTCTCCTCCAATGTCAAGCCAGTGCTGAATACGAGTACCGCAAAAAATGTATTACAGTATACAAAACAATCGAGTGTGCACTTCACCGATCAAGGTGCAACTTTATTAGCATCAAGTGCTCGAAATGTAACATGAACGACTGCTTTTTTTTGCATCTGCTTATTTACACATTTTTTTAATACGCTCGTACCGAGCATACTACAATACTATGATCATTGATCAAGTTTTTACGAGCTATATTGAAACGACAAAAAATCGTCTCCCTGCCGTACACTTATACTTTATAATTGCCGTCGCGATCCTCGAGGTATCTAATATATGCGGGTGACGGAAAATTGAATACGGGTCAATGATGTTTGCTTATAAATAACCTTCTTTTCTTTTTTTGCTCCTATCGAAACGCAGAGATGGAAACGGCAACCGCGACTACCGCAGGATCGGTACCCTCGATAGAGCTCAAGAATCGGAGGGCGCAATTTCAAACTCAAGCTTCGAATCTCGACACAAGGAGAAGACAAGCGATTTGCGTAAGACGCGCTTTCAAGAAATATGGACCGAAGAGTAACCCCAATGTCATCCTCGACGGCCTCAACATGACAGTACCAAAAGGGACCATGTACGTTTTTTCTTTTCTTTTCATTTAAATTTCTCTACCAGCACCGAATTAAATTGTCTCAACAATTATCAATCTTTCCAGCGGATCGACGAAACAATAGCGTCGCTTTTTGAAAATTCATTTATCGCTAATGTAGGAATATTTTATGATTCGATACGCAGTTATGGGCTTTTGGGAGCGAGCGGCTGTGGAAAAACGACTCTTCTGTCTTGTATCGTTGGACGAAGAAGACTCAATTCGGGTGAAATATGGGTACTGGGTGGACGTCCAGGTTCCAAAGGTTCCGGTGTTCCTGGCCCGAGAGTCGGTTATATGCCACAGGAAATTGCTCTGTACGGTGAATTTTCGATACGAGAGACATTTCTCTATTTCGGTTGGTGTGCCCACATGACGACCGATCAGGTTGACACAAAAATGGAATTTCTCTTGAAGGTGAGACGCTCAAAGCAATCTGTATCTAGCGAAACTTCAATTTTCGTGTCAAAAGATTTTTATCAATTTTACCGACGTGTCAATGAAATGGTTTCACCGAGAGAAACTCTCTTCTGTGAGAATATTCAAATCGATTTCGATGATTTTTATCGCAGCTCCTTCAACTTCCTTCGGAGGATCGGTTCGTCAAGAATTTATCAGGAGGCCAGCAAAGAAGAGTATCCTTCGCAGCTGCGCTTCTCGCTGATCCGGAACTTCTCATTCTCGACGAGCCCACTGTGGGCGTCGACCCTGTTTTACGTCAGAGCATATGGAATCATCTCGTACAACTGACAAAAGACGGCAATAAAACAATAATAATCACGACTCATTACATCGAAGAGACGAGACAGGCTGGTATTATAGGGCTGATGAGGGGGGGAAGGTTTTTGGCCGAGGAGTCACCGAGAAGATTGATGGAAATGCATCGCCTTGATACACTCGAGGATGTATTTTTGAAGCTCAGTAAAAGGCAAAACATGGGTCTTCGAAGAAGAAGCAGTATACTCAGTAGTGTTACTGGTGTAATGCCGGAAGTCGTAAGTTTTCTCTTCCTTGTTTCAACATTTTTCCCCTTATTTACCAATTAAGTGCATTTCTTTACCAACATTTTCAATTTCAACGTGATCCGTTGCACCTCGCGATATCTCGGCGCTACATTGTCATAAAAGTACTCGATTTTATCATCAACATTTTCACCAGAGGCATCGCAATTTTTATAATCAAGACGCATTTCTTCCTGTACGAACGATCGTGAGACGAAAATACATATCGATCAATTATTCAAATTAGCGGTTTAATCGAATCAAAGCGCTCTTAATTTCATCGAAATAATGGTGTTTTCATGAAGGCCGAATTTCGTCACTTTTATTAGGATGCTGATGACGAGATGAGTGGGGAGTTTGGCGACAACGTCAGCGTATGCAGTCGAAGAAAAAGCATAGTCGTCACTACGGAAGAACCACACGTAAGATTTGCCAGGGATATTTTTCAAACAAGATTTCCCCGTTTTTCGGTACACGATGCTTCGTTTCTTTTTGCTCTTTAAGGCACCGGAACTTCCGCCTGAAGAGGAAGGTTCGACGAGCGTAAAAATGATCGATCCTCAGCACATGAAGGCTCTCATATGGAAAAATTTTTTGTGGATGTGGCGAAACTTTGGGTAAATATCGATGACGGAAATTGAATGCATTACAAAAAAAAAGTTTCCTCTGAACTTGAAATATTTCGCAATATCGAAGATTTTGCTAATTTTGTTGTTCTCTTCTTTCAGAATCATGGCATTTATAATAGGTTTACCCGTTGTACAGATTATTCTTTTTTGTCTATCAATCGGCAAAGATCCCATTGGGTTAAAACTGGCGGTGGTTAACAACGAATTGAACAACAGCATGGAATCCTGTATTCCTACTGTTGGCTGTGAGACAACAATGCTGAGCTGTCGATTTTTGGACCATTTGAAAAGAAGAAAAGTCGTTTTATTACCGTACGATGATTACGAGAACGCTACGTACGCTGTTAAGAGAGGATGGGCCTGGGCAGCTATATCATTTCCATCGAATTACTCGGAATCATTAATGGCGAGAATCGAGATGGGCAAGGATGCTGACAATTGGACGACCCACTATGCCGACATGGATGTTGTTATGGACATGTCCAGTGAGTCCTGAAACATCATTTCGAAATTTTATCACTCTCGTTCAATATTAATATCGCGTTGACATAATTGCGGTTTTATTGCATTTAAATGTTCTCACTGTCAATTGCAGAAATCACGATACACAAGGATACAAAGAAAAAGACTAGAAAGAAAAGAATAGAAACGGAGGAATATTTTATTTCAAATAAAAATGTTTTTTCTTTTCAGATCAACAAATAGCACAATTACTGCAACGCGATCTTCTCTATTCGTATCAAGATTTTGCCAAAGACGTAACAGTATCTTGTAATTATAGCTCAAAGCTGACCAGCATACCGATAGACGTGAGTATAAATGATGAAACGCAAGGCGATGATGCCAATTTTGCTTCCTCGTTAACAGGTCGGATAAATTTAATTTTTTTTCTTTACCCTTTAGTTCAGGACTCCCATTTACGGTTCTAAAGATCCGAATTTCACGGACTTTGCAGCACCGGGAATAATATTAACGTTAGTACACTGATTTTGTAGCAGACCCGCTCGAGGATCACGCGAGTAATCGTTAAATTTCTTTTCTTTGTCAATGTTTACAGGATAATATTCTTTCTTTCGGTCGCCCTCACTTCCGGTGCCATGTTGCTCGAGAGAAACGAGGGTCTTTTGGAAAGAAGCTTGGTATCCGGTGTAACCGGCCCAGAAATTTTATTCGGTCAAGTCGTTACGCAATTTGTCGTTATGATCGGACAAACTATCATGGTTTTGATATTTACTTTTGCCGTATTTAAAGTCACTTGCGAGGGTGACATCGGCTGGGTCACTACTTTGACTATTCTTACCGGACTGTGCGGAATGTGTTTCGGTAAATATTACCACATCGTTTGCATTTATCTTTTTCTACATAATCCTTTTTTCTCATAGCGAAAATTTCGCTATAAAACGTGTTTAATCTTTGCTTCTTTCCTTGCTCTCTCTCCAAAAACGCTCTTGAATCAGTGTATACCGCGGCATTTGAGAAAATTTGCAAACGTTCGAGAGCGCGTACTTTTTCCCGACTACAGGGCAAACATTTATTAACGATTGAAAAAGTATCACAAAATTCGAATGCTTGATTTTTCGCTTTGATATCCGGTTCGACACGATAAGTCAGTGAAATCGCGCATTCCATTCCCGCAGGATTCGTAATAGCGTGCAGTTGCGAGAACGAACGGAGCGCAACGTATCTCGCGATGGGTTCGTTTCTTCCGATAGTAATGCTCTGTGGAATAATTTGGCCAGTGGAAGGAATGCATCCAATTCTGAGGTACATAAGTTTCGTGCTACCATTAACGAAAAGCACCGAATCAATAAGAGCAATGCTCGCGAGAGGATGGCCAATCAGCGAACCAACCGTCTATTATGGATTTATATCGACGTTCATCTGGATAATTATTTTTCAAACTATCGCGATATTGTTAATCAAATTCAAAAAGGGCTAGGATTTTTGCATCTCGATGCGCCAATTATTGCCAATCGTTGTGATTCATACCCGCAGTGTTTCTTTCCTTCCACTACAACTATTATTGGTTTCTCGCAACGCCCCAAACAAAAAGATCGTTCAGACCCAGTCTGTGAGAAAAATAGCGATACGATTATTCTGGCGATAACGAAACACGATAAACGAATCGACTTTGAGGAACTTCGAGTCGGGAACGTTGGTCGAATAAATGATCACTACTGGAAATCATCCAACGATGATACATAAAATCGGATCGAAATAATAATGAAGAATCCAAAACCTTGATTAAAGCATTTTCATGCATCATCGATTGAAGAAATATTTTCAACTGAAAATTCTTCTGGAATATTTTATCATTGACAATTTTTATTTTATTTCTTTTTTTTCAATCATCACTGCTCGGTAATTCGTCTCTTGGGTAAACACACGTGTACAACTACTTGCTCAAAACGTCGTAGCATATTTATTTTACGTTTTTTCCTTGTTTTATAAAATAAGTGTGATGGCGGAATTTATAAGGCGAGATTGTCATTGTACAGAGTGAATATACATTCGATGGAATCATTATGAAAGTAGAATATTAATAGGAAATCAAACTTTGTTACTTACATGAATTGTTGCGAATGAAATTGAGAGAAAAAACGTCTTTTCGTCGCATTTCTGAATAAACAATCATTGGTTATATCGTTTGTCGTCGTAATTTTTTTCACTCTAGGAATGGAATATTTTAAAAGAAATATGATTTTGCGACCAACGATGAAAAACAAAGTTACTTTTATTGTTCATGAATCATTTGTTCTGGCACAACTTTAGCGACCTTTCTAAACTCTTTGACCAAAGTTTTGGGGCATTGCATCTCCGTCCAACTTATGGGTACCATGGAGATTCCTGAACAAAAAAACACAAACCACTGGAAAATAGTTCTTTTCATACTAATAATACATTTTTTTCTTAACAATGTTGTTATACTCTTACCGCCTTCGCTATGGGCGACTACCACTCCCAATTCATTTTCCGCTGTAGTGAGATGGTAAGTGTGAGCTTCCGTCATGGGCATCTGATACAGGCATAGGACTCTCGAAATACTTTTGATAAGTTGGCCTTTTTTGTCTATTCATGTACAATCATGCACCCGTAATTGAGTTTTTTATCGATTGAAAATGAAAAAAGTAAAAATTATAAACAAGAAACGATATGCTTATGAAAATGTCCAAGAGCAGGAGAGGGACGAAACAATCGATAATATAAACTGAAAATAACTATGGCCAGAGTGTCCCAAGTATCATGAATACGACTTTGTTTATTTTATGTCCAGCCAGCATCGATTCTAAATGGTGTAAAACGTGTTTTCCATACCAAATTAATTATGAATGTTTTACATCATTCAATAAAACCAACCAACAAGTGAGAAATTAACATTGAATGAATACAAAATTTTAAGGATACAACTCTGGCGAGTATAATGTCACCTGGTCGAAAAGATTTGTACAATTCGACCCTATCTTTCTCTGTTGCTCGAACATCCTCTTTCCTCAAAATACCTCTGTAAGGTCTCGTCAGTACAATGTCACCGATACATTTCATAATGCATTTGCAAAATCTTTGATTAACCAAGGTCACCATTGCCGTGACGATATCACCGGGTGCAGGCACGATACTTTGTTCGGTTTTTCCATGCACGACAACAGTCTGTGTCTAAAGTAAACATTATTAAATCGTAAAGTCTTGATAGGCAAATGTTACCTCGAAATTCACGGGTATTTACGTTACTTACATTTTCATCCTTAACCAATTCAACCGTACCGGCGAGTTTGGAATAAATATAGCCCTGTTGCTCGTAAGTGCCAGGTCCTGATAAATTAACTTTATCCGACAAACACAATCGTTGTCCTAGAAATAAGATAATATGTTTTCGACGGATAAACTTAACCTTCAAATCAGAGTGTGCGTATTTAAATTGCGAGCCACACAACGAACCGGGAACACAAATGATGGGCTGTTTGTCTGTTTCCATTTTATGTGCTCTATAATTCAGGATTAAAAGTTATATCTCCATTCATCAGAACCAAAACAAGTTTTTTAAAAAACAACACGTGTACTTGAAGATCAGCTATATATATGGAATGTATATATCTAATATAATAATGATCATAATGATGCATGTTGCATGTGTTTTTGTCGGTGGAGCACACATTCTTGTTATATTGCTCGTCATTTCGGAATATAGTCACAAGAGGCGCTGTCGACTAGTGTCGACATGCCGACATTTTTGTCAGTTTGACCGAGAGATGCCGCACCTGATATTTTCCATGGTTTTCCGGTATTCGAGGACGCATGTTATTTTATTTTATGATTTACGAACAAAACAAACATAAGTGAATTCATTCTCTAAACCTCGTGATTCAATTTACCATTTGTTATTGAATAATCGTTGTTGGTTACATGAATCTTCGACGCGCAGCTGGCTGATAAAGTAAGAATAAAACCACTGCATTGATGAAAAAATAATTTTCAAGTGAGCTCAATCCCGTTGTCAAATGGCGAGGTTATGTCGCGGTTTCAGACATAGTTGATGTATATTGCAACATTCGTCCGGAAAAAAATATTGCATGTGATTGTTCAGCATTTATTTTTTACACCAACATCACAGTTTCATAAACTTTAATTATGCAATATCTCACATGATGTCATAATCACAGCGATGGATGCCAATCTCAGGAAAGAATTACTGTATTCTCTGGATAAATGTTGAACTTGCATCATTGGAATCCGATAAAAGTACGAATGCATTCTTTCCTCGTCAATATTGTGCGATTTTTTAAATATCTTAGAATTCATGAAACGTAAAAACGAGACGACAAAATGAAAAAAAAGACTAAAAAAGTCGTGTTTTCCGTGTACAAATGTTACAAACTGCAACACCATTTTGACCATCAGACAACAAATAAAGTGTTCGGCAGGACAATGACTCTATTTTTTATTTGCTCATTCTCAACATTTCTCCTCTCAATCATGTTAATGTCAACTGAGTTTCATCTTGAATATGTCTGTTTCAAAAATGTCTTAATACATCTGTGAGAAAACATTACGACTCGTTAAGATGACAAATCCACAATAGTTCCATTTTTAAATATTACTCTGTCGAAATATCCTGCTTTTTCGGTACAAAAAAGACGCAACTCGATGATTTTGTAAGCCATAACTAAAGATAATAAGTCGTTCCGTTTCAAAGAATCAAGACATTCCGATGTAGTAATATTTTGAAACTAAAATATTGTGGAGTCGCGATCTTTACAAATTCTCATGTTTTCTCAAAGAAATATTGTGCATTTGAGTTATTTTAGAATCGAGATATTCAAGATTGAAGATATATGCAATAAAGTCATTGTCCCGGCAGTGTTTCATTTCGCAATGATTGAAAAATAATAGAGGCCCGTAATTACTGATAATTATTTATGATTCAAGCACACGACTATTGAATATTTCCTGCATTATAGAGGTCATTATGTACTTTGGAAAATTACAATTGACTTTTCTGTACGTTTTTGTATCGTTCAAAGACGATGTGAATGATATTTCACATTGACAAAATACAGATTCTCAAAGAGAGAGGGGGAAGTGTCGAGTTTCAAGCGACTCCACACAGTAACCATTTGCATTTTCGATTAATCTCGCAGACCATTTGCGCCGCAAATCTTGTTTGATGATGAAAAAAATCGATGATGTGCCTGCAGATCTTGTAATTTCGAATAACCATAATCATATCGCCGATCTTATGATAATCATAATCTTAAATGTTTTTTTCGCAAAAGCGTATCGAAATCGTAAAAAACAATGAGAATAATTAGTTCATTACGCCTTGAAAAAGCAGTGGAATATCGCGATTCACATATAAACGGACGGCACATTGAAAGAAAGGGTGCTTTCTCCGCAAACACGTGGTTGATTGGTGGATCAAAAAACATATATTGTCTGGACGATGTTACACTCGAATAAACTTTGTGTTTGTCCCTATATTTTGCTGGTAGCATGTCATACAGTCAAGTTTCTCTTCACCAAGGGCATTCGTGTAATCGTTTCCATCGATTGTCCACAAGCATAGAATCTTTACGATTTTAATTGCTAGAATTTTTCTTCTCCTCTACTTTTACGAACGAAAATCATCTGTCCTCGGTCTTTCAATTATACCATGTATTTTCTTTCGAATCATCCGATGTACTTGTGGCATTGCATCATACAAGTTGTCCCCAAACTAAATGTTGATAATTATGCTACAGGGGCAATATGTTTTCAGTCTTTAAGTAGCTTTGTAACCGAAAGATGATTTCTTTTGATCCCCGTTGATTTATCAATTAATCTATATGCAATTGGGCCAATAGAACACAGATTAGGGTTTGATCAAATGAAAAAATTGACAAAATACATTCCGACTTGAAAATTCACTCATAATCAAATTTCAAAGTATTACCATCGAGTTTTGGAACACCCTGTATGCGTAAATACAATGCATAATCGTTCCGAATTGCGAGTCTGTTCACGATCGTCGATCACGTTCAAAATACAAAACACATACAATACACGACCTCTCGAGTTGAGGTAACCTTCGTGTATCTTCGTATCGCATAAAAGATTCAGAGTGTTTCGAAATGTTCTTATTATTCGAAGTTTTGTGAAATATTGCACAATTTTAGACCGAGTTTCCGATCATTTCGGCAAAAATCTTCGATTTTCGTGTCGTTCTATTTGATACGAAAAAAATCAACACCATCCAACGAATGGACAATCAAATCTTTGGATGTGTCTGGTAGTTCATTTAGAAAAGATTTTTCTTTTGGTACTACATGGTTTGAAAAAATTGCGATAATATTTTATTCCCATGATACTGGATACTCAAAGTTTCAAGATTATCCACTTTGGTCTTTTTTATATCGTTCAATTTCAAAGACGAATTTTCGTTGCGTTCCCACGATACAAACTCGAGATTTGAGAGATCTGTTCGTTCGGGATTCATTTTAATTCACTGATACATCATTTGTCATCGATTATCATCCAAACTGATGGTCACCTTATTTTTGTTGCATACATTTTTCGATAGCGCAAGGCTTCGAAAATGGATTATACCGAATCGTAAACGCGAGTATACCTAGTTAGGAAAATTAAGCATAATATTGCCGACTGATCATCCACGGGTGATCAAGCAGCTCCGCTGCGAACATCGCGCGATCACAGCTTCGGTGGATGGTCAAGGAGTAACGAGTAATGATTTCCCTAACGAAGATAATCGTTCCAAAGTTCGTACATTGTGAAAATAAATTTTCGCTCGGATCGATTAGTTTCTCGTAGTCTTACATGGCGTACGTACAAAAAGGCTATCTCGTTATGACCGGTTACTTAAATGACCTTGAACTTTTATGTTACGCATATGAACCCAAAGACCTATGACAAATTTGTGCTGAAGAAAAATGCATTTGAGTGTTATCTTCACCAAGACTATCATATCTTCACTCTCGTTATGGACCGAAATTTCATCACTACGTGTATTTGAGCCAGCGATTTTTTTCTCACGCGGAAATTCCGGCTTGACCCTCATTTTTACTCTGGAGAGCACGCGCCACGACGACAGTGGCAAATTTCGGCATTAATATTCGACGAAATATTTCAAATGCTCTGCTTACCGCGGTGAGGATTGAAAATCCAAAAAGTAGTTCCAATGTTTTTCACTTACGAATGAATGTAAGAAGGCGATGAGACAGAGCAATGTGGAAAATCGAATGCCACAAAAAAATGGAAGCTTTGAAAAAAAAACATCCCCTGTGCGATAAAGTGCAAAATTCACCGATCAAAAAATATTAAAGACCCGCGAAGATTTTGTGCCGAACTACACGAAAAAAACAATGACGATACGAGCAGTTTCCATTGTATCTTACAAGCCAAATTTTCCGAGTACCGGTACACGCGTACCTCACGCTGAATGGCGCACAAAACTCGTACATAGATAGAACGACGAAAGTCTATTAAAACGAGGGTCATGGCATCACTTTCGCCGTGGAATCCGTTCACTCTCGCGCGAGACACACGCCAGGCAGTGTGCTCGAGCGCTCTGCTGAAATAAGATGCAACAAAATAATCCATGTCGTCATAAAACAGATCGAAGTTACAGCGAAAATCTTTACTT
Source organism: Heteropelma amictum (assembly GCA_959613375.1). NCBI lineage: Eukaryota > Metazoa > Arthropoda > Insecta > Hymenoptera > Ichneumonidae > Heteropelma > Heteropelma amictum. The sequence goes on from OY390721.1 coordinate 17,379,087, forward strand.
AAAAAATTCGCGTTTAAATTCGGTTATTAGTGCTTCTACGTAGTGTCGAAACGAGTACATAATCGCAATTGACCTACGGTCAATGACCTTGACTATAACGCATCGAAAGAAAGAGGCCGGTTATAACGGAATTATGCCGTGAGTGAGTCGCCCCAGTGTGTACTCAGCGTCGATACTGCACGTAAAAACATATTTACCTCGGCAACGGCCCTCTTCAACTTTACCGTCGAGGTTCTTCAAAACTTGATCTCTCGATTCGTAATCTACGTGTGATAAATAAATATTCGCATCAATAGTAATAATAATAATAATAATCTTGATAAACAATGATAAATAATGAACTCGTCGTGCGCCAGCTCGAAGCGAGTGTCGGTGAACGAACGCGGTCACGTTTACACAAATTAATGCATCAATGTTTTATCGAGGGGCAATAATAACAAGAGTGCATAATCTCTCGGTAGAAAGTCGTTGTGATAACGCGACTGAAAAAAAATTCAGGCACGAAGAGCGAAGCGCACGGACAAAGAAATCATTTTCTGTGTTTGTACGTGACGAATCAAAATCAAAGACTCGTGCGCGAAGTCCAAACTCATCACTCCTCAATCTCGTTAATTTTCCATTCGTCGTCGTGTGAAATCGCAACGCGGAGAGAAAGAGAGAGAGAGAGGGTAATATGGACGCTCGAGTTTTGATCAATGGCATTTGTTTTCTGGCGATCAATGCCTGGATCATTTATGCGCTCACCCTTCGTGGATCCGGTCTCGAAACGGTCATGTGAAAACGTGTTTACTATTGATGACTGTTTGATTTGAATTAATTCTTCCCTAAACTGGCGTATTCTTGTGTACAATCGATACGACGACCGGTCATCTTTGTCCTCGTGCCTTATCGTCGATCGCGCATCCACACGGAATATGAATACACGATCAGTGCAAACTTTGTGCCAATAAAAATCACGAACGGTATACGTAAAAAAACCAATATACAATACTGTGTATCGGAGATCGAATAAACGTTGAAAAAATCATGGATGGCCTCGTTGAAATATTCCTCTTTTGTGGCGTTCTTTACTATATATTCAATCTCAGGTAATAATCAACAATGCAAAGTATCTCGGTAATTTTCATACGAATTTTTGTCGTTCATTGTAATCCCTTTCCTCTTGTTCACACGTTGTTTTATTCTTCCCGTCGAGTTTACAACTCGAATGACAGCTAATTCCGAGTGTCATTGTGCTGATTAAAAGCAACTGTCCTTGTCGATGTATTCCGCCGATTGTTTCTAACGAATGTTAATCCGGTCTAATTATTTGTCATTGGGAATGAAAGGTGTGCTCGTGTTTGTGTGTGTACGTGCGTGGAAATTTTGACAACGGAAACTGCGGCCCTTGACGAGCGTTTAATATTTTCGATACGTATATGATTATACTCTAGCTACTCTATCGAGGCGCGAAAATATCGCGAGCTTTGAATGACGAAAAAATATTTTCCGGGCGCTTAAAGTCATCGGATATCTCCTTGTGATTCATATTCCATCCGGTGGATCAACTATATGCTCGCTACGCATCCTAGTCAAACTATAATCGCAATATCGAGGTACCATTGTCGCAATAACTATATAAATAATAAAAATGACTTTTATTCCCCACCGCAATAGAAGCATTACTGCGAGGATGAACGAATCGTACACGCGATGTACGTGAGAAATATAAGACTCCCTCGTAGACCGGTTTTTGTCCGTCTGTCTCGGCACTCGATACTCGTTTGCATGAAAAAAACCATCGATGATATCTAATAACCGTGTCAATGACAATAAAAATAGACAAAACGACATCAAACGTCTAAGGTGACTTGGCTGAGGTTTTGTTGGATGCCTCTAAATTTCTCAATGAATCAATCGTGATCGTCGCTCACATAAAAAAGTCACAGTCATTTATCAATGATAATTGTTAGGAATTTGATTGTAACTGTTTCATTCATCATCGATCCATCTTTGATGACACGAGATTTAAGTATCTTTTGTTAAAGTGCAAAATAATAATTCGCCAATCGAAACTGTGGATGTAGATTTATGGACTTGTGAATTCATTCTGTTCTGTTAGAATTAATTACGTAAATTCGAGGCGGAAGTTCCCACTGGAAGCTCAATAACAGAATCATCGATCTAGAAAAGAATTTTACAGAAAAAAAAACAATTTTGCTCGTGGGAATCACGATTGAAATTTTCAAAAAAATATACGATCGAACGAAAAGGTGAATTATTTGCAAATAGCGAAATACATTTTTTTTAGGATATTCGTCGCTCGGGCGAAATTCACGCGTCAAGGGTTACACTCGAAAATGCGTTACTAACATTTTCGGAGCTTATTTCCGGTGCAGTCTAATGAGCAAACAAGCGTCAAAGTTACAATATTTTTAGAATACCATAGTACATTTTTCAAGTACATTTTTTCATTGGGACATTCTTTTTATCCCCGAGCCGTGAAGTTTACGAGGAAAAAATGTAAAAAAAAAGATCAACGCACCAGCGTTGAATTCTACCGACACAAATTTCCAAATTTCGATTAGAAAAAAATGAACATGTCAACTTCTTTTTACGAATAATGAAGGAACTATCAATCCCTATGCAAGCGATGTGTTCAGAACGAGGGGATGCTGGTCGATGATCTTGAGATTTGCATCGTTCAACTTCAACAAAAATCGGAATTTTTGTTATTTTTCACATTGATATTTCCTGAATTTTCATGATATTTTCTTCTTTCTTTTCGGGAGCGTCATAACTTTGGAAAATTGATGAAAAATATTTGGCGGATCGTAGAATATTAACAATAAAAAAGTAGTTTATCGTACAACTCGTATCGTGAAATTAGCGAAAAAAGAAATTGTATTGGACATTTCCATCAATCGTTGTAAAACAGCGATGATCGATGGAGGTAAATATAAATTTATTTCATCGTAACGTGTTATTGCTAAGGTCGATTAGTCTTAATAAAGTCGTTTAATTCACGATGAATGCCCGACTCTCGATGCCATTGCTAGAATCACGCGAGGCCTAACAAACGGCAACACTTTGCAATTCCTTCGAGTCCACTCGGCCCCAGTCTGTATACATACACACACGCTCTCACAGATTGTTAATAGACAGGGACACAGGAGCAAACGTATATGTCAAATCGTGTTCACTCAGAATCGCTTTGAATGCTCGTGAAAACTTGTATGCATGACCCTCCTCAAACTCACCACATCCACAAGCTTCCATTCACGCGTCGACGTCTTTCTTCGCTCTCTCGAGCTCCTCACCAATCCCTTTAATCAAGTTATCACGCGAACAACGGGGAGAAAAATGTTATTTCTTCCTGCCATTTTGGAGACTGATACATCGCAAAATATCGGAAAAAAAAACCGGGCTCGAAGCTTTTGTCAAAATTTTCGAAAATCATTTCACTTGTCTCGTAATTTCTACAGACTGCCCGAAATTTCTTTCACTCTTACGGCTTGATTGCATACAATTCCGCTTATTCGACCGTACTAATAATAATATGTTGTTAATATTATTATTATTGTTTACTATGACGCTTTAGCATACATATACTCATCGACGATTAAATTAATCATTGTCCCATGATTTCCTGGTAAACTAATGGTTGCAAAGTACGCAAAGTCGATTTTTAATCGCGATTCAACACTCTGTGATTTATTGTCTACGTGTCTATTGTTTATCATCAATACGAATAACGAGCGGTTGTGGAACATCGACGATATCGCGTTGAAATAACGCTTCATCAAAGTTGCGTTATGCTCTGTGAACTCCAAAGTTCAGAGGGTCATATGTGGCGTGAATCAGTGTCAATTTCTAAAGCCAATTATTTCATTACAACATTGTACATCTGCACATGAGATATTTGTACAAAATCAACTTGAGCGATGTACCGTGTGCTATGGGGCATTTTTCGATATCGTTTAACGAGAATTTTCGTGATTTCTTCGAGTTTTCCAGCATTTGCACCAAAATTTCCTTCCTGTTTTCCTTCAATCGATACATTGTTTTGTACGTAGCCTCATTATTCTTCAACCGAAACCTTTTTATTGATGTCTTGATTTTTTTTTTTTTTTTTCAAACGATAATTCTCGTCTTCCACGTACTTGAGAGAAATTATGCCGCAGGTGTATAATTTGACACAAAGTACCTTACATCGTATGAAAATATGCATTATTCTTGTGTTTATTTCAGGGGCAATAACATGGTGGACGTTCTGTCGACACGCGTACAAGAAGTTTACGCGAAATGGGAGTCTCGAACGGACGTGATTCGCACACAAGAGCCAAACACGCCCAGACTTTCTTTCGATGGTAAGAAAGGAAAGCGAAAAAAACCAATGAAAAGAAAAAAATATTCAAGCTGCAATTAACCGATTTATAGCCTGCGACTGCATTCGCGTTCGACGTAATTTGTCCACTTCCTTATTATTATTTTCTCGCTGTCATGCTGCTTCTTTTTTTTACCAATAGGACTTCGTCGCGCTGGTCAACAAGTTCCGAGAAAACGCATACATAATCGCGAGCAGGCGAAGAAAAATCGCGAAAGTTCTCTGTACAGAATAAAAGAATCGGAGCTGATGGCACCCTCGTACACAAAGTCAACGCCATTTCTCTATCACTGCTGTAACACCTGCACACCTGCTTCCCGAGTAAGTTAACACGTTCGAGCTGAGGATATTCCTTGGTTCGTTTAAATTCAAAGTTCATTTATTCTTTTGAAGCACCATTCGATATTCGCAGCTCTCGCTGCGTTCGAAACCTCGTAACATCTTCGTCGATGCTCTAAACGGGACGGCCGAATACCTAAATGTATCTAATTATACACGGTCTCATCTTGAGACGCTGCTACGCCGGGGATTATCGTTTTTCTCCGTCTCTCTCTCTCTCTCTCTCTCTCTCTTCTTATTTCCTCTCTGAGAGTAACATTCGCGTTCTGTGCGTTTGCAAAGCTGCACTAGTAATGACGAAGAACACGGTTCGTTCCGTCGTTACGCAATAAAACACGTTCTAACTCATCGAACGTAAACCGCGAGAGTATATCCTCCATCCGTAAGAGAGGAATGCCTCGAGCCTCGAAGTAATCGGTATCGGAGAGATCTTTACGAAAAATGTCGAGTTTCAGTTTGTCAGGTTAAAAAACTGAGGTACAGTAGTTGAGTCCGTATTATCGGCTGGATGGACCGAAAATGGCGAGCTTCGTTGTTCATCTGGCACAGGATTAATTAGTCCGGTGGGTCGCGAGCTAACGCCTCGCGAGATAGATTACATAATTCATGTTACAGATAAATCTACGTATATGAGTATATGCGTAGTTAACGAAAAAAAAAATTAGATGACGGCAACGCTAGAGGTGAATTCTCGAGTCATTGAATGTCGTCGAACATAATTCTCAATGTTTATTTTCTTATATAAATTGTTCATGCGACGATGAAGCAAACACGATAGGTTGACCAACGCTGCTCAAAGTGTCGAAATTTTACTTTACACTGACCAACAAACGCTATCTCCATTCGGCTCTTATTTCCGAGGCAAATGTGATCTTGCGCTTTTTTTCCCCAAATATTATCAAAATATTACCCTATCTCGAGAAAATGCATGACGACGAGAGACGAGGTTTTTTCACGCGATGGTTGAAAATTGTCGTGGTGCAGGGATACCCGGAGAGCGTAAGTGGCCCTTATTCTCGTCATCTTGATTGATATTTTTACGTGGAAAAATAAACAGCCGAGTGGAAGATAATTAACCTCGCTGGGTATTTAAATACATTCCTTCTTATCGAATAATCTCATTATTTACCCTCTCGGAAACGAATGAACGAGTACCGTTATTTTTTTCAGAATTATCTAAATTATCCATCTCGCTTAGTTGTTTTGCAAAAGATTTCATTGACAATTATCTCAATGTTCGTTCAGGGGTCATTCGTCAGCACCGCGACGAAAGAGCATCACGCAAATGGCACCAACATACTCTTCGTTGAACCAGGAACGAGCCTGTTGTCGAAAATTTTCTATCACATTTCTCACGTCTGCAGCTTTAGAAAATTTGACTATCCGCGAGTCACTCAAGCCGTGAGTACAAGCCTTTTGAGAACAAGTTGGTGCAAGATCTTGAGACTACTTAGAATCTCAGAACGCAACAGTTTTCGTATTAAAAAGTACCTGACGAAATGTAGCTTTATCCTTTCTCGAACTTGTCGAGTGTACCGAAACCACGATCTCAAATATCTAATAGGAAAAATTAAAAGGTATTTTATAAAAACCCGTAGAATGATATATCTCAATGATATTCTTATCAACTCGCGATTGTCCAAAATTTTATTCGTTCATAAAAAATTTGACTTTCCTTCGCAATGATTGTTATTTTACAAAAAGAAAAATTACAAAACAAACAAAATGATGTACCGAAACGTCGATTCCTATCAATTTACTGCGAGCGCGTGAGGAATCTTTAACGTAATCTCGTTAGCGATCATCTTTATTGATATGCAACAGGTACTGAACGATGAAAGATTACGAGATGCTATCAAATTGACAGCACGCGAGAGCGTCGAGCAAGATGGCGTTGCAGAAGAGACGGCCATTGCGCAAACCGAGGCACGTGCGAAATCGATATTGCTGCATATGCAGAGCACGATAAGCGACACATTGCTGCGGATCACGGCATGGCTTCTGTACAAACTTTTGCCGCGGTTCATTAAATCAGCGATCGTTCAACCAACGCAAATTGACATTTTGCGAAAGGCGAACGACAGTGGCCTACCACTGGTCTTCCTTCCGCTTCACCGAAGTCACTTGGATTATATTATGATTAGTTTTATTCTGTTGAGTAACGACGTCAGAAACCCTCTTATTGCCGCTGGCGACAATCTCAAAATTCCCTTTTTCGGGTATGCCTCTTTATCGTTTCGTTCAAACTTCCAATTCCATCAGCGTTCCCTTTTCAAATAATATATACTAAATATAAATGCATTTAGATGGCTGCTGCGTGGTCTTGGAGCATTTTTTATAAAACGACGAATCGACCCGGCCCTCGGTCGTAAAGATACCCTCTATCGCGCTACACTCCATACATATCTAATGGAGAGTCTCAGAGCCGGTCATAACATTGAATTTTTCGTTGAGGGTGGCCGTACGAGAACGGGCAAACCATGTATGCCAAAAGGCGGTATTCTCAGTGTCGTTGTCGATGCCTACATCGATGGAACGATCGAAGACGCACTTTTGGTGCCAATTGCTATGAACTACGAGCGTCTCGTTGACGGTAATTTCGTCAGAGAACAGCTCGGCCAACCTAAGAAAATGGAGACTTTTCGTTCGACGATAAGTGCCATTTGGTCAACGATTATGGGAAATTATGGAATGCTCAAAGTTGATATTTGCCAACCTTTCTCTCTCAGAGTATGTCAAAATATGTTTGAAAACGAAAAACATTTCGTTCAAAGGTATTTCATACGAGCGATTCTATATTTTGTAATTCAATATTTGCGTCGTTTTGTAGGAAATGATGAAATCTTTCCAAGCGCAACAGAATAAAACGCTCGCACCGAATGCAGCATCGGACAAATCTCTGAAATATACAATGTCAAGCTCGTCGCTGTACGGCACGGATTTCGTGGACGAGGAACATCGACAACTCGTCGACAGTATCGCCAAGCACATTGTTTACGGTAAAAGCATCTTGTTATCTTCTCGTTTTCATGAATAGAATTAATGAAAAATAATCAATATCCATTATCACCTCGTCATATTATCGATGCTTTGAACCTCGTTCGATCGAAGATTGCTCAAAATCAACGCCAATCATGTCCACGAATGTCGTGGCTTTCTTGCTACTCAACAAATTCCGAGACGGTTGTACTTTGGAAAAGCTCGTCGAAGCCTTCGAGATACTCCGACAAGACCTTGAAACTGCTCACAAAGATATAGCCTATTGCGGTGAAAGTATCGACATCATCAATCACGCTGTAAGCCGATAAAATTAATTGAAAAGTAAGATAATATCAGCGATCGGACGGATTTTATTTCATCGACTTGGAATTATTTGTAGCTCGATATTTTGGGACCGGGTCTGGTGAAACAGCAGAGGCAAGAAATCACGGAAACCGTTGATGATCAAGTGCCCAAAACTCAGAGCGTCATGATGATAAGACCAGTCGCGATTTTACCCAATGTCATCGAAATGGCATATTACAGCAATACAATGATGCTTCACTATGTGATGGACAGTGTCATAGGTACGATAAGTACAAAAAGGCAGCTTTCCAAGTTACATAAACATGACAAATAAACAGTGGAGGGCTTGGCTAATTGGCGAAAGTTTACGGATTTTGGGAATTTAACATTGCGATTTTCAGAGAAAAAAAATCTCAAAGAGATATCTCAAAATCTAAAACGCTAATTATTCCTCGACGCGTGTAATAATTATTTGTTTTTTTGGTTCTCAGTGAGCGCGTTGTACGCAGCTTTGAAATCGCAGATGAATGATCCACGAGCAATCGCCGAAAACGATATAACAGTATTTCAAACTGCGCTTGTTGAGAAATCGCTCAAGTTGTGTGACATTCTCAAATATGAATTCATCTTTTGTAAGCCCTGTCAAGATTTGGAATGCGTGATTATCGATGCAATAAGAAATCTCACCGTCACCGGAATAATATCTTTGCGGCAGGTATGCTGAATTGTTTTTCTGAAATATGTCCTCGGTGCCAGAAAGCTATACGATAGATTTATTTTATCGTTGAATGCGAAAATTTGGAATTAATGATACGCGGGCGGAGTTTGATGACACGGCGATGTTCGATCATTTCCAACAACGAACGCGATTAAATTCTTTATTATCTCGCTTTGTATCAAAAATTTATTACGATCACAATTTCTTTTTTCAACTCGATCGACTGATCAATTTTCGAGTAACCTTTCCGCCGAGTACAACCATCTAACGAGATTCTATCGCGAGAATTTAGATCATACGTCATCGAGTTTTGTGTGGTCTTTGTTGCCTTCGATATCTCATCTTCTCTCGATAGCTTCTTTTGAATGATATAATTTTTCTGGTACCGGTTAGACCGAAAAGATTTGAAAAAGAGCGAGTGTACCAAAAGACGATCGCGGCAGCTATACTTTTTCTGAATTGTCGTATCCAGGAGGGTTATCTGGAGGAAGAGCTGTGGAGCCAGAGATACGCGCAAACCCTCGAAGATAGCTCCGACGAGGAGCAAAGAGTCGATAATGAAAGGCGAAAGGTCCAGTACAAACTCAATCTCGATGCGAATAGTTCGAGTCACATGGAATTTCTTCATACTATTCTGAGGCCCCTGATCGATACATACACCTTCAGCGCGTTTACGCTTCGTAAGCTTGTCGGACGTTCATTATCAGAACGAGACTTGGTCCAAGAAGTCTTGAGTGAAATTAAAACGAATTTAGATCGTGGAGTCGTCAGTTATGGTGAGTACGCCATGAATACTACGTGTTTTTCTCCGAGTGAATTGCGGAAATCTTCATTTTTCATGACCGTCTTTCAACAGGCGAGAGTTTGTGCGTCGACCCCATTAAAAATTCGTTGAAACTCTTCGAAAAGTGGAACGTGCTCGAATGTCATCCCGAAGAAAATATCAAGATCGTTTATCTGAGAGACGATTACGATAACGACGGCGCAGCCAATAAGATTTACGAGTCTATCGAGGCTTACAAGTGGACCAGAAACGTCGATTGATTTGAAACATCGCGGAAACTTGTCTTTCCTCGTGAGGACGACTATAACGAACCTGTACATAACGCAAATAGGCCAAGTTATCCAAGAGAGATGAAACATAACAGCAATGAAAAAAAAAACGATGGAAAGTAGTAGAGACGCGAAGGTCCTTTCGCGCAATGCGAATTAAACGTCTGTGATGAAGCTCGCCGAAACTTGTACGGTAGCACGAAAAGTTGAAAGCCGAATGAAAATACGTTGTTAGATCTGATTTTTAACAGACATATCATCCAGAGGTATTATGCGGAGAGTGACAAGTTGAAAGAAAAACATATCTATGCATATCTGTCCTAACGCACACGTCGAGGCCTCTGTGGACGTTTGACTTTCCGCACACAAGAGATTAATTACCTTATCACGTACTATTAGACAAGGGCTGGGACGTTATACTAATATTACAGAGATATATAATACCATTTTATAACGATAAATTACTTTTGTTATGAACTATGATGACACCCGAGAGAACAATAAACATTGTTGAAAGAAAAGGAACCTAATCATTTCGTTTTTCTTTCTTGTTGCCACAGACAGCGGTTCAATATTTTACGGTGGCGGAGATGGGATAACTCCTTCTCATTCCCATACATTTTTCACGATCGACGAACAGCGCGTCGACTTTTGTTTTTATATCACTTTCGAGATTCGAGCGTGTTTTGAGCAACTGCTGATGCTGCGCCTCGCACTCCTGTAGTTTCATGTGCATCTCGTCAATCATGGCTTTGATCGTCTGTACCTCGCCGACCATCCTGGAAAAAAGAAAACGTCGTTCACGAGTATCCTCTTTAAAACGTATCTTACGTCGCAGTTTTCTCGTCAACTCAACGTTAAACGTTGGCTGAAGCCTGAAAGGAATTCTCGTCGCAAACGAATTTCGAAGAAATAAGAACGTAAAACGTAACTTGAAGCATACTTTTAACTGCGTTAAACGACAAGATGAACGAAGTTCATTTCGAACCTGAGTTGCGCGTTATCTCTGCACAATTCAGCTTGAGGTCGATGAGTTCTCGCCTCAAAACGCGTATGAGCAACTTTCAATGCTGCGCTCTTGTCCGCTATCGCCTTTGTCAATAATTCCATAGACTTTTCCACGTGGAATATATCTTGTTGAATCTGAAGGGCGGAATTTTTGTTTTCAATGCTCGTCAAGTGATGGGATACATCTGATCATCTAACATGGCTGCGGTTTCTTTTTATCAATGAATCTTTTTGGGCTTTCAGATCGATGCTGACGAACGACAAACCTTGTGCAAGTGCAGATGAAGTTTGCTTTTAGCTTCGAGCAACTCGGCGGATCTTCTAGCGAGTGCGGTGTTCGTATTGTTCCACGCGTCCCAAATTTCTTGGGCAACCGCGCAAATCGCCGTTTCGATGTTGCTTCGAAGCCGACACGAACGATCGCGAATATTTTGCGATTTCATGATTATATCGTTGGAAGCTTCGGCCCATGATTGACCCTCGGTCACGCTTCACACATAATTTTCTATTTTTATCGCAAAAAAACCTTCGATCCGCGAACAAGTTTCGACATTTCAATTGATTACCTAGGATCGTATTTTTCAATGCCACCGTAATATTGAAGACCTTTACTGAAGTTGTTCATTTGATGGCACATCGCGTCGATTCCATGAGCAGTTTCTTTATTTCTTATGTCCAGTTCTAATTCGTTTTGAGCTGCCCTTCCGTCACTCAGCTTACGGATAATTATATTTAACGGGATTATTGTTTGTCGATCATTCATCATCATTCGCGTCGTTTTCAAAAGATTTTTTTTTCAAATTACTCTCAACCTCCGACAATGAATTTACCGTGCAATTACTTTGGGACTAATCGCCGATAACATGGCAGATATAGGGAAAAAAAATCGTCGCGTCAAAATTTTCACTTTTTCGATTTTCATTCTTCTTTTGATGAATAGTTCAAATTTTATGAAAATAATTTTTTTTCAAATTTAATTACAGTTTTTTTAATCGCGAGTTTATGATAATTGAACATTCATTTGACGCAGCGTATATTCGTCCGTATAATAGAAATTCGCTTCATTGGAAAGAAACTCACTTGATTATCACATTTGTCGGTAAAGTATTGCAATTTCTTTATAGCCTTTCTTATTATTTCAATTTCTCTGAGTAACGATTGTTCAGGTTGATCGTGCACCAATTCAGCTCCTAACACAGAGACGCAATAACGTTATTCGTTCGATTATAAAAAATATCGATTTTCACTCGATATTTCGAACCTGTTCTAAACTCCCTCTGATAAAGGCACTCTTGGGCAATGTGCAGAGGACCTTCGAGGTCCTGTATGGCTTTTTGAAGAATTCTACGACACTCTTGCATCTTTTGATTTTCTATGATCAAACGCTCAAGCTCTGCGGCTAATTCACGTTCCCAAAATGCGATATCATATATCCTACTGCCGAGCTCTCTACCAGTGTCTCTCTGTCCCTCTTTTACGCTCTCATCCCCTAATCTGCATGAACAAGTGGTGATTTGTTACATTAAAATGGAAAAATGTTCATCTCCTGTCGAAAATAACGTAAACATTCGCTGGGTTTAAGTGGGAAAGTGAATAAAAGTTTCATTCTTTTTTCATCGTACCCGGGATGATGCGGGTACGCTAATTTCTGAAATCATTATTGCCGAACGAAATTGCATGGTTCATGAATCGTCTGTGTATTAAAAAAACAGAATACCGCATCAGCCTGACGACATCTTTCCGAAGTTTTTGAGCGTAATGACGATTCGCGTCCGCCTCGTTGTAAACACGTAATTCATTCTGTGTCCATTCGTGGGGGGTGTATCTCGTGTAGAGGGCAGCACGTGCAGCGTGCCCGGGATTCCTTTCGAAGCCGGTCACAAGATTTGGATATTTCAGGGGTTCGGTAGCCATTCCTTCAGGAGTGTAACAGGGATCGACGAGCTGATTTGTTAACGGTTGGCCAGTTCTATATACAGTCAAAGGGATTACTCCGTTTCATCATCATTTGACACATAGCGGTCCGAAAAAATTGCTCTTTCGAGAAAAGAAAAAAAAAGCATGATTTTTTGTTTAATATGAGAAATATCGATACAGTGGAAGAACTTGAACGGTTTCGTAACCCATCGTTGGTCGCCATGGATGTGGTCTTGGAGTTCTGTAATACTCTCCGACTCTGTACGGTATCGATGATCCAGATACTTGTTCCATACACGGTAACACGCCTACAGTACTCCACGGTTGGAGTTGCTTGAGAGGCACGATTTGCGAGATTTATTTTGTATTATTTCACTTTTTCTTGTGTGCGCTACCGCGTAAAGTTTAACCTATTTACCGTGTACATCACAGTTTCCGTTGTCGTTCCCGATTGACCATTTGCCGCCATTTTTCTCTCGAGACGTGCTTCGTCTCGATGATTTCAATAAAAATTACGGGGGATTTTCGGGGCAACAGTTTTTTAGATATTTAGCTAATAGCAAAATTGACAACAGGGAAATTTTGAAACAGTCTAAAAATCCCGTAGCTTGTCAAAAATTTGGAAAAAGGCGTGTATTGTTTTGTTATTGAAAGTCAGGAACGTGTACACGGCGACCAGGCGCTTTGCTAATCGTCGTGTGTTTCCGCAATATAGCTGTTGTCTATATAATGTAATATACGATTTTCAATTTTTCGGCAATAAAGTATACCGTAACAATTCCGGGAGAGTATGAAAAGGTGCAGATTTTACTTTCAAGAACAAGTCGAAATCGTAAATGACGTGACAAGAATAAGGTTCGCAAATTCAATAATTCTCGAGCTGCATTTAAACTTGAATAGTTCAAGAACTGTCCGACGAAACGCTGCAGTCGCGATATATCGCATCATATGACTGTCAGGCGCGTGAGTACTTCTGCTCGCGATCCAGCCCCGCCGTTACGGGCCGTGAATCTGTTGGAGTTTTCTTCGAAGATTTTGTATAAAAAATAAGCAACGAGAATGAAAAATACGCGACACTTTTTCACCTGGGTTTTCGGTCTCGCGCTCGCGATTCAACTATCACAAACGTACGCCGATACCGATGTACTCGTTATGATGTGGGGTAGTGATGCACCGAACTCGAGTGAGCATTCCGTGAAGCCCTTCGAGAAAACTTCGCAAACAAGTTTTGAGAAAATCCTGAATACAATTATGGGCGGTTCCCTCAACCCAGTACTCCTCTTCGTCAAGGATGATCTTTGCGTCGAAGACATCAAGCACAAGGAAGTGAGTAATCATTATTTTTCCAATATCATTATGAATCTCACTCCTTAATTGTACGGGCTATTTCCGAGTGCACGCTCTTCGATGTACTGAAAAATAATTTGGCCAATTCCTCAAACATGCTTCAAATTGTTTAATGCGAGTTGCCCACTGTACACCAGAATCTTAAGCTTTATCACTCGATAATAACCATTAGTGTATATATAGCAATCTGACGAATCATTTAATCAAATATCCAATCGAATTCGTGAAGCATTTGCCAACTAATAATCATAAATTTTATTCAGTCGTTCTGTGAAAAGAAGCCTCCTAAGATCGTTACTAAAATACTCCCAATAAATAAATACAAACTACTGTAGCAAAATCAACGAAAATTTCTTGCTTCCAACTATGTACAATCGTACGATGATTTCTCATTGTTCCGTAACATCGTTTAATGTTTTCAGAGTCTCAAGACCTTGATGAACATGGGTTTGTTACTTTATCGCTCAGCTGTGAATAAGCCAGTATCCGCATTCGAGAATCTTCCATTGTATAATGTTATAACCGAGGATGAGCCAGATACACTTTCAGAGGGGCAGCTTATTGTAAAAAACATTACCGATTTAGACAGAGTTGCGACGACTTTCAAGAATATGCAGAAATCTAGTCCGAAACTCGTGGGAGTTCTCACCGGCAGATCTTGCCATTATTTGCAGTCCGACAGATCGAAAAGAGCGGTGGGTGACGAACCGACGCCTTCTCCGAACCCTCCCTTTTTTGTTAACACATCGAGAATTTTGATGTACGCAACCACCGATCCTACTTTGGCCATTTCGGAGGATGAAACTATAATCGCTGATTTAGCGAATTACACACAGGAAGGAGAAGGCACCGTTGAATCTCCGCTTCAGTTAAACTTTGAGTATACCGTTAGGAACGGAACGACATCCCACACGGTCAATATTCTTCTGCAATTTCCTGTAAGAGTCAGTGGATATCATTCACCGGAGGTGTTGTACAAACGAGGCGACGAGAATGTGACATTGAAGACAAATCCCTCTCTCGATCTTTCGTTTCCATTCAATTTTTCTTATCATTGCTCCAACAACGTTACTTTCACCAACGCGACTTTCATTCGTTTCAATATCAAGGATTTCCAAGTGCAAATCGATGCAGTCGATTTTGGTGACGCTTATGACTGCGTTGGCTTCATGTCCATACCCATATGGGCTGGAATTTTCGTCACTACCATTCTCGCGATTATCATGACTTGGGGCCTCACGATGATTATGGATATTCGCACAATGGATCGATTCGATGATCCTAAGGGTAAAACCATTACGATCTCCGCTTCCACGGAATGAAGAGAAATGTCATAATGTGTATCCCGTTATTCACGAATATGTAAATATACTCATGTAAAATTCTGTATATGTCGATGCTCCAGAGCAGCCCATCATTAGCTGCGATATACATATTTTTTCCGCTGAATATTTGCAAAACATCGTTATTTGCGTTTAAAACAACGCCACAAAAATTACAACGAAAACAACATGGAGTTTTTTGAGTACTTTTAGTGGCTCGTCTTGTAACAAAAATGACGATGTTTTTTCATTTTCAAACGGTAGCATGTTGCAAATGTCGCACAAACACCGGGGGCGATCAATGTTTCGATGTGTATTTGGAAAACAAGTGCATTTAAAAGGAAACAGAGATATTGCGCTGTTAAAAGAAAAGAAAGTCGCGTTTATCTCGTCTTAGAAGAAGCAACTATCATATGGCCAATCAGAATGAAGGTATTTCATTCCGTATTTGCAATGTCACTGCGCTCAGTATTCGCGATTGGACTAATGTAGCAAAGACGTAGCGAAGATCAGTTTCGTTTATTTTCCGACCGCACCACATCGAACCGAATAAGAATGAACATCGTGGTGACTAAATAATGTAATACAATGATGATTCAGCTCAAAGTTTACTCCGCGGCTCTGTCATCATCAAAATTCTTAACTGACAATTACCGTATGCGATGCGTTCTTGTCATCTATAATATTTAGGGATAAGCCTAGAGGGATGTAAGAGAATCCGAATTGTTCGAAGTTCGAGCGTCACCGATGTGTAACATGAAAGAATAAAGTAGTCGTCTTATCGAACTATTCACAAAATCCATTAAATCTCGCAGTCGATTGTTTCGTTTTCCCCTTTCTTTATCACAATTTGATAAAATACATAATACTACGAGCAATCTATGTAGAAAAAACATCCAAATATTGTAAAATCGGTGCGAACTGTCCCATCACTCGGGAACTTTGGCCTCGTAGAACTTGCATGCGGGAACGTCCAACCCGTGTATCACCATAAATACCATCGAATACGCTGGGAGCTTTATTTTATCTGAAATGTCCTTGATGATCGGTTTGAACGGTGGTATACCACCATTCGCAGTCAGCTTCAAAGTTTTGCCATTCATTTGTATCTCGCTGCATTAAAATATCATTGTTCAATATGACTTTCATCATTTGCACATAAACACCATGAGTCTTCAATTTATGTGTAAGTTACGGCAGCTACAAACCTTGACTGTAGTTGATCGGATGTGAGAACGTACAAATAAACATCGTCACCCTCACTTTTGGAAGATTCTACGGTCTTTAGAGAAATTATTGCCGGTAATTTGTCGAGATTCATGCCGTACACAGTTACAGCGGAAACCCGACCAACAAGAGTACTTTCCGGTGAACAGTGTGCGTATAGTCGAACTTTCGTAGAATTGCCCGTGGAAATTAATCGCAAGACTTTTTGCGAAACAAACTGTTTGTAGATAACGCTGACCCACCAATCAGGATTTGGAGTAATACTTGGTCCGATCATTGCATAATTCCCGCCAAACAGGGATTGTCTTATGACAACGTCGACACCGGATGCGGCACTGTAACCAAGTTTGTCCAGCCACAAAAATCCAGCTATGTATCTATCCGACAATTCAGGAGCACCACCACCATACGCCGTACTCGTTTCGGCTGCAATTATCAATAAAATTTTTCGTTAATAATATTGAAGATTCCCCGGTCGGAATATTTCATCTGCGTTAAACATTTTTGAAACATATTCAACGGTTGAATATTTCGATTTAAAAACACGATGATCAATCTTACAGATCCACGTTCGTATATATTGTCCTGAAGCATTGACTATATCATTTAATCCTTTGATCTGCATCGGAAGATAATCGAATGTCAAAGGATCAATAAAATCGTTGAGGCGTGCTTCTCTCCCATTTAAATAATACTGATGCCACGTCAAATAATCAGCGCTATTTCCATCACTCATCAGGAATTCTTTGGCATATATCTCTCCGTGATGATTCGCATCGCCTATATGATTCACTTCCGGCCCAACGATAATACTCGATTGAAAACCTAGCAGGTTCAAGAGACCGCGCAAGCGATAATAATCCCGGGCTAACTGTTGCGCTGTTACTCTTCGACCGAATACGTGAAAAAACGAATTTGGTTCTAAAATCATAAGATTACGATATATCATTTTATAATTCACTCTATCGAATTCAAGCGAAACGACAAATTTTAATTATACACTTTTAAATTTCGTCGACTCTATGAGCATGTTCAGGATTGTTTGTTTATGAAATTATGAGCAAGTCGAAGAATGTCATCTCCTGCTGGCTCTGTCGTATGAAATTTCAACCTCTGGAATAATTACTACATTTTTAAAAGCTCGCAATTATATTATTTTGGATGTAGGACAAGCAGTTTGAGAGTATAATTAATAAAATAATATCGCTGCTGATCACCTTCCAGCCATGACACTGTTTGCGTGTAATTCGTACAGTTCCATGGACGCTGATTCCTTGTCGGAGATCGATTTCATTGCCAAACACAAAGCAATAATACGAAAAGCATAATCAAAGGTAATGAATGAAAATAAAGGTAACTCACCATTGCCCAACTGCCAATCGAGTTGCATATCCTGACCTTTGGCGAAATTAATGATTTCCTGCGCATTGCTGACGTCCCAATTGTCATTGGGTTCTCGTATCAGTACATTAAGATCAAATATCATCCTCAGTTTCGACTTTTCAGTGAATTTGAACAGTTCCAAGAAATCATCCTCAGTGATGGTAAAGTTGCTTATATCCTGTCCATCTACGGGGCTTGTTACATTCATCCGAATACCCGGTGCGCTCTGCGTGCACAGAAAATTCACATCTCTCGTGTATTCTTGAGGATAATTGTGACAAAATTTTTTTTACAACTAATCATACGAAACAACGTTATTCTTTATATTGCCATTCTTATTCTTTCGTGCTACAAGTATAAATGAATAAGCGCTTACTGACCTCGTTGAAAAACAAACAATCGGCCAAAGTTCCGCCGAATCGAACATAAGCTGGACTCAAGTGGCTAGCCAAATTCACAAACTTCTCATCGCTAATAGGAAAACTTTTCATATCTCTCAGTAGAGAGGAATCGAGACCAAATGACAGAAATTTATCGGATGTCGTGTACAAAAGTGATTGGGACGTGTCTATAGTAAACACGTGTATTTCGGAGTGTTTGCTCACGTATCGAATGTATATTAACATCAACGGCATCCATAGTAGCATAAACACGATCGAACATACGGGCGTCTCTAGAATTTTTTAACGAGTTTACATCGGTAAACGAATACAGTATTGGAACATTCTTAGCATTATTCTCGTCGCTATCATAATTTGGAGAAATCCGAAAATTCTCGTTGAACAAATGACTTTCTTTCATTTCCGATTTTTTATTTAGGAAAATTAAATTGTGAATTTTTCAAACGAATTCTTTTAAAACAGTCGCACAAACAGCGTTTGTTATTATTGAAAAATGATATTTTTGGTTAGGAAACCCCGAAATCGTAAAATAGCAGCTGATAAAAGCCCACAAACTAATAATCTCCGTACACTCTTGTATCAGTAAAACGCATTTCAATAACATCATGAATATGCTTATTTCGCTAAAAATGTCGATACACGTCATCATCTATCTGTGAAAAATCGATCTTTGTTTCTGGCTAAAATGATTTTTTATCAGGAAAACGTACTGCCGCTGGTCCTTGTTTGGCTGAGATTTTGATATTGATTGTTCTTGTTCCATTGTTTGAAAAAATAAGCCATATTTTTGGCAACGATTCGGAAAAACTCCGGTAAATATGTTTATAGTTGTCAAAAATGGTGCTTGAACGCGAAGCTCGGGAGGCATATACTGACGTCTGACGTTTGCATTTCAACTGCACGAACTGTGTAAACAAAGAGAATGTAATGAAACAGCGCACTAAAGTGAACAAAGGTACCCACGCCCACTTGCCGCTGCAAATGCGCTTGATGCTCCATTTTTCCATGCTTTACCCATACCACATACTCATTTGTAAATTATTAGTTTTCTTCACCGGAAGATAATGGATTTTCTACGAAAGAACGCTCGATATTTACAAAAAAGTTAATTTTATTGCTAAATGTCCTAGCTTCAAACTTATATAGTTTCTCTATGTCATTCATTGTGATAAACTGTCGAGGTCTTCCTGAATACTTGTATGAACTACTGAGCAATAAGCGTCATGAAATGTCTCGGGCACACCCATACTGTTTTTTTTTGTTTCCTATGAAAATCGAACGTTAATATACCGACAATTATTGCCGAAAATTTTTCTGGCCGTTGAACTTTACGTAAGTACTTATACTTAGCTATTTTTCAAATTAATTTTTGCATACACATTGTTACAAAATGAGCATATACAGTCAAATGCCGGTACCTGGTAGTACACATTGTCAAATAGTGAAACAGAGCAATGGCCAAAATAGAGAATCCGACTCGTTGAATTTGTAAACCCGAGTTTAATGGCATTGTTATTCTTATGCAATGTAGTGTTAACAATTTTTTACAGCAGATATTTTACTATTTCATAGATTTTACAGCAGATATTTCAATGTACGCCGTAACTGTCTTTAAAAATTTATTTGAAAAAAGGAACCTTAATATTGAGAATATTGAATCTAGTTTTTTCTTGATTTTGTTGATGATTTCATCTTTGCAATACGATTTTTTCTAACGTTGACAGCGTCGGTTTTTGTCGGTATTTGCAATGTCATTATATTGTCATTTGTTCTCGTTGTTCCACTAGCTTCATCATTTTTCCGACTCGCCACGAGAGATGAATTAAATTCGTCGTTATGCGCAGTAGCCTGAATACCCGTACGATCGGAGACGAAACTATTTCCCACTGCAGCTACTCGAGTCAATGTTTTTGCATTATATTTCGTCTGAACCCCGCTGCTGGCGACTTTCGGCCTCTGAAATTTCGACGTTCCCGCACAATTTTTGTGCTTTCGTCTTCTTCTTTTTACTGCAAATGAAAAAAAGCGTAAAATCCAAACTGGCACAGTGTTTCGCTTCTTATATGCAGGAAAAAAACCCACATGTACAAACTATTTTTTCGCCATGGCGTGATGTTTCAGGATAAAATATCTTTCGAGATTTATTTCAGAAAAACTTTTATTGGGCCCACGAAATTTTTTACGACAGCGTTGGGGCTGGCAAAAACTATCCAGTTTGAAATTCCGTTATTGAATTTTTCGAGATCTCACAAAGTTTTGTTACCATTATAAATCCATATTTCTGGAATCGTTCGAAACTCCGCAATTCATTTTTTTTACAAAATTGTCAAGAAATCAAAAACTTTTTACTTTACAGATAGTTAAACGCATTGGGGACGAACTTTGTTCATAATCAACTCTATTCGTATATTTTTGCGCGTTGATATTTATAACAAGAAGAAAGGATACCGGCTGGTGGTACGTTAAAACGAGCCGTTTCCGTGCTGGAACTTGACGATTGAACAAAACCCGAACGACTTCTGTGCACAGCAGCACGGTTCCGATAAGCGACGCTGTGTCTTCTCTTACGCTTGGCCACTGTGAGATGATGACGCGAATCGCAACTGCTTAGTTCGTCTTCGGCCCAGAATTGACGATCGGTCTCGTCAGAAACAGGTGGCAGAGGAAGTGGTGGCTTTTTGTAGTGGGAAACGAGTTTTTTTTTTAACTGTCACCTGTCAGAGTGGGAAAAAGTCTTACAGCTTCACCAAAAGTTCCGAGTATGAGATTTCGTTTATCCCGTAGATTCATATGAGACATCGTAGATTCGCTTCGGGATGCATGCTGCGAAGTTGCCGAATAACCTTCTTCCTCGTCCGAGCTGCAAATCATTTTTCTCGAGTCGCCGCGAGCATAATGACCCATATCGTACTTTTGTTTTTCAATTTTTTCGTGCAAATGTATTTATTTATTTATTATTTATCATAGATTGAAACTATAAACTGGTTAATTTATATACAATTTGAGGCTTTTGTTAATTTAACGTCATTTCCAAGGTTGACTCGAATCCGACTCTTCTTTTCGTTCTTCTTTTGATTTATTGAGTAAAAAAAAAGAAGAAATAAATGAACGTCAAATTCGCACAGGTAGTCCGAAAATGTTCGCGATAAAGATCCCCCCCCCCCCCGCGCCACTACTATTCTGGAGGAAGGATGCTAGCGTCGCTAAATTTGTCATTTAATTCATCTATACATTAAATGAAAAAAACGCTTCGATCGATTCAAAGAGGCCTGTGTATACATATTGTATAGAATAACCACGGTATTTCTATACACAGATTTTAATCGTTTTCAGATTTTCTACGCTTTTTTCCTCGTGGACTGTCAGTGTCGTGCGGACTCGGTGTTATGTGACTCCTTTTTCTCTTGATGCTCGAGTCGCTAGTTTCGCTGCTACTGCTCGCAGCTGTTCGCGTCTCTCTGCGTAATTGTCCTTCCCCGGTAACTTGAACAAGAATCTGTAAAAAAAAAAAATTCAGAAATATCAAGAAGCGTTATTAAATCGTCGTTATTAAATCGTATTTGCTTCCATCGTAAGCTATGTTGCAATTGCGTTGGGAATTTATGGGAATTATCTCTTGGGAATTATCTCTCGTATTAATCTTGTCGTACCTGCATGTGTTGCAAGCATTCTTCTTGCATCGAAACTGCCATTTTGTAAACAAAAGTATCCTGTTTGTTGTACATGATGGCATTTTGAAACATTAGCATAACGTCCCGTTGAAAATGCATCGTCGAACGTATCGTTCCGTTGTCGATATTCTTCTTTATCGTCGATAGATCCATTGGCCGAAATATAACGGAATGATAGCCGGGTGCTTGATCCTCCGTTATGGGACGTAGAAATACGGAAGCGTATTTATGCGTGGCTAGTCTGTTGTAAACGAGCATCACAGCTTTTTTCCAAGCGCGATAATCAGCATTTTCCCCACTGCTTTCGTTCTCGGGCTCGCTGTCGACCGCTATGGTTTGTTTCTTGGAATATGTTTTCATTGCGCGTCCACCGCTTAATTTACTGAGTGACGATTCCTCTTCGTCAAGATCGCCAATGTCGTCGCAAATACTACCGACGGATTCGACGGTTTCCTTTTTCGAAGAAACATCACCGTCCACTGGCTTTTCATCTTCTTCCTTTTCTTCTTTCACCTCAACTTCTTCCTTCTTCGGTTCTTCGAGCTGTTTAATCAGATTATCGTTATCCCGTTCAGCTTCGACATCGGGTTTTACTTCCGGGGGAGTTGGAGTCGCGCATTTGGTCTCTTCGCAATCTTCAACTTCGAGCTTCAATGAGTCTTCGAGCTCCGTTTCTTCCTGATCCTCTTCGTCCTTTGCTTCGTCCTTTTCATGTTTTTCTGATTCCTCCGTTTCCAGAGTCTTCTCCACTTCGTCGATTACCTCTTTTCCGTCATTCTTCTTTTTTTCCCCTTCGGTAGATTCCTCTTCTGCTTCCGAAAGAATCGCCGAGTCTTCCGTTATTCCTTTCTTCTCGTTATCCGCTGTCGATGGTTTTGCAGCATCCTCGGATTCCTTCGGTTCTTCGGTTTTGGTATCTTCGCTATCAATTTTTTCCTCGGAAACTTCAGGCGTGGGACAATCCACGTCGGTGGAGCTTTCGTTAGTCGTTTCTTTCACCGTGTCCTTCGAGATCACTTCGTCTTTGAATGACTCTTGCGAATCCGAGCCATCGATTATATTCTCATTCAGCGAATATTCGTCGGTGTCCTTTTTTTTACTCGAATTACTCTGAGAACTTTCGTCGTCCTCGAGGATCATACTTATATCTTGCGACTTTTCGTTATCCTCGATACTGGGAACGTCGGTTGTCACCTCGGAACAGACGCTCGCGACTTCGGCGGAACCCTGTTCGTTTTCGTCGCCCGTTATTTTTGCAAGATTCAACTCAATCTGATCAAATTCGGTATCCTCGCTTTCCTCAATTTCCTCCGATGATTGTTTCTTCTCGATAGCGTTCTCATTCGTTTCATTCTCGATATTCGTCATTTCAGCCGTTTCAGCCACCACGGTCTCGTTGCATTCTTCTTCGGTCTGTTGATTATTTGATTCATCCTCTATCGACTCAATTTTTGATTCTTTTTCCACAATCATTGCTTCCTCCTCGGGTACCTTCGTCTCTTCTTCAGCTTTTTCATCTTCGTTCGCGTCGTTGGTTGCGCTCGATTCTTCTTCGATCGTTATATTTTCAGGTTCCACAGATTTTTCTACTTCAACGGGAGTTTTATCCTCCATTTTTGTACTCTGCTCAATTTCGTCTGCCACTTTCTTTTCTTCTTCCTCCACCTGTTCGTTGTTCTTCTCCTCCTTCTGTATCGATTCTTCTGCGATGACCGGCATTACGACAGCTTTTGGTTCAACCGCTTCGATAGCAACGGTACCGATAATTTCAGCGATACTCGATGTACTCTGATCGATCTCTTCGATCGCCATCTCACTCTGCGGGGAATTTGACAGAGAAACGGGCTCGTCGACGTCTCTCGGTTCCGGACGTTCCGGAGCGACGACTTTTTCAACCTCGGGAACTGGCAATTTTTCTGCGACCGGCACAACTTCCGGGATGATTTTCATCGAAGTATTTTGGGGGCTGGCAGTTATTTCTTCCTTTATCAGTTCTTCAAGATCACCGATAATCTCATTTATCTCATCCTTGTTGATCACGTCGGCCATCATATCTTTGCTAATGACATCATCCGCTTGATCGATAATTTCTACCATCGCCTCGTGTGCCGAAGTATTCGCACTGATCATCGATGTCCTCACTTCCGGCGTCTCATTTATCACCGGTATTTGTTTGACCACGTGACTCTGAATGTGAATTTCCGGTCTCGCCATGTGCTGCTGAACGTTCGAAGCAGCCTGTTGCAAAGAAGCCAGAGAACCTCTCTGCAAATTCGCTGGTAATTCGAGAAGCATCGATAAAGTGGGCGCTTCTACGGACGGTCGCTCAGGTGCGGTGTTTGTTATGACGGTAGAAACGAGTTGATGCAATTGAGGCGGTATACTCGTGGATATTTGCGTGGTCGGTACTTTAGGGCTCGATCCCAAAAGACTGGCTATCGTAGGTGAGCTCACTTGAGCCGATGATGTGGGAGTTTGCATTTGTATTGTGGGACTCGGTGATTTTAAAAGGCTTGTCAACAGAGGTGATCTGCCGCCACGATTTTTCTTCTCCTCTTCGTCAATCGTCGAATCACTCGCCTCCTGCAGTTCACTAGTAGCTTCTAACGTTTTACGTGGAGAAGCGAGTGTAATCATCTGCGGCGCTGGCTGAATTTCTTGCTTCTGTTGGCGCTTAGCTAACCATGCTGCGTGAGCGCGAGCTTTTTGTTCTTGGTCTCGCTCTTCTTGTTCGATAGCCAGCCACATTTTCTGCAATTTCTCCTCCGTTATTGTACCGGATCTCAATGAATTAACTTCTGCCTTCAGTTGCTGATATTCGTCTCGTTGAAACGCAAGTATTTGTCCAAGCTCCGCTATTCTCTCTTGCGTCAGTCTTCTCACTATGGATTCGCCCGTTGTCTCGCTGCTCTCTCGTTTCTTGCGCTTCGGAGCATCTGCATTTTCTATCAATATTGTATACTGCATGGCGCAAGATTTTTGTGAAAACCAATCCGGCGGTCTCAGAGCTTCTTTCTCTGCGAATGGTTTTAACGATCTTGATACTCCGATCCAGTTTTGATCACCGGATTTTAACACACTCGACGCTAGACACAGTTGCTCTCTCGTGCTCCAAGTATCGTATGGTACCCGCTTTAATTTGCTCCCTACAAGTTATAATCGAAAATTTTAACATGCGACATATTGTTACTTTGTTCATTTTAGTTTTACTGAGAAAAAACAAATTATATAAAATTCTCCTCGGAAGTAACATGATATTCTTTTCTGCATATCATTTTCGCCGAGTATAATTTTGGACTTATCGGAAGTTGATTTGAAATATATTTATTTCTCTATCTAGATCGACTACGACAACTTTTCAATGAAACCATAGATATATGAGAGCTTTAACGGCGAGAAAAAATATGTGTAAGAATATGTAATGAAAATGAGCGGTATAGTAAACAAAATATTTGGAAACAATTTAACCTCAAATTACTCTGATGTTTACTTCAACGAAATTAATTAAAACATTATTACATTTATCAATTGAATTGTACTCACGATCTTGAATCGACGCCATAGTATGATGAAAACTCCGTAAATAGGGTTAGAGTTATTGTTTGTACACAAAAATAATCGGATGTTTATTTCTAAACGATTCGGAAACTAACTACAGAGCTGACAGAGCCGATGCTGTGTGTGAACGTGTGAAGTGTGAAGAGTTGCGAGAGCCTTATATATGTACACTGATAATATATGTATGCATGCATCGCTGTGTGGGTTGTATGTCATATATTGCGCGTCGAGTGCGGAGCGGGATATTATGAAAAATTTGTTTCATAGTCTGTTTTTTGAGCTAGATCATTAGCAGATCTACCGAAAGAGGGCAGGTATCTACACGTCGACCAAACAAACGCATGAACCGTGATCATAACAAATATATTATTATTTTTAACTCAAATTCTAATTATTCACAAATATAAAGCGATTAATTCGCATCAAAGATGAAAATGAACGCAAACATTAACGCACATAATATGTAATTAGTAACAATGCAAAAATCAATGGCCTTCTATTTTTCTTTTTCATTTTTTGTCTTTGACATAACGCACGACGAATAAACGGAGGGTTATTTGTAAATTGAAGGGCTACGAAAAATGGAAATCACACGTATCATAAAGTGGAATAATTTCTCTTCTCAAACGCGCGATGCAATTTTTTTTTCCACCAATTATGATTTATTCTCGTATACGGCACCAACCGTATGGTTAATTCGATCGTTGTATTATTACGCGTGTATTTAATGATTGGTGATCCTATAAATATGGCGGGAGGAAAAATGTGGCGCGCATGATGAGGTACGGCGGTTGTTGGAATCACACGACTCCAATATGGCGAATGTGAGGGACAGTGATACGTCGTTGTGGCTTCATAACAAGTTAGGAACATCAAACGACAGCTGGACAGGTAGTTCAATTTGTTCGCAACTTAATGCCGAAGTATTACGGAATATCAAGGATTGTTTTCCCGATCTTCAGACTCAAGTCAAGCTTAAATTACTGCTATCTTTCTTTCACATACCAAGACGGAATGTCGAGGAGGTAAGCAAGACTGTTTTTCGCGATTTTCGTATTTATCTATTCATTCCACGTTCTGATAATGTATTATAGTATTACGCATAGTCCACTTTAATTATTCACTTATAGTACATGATAGAAAATAACAATAAATTCATTATTACTCCATAATTAACCTCGGAATAACAGTATTTCATCTTGATTGTTGACAACGCCACCTACTTATGTGGATATGCTCATTTTGTTTGAATCAATGTTTTTTGAACGAGGTTTTTCTTGTGCTCACTCAATTTTACTCCAAACTTCACTGTTTCTCAAAGTTACAAATTTTCATGCAAAGTTTCTAAAAACTTGATATTAGACGTTCTCGTGTTGAAAAAAAATCATTTATTTACCTCATTTCGAGAGAATGTAATATAGCTTATGTTATCCAAAAAATAGACCATTGTGTTGTTGTGCTTGCCTAAGAATGAGATGCCGCTCGAAAACGAAAAAAAACCAAAAAGGGTTATTTCTGTAGGATTCAAAAGCCTTGTACACCCGATAAATGTGGAATATTTTAGTGGCGCGCAGAATTGGAGGAGATCATCGAGGTTGCATCACTGGACAGCGAACTGTGGGTTTCCATGTTATCCGAAGCGATGAAAACTTTTCCGTCCACCGGCTCTTTGAACACGGATATCACCGATCTTGATGAACACAGACCAATTTTTGGGGAACTCGTTAACGATCTGAGGAAACTCTTGAAAAAACAGAATGATCCAGCCATGCTTCCATTAGAATGTCATTATCTGAATAAAACGGCACTTACCTCTGTAGTCGGACAACAGCCAGCACCTACTAAACACTTTACGCTGAAAAGAAAACCGAAAAGCGCCGCTCTAAGAGCGGAATTGCTGCAAAAGAGTATCGACGCGGCTAGCAATTTGAAGAAAAATACAACCCCGACTGTGCCCGTTAGGAGCAGAGGAATGCCAAGAAAGATGACCGATACGAGTAAGGAAAACTATTCAGCTCTGTGCCATTTCCAGAAGAGTCGAAATTCAAAAAACCTGCCAAAGATTGTGCGAATGATCTCAAAACACATTTATAATTATTTCTCATTATTCAGCGCCCTTGAAGGGCATCCCTAGCAGAGTACCGACCAGCGGATTCAGATCTCCCGCGCTTACACCTTCGTCATTGTCAACGAGAACTCCTATAAGCAGTCGAATACGCAAAGACGGTGGTATAAAGCTTCTGGACATTAACGAACAACCTTTGGGTTATGCGCAAGCGAAGAAGCGAAAGCGCATGATGGAACTAGAAGAACAGCAGAAAAAAGTTGCCGAAGCTCAAGCTGCCGCGGCAGCTGCCGCGACAACCGTTCCTCCCGCCGCAGAAGCTCCTACGACACCGGAATACGCGCAGGGTCTTGCTCCGATAAATCCACCGGCTACTACGGTCGCAGCAGGAACAACCGCACCGACATATGCACCTGCAAGTACCGCAACACCGATTCCCTCAGTCGTTACACCACAAACTCGTAAGTTTGTTATTCGTTTGCATGCCTGTTGCGTGAAGTTTGTCAATATTCTAAATTTCAAGCTGCTTTCATTAATCATTTTTCTAAACAGCGACTACTCCGACCACGCCGACAACACCGAGCACGACAACGCCACTGGCGAGTCCAGCGGCTACCACTCCCGCTGAGAGTGCCCCGGTCGGAGTACAGACTGTACGGCCGGCTCAAACGGTCACGCAAATTCGCATACAACCGACGGCTCAACCACCGAATGCTGCTGCCAACACGCGGAAAGGATTATCCCTTACGGTAATCAGTAATAAGCTATTTCCGTCCTTTCGGTCTTACTCCAGATGCAATATGTGAAAAAGAATTTTCGAGAAAATGTACTTATAAATTTTGATGCAAGACTCTCGTCATTTTGATACTCGTTTTAGCGTGAACAAATGCTCGAAGCTCAAGAGATGTTCAGAACGGCGAATAAAGTCACCAGGCCGGAAAAGGCACTCATTCTTGGATTTATGGCCGGATCAAGAGGTAAACTCGATGTCTTTGGATTTATTACCGAGGTCAATTCAAATTGATCGAGACTCTGAAATATCATGATTTTCAACTTTAGACAATCCGTGTCCAAAATTGGGCAATATCGTAACGGTAATGCTCTCGGAGAATGTCGAGGACGTTGTCCAAGCGGATGGTACAACGGTTCCGATGCTCGTCGAAACTCATTTCCAGATGAATTATACGAACGGCGAATGGAAGAGGATAAAGAAAAACCGACGGATAGTAACAGAGGAGACATCTACGGCAACGGCGGCGCCCAACGCAACTGTCGCACCATCAACTAATTCAGCGCCTAACGCCACTGCAACGGCTTCCAACTGAACGTGACAAATTTTTATTTTCGTTACATCGGTTTATACCCCCACCTCCCATCTATCTCTTTTTCGCTCCCTCTCCGTCAAGTTTAGCTCGTAGATTTTCGCGAGAAACAACGATAATTTCTGTTTCCTTTCTGTTTCTCGTAACAACGTCGTCCGAGCAACGAACTCTTCATAAAGACATCACATTGCGAACAAATTTCTTTCCTTGCTTTTTTAACGGCCGATTGAAGTAAAACGCCGATTGACCATGAATACGCTTTCGAATATTGCGGGTTTGTTGTGTAAAAGTGTAGATAAAAAATAACAATTAAAGCAAAGATAAACGATAATTTGAAAAATTCGTTTAAAAATGTCTGAATCTGATCATGCACGAAGATTAACGATTTTGTAAAAGACTGCCGCGAAAAATCATCGATCGATGATGGAAAGAAAATTTCAAATGACGCTTGTATCGGATCTCTAAGGCAGATCGAGAGGTAATTTTTTAAGGATCTCTTTTTGGGTCTGTCGTTGCGAAAAAATAAATAGATTTGAACATAAGATGGAAAAATAAGACCCTATAAGATTGTTATTTGAATAAAGTATAAATATATTGATTATCCAGTGGTGATTTCGTTGTATATTACATTATTTCGTAAAGCTACATTGAGATTTAATTGATGAATAAAAACGTAAAAAACAAGGACGCTGAAAGTGCGACGAATGTCGGGGAATGTGATCCGGCTTTGGAACTCCAAAAACCGGAAAAACCGGAACCTGAAAATAGAAATTGAGAGTCAAGAAGTATTTGCTCGAGTTCGTCTATTTTCTAAATTTCTAAAAAGCGCGGAAACAGATTGTTATACTTTTTTCGTTCGGATCACGGGTTCCGCATTGTCTGTAGCCCAATTTTGACTTTCGTTTGGTCCAAATGTATCCCGGAATACCGAGGCTCGGTACATCGAGACGGCCCGTGGACATTAGTTTACTAAAATCTTGTTCCAGTCGGCTAGCAATGGGACCTATAATTACGAAAAAAAACAACAAAAAAACAATTAAGGAATCAATTTCGCTCTGTGTGGTTTTGTGATCTTTGTTTAAGCGCGTAATTCGAGTAATGCACGTTGAACATTCTGTTGTATGAAAAGCTTAAACACAAGTTCATATTTTTGCTTTTCGAAATATCATTTCGACCATCCGGAACTATCTGAATTGAGGAAAAAATGAATCTCGCACTGATTTTTCCATGAAGATCAACTATTTTTTACCTCTAAAGTGTAACAAAAATTGTATACATCCTCCATTGTGAAGAGTTTTTGTCTTGCGACTATCAATCGACAACATCCATTCGGGAATTCCCATAACGCGCTGTACGTCTTCGAGAAATTGAGCTCTGGAAGGTTATTTCTTTGTGACAATTAATCGTAGTAGAAAATTAACGATTGGCTAATTACTCATCTAATGTCGACTCACGTTACGAATCTCGGTGGTCTTCGGATGTTTGCATATTTAACGATGTCATAATCAGGCTCGATGTTCGCACAAGCGAATCTCTGAGATCCAAAATTTTGGTCCAATATAACGATAGATTTACCGAGAGCCGAGACTGTACCTTCGAGAGGGAGATTCGCATCGACGAAGACTTTTCTTTCGAGTCCAAGATCTATAGGACCCAAACGAGCTGAAAGATCGCCCACGTAACAGCGCAGAGGTAAATCTGGACCGCATTCCCGCCTGTAAAGATCTTCCTGGAAACAGGAGTATCCACCAAAATGCGCAAAACAATGAGTAGAACAGGCCGACGTAAACTTTTCACAATTTTTCAAATTCCAATCTCAAAATTGACGATCGGAGTGAAAACGCTGCGACGATCCTGAAATTGAGCTCCGAATTCGTCGAGACAGAATTGTGCATTGTGATAAAATACGAATTTATCCTAGAACGGATAACTGACGATTTTGAATCTGTGATTTGAAAGTGTATGATTTTATTTGCTCTTTGCGGAAACTTGATGAATCCTCGGGGCTCAACAGTAACTGTACGAATAACCGTTACGAAAATCATGCATTATTCTATACCGTACGTTCGTGCGGCGGGCTTATTCGATTCTTGTTTCAACAGTTTTACACGCAGTTTTCGTTATGAATGATCCTCTTTTCTACATACTCATCTTAATTGTTTTGTAATAAATGGGTGAAGGCGTAAAAGTTGCGTAAATTTTTCAAATAAAACGAAGGTATATTGTTTGGAAAAAAAGGATGGCTGTTAATTTCATTTCTCACGTTTAAGGGATCGGCAAGCTGCGTGTAATATGGATTCCACATGTATCCACCGGCAACGCATCGAGTATCTTTCACCTGAACAGTCGCATCGACGCCAACCGGATTCACGTATATAGCCCAGTTGTGATTTCTCGTCTGAAAGAGTCGTTGATACATCCGAGTCCAACTCCAACGATAGTGGCATTTGAAGCAAATTCTTGAAACGATGCCAACGAGTGTTTA
The DNA here is from genome assembly GCA_959613375.1 of Heteropelma amictum. Taxonomy (NCBI): domain Eukaryota; kingdom Metazoa; phylum Arthropoda; class Insecta; order Hymenoptera; family Ichneumonidae; genus Heteropelma; species Heteropelma amictum. Next base: position 17,410,554 of record OY390721.1, read on the forward strand.
TTGCATATACTCACGACATTTCGATCGTGATTTCCCGGGTGACGAAGCTTCACCTCGATAACAGTTTCGCTCTGACTGTTGTCCTTGTATATCAGTTGAGTCTAAAATATAAAAGCAAAATGAGCGTAAAGAACGACAACGTCACAGGTATGTAGCAACATGAGTCGCTATTTAGACTTTTTGAAATATCTCATCGATTCTCTCTTTACCATTTTTATATACCCATATGCAAATCCGTTTGGATGATGGAATGAAGCTATGGCTCGGAGTTCCCGAGCTTCCGACGGCGCGTAACCCCGCTCGATCGTTGAACATGCCCATCTGTATTTCATCAATTTTAAATTTCATTGCGATTATCCAGAGATTCTATTTGTAACCTGACGCTGGTGCGGTGGAAAAATGAGAAAGGTGAGCTGATAATTGCGACTCGAAACGGTGAAAAATTCATGTAAAATCGAGTCGAACGTTTATATCCATCTTTTAAAATTATTCCTAATATCTTTATACTCTCATGAGGGAAAAGTGATAAAATTTCTTAAAATTGCAATCCTTTAGATGGTCGATGGATGATGGATGGTATGGAAATACCTCAAGTCCTTGTGCTTCTTGTGAACGACGATACTTCGGCCCAGAATGCTTCTCGGTCCAAACAGCGGTAATTCGGTGTCGTTCTGCGTCGTCGTGTATCTCTTTCTGTTATCCAGAGTCCCGAATTTTCCACTCAAATCTCCCATCTGATACTGATCGGTCGTACCTTCGCCGGGTTTCGGTGAGGTATCATAGCTTACGTTTCGCGGATCGTAACGACCGTACAGGGTGGTCGATTCGCACGGAAATTCCAGGTCCAATTCAACCGGTGTCTCGAAAAGCATGATTCACGTATTAATGAATGAAAAGTGAAATTCCGTAAACGAAAATCGTAGAGCATTTCAGTGGAAAAAATCGGTCATGAGACAAGTATAAACATGTACCATATGTACATGATATGCACTAGTTATTCCGTTTAATCCTTCCAGCATCGTTTCCATATCGGTCACATCGTACTCGGTTTGTTGAATGAATTCGAATTTTCCTCTCAGCGTAATATCATCCCCATTCCCAAACCAATCTTTCGCTACTGCTTTTCTCCTGTAAATTCTGCTAATTCTGAAACGATAATTCATTCATTAATATAATTTTCTTCTCATTTCAGCGATTGAACGGACATTTTTCATGGCGATGCCGATGCGAGAGTATCACCCAGGTCATCGGGATAAAATCGCGATGTAGAAAAAAACGTACAAAAACGGAATCTCTCAAGGATATTCCTAACGAACAAAATTGCGATAATCTGCAAGTTGAATGAAAAGTGAGAGAAAAAGAAGACCACATATTTACATGGAACATGCAAGCCTCTCTCCTCTCGCGACGGGTCCATGATCGTCGTAAAGAACGAAACTCTTGCCGATGATACTATGCGGTCCAGAGAGAGGCAGTGCCGTATCAGTAAATAACTTCCGAGTCAAACGAAGACCGTCGCGTTTTTGTCCAGCTATCGAGAGGCTTCCGTGTCTCGTCAAATCGCCAACGCGACACAGATCGGCTCTGTTCGCCGTGCAGCGTTCCGGACGATTTGGATCCCACTCGACCTTTTGCGGTAACACGGGAAACACAAGAAAAAGTCTCGCTTCGTACGTTTTCACACGCGTTATATACGGATTACAAAAGAGAGCGCAAGTTCATACGGCGAACCTTGTGCGGATTGTAAGGATTTCCGGTGCTGAGACATCTTCCTGTCCAATTGTAGAAATCTTTTCCCGGAGCATGATCGTGAAGCATCCATCTAGGCGAGAAAAGGTCGGGCCATTTTACGTCACGAAAAAACTAAAACATCCATCCGTTCCATGTCTGCTCTCCGCGTGATTAATAACGATGTAAAAAGTTTCAAACGACGATTATATTCGTCATACCTGTGCTCGGCCGAATTATTCAAAGCAGCGCCATCGGCATGAACGAGATTTTCGATTATGATCGTCGTATCCGAATCGGGCTCGTTCTGAGGCTGACGAAAGAGAACTCTGCCGACTATCGGATATCGAAAAATTGCTTGAGCCGTTATCAAAGGCATCTGACCTGCATTCTGTGGTAATTGATGAGCCATTGTTCCACATACCCAGGGTATTGTACTTTTGTGGTCAGTCTCGTTGAGTCTGTAAAGCGAAGAGAAAAATGTTGACATTTGCACCTGACGTGTTTTATACTCGTACAAATTTTCATGAATATTTTCAGTATTTTGTAATATATTTATTTCAACAAACGTCGGAGAAGAAGTGTCCTTCCATCCGGGGAATTAACTTTGTGTGACAATGTAGAATATAACGAAACGGGCATGCATATTTTGAATTTGCAGTTTTTGTGTTTTACACGTGCTCGGTATACTATGTGTTTCTTCAAAATTCAGTAAAAATGTTTCGAGCGATTCGCGACACGCAAATGGACAAACTAAGCCGTGACTTCCTCCGGGGTAATAAGGGTGGAAAACGTTCTTGAATTTAACTACGAATTGTGTGGTATTTTTTGTTGTTAATACTTGTGTAAAACGAGAGATCGATGAACGACGCTGTTAACTCCCGATAGTGGCAAATACAAATCCCAGTATATACCGGCCAATTGAGCACTTCCTGGCAAAATATCGTTTCGAGAGGATCCTGCTTTTCGCCCTTGAAGTTTTCCCGAAATGTCTCCAATTGCATATTGATCCTGGGTGCCTAGTCCTATTTTCGAAATTGGAGTAATACGAGTAACGAAATTTTCAATATGATGAGATCGAGAGGGTCGATCAGAGGTCGATTATTTACACGCATATTCCGTTATTAATATTCGAGATGGCAATCACGATGCTCGAGGTGGTATTTCATCGTTTGGAAGCGTTCTTTTTCAACAAACATACGGGTTTCGTTCAACACCGAAATTCTTTCGTGGGAACTTTTTCCAAACGAAGATTTATAGAAATTAAAGCGGTGAATTTAGATCTCGTTTCTTCCCTCGTGGGATTCTGAAGTTCGATGAAACCCACGAGAGAGAAAAACGGATATGCGAATGCCGTTATCTCATTACCAGCAGGCGGAGTTGTCCCGATATCCAGTTTGGTAGGATTGTACATGTCCTTGGCTGTCGAACATGTTTCTTGATCGCCATTTTGATGAATAAAGTTCAACGGGTCACGTGGTAGTTCGTGAATTCTGTACGCGGCGATTTTCGTCGCGTAACGAAGTCGCGTCTCAAGGTCATTGACGGTGTTTAATGAAACGTTAACCCACGTTGGATCATAACGTGTTTCCTGCCATAGGGTCACTTCACCTTTGATGCCCCGTGAATTAATGAGAGTTCTAAAATAAATCAGGTAAAGAAGAGACGGTCGATTTTGGCAAGTTGAAAATGAATTCATACGATGAAATCGAAATCAAATTTACTTTGCCAACAAAGTCCCTCTGGTTTTGATTTTTGCGCAGGCGAGAAACGAGTCTGTGTGTGTCGGATGAAATATAACGAGATAAAGAGAACGATGAGATCCGAGAAGATCCGGCGGTAGGAACAAGATTAAAGAATCTCTGTACGATGTTTTGAAACTTTTCTTCGTATCTACAGCCACTTTGATTTTTCCCAAACGCTCATCGAGGTCACCGATCGAATTTCCCATCCCCGCGTTGTTGGGATCGAAAACCGTCTGCAGAATGTTGCAGTCGTTTTTCTCTATGAAAAAAAAAGCAAAATAGCGATTCAGCCGAAGGTCTAGAGAAAAAGCTTGATTAGAGGGAAAATATTGATCTCTTATAGAAACTCGTTGTTTTTGGTAGTATGGGGTGAATATTTTTGTTTCTTTGACGATATTTATTTGTTTATTACCCTTGCCCGAGTCAAATACATCGGTAACGTATATTTTCCAATTGTGCTCCGTGAAATCGACGCTGTGAAGGACATTTTGCTTCGATATGTGATGTAGATCGGCATACATTATCGTATCCGCTGTTGAATCGCCTGCGTATCCTCCCAACCATCTGAACCAGACGCTCCCAGCTATGGGACCGTGAAACCGAGCTTCGGCATTTTTTTCTGCTTTTTTTTCAAGAACCTGTGAATGATTAGTGGCCACTTTCATTATTTTGGTACTCATTTCTCAGTTAAAAATGGTAAATGCCCGTGAAAATTTTATTATTAGACGATAATTATTATACAGTAAAAAGTGTGTATAAATTGGTTTATTTTACCGTTATAGAGGCGCAAATTCTTCGAGAAGAATAAGTATCAACAAGGAGTAATCCTTTGCCCCACAAACCCTTACTTCCGGTTAAATTGAGACCGGAAACTTCGACCACGCTCGTTTCATTTCCAGGCATTACCAGTGGACCAACTAGTTCCGTTAAATCGATAATACTGAAATGAAAAAAGAATGTTCGTAAGTTTAGGAAAAAATTCTGCTACACACAGAGGTAAAACTAACTCTTCGGAAGAAATAATGTATCACGGATTCGACGTAATAAACTATTTTTTCGACTTTCCAGGGCAATCCTTTCTCGGGTTCCCCTAAGTAGAGGTAAATTTTGAAAAACCGTACATTTTTTTAACGTCAACATTACGAGAGAAATCAAGACAAATACATCGACATTCGTACTTTGACATTTCGTGACACCCTTGTGACAAGTGTCTATTCGAAAAATTTGTCGCAAAACTAGAACATATAGTGCTAGAACAAAGTCAAACGATTTGAAATTAAATTATACGTCACAACGTTTAAAATGTTTATTTGCACATTGATGTAATAATTTACGTTTCACCGAGATGACGATCATCGCATCGATCTTCCGCGTTGGTGTAATCAACCGGAAATCTCGTTACCGTCCAGAGCCATTGTTGATCCGGATATTGGAGCGTCGTCTCGAGGCCCAAACGAATTTTAACGGAATTTTCGCTTCTTTTTTCAAATCGAAATTCACCGTGGAGCCCGCCCGATGATATGTACGCTGCCAATCTTAAGGCACTTCCCGAAGAAACTGCAACGCGTAATTTTTTATCGATTCAATTTTGTATTTATTTTATTCTGTCGTCGCTAATTGCAAGGGGAGACGCAACATTTTTCCGATATTTTTCGTTGCGATATTATACCGCAATCTGGTGCATTCGGTGCATGAAAAATCAAGGGAATGACGTTGTTAAAGTGACGTTTGACTTACCGGAAAGAAGAAAAAGAAAAAGCCATTGCATCCTATTTGCACTCGAGTGGACACAATTTAACAGAATTTTTCGTTTCGATGTCTCCGTAAATGACAAAACAGTCGAGCAAAGCAAGGAAAAGTCAGGAAGGAACCGAGAACACACGCTCTCTCTGTCCAGAAGGTATTTCTTAGTCAGGCAACGTAGGTAGTACTTTCTTACTTCTCAGGCCCACCTCGAGAAATAAATTTGCTCGTGGTGGGAGTGACACGATTCGGCCTGTTGAGTTTGGAGTGGGGAAAACCACCAGACGTGTTCAAAGATTGTATTCGACCAGCTAGCCCGATATAATATATTTCCAAAATATTGAATCATTTAAAAGATTATTGACGAAAGATCCACGGGAATAAAACTAAAAAGTAAAATATGGTGCTTTTTTTCGTAAAAGCTCAACTCCCCGTCTTGTTTATTTATCCACCGATTCATAGATTTCCTCTCGTGTTTCCAGATTTCTATTAACAACTAGGGATTGCAGCGCTCCATCTTGAATTAAGCATAGACCCCTACAGAACACATTATAATTCGGCATAAGTAGCAAATGGTGAAAAGCAAGAAATTTTTAGATTCAAAAATGAAGTACAAACAATAATGATTAATAAATCATAAATAATCTTCATAAAATGCATTGCCTAAAATACTCAAAATTTTGTTTCAATAAGCCGTCTTTGTATCACAAATATGTAGTTCAATAAACAATTGCAATTTTACATAAAAAAATGTTTTACATAAAAAATTTACTTTGAAGGAAAACGTTTCTCGCGAGATCGTCTCATCGAAGAGTCATTTCTTGTAAATTTTATAAAACATTTTGAAAAAATTTTCCGAAAACAAACCATGAAGCAACTCGTTTAGAGTTGTTTTCTTTATTCGTGGTTTATTTTTAATGCAATTGTGGGTTGTTCTTTCATCTAGCACCACATTAAAGTAAAACTCTTTCCGCGAGATTGTGTGATCGAAGAGTCATTACTTGTAAATTCTATATAAAAAACTGAACAAAAATTTCCGAAAACCGGAAATGAAGCAACTTGCTCAGAGTCGCTTCCTCTGCGCGTGGTTAAATTTTCATGGAGTTGACGATCGTTCCTCTCATCCGCCGATCGAACGCTGGACCGGAAGCTGTGCTGAAAAATCTGAAACTAAATTGCCGAAAACCGGAGATGAAGCTACTTGGTCAGAGTCGCTTCCTCTGCGCGTGGTTAAATTTTCATGGAGTTGTCGATCGTTCCTCTCATCCGCCATCGAACGCTGGACCGGAGCTGTGCTGAAAAATCTGAAACTAAATTTCCGAAAACCGGAGATGAAGCAACTTGGTCAGAGTCGCTTCCTCCGCGCGTGGTTGAATTTTCATGGAGTTGTCGATCGTTCCTCTCATCCGCCGATCGAACGCTGGACCGGAAGTTGCCTCTGAAAAGTCTGAAACTAAATTTCCGACAACCGGACACGAAGCAACTTGCTCAAAGTCGCTTCCTCTGCGCGTGGTTAAATTTTCATTGAGTTGTCGATTGTTCCTCTCATCCGCCGATTGAACGCTGGACCAGAATCTGGGAAAAATCTGAAACTAAATTTCCGAAAACCGGAAATGAAGCAACTTGCTCAGAGTCACTTCCTCTGCGCGTGGTAAAATTTTCATGGAGTTGTCGATCGTCGTTCCTCTCGTGCGCCGAACGAACGCTGGACCGGAAGTTGCCTCTGAAAAGTCTGAAACTAAATTTCCGAAAACCGGACACGAAGCAACTTGCTTAGTGTCGCTTCCTCCGCGCGCGGTTAAATTTTCATTGAGTTGTCGATCGTCGTTTGCCTCGTACGCCGTACGAACGCTGGACCGGAAGTAGCCTCTGAAACGTCTGGTACTAATTTTCCGAAAACCGGAAACGAAGCAACTTGCTCAGCGTCGCTTCCTCCGCGCGTGGTCAAATTTTCATCGAGTTGTCGATCGTCGTTCCTCTCATACGCCGAACGAACGCTGGACCGGAAGTTGCGTCTGAAAAATCTGAAACTAAATTTCCGAAAACCGGAAATGAAGCAACTTGCTCAGAGTCGCTTCCTCCGCGCGTGGTTGAATTTTCATGGAGTTGTCGATCGTTCCTCTCATCCGCCGATTGAACGCTGGACCAGAATCTGGGAAAAATCTGAAACTAAATTTCCGAAAACCGGAAATGAAGCAACTTGCTCAGAGTCGCTTCCTTTGCGCGTGGTTAAATTTTCATGGAGTTGTCGATCGTCGTTCCTCTCGTGCGCCGAACAAACGCTGGACCGGAAGTAGCCTCTGAAACGTCTGGAACTAAATTTCCGAAAACCGGAAGCGAAGCAACTTGCTCGGCGTCGCTTCCTCCGCGCGTGGTCAAATTTTCATCGAGTTGTCGATCGTCGTTTGCCTCGTACGCCGTACGAACGCTGTACCGGAAGTAGCCTCTGAAACGTCTGGACCTAATTTTCCGAAAACCGGAAACGAAGCAACTTGCTCAGCGTCGCTTCCTCCGCGCGTGGTCAAATTTTCATCGAGTTGTCGAGCGTCGTTTGCCTCGTACGCCGTACGAACGCTGGACCGGAAGTAGCCTCTGAAACGTCTGGAACTAATTTTCCGAAAACCGGAAACGAAGCAACTTGCTCAGCGTCGCTTCCTCCGCGCGTGGTCAAATTTTCATCGAGTTGTCGATCGTCGTTCCTCTCATACGCCGAACGAACGCTGGACCGGAAGTTGCGTCTGAAAAATCTGAAACTAAATTTCCGAAAACCGGAAATGAAGCAACTTGCTCAGAGTCGCTTCCTCTGCGCGTGGTTAAATTTTCATTGAGTTGTCGATCGTTCCTCTCATCCGCCGATCGAACGCTGGACCACAGAATCCGTGCAAAGATCTGAAACTAAATTTCCGAAAACCGGACAGGAAGCAACTTGCTCAGAGTCGCTTCCTCTGAGCGTGGTTAAATTTTCATGGAGTTGTCGATCGTTTCTCTCATTCGCCGATCGAACGCTGGACCACAGAATCCGTGCAAAGATCTGAAACTAAATTTCCGAAAACCGGACAGGAAGCATTTTGCTCAGAGTCGCTTCCTCTGCGCGTGGTTAAATTTTCATTGAGTTGTCGATCGTTCCTCTCATCCGCCGATCGAACGCTGGACCACAGAATCCGTGCAAAGATCTGAAACTAAATTTCCGAAAACCGGACAGGAAGCAACTTGCTCAGAGTCGGTTCCTCTGCGCGTGGTTAAATTTTCATGGAGTTGTCGATCGTCGTTTGCCTCGTACGGCGTACGAACGCTGTACCGGAAGTAGCCTCTTAAACGCGTGAAACTTAAAAACCGAAAACCGGAAACGAATCAACTTGCTCAGAGTCGCTTCCTCTGAGCGTGGTTAAATTTTCATCGAGTTGTCGATCGTTGTTTGCCGCGTACGGCGTACGAACGCTGTACCGGAAGTAGCCTCTTAAACGCGTGAAACTTAAAAACCGAAAACCGGAAACGAATCAACTTGCTCGGAGTCGCTTCCTCTGCGCGTGGTTAAATTTTCATTGAGTTGTCGATCGTTCCTCTCATCCGCCGATCGAACGCTGGACCACAGAATCCGTGCAAAGATCTGAAACTAAATTTCCGAAAACCGGACAGGAAGCAACTTGCTCAGAGTCGCTTCCTCCGCGCGTGGTCAAATTTTCATCGAGTTGTCGAGCGTCGTTTGCCTCGTACGCCGTACGAACGCTGGACCGGAAGTAGCCTCTGAAACGTCTGGAACTAATTTTCCGAAAACCGGAAACGAAGCAACTTGCTCAGCGTCGCTTCCTCCGCGCGTGGTCAAATTTTCATCGAGTTGTCGATCGTCGTTCCTCTCATACGCCGAACGAACGCTGGACCGGAAGTTGCGTCTGAAAAATCTGAAACTAAATTTCCGAAAACCGGAAATGAAGCAACTTGCTCAGAGTCGCTTCCTCTGCGCGTGGTTAAATTTTCATTGAGTTGTCGATCGTTCCTCTCATCCGCCGATCGAACGCTGGACCACAGAATCCGTGCAAAGATCTGAAACTAAATTTCCGAAAACCGGACAGGAAGCAACTTGCTCAGAGCCGCTTCCTCTGAGCGTGGTTAAATTTTCGTTGAGTTGTCGATCGTTCCTCTCATCCGCCGATCGAACGCTGGACCACAGAATCCGTGCAAAGATCTGAAACTAAATTTCCGAAAACCGGACAGGAAGCAACTTGCTCAGAGTCGCTTCCTCTGAGCGTGGTTAAATTTTCATGGAGTTGTCGATCGTTTCTCTCATTCGCCGATCGAACGCTGGACCACAGAATCCGTGCAAAGATCTGAAACTAAATTTCCGAAAACCGGACAGGAAGCATTTTGCTCAGAGTCGCTTCCTCTGCGCGTGGTTAAATTTTCATTGAGTTGTCGATCGTTCCTCTCATCCGCCGATCGAACGCTGGACCACAGAATCCGTGCAAAGATCTGAAACTAAATTTCCGAAAACCGGACAGGAAGCAACTTGCTCAGAGTCGGTTCCTCTGCGCGTGGTTAAATTTTCATGGAGTTGTCGATCGTCGTTTGCCTCGTACGGCGTACGAACGCTGTACCGGAAGTAGCCTCTTAAACGCGTGAAACTTAAAAACCGAAAACCGGAAACGAATCAACTTGCTCAGAGTCGCTTCCTCTGAGCGTGGTTAAATTTTCATCGAGTTGTCGATCGTCGTTTGCCTCGTACGGCGTACGAACGCTGTACCGGAAGTAGCCTCTTAAACGCGTGAAACTTAAAAACCGAAAACCGGAAATGAATCAACTTGCTCAGAGTAGCTTCCTCTGAGCGTGGTTAAATTTTCATCGAGTTGTCGATCGTCGTTTGCCGCGTACGGCGTACGAACGCTGTACCGGAAGTAGCCTCTTAAACGCGTGAAACTTAAAAACCGAAAACCGGAAACGAATCAACTTGCTCAGAGTCGCTTCCTCTGAGCGTGGTTAAATTTTCATCGAGTTGTCGATCGTCGTTTGCCGCGTACGGCGTACGAACGCTGTACCGGAATCAGCCTCTTAAACGCGTGAAACTTAAAAACCGAAAACCGGAAACGAATCAACTTGCTCAGAGTCGCTTCCTCTGCGCGTGGTTAAATTTTCATTGAGTTGTCGATCGTTCCTCTCATCCGCCGATCGAACGCTGGACCACAGAATCCGTGCAAAGATCTGAAACTAAATTTCCGAAAACCGGACAGGAAGCAACTTGCTCAGAGTCGCTTCCTCTGAGCGTGGTTAATTTTCATTGAGTTGTCGATCGTTCCTCTCATCCGCCGATCGAACGCTGGACCACAGAATCCGTGCAAAGATCTGAAACTAAATTTCCAAAAACCGGACAGGAAGCAACTTGCTCAGAGTCGCTTCCTCTGCGCGTGGTTAAATTTTCATTGAGTTGTCGATCGTTCCTCTCATCCGCCGATCGAACGCTGGACCACAGAATCCGTGCAAAGATCTGAAACTAAATTTCCGAAAACCGGACAGGAAGCAACTTGCTCAGAGTCGCTTCCTCTGCGCGTGGTTAAATTTTCATTGAGTTGTTGATCGTTCCTCTCATCCGCCGATCGAACGCTGGACCACAGAATCCGTGCAAAGATCTGAAACTAAATTTCCGAAAACCGGACAGGAAGCAACTTGCTCAGAGTCGCTTCCTCTGCGCGTGGTTAAATTTTCATTGAGTTGTCGATCGTTCCTCTCATCCGCCGATCGAACGCTGGACCACAGAATCCGTGCAAAGATCTGAAACTAAATTTCCGAAAACCGGACAGGAAGCAACTTGCGCAGAGTCGCTTCCTCTGCGCGTGGTTAAATTTTCATTGAGTTGTCGATCGTTCCTCTCATCCGCCGATCGAACGCTGGGCATTCGATTTTTTCGCGAACGCATTTTCTCTCAGTACAATATAAATTCAATTTCGAAATATAGCACTCTTGCTTACTCGATATGGATGATTTCTTTTTCACGGAATGAATTATCGTAGAACTATAACCTTTGCTAACCGCGATTAATGTCACAACTCGACAACTGTCAAAAACAGCATAAAAAACCGCGCGAATACGGTCTCGCATGAATCATGCCGCGGCTGCGTTCTCAACGTTGTGCGACCAATCACGGCACGAATAAAATGGCAACAATCACGCGATATAATTTCGATAAAGGATCAACTTCGGGACCTCATCAACTTTTTACAGAGGGAAAAAAATCAAGTTTTTATTAGAAGGATATACCGCCTGTGTGCATGGGTTCAAGCATTTTGAATTGAAACTGAAATTCATCGGAGAAGAAAAAAAAAACAATTGACGTTAATAATAATAATCTTTCGACATGTTGGTTCATGTAGTGTTACATCTCGAAGTCAAGAAGCCGTAACTTTCATTGTATACAAAGATAAAAAATCATTCGTAAATAGCAATAAAATTGGCATAAAAAAAAACAACGAAATGGTTTGGAAGATTATGCAACTACAGAGTATCATGGATTATATCAAAAATTATCTGTGTCTCGATTGTCTGTCAAAATTTGCCGGAAATACGTTGCAGTACATTGGTAGTTTCATGGGAAAAGCGGTGTAATTAAATCATGTTAATACGATAAAAATAACTATTTTTTAATGTAAATTAATGTCGAAAGAAGATCTGTTTACAGGTTTAAGTAACTTTGCGTCGTAAGTGCGTCATTCAAAGGTTATCACGTTCACTCAGAAGCGTGAAATGAGTGAGCTTCGGTGATTTTTAAACTTGTGAATAACGTTGCGAATTGTTACATGCTGTATGAACATGTGTACGCGGATTAAAGAATTTTTTTCCTAATTTACAATTATTTTATATTGTGTCGTGGCACAGCTGTTGAACCAAACCAGATTATTTTGTACACACGACGTTTCTGAGGCCAAAAATATCTTCTCTGGGTATCAGCTAAAATTAAATTGGAAATGAATCTCTTCGGGTTTTCCACGCAGCCAGTTTTTTAAGTTTTCACAAAAAAAAAATAATGCTACACGTGATTCCATCTTACTGGTGAAAAATTGACGATATGACATTGTGACATTGCGAGTCTTTTACCCCCATCCTTCGGATGTACGTAACGTCGTAAAACGAATACAGCCCATTTCCGGTATCATTACACAGACGCTGTCATCGTGAAATCGTAACGAAAAGATTGAACAAACGAAAGAAACTGAGACTGGACGAATGCAAGCAAAAATCAATATACAGATCATCAAAATGTACCTGCAGCAGATGCAAGTACGTGCCGTCTTTTAAACACTCTCGTGTAGATTAATCTCGAACGTGACTCGACGAGTCGTCAATTTATTCTCATATGGCAGGGGTTTTCGGTATATTCAGAAGAAACGAGTGATCGAGCCGGATTTTTTAGCAAGTTTAGCCTACAATCAACGCGTATCTAGAGACGAAGAAACGTAAGTTGAATAGACGAAACTTCAATTATAACGATCAGCTACTGAACAATCATAGAATGAAATAATTTCCTCGATTAATAATAATAATAATAACAACAACAATGATAATTGTTTAGAATGAGTATGAATTATTTGCAGATCGATGGAAGCAAGTTACGAGCCCGTTGGGTGAGTACACGAGTTTTAATCATCCCAAAATAACATGTAACGAGCGTCTATTGTGTTTTTTTTTTACAAACGTACATAATTTATTTTCTGCGCAGTCGTTATGCCATAAAGAAGGACGAGAGTAGCTTGCGAATAGCGGCTGGTAAGCCGCATTCACGAGAGGATCATAGAGATCTTTATCTCACTGTATATATCTCTTATCTGCTGTTAACTTGGATATCATTCGTTACATTTAAATATATCATAAAATTTGATTGGGAATCTCAACACGCTTGCTGCCGCATATCCTTGAAGCGAGGAATAATAAATTCCTGTCCTTGACGGCGAATGTACAATATGACCGAAAAACCGGGCGGACGATATTTTTGTTTCTCTGTTGTTAATTATATTCTAAGGGAAATAACATTGAGTCCCGGTGAAACTTGGTGGAACAACGTTGTCAATCAAAGATCAAGCATGCCTCCGTTGTATCGTTGTGCAACGGTCAAACCCACCAGATCCGAGTTCTCTTCCGCAACTTCCGACTTTCGTTCCGCCACGCCCGACATCTTTAGTGACGCCCCCGAACTATCGCGAAACGTTACACCGGGCTCTATAAACACCAACAAGTGCACATCAAAATCGTCATATTATTCTCGAGTTTCGAATTTACAGAGAATCCACGTAATATTATTAATAACATCGAGATGACTTTATACAAAAAAAAATAATGTTCGAATACTTTTTTAGCTCTTTGTCCGAAGATATGAATCAAGTTGTATTCGAGGGATCCAAATCAGAGTCCAGAATATTGTCCGCGTGTCGTAATAACAAGTGAGAGATTAGAAACCTGACTGGTAAAACTGTAAACACGAAGGGCCATTAAATCGCCTACCGATGCATAATTCTCATTGATTATTCGTACTGGGTGGGTGTAATTGTCAAGATGAGGATGTTGATTTTCTTCTTTCTTTTTTAATGACATTTCAAGCAATCGGTCGAACATCGAATCTCGTGCGACAACGAGGAGTGTGTCTCATAATGTCATGGCGTCGGGAATTTTGAAAAAGGAAGAACGGGACTCGCCGATGTTGTTGTCGCGACGCAAGAAGATCGAAAAAAGAAAAAAATTCACTAGGTCTACGAGTCACGGGAGCGATCGTTTCAGCACTTGTGCAAAGTGTTCACGGATATTGTCGAGAGGCATTTGAAAATTGGCAAAACACGCGCGCCAACACTGTTACAGGGCCTGCATAACTGCGTACGACGATCGTTGGCTCGGTGTGCCTTATTCGTATCGATTCGACGTCTTATATGTTCCGCTTATACACACATAGTACACCGGGATCAGGGCACGACTCGTTTCTTAAAATTGTCGGGGGAAAAAAAATGTATTTTTAGGCAACACCACGTGCGTACGTGAACATTTCAGTATTACGAAACGAAAACTGGCATGTGTGTCACTATTTTGGAAGTTTTCAGACTATATTCTACGAAGCTTCGCACTTTGCATTGTTTCATAGCGAAATTACACTTAATTAATAAACGTTAAAGTTGTATGTTTCTCGTTGCTGCTAAATCCACGCAATTACGTCGAAAATAAAACGATTGTATCCAACGTTGTTAGTTCATAGTAATAAAATACAAGAGGATCTCATTTTTGTAATCGAATCTACTTTATGAGAGAAGCACGAAAATTCGTCTGCGAAAAATTGCACGGAGCCAAAGATTGCTTGCGGGTTGTACACTTTTTAGAACTGTTTTTTAAATACTTTTTTTGTGAAAACGTATTCCATTGAACGATAAATCAATCCTCAACGTCCTGAGGGTCGATAGTCGAAAGACTGAAACGAAGACGAGTGTTTTACATTCGTGCGTCGAGCCCGAGAGATTCCTGCAACGCGGGTAATCATCCTGTGTAACTTTACGATGCAACAAAAGCCAATAAAATGATTACAGTAGTGAAAAGAGGATCGTTCGCCCCTGCGACTTTGCAATTTGGCAAATGAGGCAAGCTGCACTTTTCATCGAGCTGTGATCCCTGTTTCTTCAGCTTTCTGATTTTGTTTGCTTCTCGATGCAGCGTGAATCTGCTGCTCGGTCTTTTAGCGCGTCATGTGAAGATACTGGGACCGTTTAGAGACCCCCGTGCGCGTAATCGGATTCCCTTGCCAGCTGTAATGAATTTTCTACTCGGCCCTACTTCCGGTCATTCCTTCGCGACACCCTTGACTCGCGTAGTTCTCATTTGGTGGAATGAAAGAAGAAATGAAACAAAGGAAGAAAACAACGCTTTGAAAAACCCCATTAATGCGTGGAAATCGAACGACAGCCGCTGTGAATCTCGACGATTGTTCAATATCTCAATGTTTGCTTTTGATACACCGATGTGCAGAGAGTAAAAGAGAAAGATGAGAGAAAAGAAAACGAGGAGTCCCCGGCAAACCGTTTTAGTCGAATTCGAGCGGGTAGTAAGGGCGCTATTTTGAGGTGGCTCGCACTAAATATGGTCAGATGGGCGCGTCAGTGCTTTGCTCGACGGAAACGAGCAGCCCCTGCTTTTTAACGGTGGGGAAATAATCCGTGGTGGGGGAAGAACCACCGAAAGTTACTTAGACAAGTTCACCTCTATTACTTGGACAGTTGGTTCTCCGTAACCATCTCGTACCATCCACTTAGAAACCAACCGTAGATATGGTAAGTAAAGTTTTTCTCTACTTGAGAAAATGAAACAAAAAAAAATACGAAAAAAGCCGACAAGATGAACGAAAAAAAGGAACGTCGATCTGTGCGCGTTTGAGGATTTAAAAAGATTCGTCAAATTTGTTTTTTTTTCCCGCACCGTTCCAAAGTCTCTGTTGTCGCTTGAGAGGAATTTCATGATTTTTCTATTTTCGCGATTTTGTGTTCAAACGCAAATAAGGGAACGGAGCCGTATTGTGATTGTACGAGGAAGAAATTACGAGTGACGAATCGTTTTAGGGAATACCGCGAGATCTCAAATCCCTATGCTATTATGAAAAAAATAATAATAATAAGAGAAACGTGTGCTGTTATAGTTGAGCAACAAGTGAACAAATTGTGACGTGAAAAAGTGTTTTTGAGCATTCACCGAAATGTCAGATGCCACGACGAGCAGAAACAGTAAAATAATCGGGTTGATGTACCATTTTGAGGACCTTGTTCGTCCTTTTTTTTTCTTCCAAGTCGACGAAGAAGAAGTTTTTGCATTAAATGTTTCGACCGTTGTGGAAATTTGTATTTCAGACTTCAATTCAAAGTTTTGACGTGACTGAAACTGAGAAATTCGATATGGGCGGCAACAGATGAAATTAAGTTCTCACTTTTTATAAAACAAAACAACAATGACATTTTCTCAATCTTGACAAAAAGAATTCTGGAATGAAGGTAAATGTTGCGTGAACTGTCAAGAAAATTCCTCAATGGTGCACCAACTCTAAAACATTTTGTACACGAAAATATGTAACCCGTCATTTCCATCATTGAAAAATGACCCAGTTTGTTCAAGATGTATTTAAAGCATTCTGACTAAAAAACATTTGGTAAAAATAGAAAGACCCTCGATCTAACGGCATCAGAGCTTACTGCACTAATCGGCAGTTTTTTTTCGCAAACGATTTTCGTCAAAGAGAAGAGTCACTGTAAAATCGAAGAAATAAACTGTATCCAGAGTTGCGGTAGCCTCTCGACGCCGAGTAATTCAAAAGAAAAATCGTTCGATTTTTTTTTACATGAACTTTCGGCCTTCTTAGCGATGATAATAATTCAAAGGATATATACAAAAATGTACGCTAAATTCATAACGGCACATATGTTCGTGTTCAGTAATTTTTTCCATCAGAAAAGAATTTCTCGCAATCATTTTATCATCGTACATTATGCACGTCGTTGCATTTCAGGAGATTGCACAAAAAAGACATTGGCACGGACACGAATATTAAACGACGGAGGCGTGTTTCCCGCGCGTCAATATCATTCTCGAACGTGTTTATCGGTGCACGTATTAACGGCGCGATATATTAAAATATTCAGAAGCGAGGGGATGGCCTTGCGTAATATCGGTAACTCGAGAGGTAAAGCGAGTGGAGTCGCGGACTCGAGCGGTCTATATATGTCCCGTGTGGGCAAAGTAGCTTTCGACACTCAAAAAACCGGGAGGCCTGTGTTTCTATTATTAGACTCCTCTACGGAAAAGACTCCTCACCGATTTTCGTGAGACTCGCTACAGAAGCGGAGATGCCCGGGTTATTTTCGTTCCCATCGGTGAAACGTTTCGGTTCACCCCCGCAGTCTTGAGGAAACATACACCGACAAATATATCCTCTGTTATAAATACAATCCTTTTCCCTCGTCGACTCTATGAGCTTTCCTTCGGATTCGAGGATACGCGCGGCGATCAGTTTTCACATCGTTATTCCCCATCGATGACGAGCTCGCGCGTCATCGTCCGGAATACCTATGACAGAAGAGCAAAAAATGTAGCGGAGAAGTAAAAATTTGCGGAATTCTCTCGCTGCTGTTTTCCTCCGGTCTCGTCCACACGTTGAGCGTACTTTTTTTTCGTGATGTTCGAAAATTAATTGATAAATAATAATCGATCAAATGATGAAATTTCACTGGAATAATTAATTTTTCACGCACCTTTTTCTTCAGGCGGATAAGGAGAAGAAGAAGAAGCCCAAGAAGAAGGAGGAGGCGGCGGCAGCGCCCGCGGCGGCTGCTCCAGAACCCGAGCCCGCACCAGCACCGGCACCCGAACCAGCAAAGTCCAAGCCTCAGACTCCCGAATCTCGTTCCGAAAGAGCGAGCAGTCGCGGCAGCCGAAGGGCCAAACGCTCTGGCTCAAGTGTTTTCTCCATGTTTTCACAGAAACAGGTCGCCGAATTCAAGGAGGTGAAATCACGTTCTTCTTCTCCACCTGCACAGAGGACGATTAAACAATCTCGTCAAATGTTATCAGGGCGTTTATTTATTCGTTAGCTAGCATCGTCGTCGTTTTCAACGTCGACGAGAGACACGGCGAAAAATGATCAATTAACGAATTTATATATTTAAATTGTTGATAAAACCGTTCTATAATTTCCGGTAAACCGGTTAAGAAATTTAATTTTTCAACGCCAAAGAGGAGAGAATATCTTTGTTTCTATATCTATGCAAGAAGAAAATATCGTTTTTCGAATCTCTTCTTAATAACGCAATTTCTTGCAACACGCGAGAAAAAGGTCAAAAACACTTTTGAAAAATCCTCAATGAAAAACGCCGATGATATTCGTGCTAAAGTATCGGGAAATGATATCGAATGATCGACGAGTGTATCGCATACAGGCCTTCCAACTCATGGACCACGACAAGGATGGTGTTATCGGTAAGGAGGATCTTCGTCAGACCTTCGACTCGGTTGGTCGTCTAGCAACGGACAAGGAATTGGACGAGATGATCGGCGAGGTTCCAGGACCAATAAATTTCACTCAGTTGCTAACTTTATTCGCCGCTCGTATGTCGGGAGGTTCGTACGGGACATATCCAGCTTGTACCCTACTCGAAACGGTAGGGTGCACGCGGATGTGTAGAAAGCGTTAGAGTCATGGTGCCAATGCTGATACCGGGATAAATATTTCGAAATATTATTCGAAAACGAAAATGAAAACGTTTCAATTCACTTAGCACTGATTTTCGAAAATATATTTTACAAAAGTACCGCATTGGAGGTAAAATTAGCGACATGTTTATCATATCAATGTCAAAACTCCATGTAGCGTAACAATACAATGTCGTCTCAATTGGTTTTAAATTCCACATCCCCATCGTTGAATGCCGAATTGTTATTTTTAATGACCTTCGATCTGTGTGAACCTCTGTTGAAAAGATAGTGAAAGATATTGCCTCGAGCACGTTTCCCAAAATTGTCGAAATATCTTTTTGGTAATTGATTTGAATAGTGCCGATAACGTGAATGCTAATGAAGGCGATTTTCAAACTCCCAAGTAGAAAGAATATCCAAATTTGTCCACCGTTTTTCTCTTCTTCGTGTAACCGTAGAAAAATCCACCGTAAAAAGAGAAAAAATGCTCGTCTCCGTAATTTATGTGTGTGTGCGAACGTGTTTCGCCCCACCCTGGCCCACCTCTAAATGTTTTTCCTATACTTCTGTGTGCACCTTACCGTTTCCAAGATACTCACTATGCCCCGTTGGCATGGTTACAGCAGGATCGGATGAGGACGATGTCATCATCAATGCCTTCAGCACCTTCGACGTCAACGGAAAGATTGACGGCAAAAGGTAAGGACGTGAGAAGAAATTTGGAAAAATATTGAAAAAGATTGCCATTCGATTCGACCGGTGCTGATGATGGACGAATAAATCGTACGATCTAAGACTGAGTTCAATTCTGCTGACTTCGACGACTGAAGCATCCCTTTCTTTATTGCGTACCAAAAGAAAAAAACCAAAAAAAAAACTATTCGGAGTAAAATACAATCACATAATTGTGCAATTATTCGATAATTACTATACAAACAGAATAAAAAAATATTATCAAGTCGCTATTTAAGCAAGAATAGCCAGATGGTTGTTATGAAAAATTTAACTCATCTTTGTATTCTTCATTTTTCTCAGACTGAGGCACGCACTCACTACTTACGGCGAGAAGTTTACCGCGAAGGAAGTTAACGAAGCCTTCGACAATATGTACATTGATGACAAGGGTATGATCGATACCCCCAGCCTTATTGCCATGTTGACCGGAAAGGGAGAGGAAGATGACGAATAATCGGCTGGCCCTGCATCGCTCTGAACAAGACACATATTTAAAAGCGCTCATGCTCACACGAAAACACGTACACTCGTATATAAATCGACACAAAAACACATTGAATATTTATCATTACAAGAACTGCCTCGTTTTAACGGCGGGCCCGCTTGTGCCTCGTGGATTTAAAAGAATTTCAAAAATTTCAACACCCGCGAAAGTCGCGTGCTAAAAATAAATATACGTATGTGCGTGTACAGATAAATTCAACTATAAATACATACATATACACACTCATACGTATAAATATCATTTATTTGCATAACACCAAACGCGGCATACCGTTGTATCCGCGCGAAATGATGTTTCTTCACTTTTTATTTATTTCGTGAGAAAATGAGCAGGCCTACCGTCAAAGGAGGCTTCGCGATCCTTACACTATCGTTCATATAATAAAAGTATTTCAAAACAACGCACAGTGTTTTCTTTCCATTTCTCGTTTACCTATTTCTCTTGGATACTGATTACTTGTGCGTTATTTCATGCGCATTCAATTTTTGTACATTACCACACGCGGAGACCTGGCTTTGACAATAAATATTATTGAAAAATGATAACTAGCTATGATAACACATATTGTGTTTCACCTTATTCGTATGAATTATAGTATATTAAATGCCAGTTTGATGACGAGAGAAAAAATATTATGAATATCCGAACGTTCGTTTGACATTTTTAATGTTCGTGTAATATTAATATCAAGATTCCTCTGCAGGAAAATGTTGATAGACATTTTTTTATGTTGCGTCAGATATAAAAATAATAATGTAAACTAGAATTCCAATTGAGTGAATGTTTAGAAAATGGGGAGGAAAGATACCGATCTGATATTTATTTCGGTTGAAGATCGCGAAAATTCAGGACGATCTAACAGTTTTTTTTTTTCCGTTAAATCGAAGCATATAGAGAATCTTTCGAATAATAACGTTCGTAGAACTGTACTCACGCTCGTTTGTATGTAAAATTCAAGGCAACGAAGAAACTTGAAAATCAGCGTCAAGTGTCGCGAAACCGTCGACGGTGCTATCAACTTTATGGCAGAATGGTAAATCTACTCACGGTTGCCTTCTTATCGTCCATCTATCAACATGCTCATGAACTCTGATAGCACGAAAATGAGTAACGAATCTTGGAGGATTTTTTTAAATTCACGACACTCTATAATCATCTTGTATAAGTAAATCTTTAATCAGAATCTGAACAAGAGCTTATAATAATATCTTACAAGTACAATATGGAGTTTCAGATATATCTTCAACGCATAGTTATGCAATAACAACAGCTCTTTTCTCAAGATATTTTCTCTCCTTTTCTCTGTAATTCTATGTTTTCTTTTGTCTTTCGCCAAAAATTAAGCTGCCCACTCGTACATTCGTGCTGCCGACTTCGATCTGAGAAAAAAAATGTAATTATCTTGACTTTGTTGCAAAGACTTTTTATGAAAACGAAAAATTAAAAATTGTCATGAGCAGATTGTGACAAGATTTAGTTACATGTAGTTGAGTTTGTTTTAACATTGGTACTAGTGTAATTCAAATGCTTGTTAATATCATTGGACTATTTGCACATTATATTGTATATGATCTAGAAAAATTAAGAAAGGATATTTCTGATACTCACGGCGTGCTCATAATCGCTCGACATTCCCATCGAAATTTCAACCTTCTTTTGTTCCAATCCCAGAATTTTGCAGACATTATCTCTGCATTTTTTAAGCGCAATGAAATCTGGATTTGGTCCATTTGCAAGGTCATAGCCGTAAGCGCCAATTGTCATTAGGCCCATAAAATTTAAATTTCTACAATTTTCTATTACGTGTTTCACCAAAGTCGGTGCATTCTCTATGTCACAACCTCCTTTCTCTGTAATTGAAACATGATTTAAAGAAAATATATGCATCATGTTTTTTTTTAAATGTATCTAACTATCGAGGGATATACAAATAATAAACTGATAATTCAGTTATTAACCATCGTGAATCATATTATATTATAAAGAATGAACAATTTATGTAAAATTGAATCATATATACTACTAGACTTGTCTTTGCAAAATATTCTTTCTATAAAACTGTATTTTAGCGATAAATGACTATTTAATGCAATAATACTAGACCAACCTTCCTCTTCGCTAGTGTTTACTTGTACCATGACATTAAGTTTGTCCCCTTCAGCTTTTCTCAGTTTTTTCAAAGAATTATCTAATGCTGTAGCCAGCTTTTCGCTGTCGACTGTTTCAATGACATACAGATTAGGCACTTGGAGGATTTTGTTCACTTTGTTGCGTTGCAAGTGTCCAATAAAGTGCCAGCGTATATCCTTGCATTTTTCCAAAATACTTGGATCATTGGATTTATCTATTAATTCATTGACGTAATTTTCTCCAAAATTACGTTGACCAGCTTCGTACGCTGCGATCAAACATTCCGCTGGTTTTGTTTTACCTACCGCTACTAATCGTGGTTCAAAATAATGAAATTCCTGGCAATTGAAACTGTCAATAAATATATTTGCTCTGTCCTCGAGTTTCCTAACCTCTCTGATTATATTTTACGTACCTGCGGTCGTTTTGCTGCTGCAACAGCAACTTTTTCTTGCACGTACTTCAAATTTGCAGCAATTTCTGCCATCTTCGGAGACAAAATTCTTGCGTTCATATGTAATTGTTAACGACACTTGGAAGTAACATGTCACGATAAAAAGTCGTCGCGAGGTTTGATAAATCTCTGTTTATACTTGGCACAAATTACCACAATATTGTATTTTTCGTTTTCTTCATAAATAAATTTCCGACAAAAGCTGCAATTGATTCGACAATCAGCGACGCACATGACATGGCCAAACAAAAGTGACGAAAGCCACGCTTATTCAAAAGTTAATTTTGTCGAGTCAAGTTATTCGCGCACAGTTATTATTAGGATGATGACATGCATCTTCGAACAAACTGACCCTCCAATTTTCTGCTATATTTTAATTGTTCATAATTTCTCGGTTTTTTATTATTCCTTTTCTTATTCTGCAGATATTTTGAAAAATATTCAAGCGTAATCTCTCATATTTCGGTGAATAAGCTCTGCAGAATTTTACGGTGCTGTCCTCTAATGGATTTTTCTCGTACTAGCGATGTCATCACAAATTGGCGGTTAATAAAGCGAGGTTAAGAAGCCCTCACAGTTCCGAATGAAATCACGCCGGTTAGAATGAAACAAGGAGTCATTCAAATTTTTTAAATCATTTCAATCGTAAGTTTAATCGAGAAAAAATATCGAAAAATGGGTGACTCGGATTTCAACGAGCTGCTGAGATCAGCAGAGCAACTTTCGGCGGCTGTCGAAGGAACCGGTGAACTTCCTCAGGTCGAAAGAAATTTACGACAGATTTTCGAGGCATCGAATGAACTCTGGTCCAGGGTGACGCAAACTGGAACACAAGATAGTCAATCACAGGCGTAAATAAATTTTTTCGTTTTCATCCATATGTCAATTATCCGGAAAAAAAATGTGTGTTGGCAATGTTTTTTTGTATTTATTTCAGCAATTTTTTACTTGGCTCAAAAGGTATAGACTTGCCACAGATATCGCAAAAGTTGAATTCCTTGAGCGCTAGACGCACGTTCGAACCCCTCGATCCAATTGCTGACACCGATATTGTTAGTTACTTGAGGAATGAAAAAGAAAATGCTATTCTTTCGATTATCGAACAAGTACACAAAGACGTATGTTGCATTTTTATTCGTACCAAATAATATTCAATTATTATTATTATTATTACTACCAACGCCCGACTCATGCAGAAAATTTCGGATGAAACAAGACTAGTAATGATTCGCTAACTTTATTTAGTATGGAAAGTCTTGAAAAAACTAAAAAAATATGAATCAATGTTTTTACTGCGACGATAAAGTAAGATCTTTAAATCTCCTAGACATTCGAGCTCAATAGAGTGCAACAGATGGAGCACATGTTGGGTGAATGGAAACAAATGCGTTCCGAGATAATTAACGCAATGACCGCGCCGTCCGGCGAGCTGGTAGATCTTCGCGGTACACCTCAAAGAACAAAATTGGCTGGCACAATGGTCAGCGGTATGTCCAGTGTGGAAATGGCTTACGCCAAGGAATTACAAAATTACAACGACCATGTTTTGCGAGGAATAACGCGCCCGAGCCTCTTTGTGGCCTTTTCAAAAGCCGCCGAAACTCTTAATGACAAAAAAATCGAGGATATGTGGCAAATGGTACGATGTATGGTTAATATACCTCCGACACCCCGTGGCGATCAGATAAAATCACGTTGCAGCATAGAGGTCGAGCAAAAAATCATCGCACAAGCGAGGAAATATTTGGAAAAGAGATATCGCGAGTTTATGACTTCATTCATCAACGACAATTTGCAACAAGCCAAAAGAGGAGGAATACCCGGTACCTTGCCCCTGGTGAAAAGTTTCGTCGGCGTCAGATTGCAAAATTATCGAGATCTGGAGGATGCCACGGTAGAAGAAAAACCGTTATGGCCCCTTGTTTATTATTGTATGAGAACGGGCGATTTTAAAGCTGCTCTTCAGTGTCTCGATCAGTGCGAAGTACCTTATGAAGAATTTCGTCAAGCTCTCGAAGAAACGATCGATGATCCACAAAGACGTGCTACAGGACGTGGCGAATCGATATTGAAGCTTCATTACAGAAAACACGTTAGATCGTCAACCGATCCGTACAAGAGAGCTGCTTATTGCGCTCTCGTACCGTGCGATCCCGATGATTTACATTCCGAGGTAATGTCGACTGCCGATGATTATCTCTGGCTGAAACTGTGCCAAGTTCGCGAGCAACCTGATTCGGAAAACAAATTAACCTTGGATCATCTACAGACAACGATTCTCGAAGTTTACGGTATGTCTGATGTTTTTTACATTTAGGAAATTCAACGCATAAATATGTTTTTACATAACAATCTTCTTCTGTCCGATTCATTCGACCGTATGAAATTTCAGGCGAGACATATTATCACGCGCACGAGCAACCTTTCCTCTACTTCTCGATGCTCTTCCTGACCGGTCAGTTCGAGGCGGCCATAGAGTTTCTCGCTCGTGGAGCCGGTGCTCGTCATTTGCCTCACGCGGTACATCTCGCGGCGGCTTTGCACGAGCACAATCTCCTGGCTCCTAGTCAGAGCGTTCTGGCTCCTCTTATCACCGTTGATCCCGCCGACAAGCCACCGACCAAACGATTGAATCTCGCGCGTCTCGTACTCCTCTATGTGAAGCGATTCGAGTCATCCGATCCCAACGAAACTCTTCATTATTTGTTCTTGCTCAGGTAAAGAAAAAACTAATTTACGCATTGAAATAATCATACTAATCGTTATTATTATCATCAAATACCCATACTGCCAAGTACTACGAATAATAATAATAAACTACCGATACTAATAATAATTAACGTTGTTGCGAACGTTGTTGTAACGATGTAAATTTTTGCACAGGTCAATGAAGGATCCGCAAGATCGGAACATGTTTGCAGCTTCGGCCGCGGAAATGGTGGTTGAAGCTTCACCGGCGAGACGTTCTCTTCTAGTCGGGAGGATAGAGCGCGAGCGCAGGTGGCCGGGAATTCTCGATGAATTTCAGATAAATACCGATGATGTAATCAACATATGCGCCGAAACGTTATATCGCAAGGGTCTTCTCGAGGACGCTGTTACGATGTACGATCTAGCTGGCAATCACGATAGAGTATTGAGCCTCATGTGTATGCTGCTCGCTCAAGTCGTTAGTCAACGGGACGCGGCGGGTTCTTTAAGATCGCGGCTTCAGTACGCAGCTACGGAAATCAGCCTGAGATATCAGGGCATAGCTATTCAAGCGTCTGCCGAGCTGGTCGCGGCCTTTTACACTCTCAGAGATCTCATGGTTTTCTTCGATCAATTTCATAACGAGCAGTATCAGAGCGCCATGAGAGTGAGTATATTTTTTCATGTTTTTTTTCATCATTAAATGTAACTGCGCTGAAACCTCGATACTTTTAGGTTATATACCATTATATCTGCTTTGTTCAATTATTTATATTATTTCGATGATAATGATTGTTAAAAAAATATATAGTTGCCGCAATAAAGCGACAAAAGCAATAGTAATAACCCGAACGGAGTATACAACTTGAATAAATATAAAAATGAAAATCTTTCTAGGTTATACGAAACCTTTTTATTATTACATTTAATTACATTCAAGTGTAATTATATTTCAGACAATAGCCGAATCAAAGCTGCTTCCTCTTCACGTGAAGGAGGTCGACGAGCGTGTAACCGCGCTGAGACGAGTATCACCGGAAGTGGCGGGTGCATTGTCGGACGTCCTGTTAGCGACAATGACGATATTGTACAGACAGTATCAAAAGCTACGTTCCACCGAACCCGGCGACGAGATCGCGCGGGAGCAGCAACTTCGCGATCTGAGAGAGCAAGCGAGAGCGCTTACCAGTTTCGCCGGCACGTTGCCTTATCGTATGCCGAACGAAACCAACAGCAGACTCGTTCAAATGGAGATTCTTATGCACTGAGAGTTTAAGCTCCTTTTTGCCTCTATGTTTTTTTTTCTTTTCGTAATAAAGGAGGTGAGGAAAGAAGAAAAGAATGAAACATATTCATGCCGTCAATGTTGTTTTTGTTTATTATTATGATTAAATTTAAACGTATTGACTGTAAGTAACTCATTCTTTCGGACAAACTTTTTGTTTTGTTTTTCTATTTCGCAACGCCTGAACCCGATTTCAATAATTTAACGGATGTTATTGATATTCCTGTACTCAAGTCCTGCACCTTCCCCTCCTTCACCTGAGAAAAAACGAATTTTCAAAATTTCACTTGTGCTTGTTTCTGTTTTACACTGTTTACTCACAGCTCTGTAGTCCAGGAGCATTTCCTTGAAGGCCAGGAAGTCCGTGAATGTTGACAAAACTTCAAAAACTTCTCCATCCAGTTGGGCTGATTTTTCACTGTAAAGTTATATTTTTTTATTTTCTCAAGTCGTACATTTATTTAGCGTTTATCCGAAGACCGAGAAATAATTCTTACCTGAGCTGATTCAGGAAAGACTCCATGGAGAATGTGGGAATGCATTTAGTTAAACTTTTTTCTATGTAACTCTCTATCTGTTTATTCTGAAACGAATTATGTACGTTTTTTATGTACTTTTTCGAAGAGTGATTTTAAATTGATTTCTTGTGCCGGAAACTCACATACTCTTGAAAAATGTCCATGTAGATCAATTTATTTTCCTCCGCCTGCTCGAAAACCCGCCAATATTTTTCGAGAAATTTCTGTTGCATTTTCTGAAAATCGCTTTCTGAAATATTGATTTTCAAAACTGTTAGTTCCAATGTTTTTCGGTATTTATTCAAGTCGAACAAAATTACCCATCAAAAGATCCTCTATGTGCCCGATAATATCGTCGAAGGGTGAGTCGCTTATAATCTCATAGTTGCATTCGATGTTCTCGACGGACATGGACACATTTTTCGAGAGATTCTCTGGGAACAGAAAAGAATGACGTTTCGACTCGCGAATATACTTTTTCCGCAATTGTAGAATTTATTTTGTGCAGAAGACGATACTAACCTACAATTTCTCGTGACATTTTATTGTTTGGCGTCCAAACCATGTCCAAACCACAAACAAACGTACACACGGTTCAGGTTCACACAAAGCTTCACTTCAAGATGAGAGAACAGAAAATAGTTTTATCATTTACCATTAGATGGCACAGTGAGACATAGTCAATTTTTTCAAATAATGTCGTACGCACTTCATTTGCATTTTTTTAGCGCGTGTTGTTGCATTTTTAGAAAAACTTATAGAAATTGATTTTCTATAAAAGTAATATATATTTTTTTAAGTAAGGCTTCCCTTTTCACATAACTAGCATAACTCATAAAAGCAGCGGGAGAGAAGCGCTTTCGGATTCGGCGGATTCGGATCAAGTGCGTGTATAGGCGAGTCAGTCGAGTGTAGTGAAGGTGGCTTGGTGTCATAAAAACAATTGTATACGCGCGTCCCCAAAAGGCCAAAAGCAACGCCAAGAGCAACAACCTCACTAACCTCGAGAGTTGTCAGTTTTTGCGAGTCAAAAAGGAGACATTCCATCGTAATAATAATCGCCCAACATGGAGATATTTACGTTCGACAAGAGTCTTCAAGAGAGACTGGCGGAATTCACGGGAATTTTGTCAAGTCGCGACGACATTGTGCCGGCATCGGGGATGAAATCCGAATGGTCTTTCCACATCGAGCTGGTTATCGAGCCTGCGGGTTGGCGTGCATTATGGAAAATTCCAAGGCTCACCTGTCAAGATTTCGAGATACATTATCCGACAATAGTCGCGGTCGAAGTCGAACAAGTGGATTTCAGTGAATTATCAGCGTTAGTAAAAATCATTGCTGTGCAGGATGAAATTCATTTGCCAGAAAAGTACGACGTTCCTCTCGACGAACTTTATCCAACGATCGATCAAGAGAACGACGCACTCGATATTTACGGTACGGCCAATTGTATCGATCAATTAAGGTTTTTCTATCATTATTTATGGATGCCTTGGGATTTGGATGATGATGATAACGCCGATTGGGTAGTTTGTCATCTCGAATCGAGGATCCGTTTGTTTTTCGATATGAAACGCGGTATAATTGACAAGGAGACCTGCGACGTTGTCAGAACTCTGATAAGAGAGGGTAAAGAGATTCAGGGAAAGATCGAGCGTCTCGAAGCTGATATAACCGAAGAGGACGACGATGATGCCGATATCGTCGCTAACGAGGGCAGCGCCTGTCAATTAATGAAGTTACACTTTAGAATACAACAGATCAAGAATGAAATGGAAGTTATGGAGAATCCAGCAATGAGAGACATGATAAGAAGAAACGGCGGTGTGATCAATTCAGAAAGCAAGAGAAGAGAGAGCCGAGGGAGAAAGACAGAGGCTTATTTCGTTTGGCACGGTGGTTCTCCGCAAGAAACGCTAGATTGCCTCAGTAGAGCCAGAGGATTCATGGGCAAGGATGTTTTCTTAAAGTTTGTTACTTTTCTGTTCATTATATTTTATGTATTATTACATCATTTCTTCAAATGACATATTATGTAATATACATACATATGCAGTTTGTAAAAACAATATTTGCTATTATTATATAACATTGCCCATTTATTCAAAGTCTATTTGTATATTTAGTTATTTTTATTTTTGATCATAGTATAAAAATTACCGCGTCAATATTTTTCAGGCCGCTAATATATTTTTTCAACCGTTGCTTACATTGAAATTGTGCGAGCATTTTTTGCCGTATCACATATTGCGATTCACAATTTACAGAGTAACAGGATGCTTGCGAGAGGCCTTGGATTGTTCCGAGGTTGGTGATATAATTGTAATAGGCGATGGCAAACATGACATACGCGGTGCCGGAGGTCTGGAGGAGGGTGGATCCCTCAGAGGAATCGGAAATGCAGAATCAACCATTATCTGTCCCAAAGAAACAGAGAGCGGACCTTCGCTATTTGATTTTTCCGGCGGTGAAGTGAGGAGTCATTTCATTGCTCGATTTATTAACAATAAAACAAGTCTTTTCCATTTTCGTAGCGATTGATAAAACTATTGTTTCCTCTGAAAGATTCTCCTGGAGAATGTTCGGTTGGATTTGGGCGAACTTCAGGCCGGTCTACTTGCCAGACGCGGCGACGTTAGAATAGTGGGCTGTACGATATTCGCATCGGGGCAAAGTATCGTTAAATTGGGCATTGTCGTCTTACCTGGTGGAAAGTTAATCGCCGAAAGGACTAATTTCGTCGGTCTCGGGACTGCGATTGTTGTCCATCCTGCTGGAGAAGCTGTTCTCGATGGCTGCCAATTTGATGGTTGCATCGAAGGCATACAGGTATAAATATTCTGTGCATCTAGTTAAAATTGCTCAACAATTCGCTATGCGATCGAGATTTAACGTTTAAACTATATTTTACGCAAAGCGACTTATTCGTTTGTTTACATATTTGTAATTATTTTCAATTTCAGCTGCACGACGGGGCGCGCTTCAACGCATCAAATTGCAATTTCTCCGGCTTCAAAGAATTTGGAATCCGCATGGAATCTCAGAAATATTTATCGGGCAGTGATGGAAAAACCGGTGGTAAGGAATTGCTTTCCAGCATCAATGAAATAAATATCGTCGACTGCTCGTTCCAGAACAATGGTAAAGGCGATGTTACCCTGAGGCCACGAATGACCGCAACTCGTGCGACGAAACAAGACGGTGCAATAGGAATGAAAATTTGTTGAAATCAGGAATAAGAAAAAATTGATTGTTTGATTAACTTTTTACAATTAGCCGTAATTTTCGAATTATTTTTATATCAAACCTCAGCCAATAAAGAATATGTTCATTCAATTCGTTTTCTACCGATTCCTCAAGTCTACCAATGTAAACTTGTCGCAACGATTAAAAGGCTGAAAAGCCTTTTAACGATAAATCGATATCGTTTCAATGATGCCCAATAGTTGTATACAGTTATAAAATATTTCAAACCTGGGATATCGTAATTATTTTTCATCCGTTTATGTTAAAAAAATTGTCTTCGATCATAAGTTTGAAACTTAAAAATTTGGTCGGCATGATATCCAGAAAGCCTTTCCTTTCAGTATTGTAGCCATTTCACAATTTATAAATTTATAGCAATTTTCTTTTTCCTTCCTTCGACAAGAAATTTCTCGGTAAAGTAACGCGTTTACAGTTGAATAGGTTTCCGTTTGACGGCGCCACTGGATGAGCCCAGATGAGCCTAGTTGGCGTTTTCGGCCCAAGATGACGCTAGTTTACCGATGTAATCGCTGAAGTATAATTTTCAATGATTGTACACGCCGCGTCGTCGTACACTGGTGTATTATTTTATCGTAGCAATCGCTACGATATTTGAAAGCATCTAACATTTGTTTATATGCGGAATATAATTAAAATCGCGGTCATAGTGTCGACAATACGCAAGATTTTCTTCTTCTCGGTACGCTATTCCCACTCGGCACAATTTCATAATATTTTCCACTAACGTGCTTGTCGGCAATCTCGTTGTGCGAACCTAACCTCCAATTTTTTTACCTCGAAATGCTATTTACCGGCTGGTAAAAAACACGTGTAGGTGTTTAATGTTGGCTTTAATATCAAATGATTATCCTTTTCACCTTCATTTACACTAGGACTTTGAAATAATAATTTCCGATTCCGAAAATTTGGGTGAATGACATTTTGGAGTAAAAAGAAACAATCGAAGTTGCATGTAAACGCTGAAATAATTTGTCTTTCTCAAGTAATAAAAGTTCGTCTCATAGCTTTCTCGAATCGATGTCGATTACCCCAACGGACTTATTGACGTTGCCGATGTTTCTATTTTTATTCTCCGTACGTCAGAGTCCCGAGAGCTTCTGTAATTTATTACGAAAATGCGATAAATTTTAACTCCCCTACAGCGATATTTAGGCTCTCTCGAGTATTTTCAATAACCTCCACTACCCTTATCGGTAAATTTTTTCTTTCCATCAATGGCTTCTATGCTGTTTTAAGCTCAGTCTTGTTGAACGGCACAGTATTGATCTTTCGACGAACGAAATTTGTCATACATTCAAATGTTATTGTCGATTTTCACAATAATCTTTGCCACAATCGATGCTTAGCTGTTTGAGATCTCAACAATTTGGCTATGCGAGACAAAATTTGTGAAAATTAAGCTACGACCAGCGGACTAATAAGAATAGAATCATTTTCGTAGCGGAAGAATTTTTTAACGAGAGAAAATTTGATAGCAGAAAAAGAAGGAACTATTTTCATCCAAAGATACCGCAATCCTTGTTTCCTTCTCCTTTCTCAATGATGAGATTGAAGAAAAAAATTTCTTGGATCAGCCTCATAATTTTATTTTCATTGCAATTACATTGAATTATTTTCGACAGTGAATCGTCGGTCGATTAAATAATTCACTCATGTTTTCTTTCCCTCCTTTTTTGTTATATCGCATGATGAATTATCTACAAAGATCGTGGGATAATAAAAAAGTTTTCTCTCTTTTTCTCATTATTCCACGACACACGTGACTTTTACTCACACTCTCGTAAGAAATTGGTGTCTCCGGAATAACTTTTTCATCCCCTTACGATCTCCTCGGGCCATTACGTTACGAGCATAAAAAATGAAAAGAGAAAAAGAGGAAAAAAAAATTACACGCGGTTGTTTCGTTCTCTTATCGTTTCAGATCACGAGACTCGTAGGAATTCACCGAAAAGACCCGAAATTATTTACAACAGCGCTAGCGAAACAACATTCTCGTTTTATCACCTTTTTGTACCATAAATTTCACAAGATGGTCGAGACTAAGACACCATTGGTCGCACAGACGATCGACGAACAAACGCAATTTGGCAACGCTCGTGAATTCGAACAGCCGGACTGTCTTTTCGTCTTCAAGGATACACAGTCTGATTACGAGGAGCCAGCATCCGACGAGGAGGTGAGTTTCACGTTTTCTTTTGTTATTCTCGATTTGTACATTTATTCAAAAATCTCGTGGGTCGTTGAATTTTTCTAGACACACCTATCCCCGAAAATGATCTCTCCCATTCTAGGCCCATTGCCATTATTCCATTTGCAGTATCAAATTCTACCAGACCGCGATTAAAAAAACGAGGCAAATTACATCAAAAAATGTAATTATTACATCGACTAAGGTATTAAATTTGGAGTAGAGTAGAAAAATAAAATAATCTAATTATAACCGTTTCTAAAAATTCTATCGTGTGAAATAAATTGATGCTCAAGTGGGTCGGGGGTGTACGAAAATAGATAA
Source organism: Heteropelma amictum (assembly GCA_959613375.1). NCBI lineage: Eukaryota > Metazoa > Arthropoda > Insecta > Hymenoptera > Ichneumonidae > Heteropelma > Heteropelma amictum. The sequence goes on from OY390721.1 coordinate 17,443,058, forward strand.
CAATAATTAACGAACCGGCCAAGAGGGACACAATAAATAGCAATTAAATAAGGAAAAAAATGGTATTCATACATTTTATAAATACTCGTTGTGTATTGCGCTTGCCGGAGAAACTTTGTGGTCTAGTTAACTTTGTCAGAATTTTCTTAAACAGCTCGTAGGCACTTTACCGCTACATTTAGACCCCGTATAAGTTTTCGTTACTTCTCTCGAGAGCCGCGAACGCTCCTCGGTGCTTTCCCGCGAGCGATAAACCGATTAACTACCGTGTGCCCGGCACGTAAGAGGCAAACAAAAATTTCATATACATTTATCTAGTTTATCGTGGATATATATATTGTATATGTATATATCATATACACACTCTTAAATATAAGAGTGTAGCCGCGTATGCGGTTGTCGAATAATAATAAGCACTAGGGTGGGGTATTATAAGGACAATATACATACGGGATTAGCAGATGGCGAGCAACTTAGCGAGAATTCTTTTACGGCGGCAAAACTCGAAATAAATGTGTGCACATTGGCCCAGTTCGTTTTATGCAAACTTTTTCAATTCTTTTATTGTTCGTCACATCTTAATAATGAAAGGGAAAAACGACAAAAGTATTTTCAAAGATGCACGGGAGATTCTTTTTTATTACGGATTTTATATTTTTACCCACTAGCATAATTGACAGTTTAAAAGACAATGAATGTTTTTCATCCATTAGTATCTGTTCGTCGTTGAAAATCCTTTTGAAATTTGTTTAGTTTATTCACAAAAATTGACTTGCATTTTTGAAATGAAATTGCTTCTGTTATAAGTTTAGTATTAATCCCTAAAGTTTTATTGGTTGAATATTGAGTTATGGATGAATATTGCTTTATTAATTGATTTCCATATAAATAATGAAGTTTTGGCAAATTGATTCAGGCTGAAAAACAGTAGCTACTTTTTCGGTTCGATTAAATTGCCTGCACCATTAATCGCGTCGGTTTTGGGGGGTTTGCCGTCTCTTGTGATCAGGTGGATCTTCTGCCACGTGTCACACTCGATATTTCAACCTGTCCGCGTTGAATTTGCAATACGAGAGAGAGAGAGAGGAAGCACAGGAAATAAAAGAGAGTGGAAAAATTCATAAATCAAATATTGTCGGGTTGCATTCTGTCGATTTTCGTAGAGTCACGAACAAACGAGCTTATCGCAGAGACTCGACAGAATTGTCGTTCGAAAGCATTAATCGCCAACACCATAAAAGTATGCAGGACATCCTAGAACCGGAAGTTAATACCCAACACCTAGATCGGGGATGAAATTCCGTGGCGAAAAGTGCATAAGTGTCTTTCGATTCCAACAGTTCTTCAAGCGTTATTATAATTGAGATAAACACCGGATATAAAAAATGTTGATTTAATTTTCGATTCAAAATTTCGACCTCCATCGAATTTTGCCTTGTCGACCTCGGTTTCTGACACCCCCTCCATTACTTCAGTGTCCCATTTCAAGTGACGGAACTTCCAAACATAGAAAGAAGCTCAAAAAAAACAACTCGCTGTTTTTATTGGACTAATCTTCAATACGACAATTTCATGAAATAAAAAATATATGATCTCCTCTGAAATCATTGCCTCTCTCCTCTCGAAACGCTTCAAACTTTGTGTAAAGTTCCTTTCAATTACGACAAAACGTTTTACAGTCTATTGACAATTCGACATCAAACAGCCTGTGCATACTCAAAAGTGTGCCTTCCGATTACCGAAAATCATTCGTATTCAACTTCCGGTTATGCAGTTTTATGTGAAAAATCGTTGTGTTCTTTTTACACGGAGCGAAGAAAAACGTGCAAATTTGTTCTCGTACTCGTTTCGTCGCCGAACGAATGACGCTTTCGTGAAAATTCACGCTCGTTCCGTTGCATTTTTTTTTCGTCACTTTTTGTATCTCTTCCCTTCACGAGTGGACGAGAACAATGAAGCTTCGCATTTCTTTGTAATACACGTGGCCCGAAGAATATTCGAGTATTCTCGAAATAATTATCTCGCGATAGCCGCGGGTGAGTTTCCACCAGGGTGAAACGATCAATCACTCTCCAGCGTCGAGAGAAGAGACCAGAAGTAAAAGCAAACTTGTGGATGTTGAATCCGTTAAAGAGAGCGATGGAGCGAAAGGGGGGGGGGGGGGAGAGGAGGAGCGAGAGCAAGAGAACGAAAGGGAATTTGCAAACTACAGCGCTAGAGTCAATGCCGTAAATAAACCTTCGAGCTTTATATCTCCCTGATTTTGCCCACTCTCGAACCGTCACAGACGTTAACCAGACATCTCTCTATCTCCGCTATTTCGACAATAATTGTCCATTATGCGCAATCATAGATCCATTATTCGTACATTTTGTCGTCTTAATTATTCAAGTTATTTCATAAAAGCACAGTACTACTAATAATCTTATGAATGTTACTATAGTTACCAGTGCAAAGGTTACTATGAAATAAACATTGAATTTACATTGTATACCATTCGGTCGTGGTTTTTCAGTGTGGGTGATGTTTTTTCACGATCTTGAAGTTTGCATCGTTGGACCTCAACGAAACTGCGAATATCGTTGATTTTTAATCTCAAGCCCTTCTGAATTTTCATTAAATTTTTCTTCCGTTTTTTCAAAAGTGTCTCAATTTCGAAAAATTGCTTCGGAGTATTCACTAAATCACGGAATATCGACGATGAAAAAAAAGTTTGAGTACATTTCGTTGGATCCCAACGGTGCAAACTTCAAAATCATGTTTTTTCCCTATTTTGGATGGTCGACAAACGTCTCTTTGTTATCTTATCTTTTATTAGGAGAGTGGAAGGTTTTTCCCTGGCAAAGTCGAGCCTCGTGTTTCATCGTTTTTCTCGTCGTACCGAATTGAACAATCACCCTCATACACGAAAATACATATATACATCACAGTTTTGAATATTCGCTCGAATTTGTCCGTCTTACGTTTAGGTGGAACATTTCACGACTTAGCATTGCGAGTTTCCCCGGGCAACGCACCGGGAATAACGATCTTTTTTTGTCTGGGTCTAAATATATATATATATACATATATATACACACATAGGCGCACACACTCACGCACACACAGCATATGTATATATATATATATATATGTATAGTGAAAATACACAGGAAGATCGTTGTCTATCTGCTCTCACTTCTTCTCGTTGTACGTAACGCGTATATATCCAGCAAGCACTTTGGTAAGACCGCTGGTGGCCAGTGTACTCTGGCATACCTCTAGTTTGCTTCGAGTTTTGGCTTCTTCCACGACACGTTGCGCTTTTTTTTTCTTTTTTACGGATCCCCCCTTTGCCACTTTTAATTTCCCGAGACACTTCCGGTCCATGAGAAGCACAACCGAATCATGTCGTATTACAAAGACTCTGGACTGGTTCCCCCGCTGCGTGCCCCCTAACGATGAAGAGAGAGGATGAACATACGTTTGAAATTCATAATTATAACAGCAGCTGCCCGTTAGATGGCGCATCCGCAAGGAATCGCGAGTTGAAAACAGATGAATTACATATCTTTCTACTTCACGCAAATACTCAAATACGTATTTAAAAAAAATAATGTTAATTCAAATTTATTTATTCGGCTTGCGGAGGATTTTTTTTTATCGTTCCGAGCTTGGCAACGTACGGCAGCCTATCGTCTCGTATTGTCGCATCATCGCGATGTAATATCGCGTAAATTTGATGAGAAATACGACGAAGGGTGGACGACATTAAAATTGGAGAATCTCTGGCGTCGCTCGGTTTAATTTAAACACGTTTCGGCGCAAAGTTTGTGTTTACGCGCCCGTACACAGCCTCTCGTATGCCTGTGAAAGTGTCGTGTTTGTTTTCTCTGTGTTTGCTCGAGCAGTTTGCCGCCTCCTCGAGCTTTCTGGAGCAAAACAACCCGCCGCCACCGCTCAGAACCACGATCCCTTGAATCTTCGTATATTAATTTCACATCCAATATGGATCTCGATCTCTCACTTTCTCTCACGCGCATCAATTTTGTCTCACGATAAATGAAACATGTGCAATAATCATGATAATACGATAAAAAAATATTAATAATAGCAATTCTGATATTACAATTATTACGAGCATACGAATTTCATATAACAATGTAACATATAACGTCGTTACAATGAAATCGCGATCATTTGTGTAATTTTGAAAATTTTTCATTCAGGATCGAACGTTATATATTTTTCTTTCAATTCCGGTAATTTTTCCGATAGTGCGTAAAGGTTTATTTCGGAAAAAAATTCTCCATCGTTAGGGCCATCGTGGTGCAAATATTCCCTCGGTCAGAACGGTGCCAAATCGAGCTACTATATCGGTATGAGATACGAGTGAAAAAGATGAAGATTGTGAACGAGAAATGCTTATAAACGCACGTGCCCGCGCGGAGACACACACACACACACACACACACACAGTGGCCTCAACACGTTTCTCTCTCGACCGAGATCTCTGGAACAGGTGCCTCTGTCTCTATCTACCGACATTCTGAATTTCTTGATTATTTCATCTTCCTCATTCTTCGCCATTTTCTGGATCGTCAAAAAAACGTGGCTATTCTTTCAGAGTTACGAAATTTGTGATCTCGATTTTTTTTTCCTCGATACTTTATCGATCTTGGAAAACACGTGTGTACAGTGGCTCTCGAGCTTTCGTTCGAACGCTCGATTGAAACGCGTAATTTCACACATCGCGGAATCACCTTTGGGAAAAGTGAATTTGAGAAGTTTCTTCGATTTTAATTCCACAAAATTGGTAATTCAAAGACTTTAAGAATTTCCCAATTCCCTTACCGCTGATCTTTCGGTTATTCTCGTTCTTTCGTAATATCAATCTCGAGGATTGTGCCGCTTCGTGCAACTGCAACGATAATTATCTCGAATATTCGTGACTACCGTTGTACAGCAATTTCACCTTTTCTTTCTCTCGCTCTCTGCCCCTCCATCTTTTTCTTCCGCCCTTTTCGTTCTTTTCTCTCATCCGCGTTGTCCAATTCACCAAACACTCGACGCTTCTCACGAGATTAAACAATTTTTTTTGCCTCCTTCGATCTTCTTCGATTGTACAAGAATTACTTACCTTACCCGTACTCTCTGGAATCGTACATTTCCTTCAATGTCCACACACGCAACCGGGTATGGACTGGCTCATGAAGAAAATGACTTGAAACTCAAAATCTCACGAAACATCAATTTTACGCTCTCGAAGTTCACCACTGTATATATATTTGCAATGAAAATTGTATCGAAATTAAACATTTTTTATCTTACGTCAACTTTTCCCGGTCTCCATTCTTTCCTCTGAATTTTCTTTCATTTTTCAATATATACATATATACACATGTATTTATATATAAATGTATGTGCATTATATGCATATATATATATATAAAGTAAAAAAATGTACATCAAGTTATAAAAATAGTAGTTTTCGTCGAAAAGTATTTTTTTTAAATAGTGTGAAAAATAAAAATAACATTTTCCAAAAAAACATCAAATCAAACCTGTCGTGCATGGTTAAAAAAAAGAGGTTCCATGCACGCCAAGTTTGACGTTTTTTTTTCTCACAAAACTACTATTCTTATTACTTGGTGTACATTTTTTACATTTTAAAGTTTGAAATGTGGATTTCACTTCTTTTTGTAGGAAACCACCGAATTTAATCATGTAAGTGAAAAAAAAAAACAAATAAAAATTTTTCAATCGTTAAGACTTTGACATCGGAAATGGTTAAAATACTTTGACATTCCCCACTGACGCTTTAATTTTTCGGTGTTTTGCCTACTTCGTGAAACGACGAATGTGATGTATATATTATTTTGAAATTTAGTAGAGAAAAAATTAGCTCGAAATTATGAGTTTGCACATATCGACTGTCGAAATCGTACTTTAACTAGGCTGAATGGAAAGAAGAAAATCATATTTCATCGGTCAAATGTCATTACATTTTCGATCAGGGAAACGGTTTCGGAAACATATACATGATTTAAATTCTTGGTCGACAGCTGGAAGACCATTTTCCTGTATAATATCCGTGGCAGGTCTCTGACGTCGGGTCATAGAATTTTTTTTATTACGGTTTCGAGACGCTGCCGCGTCTCTACGTATATATTCTTTCCTTCCCTTGTATCGTATTGTCACGAATGTCGAACAACGTTAATTAACGGTGCACTGAGGTGTAACGATCAGGGAGAAACAATTCGAAACAATCTCTAGGCGCGCGTCATTTGATACTTGCAAGTTGGGCAAGAGGGAAGGGGGAATCAGAATCTTGACGCAATTTAATGCAAAAGTGCAGTCGAGTTTCAAAGTTTTATATGTATATATGTATATATATATATATATATATATATATATATATATATATATATATATATACATCAATTGCAGCATCGCTACTGTATATACATGCATACACAGGGTTGTTCCGTACCGACGCGTCACGATTCTCGTCCGATCTCTCTCGATGGCGTAACTCTGCGATATCTCACGAAGATGACGTCGCGGTTAAACTATCCCACGTCCGATTAAGATTATGCGACTACTAAGATGACAGTGTTTCAACAAATATCGCGGTGTTTAATAACAAAATTAATGATATTTATTCTAAAACTACGTTCACAGCAAACATGAGTGACTTACCGAACTCTGTGTGTTTGCAACTCTCTAATAGCAGAAAGCTCAGAGTTGTAGCAATTGTTCGTTTCCAAGTTGTAATCATTGTTTGGGGTACTCGAAGTATCAAATGCGATACCTTGACGTCCTTGTTGTGCACTGATGCTCCTTGAGATTCGTCGTATATCGAAGTAGTCAAACGAGAAATGTCCGAGAAAATTGGAACTTGAAGAGTTTTGCAATAATCGGTCAAGAATCAATTAAGACCGGATGCTCTGTCGATAAATGGAAGCACGTTTTGGCGTTATCTGGCCCTACGGTGGTAGGCTAAAAAAGAATATGCGCGTAAGTGGACGTCATTTCGGTGCAAAGGACGGTACCGCAGACCCGCAAACAGATTACCCCGTAAAGTGAAAAACTGGACCGTCTTCTTTTTTCAAAATATATAAAGTTTCTCGAAAGATCAAGAAACAAGAGAAATGGAGAAATAAAAAGATTCAAAAAGGCCATAACTTTCCCGATCGTTCGTTGATAATATATTTGATGAAGAGATCGGCAAACTTCAATCAGAGTCAAAAGAACTTGCGTCCTCCCGCAAAACGAAATTCCTTTGGAATTGTAGCATTTTTTTGAATTTCGCGATCGAAGCCTTTGATGACCCGATCCCGAGGTGTCTTCGAACCTGTAGAAAACAGCAATTTCGATTGGCCTGCAATTTCAAAATTCTATCGCTTCTCATTCAACAGCTATTGAGAATTAAAAAAAAAACAGAGTCATTAATTCTGCTCCGCACATCGTCGAGAATATGTAACTGCCGGATCCACGACCTATACTGAATCACCCTGTATTATCTATATTTATAGTGTAACGTCTCTGGGGACTCTCATAGTTTACAGACTGGATAGGATGTCCTGAAGTGATATTCATAGTGGAGTCGGCTCGAATCTTCGCTCCACGTTATGAAATTTATGCGTATGCTATAGATTCGCAGCGGTGGCCAAGTTGCCCGAGGGCGCTTCACACGTTAATTGCTTATTGTTGGCGAGATTCGCGCGTCCTCGATTCCTTTTCTTTATTTCTCCATTATTTCGTTGAATTATTTCTTTTTTTCTTGTCGATCGAGAAAGGTCCGCGAAAAGGAAATAAAAAAAAGGCAGTCTCGCATGGAAACAATAATTATTCCTATTCAATCGACCGTTACGATTATTCAATTGTTTCGCGTGTCTCCATATGGCTATTATGTTAATTCATTGTCGATAAATTATTCAATTGTTTATGAATTTCAATTAATTCGACAATTATTTCGTTAATCTGTTTTTTTTCATCGATCGCTTTTATCGTCATTCGTTTGTTACGCCCTCTGTGTTGCCATTGCACGGCATATCTCTCTGGATGCAGACTGTGGCAGGAGCATACGTAGCCGTTTATAATTATCTCCGAGAGTCGAGACGTTTTCTCCTTCTTCCTCCTCTTCTTCATCTTTGGATTACCGTCTCTCGATGACTGTACGTCGGTGTGTATACATCTGTGTATGTTTTTAGCATCGTTGATGTCGGTTTCTAAAACCTGTCGACGTTATATCGCCTCATAGACGCTTGTTCCTTTGGCCGAAAATACTATTTCGGTATATACTAAACGCTTCGGGAAGTCGAGCTAAGATTCGAACTTTAGAAGTTTCCTCGTCACTGTCTTGGACCTGTCTTTTCGTCTCTTGATTTATTTATTTTGTCCTTTTTTTTTATCTTTCCGCCTTATCCATTTGTGCTCGTCGCTTCTGTCCATAAATTTGTACGAACTGTTCTCTCATTTACGCGTATATCTCCGTCTGTAATTCCCATTTTTTCTTAACGCTATTCTCGTTCCGAAACCAAATTGTTTCCATTGATTTTCCGTCCTATCGTATTTTTCAACGCGCCGTCGTCTCTTCTCTTTTCTCTTATTTTTCCGCATCTGAGCAAAAAATTAATCGTACCGACATTATCAAATTTCATTCGCGTTACATAATAATAACGAGATATAACCTACATTTGGCTTTAAAAACGAGTTATTCGGTAGATGTTTCGCCAACATCTTTTCATTTCGTTTGCGAATTTATGAAATCTGCGGGATAATTGTTGGGATAAAAAAAAAGAAAAAAACGCGAGAAATTCTATTGGAAAAAATGAATAAATTCAATTGATATTGTGAATCTTTTTTCCCTGACGATTCCAATTTTTCCGGATCTTGATAACGCAAATAGAACCGACGAAAATCACTCTCGTTTTCGCGTGCAATTTTTTTCTGCGTTTTTTTCTCATCTCTCATTGGACGATTATATATCGCAGATTTTGCAAAATTCTCGCACGAAGAAGAGCTTTGTGATGTGAAAATTAATACACGCTGGCGGATACGACGCGAGAAATTCATTCGCCGAAGAGAGGAACGAGAAGAAAATAATAAAGAGGAACAAGCCTCGAGAGGAAATCGTGAAAATAAACGACCTCAACACTGTTTATGCTAAAAACTGCTGAAAAAATTGCAACGAAAAATGTCGTTTATTCTTTTTATTGAATTCTTCAAATACACATACATACCTACGACTTTTCCATCAATTTCTCGTCGTATCTCGGATTTCCAAAATTCTCATCGAAACACTTTTTCTCAGCTATGGTCGGCCGTCAATTAATCTTGCAACGCTGAGATCTCGTCAAAAATGTTCCGCGACTGTAGCTTTATTCAACCGGAGCTTTTGACATTATTTCTCGGGCGATAAAAGTCCAGGAAGGGGGTAGGCTACGTGCGCGTGGATTCTCCGGACTGTTTCAGGTTATTTCGGGTTACCAAGCTTCTCTTCACCCTGCTTTAACCAAACGAGCGCGCGTTACGCGTATTCCGCCGCTGCCAATGGTTTTTTTGCCCGCTCACACATCGTCGCCGACAAAGAAACTTTCTTGCCGGGTTATACGCCGTATAAACTCGTGAATTTCGCACCAGTCACTCATTGTGACAACAGGGCCGAGTGAGACCGGCCTCTTCCACGCCCTTACTCTATTTTTCGCCCACCAGCGCATTATTTCCCGAGCATCAAATTTTTCATATTTCATAACGTCATTCGTTTCCCCTCGCTGCATCATGCACAATCGATTACCGTTTTATTCTCAACGCGTTCGTCCAGCAGTCGTAAAGATTTCTCAAAGTGGTTTGCCTTTCCTTTTTTACTCTTTTTTTTTCCTTTTTCCATGTGCGAAAATTGTAACGGAAATACTTGTACCGCCCCCTCGTGTGATATTTTCGAAGCTTATTGTCAACCCCGTTGAGGTAGGTCCAAGCCTTGAAGCTTCTCCCATTCGCTAAGAGATCGTTTCAACCATTTTCTCCTTCGCTCCCGCGTCCTCCGTTTTCAACTTTATTAACAGTGAGATATACAACGACAATTCTAACGCGCATTTTCTTCTTCGTCCTCTCCTTCTTCTTCTTCTTCTTCGTTGCGTTTTATTATTCTCGCTTGTCCCTCGACCAATGCATTTTACCGTACATTTTGTTTGTGGAAAGCGTTGCTTAATCCCGACAACCGTATAATATACGATCTACTCCGACGCAAATCGCTGAAGCGAGATTCGCGAAGCGACTCGTGCGCCGCGCGTACACGAGCATAATGGCTTTTTGTCATTTACCGCCGCTGACGATTCACTATACTCCGATGTTCTTTAACGCCAAGCTTCCTGAAAATTGAAAAGAAAAAAGAGCTATCGACACGAATAAAATTTATTCGTCACACATTTTAAGAACGACGGGTAATTTGGAGAATGAAAATCGAGGATTTTCATTTTTCAATAGCGGTGAAAATCGAGAATCGAGGAAGAAAGTAAATTCGAAATTTTGAGTAAAGTTTTCGATGATTCTTTCGAGTATGTGCCAAAATTGCGCGACGACCTTACATTCGACAAAAAGCCAATCGGTTTTGCGAATAAAAACAATAATGTCCATTATTTTTTTCAGTAGTAGGCCTTTTTTTACGTCGCTTTCTCATTTTTTAAATGTTACGGATTCTTTTAAATGAATTTTTTTTTATCTTGTCTAATGTCCAAGATCGTTGGACAATTTGTACAAGTTTTTGGGGAATGGCGGTAATTTTTTCGAAATTTCTGTCAGTAATTTGACACGAAATGCATGGTATGATTTATGCAAGACTCGGTCATCCGCGTATCAACTCCATTGTCTTCATGTACGTGGCATTCACGCGAATTAGCTTTATATATAGTATATCCATACATACATGTACATATGTACATATATTGAACGAGCTGTCTCGTCGAGAGCCAAAGTTTCCACGTGCACAACGGCGTTTGACGTTTGGCAAGGCGTATCCCGCACTGCGTGAATCCCTCATGGGCATGAGCCTACAGAGAGAGAGAGAGAGAGAGAGAGAGAGAGAGAGAGAGATAGAGGGAGGGAAGCGGAGAATTCATATGTGCATAAATAAAAGTCAACTTTTGGCTGTTCGAATCTCTCGATTGTCCGGCGCGTAACAACGACTACGAAATCATACAAAATATCTCCGTCGCACTCGTGTCCGAGGCCACACGCGAACTTGGTTACATGCACATGTTTGTTGAAAAAACAAACGCGTCATTCTCACGAAGTAATTTTCTTAACGATCCGGAAAATTATCTAAAAAAATATGAGATATAATAGTCATAGAAACGATATCAATAGATCCATTTCTCGGAGTATTTTTGTTCCCAACATTGTGAATATGATTCCAACTACAAAAGTTTTGAAAAACTACGTCGGAAGAGTCATTAAAAAAACAATTTGGCTATTGTCGGTTGAGGTGCGAACTAAATTCCACACTATTCACCGCGTAATTTGCACCAACGATGCGGAATAGATTTTGAAAAAGGATCAAACGAAATTTTGAGAAAGTGCAGAAAATGATTGAACAGAATCGCGATATGGAAAGCACGACGAGAGAGAAACGATTCAACGTGAGTGTAAAAATATGTCGTTGAAAGTGACGCTCGTTTTTTTTATTTCCGACGAAACGGTATGTTTTTCCTATTTGGAAATTTTGGTGGTTCGATGCACGTGCCAATATATATTCGTTGCGAATTCGGTCATTTTTTTTCTGCAGCCAAATTCGTGCATTGTGGCCATACAGGGAAATGAAAGGTAAAAAAAATGCTTCCTCGTTATCATTCACTCCAGTCGCTGTTACGCGGTCCACCCTGGCTATACACGCCTCTATTCTTTTTTTTTTTACTATTTTACGTTTCATGTTTTTTTTTCGACTTTTTATCTCACCATCGAACCCACACGTCGATTTGCGATGAACGCCCTGCTCCACTTTGCGCGAAGTGCAACGTGTTCTCTGTTTGCACGGACCTAGACCATATGTTTTTTTTCGACCTCTTTACTTCGTTCCCAATTTTTCTCGGTACTTTATAGCTTTGTTCCAATAGTTATTTCAATATCTCTACGATGATTACCCAGCACAAAGTGTCTTTCGTATTTTTAAAAATATTCCATGCCAGCTAATGACGCATGATTCACTTCTCGATTAGAAACTGAATTTAATTACTGTTTTTCCATGAGAAATATACAAGTATACGAACATTCAGGAATATCGCAGAATAAATATTCTTCGAGATTTCTTTTTTATGGGAAGAGGGATCAAATGTTGGATCACCAGATAGATTCTGCATCTATACTTATATACCTTTTTCGCTCTTAGATCGATAACGTGAATTTCGTTCGCGTGTGTGCGTGGAGAGCCTCAAGCGTGTTACGTATGCAATATCCGCCGATCGATTTTCGGTCCGGTTTATTGATAACACGCTGTTCGCTCTCGGAGTTTGCTGTCTCGTGGTTCAGCCTCGCGACTCGCAGTGCTGGACCAATAAGTTGGTGCCAATGTGGATCACGCGTTTGAGTTTCCACGAGAAATCAAACGGTGAGAACCCCCTTTGTTTACCATCGCTCGCGCGTGAAGATATATCTTTTTTTTTGAGAAGTTAATCCGAAAAAATAAGCGAACGAACGTATCTGCGTACCGTCAAATACCGCCGACACTCTGTGGTCGAAAGTTTCAAACTGGTCCATATTGCCACTCAAAGCTGTGTAAAAGTTCCAACGTGACACACGCGCTGGACCGGGTGAAAGTGTCTTTCGATGACGCGAACGAGTCGCGCTCGAACGACTCCCCGGGCATTTTTTTTCTCATCCGACGTGTGTGGACACGCACGCGTCAATGATTTCTCTTATTCACGCCGCAGGCGCGCCCCCCGTTTGTCTCCGACATTTGTCCTCACGAATGCCCATCGTCCCTATTTCACACCCGTCGATATATCGATATCCATCTACCATTCGATTCCTGTCGGCGCGTTTTATGAATCTTTCCGCGTCCAATGGATCAGCAAACTCGCGCCGATGGTACCCGACTTTACCGCTAGCGTGAGCTTTCCCGCTGGCTTGTGAATAAAAAATAAATCTTGCAACACGAGTGATTATTCCATTTCCAAAAACCTCTTTCACGTCCGCGCGATCGAACGCACACACACGACTGATTTATCGATCACTGTACGACGGTGTGTTGCGGAATTTGAATGTCGCTCGTCTTTTTGTTCTCCAAAAAGCAGGAAGCTGAAACTAACTCGAGTTACTACAAAAATAACTATTTTCGAACTTGTTTCTCTCCCGCGGTTCTGACAATACTAGAAATATTTCGTCAACGTCAAATTCCCTGGCTGTCTCCTTTTTCCCTGCGGTTGCACGCGATTGCCTCATCGTCGTAAGGAGACGAGGTTCTGAGACACGTGTGTATGATAAACACACAGGCTGTCCACACATAGCTGTGCGCCTGACGAATTGTGAGTTACGACTCTTGTGAGATCGATCTATTTTTAGAGGGTTGCTTATTTGACCTCCCCGCGTTTCCTATCCCCGGTCATTAGAAAGCTCGAGAAAATCAGGGGCCTCAATTGCGTTTCGAGTCGACGCGGACGACGGTAGGCCTCGTTATCCGATGCTTTTCGAAGTTTTCCATGGTGATCATAATACTTTGACAACCGACTTTAGCCTGTACATGTGTGACAAGGAAAAATCTTCCAGCGTCAATGTTCATCGCAGGAATGGATTCGTTTGCTCAGACCGTTGTGATTTATCGGAGGTTGTCCCATTGCCAAACTTATCCCGGAGACAGAAGCTCCGAATCCCCGAGTTACATCCGACCGTTGAGACAGTGACGTGACACAAATGATTTTACCGAAATTGTTATGCAACTGGCATCAACATTGGCGAGACGGTACGCGTTTTGCTTGCTATCTTATTACCTCGATGGCAGAATCATTCAACGTCACTCTTTTACCCTCGAGGCCTCTTTTAAGATCCCTGGGGTCCGTTGTTTCCCGCCCCTCTATCCCCAACGTTGACGCTCCCGGAGCGAGCGTAAAGAGCGACGCGGTTTGCGTATTGCTAAAAAACGAAGAACAAACGCATGACCGGATACGAATAACTCTTTGAGCGTTGCTTCTGGCATGATGCACACGTGCACAAACATATTTTTCGCGGCGCACGTACAAGTTTATTCGGTAGCGGTAACTGGTCGTCAAATCGTCGATCTAAAACGCTGGAGACGATTCACCGAGCAAAAGATGAGCAACTGTCGCTTTTTCTCTCTTTCTCTTTCTCCTCCTTCGTGCTTCTCGCCGCCGTCGTTGGCCTCATCCTCTGTTTTCCACAGCACTTTTTCTTCCTTGGCTTATTCGCACGCCATCCTGCCCTCCGGATTAGTGACACGCACAAACTCAAATATACGTGTGTATAAAAAAAAAAATGTTCTTTCAACCCTTCGGCACACTGCGGCTCGGCGTACCCAACCACCCCCGGGACATTAGTCAAGTATGACCCAACTGTGTTACCCTCGTCAAAACTTCAATCTCAAAATTCAACAGCGCCCTACTTGGAATTATTTCAGGCAGCGTATTAAGTTGCTCTGGACAGACTTTCATTCGCTTCCGAGCTATTTTCGTCATAGCACTCGGGGCGAGAGAAGTTTCAGCCTGAGAAAACGGACGCCGCACACCGTTTCGTGACAATAACTCGACAAACTCGGTATGTGTATGAAGCGCGCGAGCGTATGGCCGATGCACTTGTGCCATCGTGATGTTGAAGACCCACGCGAAGACAAAGCGCAGACCACATTTCCCTTTCAAAGAATTTTCCGCGGCTTCGCAGCCTCATCATCCATTCTCCACATTTGCGCTATCTTACTTTATTTCTCTCCCTCTTCTTGTGCCATTCTCTCAACCGACTCGTTGGCGAATCTGGATTCCGTAATACCATCTATTCCCACCGTCCATGTTCGTACATAGGCATCCGCGAGCTTTTGTATCGCGATGCTTTAATATGCTCTACCCACTTTTCTCTCTCCCTTCTTCGTACCTCCTTGCCGTTTCATCTACTCGCCGAAAACGTAGCCGGCTTCTATAGAGGGGCAATCCCTTTAGCCACGTATCTACACGTACGCACACAAAGCAACCTGGATACGCCAACTCGTTCCTCATCGTCTCTATTCGTCTCTGCTGCTACAGCGCAGCCAAAAGCATGCTTACCTCGCGCTGCTCGATCCAGCTACACAACCCAACAAGACCGTCTTCCGCTCCTCTTACGTTTCATCCCCGTGCCATCATCTCTACCACGGCCAATTTCCGTCCCGCCGCATTTGTCTTACTTGCCAATTGCCAACTTCGCGCTGGCTACGCTTCTAGAAAAGCTTCTGATACGCTCGTTTCCATTTGCCCCGTTGCCGGTCAGCTCCGGCTATGCTTGATCATCTGTGCAGAGTGTCGGCATACCCTGGTATCGCAGACTCTTTTGCATGCGCTCTTTCCTCAAAGCTTCGCCATACGGAAGAGTCAAAATAACCGGTCAAACATTTTGCGTCAAGAGTCGAATAACCTCCTAAAGTATGGATATTTCCGAAATTCCACTTTGTCGATTCACAACGTGTCTCGTGGAATGTTCCGACTAGACCCACGAATCGTCGGGATTGGCTTGGAACTTTCCATTGATGGAATTCACGATAATCCAGGGTTCGATCACGCGAGCGCGATAGAAATTGGAACGTCGGAGTCCAACGTGTGTTCAAGTACACGCCCTGATGGGCGATGACGGAATTTACCTAAACTATCGTAAGCATATATATCATCCGTATTAATTTGGGCCATGTCTTGAGCATAGTTTCCTGCGGTGTTGCGTTTTAGTTTGAACTACCGAACTGCATTTATCCTGTGAAGTCTATATAAACACCGCGCAGCGTGCAAGTGAGTTATGGTAAATGACCTTTCGAACCAAGTAGATAAGCTTAATAGAGAACGCTGCATTTCAGGGTGCAAGGGGGGAGGGGGTGGATGATAGCAGCGGGAGTGTCGAAAGATTGCAATGACGCGAACTGGACTGACCCGAACCTATCAATTCTCCGGCTGTGTAACTCGCGTATGTACAAACGATACGGGCGCGCGAGTGTTCTCTGTAACGTGTATATGGCTGAATCCACAGTTCGAAAGAATATATCAAGTGCAGCAGAGTGCAGCAGTTTGCTAATCCATATTTCCGTCCACACTTCCACACTTCCATACTTGTATTATAAATGCGAAAGTAACGGTGTTGTGATTGTTGCCTTTTCGCGTTTACATCGCTAAAGAGATATTGATGAAATTTAGCAGAGAGATCGCCGCATGTCACCTTTGGGAAATTCGTCGATATTTCGGGTCTGATGTTTCGACCATTCTTTTCTTTTTCGTATCCACATTTTTCGTCTTCTCTCAATACGCGGCGCAAACGCAACTCCGATCGGATGTAAAAAGGGGTAACGTCACGCGGACATCCACAGGCGTACATCTTTTACACGTCAACCATTTGAAAGCTCCGTTACGGGTATCCATTGCTCTCGATGTCTAACGCATTTCCGCATATCTTCGCTTTGAACATTTTTATTTTGGAAAAGACCGACCGGCCCCAATGTTGGGGGTAACACGTCTACTGCTGATAAATACAGTCTCCAATCGGGTTTGGAAAAACCGTAAACCGAGCTAGGGAGATGTATAACACGCGTGAAACATATATACGCGGAGGTTAATCCCCGCGGGAGATCATACATCATTGGGCGGAGATACGACATGGGTGAGCGGAGGATGTAAGGCACGAGGAGCCAAGAGGCGAAAGTTATACGCGAAGAAGCTTCGAAGATGGAAACAGTCCTCGAGTACAGTGGAGATGGGGAACTGGCTTCGAGGGAAAGAAAAATGGGCAAACAGATGCGACGGAGGAGAGTGTGACGTTTGTTCTTACTGTACGACCTGTCCCAACATCCCTCGCGATTTCTATCGAGCTCTTTTTCTTTTTAACCTACCCCTCGCGCCCGCCATCTTTGCATTATGTGTGCGCCTTGTGTTCCCCTCTCAACAGGCATTGGGGATGGAGGGTGTTGTTGGCGCTGCCGCGACTTCCGGAAATTCAATGTTCTGCATTGCGGTAAAAGATACCGAATTGCCCGAGAGTCGGGAAACACCGCAGGCCTAAAGCCACTAGCAGTGCCGTGTATATCGTATATACATATGCGATTCATGTGTATTCGTTACCTTTGCCACCGGGTTGTACCTAACAGCCGTAGAGAGTCCTCGGCTTACTCGTATTTCACCGAGTCTCGAGAGCTCGGCAACTCGGAAAGCTTCCCCGACTATCCGTCGAGGTAACGGGTCGAGGGATGACCGGAAATACCCACGTTCCGTCACGAAGCCATCGCGACTGTTTCCCGAGTCTCTTTTCCTCTTTCGCGCGTTACATCCATTTATTTCACCGCGCCGATCCTTCGAGAAGTTTGGGCACCGATGTCGCGCCTGATTTATCATTTTTTTCCTTGTTCATCCCGCGTTTCTTTGAAACCGCAAAAGCAAACGATTTTGTGACTTTGCTGTGACTTGCAATTTTACGCGAATTTCCATTGCTCATCGTCAGTCATTTCACGAGAGGTTTTTACCTTTGCTCGCTGGCCTAGATTTCAATCGTGGCTGTTGAACGTCGAAACGCATTGATTCTCAAGTTCGTTGAAGAGTTTGTCTGTTGATTTTTTACGTCAACGATGATCCCTACATTGCGTTTCGCGGTCTCTGCATCACTTTTCTGCTTCCCGATTTTGTATTTTGACTTTTGACAGCCAACTGACGGCCGCGGATTGCACCATGTTTCGTGCTTTTGCTTGAAGATGCGTCAGATATTAAACGGGCCTAAGAGTGGACTTTAAAGTCCTGAGAAACCTCCAGAGCGTGTAACTTTTTCTTCGGTTTATATTGTTCGTCGATATTTTGAATATTCCCGCATGTGTGTGTGTTTGGCTGTGCGCGTAAGAATTTTTTACATGTAACAGCGAACGTGTATAAAACTGAGATGTCACCATGCGGGAGGGCACTGGACCCCTTATTGTCTACGGTTTTTATGCTTGTATTCCATCTTGGACCGAATAAGAATTCTTCTTCATACCGCGCCCCGACAGATGGCCCAGCTGTTTTTTGTCTTGGCATTAAAATGGAATGTCGAGATTATGCAATTACGATTCGCACGTGCCAAAAATACAACAGCTCGCTTACGGTCATTCGGATCGATAAATCGTTTCGATATTTCCATGTTGTCTCTATATCGCCAAAGAAATCTTTAAATCTACGGGTATAAGTCATGAAAATTCCATGAAACGTTGCTCTACGAAAGTTACAAAAATGTAATAGACATCCGCGGAGTGCCGACGAAATAATCGCGAGCGCTTGAAAATTAGTCTCGCGTCACTCGCACCGGCCATTATATTCGCGGGTGAGGCGTTTTCGCAAACGCCGTAATAACGCCGACGGTAAATAATCCCGTAGGCGTATGCTCCTACCGTGTATTTTACAATACCTCCCCCCCCCCCCCACACACACACACACACACACATATTAATTCTCCGATTTATTGGTATCCGTGCTGGGTATGCGTCTGCATGCAAAAGCACTAACGCCGAGACGACCCGTCGACGTCGCTTCGCGGTCCGCGGACATTCGCGGAGCTTCTCTATCACGCTCTATATGCGAGTTCGGTTCTATCCTACATCTCGGGAGAGAGCAGTTCGGGCCAGTGATGGGATGACGACAGCTGCTCAGATCTCCGCACCATCTCCTAGACGGTTTTCTAGAACCGCCACAATCGCGAGATGCGCGCTCCTCTCTCTATTATTATTATTACTATCGCAACTATTATTATCGTTGTCATTACGATCCTCGGAGAATTTTAAGATAGCGGAGAAATGTGATATTTTTTCCTTTTTTGTTTGCTCGAAATTTCCGCTCTCTCCAATCGCCTCACTCCGTTTGGAAGTTTCGCACGTGGAGCTGCGCGGGGTTGAGGAAATTGGAGGCAGCGCGTGCGAGTTAATCAGCCATTAATCATTGGTACGTCCACGTTTACACGCGTGTCCGCCCGTGTTGACGAAGGAAAGAGCTCCTCACGATGGGTTCAGTATACTCCTGCGTCTTCCTATAGGAAGACGCAGGAGTTTTGTGCGGAATAGCGCGCATTCGACGATGCGAAAAAGGCGCAGGCGATTGTCGCGAAACAGCGAAGCGGATATTTTGTTTTGCATCTTCCCTCCGTGTTTGACAGATGGATTGATTAAAATGATATGTGTCCTTGGAAAGATTGAAAAGAAATAACAAACTCGATTACTCGTGGATAAAGTCACAGGACATTGTTCTTGCACAAGTTGATGCTGCTCAAAGTCCTTGGGATTTGCACTGTTGCATTTCGGTGAAAATTGTTTTTGGTTTTTTTTTTTCCTCGATGGGAGATCAGAAGCTCCGAGTATTGTTGAATAATGAGTGTACGGGTGTACACTCATTATGTATAGGCTCGGTTTGCATATGTCACGTGTGAGAAAGAGTCGCGACAGCAACACAAATACCGCCTCGCAAAGAGAAAGATCGAGCTCGACGTTAATTGATGGTTCAACGATGCCAAGCAACGCATTCGGAACGTTGATCCACTTAATTGTCTATTTTGGTTTTATTTATTTATTTTATCTTTACTCCGTATCCCGTCTCGTCTCGTATATATCTATTCCATCGCCAATGCGAATATCTCATTTTCGCGAAATCGATAAATTCCGCAGACGTTTTTCGGTAGGGGAAGGGGGGGGGGCAAATTCCGACGGGCAATTAAAGTAGCAGAAGAAACAGAGCACCAAGGAAGGGATAAAGAGTATATCGCCATTTTTTTTTCTTCATTTTTTCGAGCAGCAATGGAAAAACGATTTTTGCGGTACGAATTTCGAAAATCTATGACTGTTTTTGTTCGCTTTATTTTCCATACGAGAAAAATCTTCCGTGTTTCAAAGACGTATCGCGTTTGGAAGAGATGAGAAAAAAATAGCACTTCATCCTGGCGATTCCAATTGGCAGCTGAATCGTCGAGAGTGTAGGCAAAAAGAGTCTCAGCGAATCGACAGACCGCGCGATTTCACTCCGAGTATTTCATGCCCCTTTTTTTTAAATTTTTTCTTTCATCCCTCAGCATCTCGAAGCGAGAAGGAGGTGCGAGAGGGCTCGAGCAAGAGCTAGGTCGAGAAATCATCCTGATAGACTGGAGAAAGACGAGAATATGTAATCGTTAAAAAATAAAAGATAAGTCGACGACGTCCATTTTTTTTTACGGATTTTCATCCTTCATTCTGTTCTCTAAGACGGCGCTTTTATCTTGCGTAAAAATTCAATTTTTTTTCGCTGCAGAAACTTGTGACTGTCCAATTGGCTTATTTTCGAGTTCTCTTGCTGTGATGCGTTGTAATAAATAATTATCGCAAATATAATACATACAATAAAATTAAAATAAGTTCACGAGTTGAAATCAAACTGGAGAATTAAAATCGTCTACAATTATATAGGATGAAAATTTGTATGAAATAATTTTTGTTTCAAATTCAACATCTCCCGGAAGCTCTTTTCGCTCTCGAAAATAAATTGACAAAGTTGAGAATTGAATTTTATCGAGGAAGCTTTTGTCAATATTCAATTATTGCGAAAACGCCACAGAGTCATTTTATGCTGGCTTCGCGCGTTATTTAATTTAACGTCGTATAATCGCCAACCCGTGTTGCAAATAAAACGTGAATAGCAACAGAAAGAGAGAGCAAGAGGATGTGCAGTTGATGAGAATAGAGGAGAAAGTCTGCAGGAGACACGGCGGATTTTCTTTTGTATTTTTCTCCTGTTCTCTCAATTCCACACTCTCTTCTCTCTTTATTCCGCTCGCGCTCTTGGCCTCGCATAGCCCGCCGTCCTCCAAATCCCTCTTTCGCAATAATGCACTGAAAATAATAGCTCGTATACGCGTCGGAATGAAAATCGACGTCCATCAAAACTTGACACGATAAATACAAATTGTTATTCGCATTTTTCGCTTCTTAAATATATAAGTACATCGGCGAAATACGAACATTTTTTTTTCATCGAAAATGTTTATCCCGAATCGTAGTAGTTTAAAAGCAAGTAGCCCGCCCGTTTTCAAAAGATTCTCTTTCTACTCCCGTCGCTCACAAACGCGCGCGCGCGCGCGCCCGCGCTCTCTCTCTCTCTCGTTCTTACGTTCGGAATAACGCTCGCGCGTGCCCCGCCATGTGCTCTCGCGCGTGGATCGCCGCTCGAGGTGGGCTCAGTCGTCGCGGCGCGCTCGTAGCGTGCATGTCGGACACGTACACCTGTCGCTTATGCTCTCGCTATCGTCGCGTTATCCCAGATCGATGAAAAAAAAAGATCATCGATAGCGCGCAAAATTTCATCGAAAAACGTGTGTACCTGGATAAGAAAGAGAACTAAGCCCGAGTAATTTACTGAATACATCGACAATTTGAGAAAGAATTTTTCAAAGCATCGATGAATAAATCAATGGAGGAATAATTGGTCGATAATATTTGATTGAAACAATCGATATGAGGGGGATCGAAGTTCTATGTCACGATCCTTGGTCGCTTGAGGATTGCTTAAAGAAAAATCCTAAAATCATCAGGTTATAGATCGATCGTTATTTCCGTTTAATAGACAAGTCGCACTTTTGAATAAAACAACAACAACAAACAACAGCACCGATGATCCGATGATTATCGCGAACCTCGGAGACTCTTGAATTACTGTCATTTTAATAATTTCTCACTGTGATTATGATCGCTATTTTTAAAGTTGTGAGGGTTTTAATGACTCGTCGTCGTCGGTAAATCAATCGCCGAGAGTTCCGGGTCTCGTTTTAAATGCCAAGGTGATTAATAGCAACGAACGATTGCACCGATCCAAATTGGCCGATTTACTCTTCCCTCCTCTTGGCCCCGTCGCCGCGACGTTTTCCGCGGTGTGCGAAAAAAAAATCATCCTTGGGGGAAAAGCCGTTAAAAGAAACAAAAATCTGTGATCAAAGAGTCGCCGCATAAATTCTTCGCAGAGACGACACGCTTGAGAAACTAAAAAAAAAAAAAATAATATCAATAATAATAAAAGAGAAAACGCTTTGGTACATTGAGCGTAGGTTATCAGGGCAAATCGTCGCGTAATTACATACGCGAAGGCCGAGTGCTTCGACATTTATTCCAGCTTTCTTGTTCTTATCTTTTTTTTTCCTTCTTAAAAAATATCGCAATTGTACCAGTTTCGCGCGAGTGCATCGGTGAAAATAAACGAATTTCCTAATAAATTAAGTAATATTCAATCCGGGCGAGTAATAACGATTGCCCGATTAAATTGATAAAAAAGGATTTAAAAATTTCATCCTCCGAATCTTGACGAAAAAGGGAGAAATATCATTCAGTGGGAATAAAAAAATCTAGAAAAAAAAGTTGAGGAGGATGCATCACACAGCGCCGTGGTATTTGCCTTGGGGCTTAAAGCTCGTGCCCCTACCGATTCCTCCTGGTCACCCAGCTTCCGGTATACCAAATCCAGCTGGATTGCATCTTCTGGCACCTTTGCCCGGTATTTACGCTCCCGAACCTCGCAAGGTAGGCTAATTTTTCATCTGCCCCGTATGAATATTACGTGTTTTCATAATAATAATGATAAAATATATTTTTATTAATGTCAATGATGAGAAAATCGTGACTTTACATTTTATTATTATTATTATTATTATTGTTATATTTTCTTGATATTATATTTCCGTTGTGAAAAAAGGAAGAAAAAAAACAAACATGTCCTCATGCTGCAGGATGAATATCCATACGTAAAAACATGAATCTCTCGCTATGAATCGCAAACAAATTTTTAACGTTCGTGGAATTTGTCCATCGAATGGCCGTTTAGTTTGAATGGAAGATTTTTCATCTATATATATCGCGTATGCGTATAATATGTATGGCATATTTGTTTTTTCAACCGAAAAGTCCGGTCCTCGGCGCAAAAATAAGCGTGACCTATCGTTCGCATAAAGCGAAAAACGAAAAATTCGAATGACGCCACTCGCGACGTCATTCGAAGCGAGATAAGTGGAAAAAACCAGCGTGGCTGTGCATAAAATGTTTTTTTTTTTTTTTCGTTCAAAAATGTTGAAGAAATCAAATGACGGGTAGTGCAATTAATTAATCGTCTCTATTTTTTTTCCCATCCGTTTCGGGCGATTTAAGGATAAACAGACAAACCGGGCGCATGCATTCATCTGCATTTAAAAAGAAAAAAATAATATTAAAAAAAATTTAACATTTAAATATTTACTTTTCGAGGCAATGTTAATTCGAAGATTGTATTTATCGTCGAAAGGTTAAAAGCGTCGTCGCTAGACCAGCATCGAAATCTCTCATATTTCTCGCTGCCATATTCGTACACTATTTTCCCTATAATAATCCCCATCGTTTACGACATTGTCATTTAACATCTTCATCATCGTTTTATCAAAATATCGACTAGATAATAATTCATCGCGAATAATAATAATAATAATTGTTGGTCAAAGCGAGTGTCGATGGTTTTTTAAGTTTATTCACGATAATTATTATTATTTCTAGTATTATTAATTACTGTAGCTTCTATTTGCATAACGAACGAATACGCGTCTTCGGTCGATTATTCCGGTGACTGACGAAGATGAGATCTTTTAACCTTGCCGCGGGCGATGCATGATTCGTTACAGCTGTATGGAAACGGAAAAAAAGAGAAAGAGAAAAAAGGCATGAATCCTTGGGAATGTTTGCGAAACGCTCAGCAACAAACCATTAAAAAAAGAGAGACGTTCGATCGACAGCCATGGATTATTTATTTATTTATTCTGCGTTCGAATAACAGCACCCTTTACAGAATTTCATAGCTTTCATTTGTTCAATATGTGTTTTACACAATCAAGATTTGTTTTCAAGATTAATTTGCGAGAATCCTCGATCTTTTTCTTTCCTTTTCTTTTTATTATTCAAATCTTTACGTCATCGAAGAAAAACAAATGTCATAACCTCGTTGGACGAGAGAACGCCGCAGGTCGTGTCCATTTGTTATTGTAAAAATACGGCGACGTTGGAAAGGTTGCAATAAGAGTCGTATATTCGCTTCAATTTTCTCTCTCCCCTTTTTTAAAAATATTTCACCATACATGAGATATTTTTCGATCAAGTGTTTTATTTGCGCCGATTTGAAAAAAAAGAAAATCGTTGTGGAAAATAATTATTCCATGACGCGGCTTAAAAAAAAACTACCGAACGGTCGTAATTGATATTTTTTCTCAGTTTATTTTTCGTGTGTTTGAAATTCAAAACGATTTAACGTCGTCGTCAAACTGGCCAGCATATATTCCACCTTTCTTACGATGCTTGATACATCAGCTATTTTCCGTCACACGGTACGTGCGTCCGCAGTCGAATAATTCATAACTTACGTACACGTGAACCCAAAACACACACGCACGTACGCGAATATATCGTGCTTCTCTTTTGAACCGGAAGTTCGATAAATCCCGAGTCCTATCGCGGAATCTTCGTATTAACCGTCCATGTCGTTCTCTCTCTACCTTTCTACCTCTACCTCATGCAAAACGGCAAATTTTCATCGTGTTATCTGCCTCGGTTTATATCAAGATTCACCCAAGTGTAATCGCCATTATTCCCACTATATAAATCCATACATGCGCAACAGCATTCTCCAGTGTTTACCGTAATATGTGCAAACGGTCGCGTGTGATGAACAATGATAGTTAATATTATTAATAAAAAAGGAGAATAATGGGACGATAATAAAGAGCCAAATTTCTCTTTAATCAGTTATTTAGGTAAAAACATTTTCCCTCTCTCTAACTTTTTCTAATATCACGACGGTAACAATCGGTAAATCATCGCTCAATTGCCCGGAGCGAAAGTCACGATGATCTTGGCACGAAGATCTCATCACAGGCTCGAGAAATAAAGATCCATCCACGATCTTCTGTACTCTTGTTCGAGAGACTTTCCTGCCTCCCCCTCTCTCTCTCACTCTCTTTTATCCTTGGAATGTTCTTTTCCTCTCTCGAGTGTAAAACGTGGAAAAGTGCAGGTTGCTAAAACCTCGTTTTGAAATAATGTACAAGCATATGTATATATGTATATATATACATATATATTTGTAATAAACATATACAGGTCTCCCGTGTTTATCATCGGCATATAATAAATTCGCTCGAGTCTTCTTCGGCATATAAACTTCGGTTACGGGTTATTTCGGTATCGGTTACGAGAGAAACGTGTGGCGTCCGGATGCAATTTGAAAATATACATATATATATATATATATTTGTACATCGTTACGCCTGCAACGTTCTCTTGCGCGAGGAATGACGGTTCGATCGTTTGCGTCAGTCTTTCATAGATCGAAAATATGTTGTCGGTAAGTTTGCTATAAAGAACCAAATTGCATCGTATATATGCATAAATTAAAGATCAAATTCCTTACACCCACCTACCTATCGCTCTTTCCTTTTACTTCCTCTATCTTATTCCGCTGAATCGTAAGAAAAAAAAATGAAAAAATCAATAAAGTATAAAAGAATTTAAAAAAAACCAGCATATGCTATGATATTTGTCAGTAAAGTTCAAAAAATGTAGAAAAAAATTACGCGGGTGAAGGGTCCCTCTGAAGTTATAGAATTCATAGCGTGGCATCGAATTTTTCCTTTTTCCCTTGTTCAATTGCTGACAATGAAAATATCACGCTATCGCACTGTCCTTTTCAACATTTACCCTGAAATAATCCGTAATCGAGTACTGGTGGGGGATACCTGCTGCATCTCGTTTTGCTTGATCGACCGAAAGCAGCAGAGGCTACCATCTTTTTTGTCGACGAACAGACCGGCATTCGTTCATTCGATACTTTGCTCATTTTTCTTTCGCTGGCCGATTCCGTCACGATCACCAGAAAGCACGATCATTTCGGTCAGATTCACTAGTAGAAATTCAAGTTTTTTCCTCTTCGTGTAAACATGTACACACGCACACACACACACACACACACACACACACACACACACACACATATATATATATACAATAAATTGATGCAATTAAAAAAAATAGAATGTGCATATTGACGTGGCCGGTTAGCGACACGGCGTCGCTGATAACCACGTTAGGATTTGGCTCAAGGTGAGTCAGAAACAGAACTTTGTATATGTACGTACATAAACGACGATGACTATACACCAACGAGGACGACCGCTACGACGACGAGGCACACGCACCACCGACACCTTGCGGTGTTTCATTAGTTATTAATTACCGTGGGGGAGCATTAGATCCTTATCATTTTCTACAGATAGACGAGACAAATGTCATTGGCCTTAACCGCAAGTTTATGCATATAGACATACACACTTATCTACGTAATACATGTATACATAGGACAAATTAAATGGACCGCTTGACCGCCATTTTACCCCGAAAGAGAGTATATTATTCAGAGTATGAAAATATCGATGGAAACACGTTTTTTTTTTCAATTAATCTCGTTGAAAAATAATGATTTCACTGAATGTATGCCCACATATATGAGGCGGTAAATTAATATTACACCCAGAGAAAAGATCTATTATGATTGAATAGATTCGTCTATTCAATCTTCATTTATTACAATTAAATAAATTTTTTGTTGGATTAAATAAATTTTTATTTGATTTGATTTGCCTATGTATTCGCTTCTAACATATATATTTATTTAACATTGAGATATAATGACTAAATTACACGAATATAAATGATACTATAAGAAATATTTTTCGTATAGTGCATGAATGCTGATATCAAGCATCGTTATTAATAACCGAAAGGCTATGGCGGTGGTAGTTACGATGGTGGCTACAATTCCTTGTGACGGTCCAGCATTACTGAGGTATAGACGATTCGAGTGAAAAAAATCATAAGTAGCCGTAGCGCAGTGGTTAGCGCTGATCGCTCTCATCGGGAGGACCCGGGTTCGAGACCATCCAGCGGCGGGGCCACCATTCCGTTCACTCATCGTCACTGGACCGTCCCCACCACTGCAAGACCGTTCGAGTCATCACATCCTATACAACTACTTCCAATACTAACTCCAGGCTCATTCCATTACTTTTTAAATAACACTAATAACACTGGTTGAATCAAATAAATTTATATGTTGAATTTGAATAAAAGTCTATTCTGCCAGGAGCCAAGCAAAAAATCTATTCAAATTAAATAGGTTTTATTTGAAGATAATAAATTTTTTTCTGGGTGTACCATAACGCCCGACGTACGACCGAACGATTATTTCGTTACAGAGTTTCGTGTATTGGTCATTTAAAATTTTGTAAAGTGTAATTTTCATTACATTTTTCTGCAACATGAATATTTCATACTCTTTTGTCAAAGTAAATTCGTCGACGAATGATGAATACACGTTGTTAATTACCGACATTCTAATATTCTAATTTCTCCCATGGCGGTATTTAGGTACACATTATATACATACTCATATATATATATATTACATATATGTGAATGTATATATAGATACAAACGTATTTTGTCATATATATATATATATATATATATATATATATATATATACATATTTAGTACAGGAGAGTAACATCAGCGTATACACTGTCCGGCATAAGCTATTTCAATTAATTTATTGCACACGCGTGCTCGACGCCCGGACGTTTTGGCATCGTGATCCATCCCGTATCGCACGCTTCCCTTGCTTTAGTTATTATCACAGAGAGATAATACTCCGGTCACACATCACTGATTAACGCTACAAATACGTTCTATAATAATCGCCAAATGCGCCTGTTTTTATCTTTCTTTTTATCAAGTTTTACCCTATCTTTTACACCGACAGAAAAACCACATGAATATTCATGATTATAATGACAATTTGTAACAACATCGTCATGCGTCAGATGCTTAATTTCAATAATAAAATACGTATATGAATACACTGAAAAAAGGATCGGTACTTGTAGATCGAAAAAAAAAATTATTCGATTCGATTATTCGAATATTGTCATGGCACGCTATAATCTTGATTTCACTACGCCCGTCTGTCTCCTCTTCACTCTGTGTGTGTGCTATACATATGTAATGTTAATATGTATATAATGCAGGCAAAAATATTTACAAACGGTACATGCGCGTGTAATGGTCGCGTATTTAGGTCGCTATTTAATATTTTAACTTGTTATACGCGATTTATATGTATACTTATCCAAGAGTCTTCGCGATAATCCGCATGCGTGTTACCTACCAAAACGGGTAAACGACGGAGCAACCCTTTTCGGGGTTACACATACATAACAATACGGATCGCGTTTTCCTTGCGATAAAGACCGTTACCACTTTGGCATCCGCATATGCAAACAAGCCAGAACGCACCTAATCAATAAAGTATACCTTTACACATAGATAGTGCACGATACAGCCTTCGTTGTTGAACGTAATCAGGGAAAAACGAAAAAGAAACCTTTTTTTTATATCATTTTTCATTGTGATCACATTAAAGAGCTTTTTCTGATTTTTCGAAAATTTCTCTCAGCTTGCCCGAGCATTCAACCCCTACCCGATGACTCTGTGTGTGTGTGTGTGTGTGTGTGTGTGTGTGTGTGTGTGTGTGTGTGTGTGTGTGTGTGTGTGTGTGTGTGTGTGTGTGTGTGTGTGTGTGTGTGTGTGTGCAGGATGAGGTGATCAGGGATGATCATGTCACACTGTAAGGTTAATAGGTTCGCCCATGTGTGTTGGCACACACGTTATCACAACCTCGCTGTTATACTCTGTTTTTTCAACGTTATTCGCTCCTTTTTTATACGCATATAAATTTATACGTGTGTGTGTATACACGCGACCGGTAACTGCTGGCGACAGACCGCGTGCAAACAGGTGCGCCGCTATTAACCCCCATCCCCGTCCTGTACTCTACTGTCTATTGCTATCATGGTCGCGGAACGATGCTCCGCCGACATACCGACGTGCACGATATTTCGCGATATTTGATTATTTTATTAATTCGAAAAAAAAAAAAATAACAACAATTAAAACGAATTATTTCTTTCCAATTGTTTGACTCGCGTGAATACTCATATTTATATTATCAGCCGCACAGATAGAAAATTGTTACCAAATTCTCATGTAAATTTCCGATGTTCGTGCAATTTTTATTAATTTTCAATAATTTTGATTCAATATTTTTTTTGAAAAAAAAATGGCCCTCGAGAAAGCCATGTATCTGTGTTGATATGAATGGGGCAGTGAGTAGAAGCGCGCTATCGATGCTCGTGTATTTTTCTATTCGCCGGTGCTGAATGGGTATATTCATCGGAAGGTGTTGGCACTGCACACATTTATACAAAAACGCGCGCATTCGAAAGAATGGTATACGGTACCTCTTGAATCGGCGGAGGGTTGTGTAACGATTTATCGAACGTTCTCCTCTCTCGTTCCTCTTTTTCAGAGGCCTCCCTATTTTCCCTTTGCTCCAATCCTATATGCGCCTCGATTTAATGTAACTGAATTAGGGGAGCTCGAGAAATCTCATCCGGGCTTTCGCGTGCAAATGTCTACCGTGCACAGTCCTATGTACGATTTCACATATCACATATATAACTTCGTGTTTATTTTCCTAATTTTTTTTTTCCACTTGCCTCGATTCCGTCCAGCAGACACGACTCGATTCAAGCTCCTATTCCTATTCCCGTCTCATCCGCTGAGAAAAAGAAAACGAGATAAAAATTGTTATTCTCTTCAAATACTTTGGTGTATTCGGGCAGTTGATTCAACAATTTTCCCGACTATTCTGAGCTCGAGGGACATTCGATGGAACCGTACGTCGGATACTCTTAATTTTATGGCCAACGACGTGAATTTGAAAAAAAAATAATTCTTATTTTCGACGAAATATTTCGCAAACTCGCGGGGCTCGCTATTCGTGATTCGCCAAACTTTTGTCTCGTCTCCCTTCGCCCTGACGTTTCCTCCCTTCACTTCCCTTTACTTCGGTACCCTCGGAAAACAGAAGTCGGGCTTTTACGTAATCTCACTGTAGATGAGAAACTAACTGTTCGCTCGTGACAGTTGACAGAAGCGTTTTCAGCTTTGCCAGAAGCCACCGGGTCTATCCACTGGGGATTATATATAAGATTCTATATATAGTGTAACTGACGTATGTGCATATACATACAGCATACGTATATATGTACAGAGATACCTGTATCGCGCATGAGAATACAAAATGTTATCGCGCATGCGTCAAAATTGAGCTAAAGCCACGTGCGTCTAGCTCCCAGTGCCTCTTTTTACCTTGTCTGTGTTTCTCACCCTTGCTGTTCCTTTCATCACTCATTACTATTTTCCGAAATGCCCGACTCCACACAACCCCAAGCACTATTTCTACGTTCCTTGCCCGTACGTACAAGCCTGGTCCCACCTATAAATAAATCCTTCTACAAATGCTCCATTCTGTGTTTCTTCTTCGGGTCTCGCGGGATGCCACATATGCCGGGGCATGCATAAAAACTCGGAAGTGCGACAAGTAATTGACGGAACCCTGTATTTCCGAGCGTAAAAACACGTCATGAGGACCTCGTCGAAAATTTCTAGACTCGTGTGTTAATCATCGCTATCTCTCAACCGCGAGATCCTCCTAAACTTCGTTTTCTCATATACTTTCTTTTTCGTCCTTCGTTTCATTTCCTGCCTAATCCCCTCTTCGTTTATAGAAAAACTTTCGTCTTTCCTCGCTTCTCCGCGGTACTTCTCCCTGGTAAATAGCCCCCCTGGTCGTTCAATCTTCTTCTTCTTCTCCTTCTTATCTCTTTCATGTTCGACGAGAACAGAGTTGGACGTTGTAGCAAAAGAGCTTGACTACTAGGGTAAAACTGCGATGGTCGTTTACTCTCGGCTCTCGGTCCGAGACTTCTCTGGCACACACATATATTTCTGTCCCGAGCCATTTAAAAGCTGCTTCAAAGGCTTTGCCTGACCGTAAGCACGCTTGGACCGTCGGTCTACTCTATTTTTCTTACTTCTTACGTAGAGTTATGATGCTGGACCAAACTTCGTTTCGCTCTTACCGCGCATGATTAATCCTATACACTCTTTCCCTCCAATCGCCGCACCAACCCTGTTTTACCGACGAACCGGTCGACTCGTTTTAGCCAGAGGACGTGAGAGAGGAAAGATCAAATGTTTCTGGGTTCTTGATTTTTCAGTTTGCAGTTGTTTTCCTACTGCGTACGAATTGTCGTTATATCTGGTGGTGATGTCGGTTCGATGATTAATTGGTGATTAAAAAATTGCTGGAACTAGATTCAAATGTCGGGTCACGATATATCCGGCGAATTCTTTTTGCTGATTACGCGAACCGGTGCTCCATACCTAACGGTGAAAATGTATCCGTGTACTCGTCGCCTGTCCTCAAAGTTAGATAATAGAAAAGCTGGACGAGGAAGGCACACGCTCCCCGTCCTCTATCGTCTATATTTATGGCAATATGGAGCTTGTGTCAGAAAACCCCTAAGGATATATGCATTTATTATCCGGAGTTTGCCGAAGACGGGGAGGGAGAGCCGGAAATCAAGCCATATAACTTTCGTTAGTGTAGCAAGCCGCGAAGGGGGAGGGGGGGGGTCGCATGTACGGATTGAATCTGGCATGAGACAAGATTGAAGCTTTGCTCTCCGGATGTCCGGCAATCTCGATGTGGAAAATGGGCGAGGGAAAAGGGGCAGAGAGCGAGAATTGGCATGTTCGATGGAGAGCCGAGTTGTCTAGTTTATAATTGAAATGGCACGGACAGCAAGATGTTCGAAAGATCGATGATTTGCTTCAGTCTCGTTTTACGAAGAGTTGATGAATAGCTTTAGCGAAGATCTTCAGAGTAGATTTATAGTTGGAGCGAGTGTTACGCTAAGAAAAGTCTCGCGGGGTCGCGAGGAGATTCCAAACTGCAGGTATATCCCGTTGGTTGCCAACAACTGGGCGGCGTACCCGGTTGAGTTAGTGCGATTAGAAACACGGAGATGTTTCCGGTGTTCCAACGATGCCTGGAAGGCGGAAACCGAGTGAAAACTCCCTCGCGCTTATGGTTACGTAATAGTAAATGTATCTACTCCCGGTGGAATAGGCGTTGATCGTTGAGAACAGCCGCCATGTACATAACGTTTGACGCTCGCAAACCCAAAACTCTGCTCTCTTTCTCCACGCCCCTATCTCGCTTTTTCTCTCTGGTCCATACCAACTCTTCCTTCTTTCGTTCCCCTCACGAAGCGCCGCGGCGCTGAGGTACTAATATACGTGACCACGTTGAACGAGAGCATCTGTTCGCGTTTTTCCATCTACCTTTTCCTCTCTCGACGTACTCGAGACTGTCTCATCCGGAGCATCTTGCCATCGTGCTTTGTTACTGCCCGGTACTTGGCGCACAAAGAAATAAATGGTTTCGCCAGTTAAGGCAATGCGGAAGGGCATTCAACAGATCGACCATTCCTCAGAGACGGCAGTGTTTGCTCGGTTAACTTTATTAACCACAAGTAGTGACAGTTTGTTTTTATGCTTTGGGTATATCGACAGTCGGGTTCCGTTTATAGTCGAATCTATTCCGGTGAGCTACGTCCCATCCCTCGCTCCCATGCCTACCCCTCCAACCTCTGTTCATTTGTGGAGTATGATTTATTGCACCTTCAGGACTCATCGTAACGATCGATCAAACTTTCCATGCAATCTTGACGCATCGCAGGTTGTCCTCCAATTCTTACTCAGCGGCACAAACGGTGTTCCCAATTTCGTCTGAAAATCATTCTGACCTTTCGCGTTTATTCTTCCACCTTTTTCATACTCGGCTATATATTCCCCAACTCTTTTGGCGGTAGTGCTAACATTCAGTCTACAGAGCCCAACAGATGGACAATAAAGCCCAACGCCACCCGCTCAATTTTCGCGAAACTTTCGCATCCTGTGATTCGTTTTTTTCCCTCTCGTTTGTCGTACTCTTCGCATACCCATTTCTCGTGCTCTGCCTTTACGAATATGTGCATACGCAAGGTGTCTCCAAATTTGATGGCAATATATTCGACTCGGAACAGAATTCTGAGATAAAAGAAACGAGCGCAGTTGTATTAATTGACAACCCAACAAAAATTCGTTGGATCAAGCGTGTCTAAACACACGTTTGCCTCGGAATTCGATCCTACCCATAAATTATTGGCATCTAGTTGCGTTCTCGTGCATTTATAACGATGCGGGAGGTTAGAAGCGAAGCGAATGATATCCACTCCTTTTCTGCGGGCTTTGTCGCCAGCAGTGTGTTTTTTCAACAGTTGGCGGATATTGGCAACACTTTCAGAGTGCGCAGACGGCTATTTACGGGCAATTATCAAATTGCAATTACCGCGTATGGCAGTTACATCATGCGGTATAATTGTCTTTGGCGGTATTTCATCGATGATCAAATATTTCACATCTTTCCAACTGTCGTAACGTATGACGTCGTAACTTCATAATGTCTCGCGTTTTCAATAGTTACTCAGCCTTGTTGCATAACTCGTTCATCTTTCCTCGCTCTCCCTCTGTCCTCGTGTCTTCAACGATCAGAGGAAAAAATTCTTTGGCCCGCTCCTTCCGCTACACACCGTCGACTTCACTCGTAACCACTCGCAATTACGAATTCATCTATATTTTCCAATGTTCATTTGATTTATATGAATTCTGTTTATTCACATATGTTGTCAAAATATTTATCGATCCAGCAACCGTCGTTCTCATGCAACACTAAAAAAGGAGCGACTGGAAGCGGACAAAATTTTCGTGCTTTTTTCTCAAAGTTTCACATTTTACACTTTTTATTCACATTTTTTTAAATTCACATGGTATACATATGTGATAAACTTTTACGGCTTTCGGTACAATTTCATGTACTCATCCAAAGCCGCGAGCAAACTTCATAATCTCCATGGAGACCTCGCTGCTTACTCGGACTCAAATCTCTCGTGATTTTTCCAAACTTCCCTCGCGGACCTTTCCACTCTCTGGCTCGCTCCGTTAATATCACGATTCACGGCTTTAAAAAACAATTGTTGCCCGATA
Organism: Heteropelma amictum; assembly: GCA_959613375.1. Taxonomy (NCBI): domain Eukaryota; kingdom Metazoa; phylum Arthropoda; class Insecta; order Hymenoptera; family Ichneumonidae; genus Heteropelma; species Heteropelma amictum. The sequence continues at coordinate 17,477,295 of OY390721.1, forward strand.
CTTTATAACTAACAAAAAAAAAAACGTCGAAAGTTTTAACAATCGTCGAAACTTTATTCATCAAAAAAATATGTATGTAACGTATATCCCGCGCAAAATTTGTTTTATGCCAGCTTTGCGTTACTCGGGAGCGCGACGGTCAAATGACTGTACAATATAGCGCCGCATTTTTTAATTTTATTAATACGTGTATTTTTTTCGTCTATATATCCAACCAACGATCGGAGAATAGTTTAATCAATTTGAATAAAATACAAAATCAAAACTTTGATTTTTTTTTAAGGATTTGGACGTAATTGTATAACTTAAACCAGTGTCTTTCATACACCGAATGAGACGAAAACTTTGAGAGGCCAAAATTGGAGATATGCACCGCGTTGAGCCTTAATACCATGCTTGGGGAAAATCCTCTACGTACGAAGAGATTGTATCCCTTTTATGACGAGCCCCAGTGCATAAATACATATATTAACATTTTTGTTAACTGTCATCCGATTGTTTCCATGCGTAGGCGAATGAAAAGGATGGCCATCGCTGGACCTCACGAAGATTTTAATTTTCTCAATTTTTTGTACATTTAATTATCCTGAATTTTCTCTATATTTTTGATCTCTTTTCACGAGTGTCATAATTTCGAAAAATTGCGTCAAAATATTTGGCAAATCGTGGACTATCGGCAATAAAAAAGACCTTTATTGTACATTTCGTTGGATTCCAACGATGCAAACTTCCTAATCTACTACGTAAATATGGTACTTTTGGGTCAAAAGTATACAACAACTTTTCCAATATTGCGCATCCATAATCCAATTTTATATATGTATATATATGTACATAGATACATAATTAATGACAATACCAACGCCCGGCACAATCGTCGGGAGCTGGATGAAATTTTTCAAACTTACCTTCTTTTCGATAAATGTCTGTTATTACTATCGTCATTAATAATTTTCTTGTGATAATATCGTGTACATGGATCGAGATTAATGAAGCTGACGGTACTTTTCAGTCTGTATAAAAGAGCCTAATGAATTATTGATCAAGTATCAATTATATAATACGATCTACGTTATTTTATTTTCATAGCGTTGCTCCATCTCTGCCAGCCTTTTTACGCTTGTACCGCTCTCAATCCTCTCATCCCTATCGTTATACACGGTGTTAATTGTTATTGACACGAATGGAAAATTTAATTTGAATAATTCCGCGATCGCGAATCCAGAGAAATTCAACATGCGATAATCCCGGGGAGAATGTCCGGGCGAAGTGGGACGGAGTCTCTTAATTTGCCGGCAAAATTGCATTAAAAATAACCCTCACGGTTAATCGATTTTGAGGACCAATTCAGCACGGTCCTTCGTGACATTCGATTATCCACCGGACGATGAGAGAAAAAATAATTATTGTTTGAGCATCCCGAGATTATTAACGTTTTAACAAGGGCTCTTGATATGTGTATACCATCAAATGGCGAGTTTAACGTTTCTTGTTCCAATATTTAGCTCACTTTGCTCGAAAAAGTACGTTGAGTATGAAAATAAACGATCCAAAAATTGATGATATATACGAAAAGGGAGGGAGGGAGTGAAAAAAACGAAATGGAGTGTAAAGGGGTAGAAGAGCTCGTATTTATCTCGGGCTGATGTGTACAACCTCGAGCTTCAGCGAGCTTTCTTTATTTTATTATTTTTTTCCCTTTAAATCTTCATTAATATACAGAAGGAGAAGAGGTTAAGAGTGCATTTTGTCTGAAAATTTAATGGATCGTTCAGATTACGTAATGCTTCATGAATTTTACTTCCGGTTTTCTCAAAATAATTATTTTCGCTGTCGTAATTACGCAATGGATTTTTGCAGTACGGCTAAATGCCCGTGAAGAGCCAGGGACGGGTTTTAAAGATCGATCGAAAATAGTAGACAACGAGGGACCGACAAATTTGGAGCTCAAAGCTCATGCTCGTAGTACATAAGGTTGTATAGCGAAGTAAGATTTCCTTGGGGAAAGACCGGAAGTTATATCTGGCACACGAAGAGTAAAGCGATTCGGTAATGTATATATATAATACATGTACATATATATATATACTATATACTATATACTATATATATATATATATACTATATATATATATATATATATATATATATATATATGTACGTAATGAAAAAGAAAGCAGTCAGCGAAGAAGTACGAGGAGTAGACACGAGGAAGGAGAATCCAAGCGAAACCCTCATCGATTCGACTGTTAAGGGGGTCGGCACTCGTGAAAATGCCGTGTTACTGCACCATAAATCGATGTATTATTTCTTAGGGAAACATCTTGGAGAAAGAGAACTAGAAATCGTGGCGATTAATCCCTCCTCACGATATTCAGAATACGCGTATTTAAAACGAAAAGTCTAATCAATCCCATTGCTCTAAATCTAAAAAAAAAGGTGTCGTCAGGTTCGATTCGAGCTACGAATATACGGACGAATAACGTGATTCATAATAATATTCGGTAGGCGTATACAAAAGCTTCATGTTTTTATTCGCGCCGAGTTAAATAACCGAGTACATGTTGCTGAATTTACCGATAAGATTCTACATCCATGTTCGTATTGTCTATACGTCATGCAATAAGTTTCCCGAGGGAGACAGAAGGAAGTATACGGAAATATACGTTAATACATATAGCCAGCATGTTATTGAGATCACGCGTATCACGGGAGTTTTCATAAATCGAAAAGAGATTTCCATCGATCTAAATATCCACGTTTTTCACTTTGTTCCATAGCGTATCCTACCCCCCCCCCCCTCTCTCTTTCCAATTGGCGCACTGTAGGTTTTGACGATGCGATACGTTTGCAGAAACGTGTGGGTGCATCTGATACTGGAACATGGCGATATAGCTACAGTTGGTCGTTATCTGCCGGTAGTTTGGCAGCGTGCCATACTATCGGGATTTATTAAGAAGCTCTGCCTCGTCGATTCACACCGTGGACGAGATGGAAAGCCCTCGTGGGTGTGTCCAGTCGACACGTGCGATCCGTGGCCTCGATCAAACCTCACCCTTTTATCCGCACAGTCCCTCTCTCTCTCTCTCTCCGTCTCTTTCTTTTTAAATCTTCCACGGAAGAGAAACTAAAAATCGAAGGAAAGTACGGTTAGAGAAAAGAAAAGATAATGATTTATTTCACATGATGGATATATGTATACACGTGTGCATGAATATTTCTCACGAACGAGAGAAATATACGTGTTTTATTTCCTGTTGGTATTTCTCGACCTCCTGATGGAGAATATGTCCCGAGAATATTTATAACGTATATGGATCTATGTATATATATATATATAAATACATATGTGTATATGTATACGTTAAGATAATCGAACTTTATTGAAAAGGAAATGAGAATACTGCAGCGACAGGAGCGACAGGAGAAGAGGAGGAGTAAGAACAGACAGAGGGAAGAGAGAGCGCGAGAGAGAGGAGAAGATTAAAGGCATGAAAAATAGCGGGACAAAGTAGCGAAAGTCTGCGCGCATCGATTGACGATAGTTGATCCTCCGCGGCCGAGAGCAATCAAGACAGGCTAAAACATCTGAAAAATAGAGTATCATGTGACGTACAATGCGAATCTTAAAATATTTCGTTTCGTGCTATTTCGTGTGGGAAAGGCTCAACCGCCATTTTTGGAGGGTCGTCTATGTGTTCTAAAATTTTTATATTTTTACCGAAAATAACGGGCCAAGATTCGTAGGATCGATGGGACCATATTTAGTGCCGCTGAAATACGGTCGAAGCTGAATGAAATATTTGAAACAAAAAGCTCACGAGAAAATCATTGAAATAAATACTTAACGCAAGACCGTGTAACGACGCGAGATTCATCATTTTTTCATGCTCCCATGAGGGCTACATGCGTAGCCAGTAAAATGCTTGTCGCGTTGGCAGACCGTTTCGTACGACGAAAATGGCTTATTTCTGCATCATTCGACTGCAACTTGCCAAATTGCACTGTTTATTATAGTAGCTTAGCTATATACCGCCACAGACGTGAGATTCTATTATTAATGATATATGCGGTTCAGGATAGCTGATAGCAGTCATCCGGGAGATCTTAATCACAGGCAATCTTGTCTATCGCGTCGAGTAGTTTGTCCTCCCATGGAAAATTGATGGAAATTTCAAGCCCGACAACGTCTATGTTTGCCGGATATCCGGGCACGACGACGGCGGTTCAGCACTGGAGGCAAAGTGCAAAGTGCGCAATTTACGTTGTCCCGCTGCGACACATACCTGATGTTCTTCAAGGTGTGTACAAAGGTCGGAGACCTTAGCACGGTCGCGTGAGAGAGCGTGGAAATTGAGAGAAATAGAGTCTCTCGGACCATGGGCGGATGACATTGTTGAGGAGATAAAACGTCATTAAACTTTGAAAGGTGACAGTGTGAGGAAACAGGGGCGGAAGAGGGTCGCGGGATAAAGTACAAAGCATCGGCTGCGAGGTCTCGCGGGTGTCGTTCTCTATCGTGGTGAATCTCAGGAATAACGCCCCAATTCGTATGCCAACGAAACAAAACTTAATTAGGATGCTGTCCGATGATTGGACTCACTGATTACCATGAGTCTCGTTGCAAGGTTAATATCCGTCGTCTGGCTGAAATATCATTCGGTAGCAGCGTCAGAAGAGCCTGGTTACTCTTGCGGTATTTCTTTCGACAACTTTTTATCGCCATTGTACTTCATCCATTGGGCAAAATGGACGTTTTTCAAGTTTGCACCCTGTCGAAATTTACCGACTTCTCGGATGATCCAGAATTACCCTTTTACATTATCCCAGAATTATACCATCCTTTTGTTTCGTGTACATGCGTTAATGACGGTATATTTGCTCGAAACAGTACTATTTTATTGTCTGTCTGTGTTCTCCCCCCCCCCCTCTCACACACAGACATACCCGGTGCTTTCTCTCTCAACTGACGCCATCGTCGCCGTCTCGTCGACCTCGTCACCGTGACCTTGGGTGTACCCTGGAGCGGACGCTGGGTCATTCCCTTTTAGCTCAGCAACAGGCAGCACCCTCTATCGACCCTGCTTTTGTGCGTGGGTCTCAGGGATGTGAGAGATGTACGAAATCTTCCTCTTCTCCTCCCTATATACCGACTTGTCCGTCTTTCTCTCGCGCTCTCTTTCGTTCTTCGTGTCTTACTTCCTCCTGCTCCGTTCCCGTAAGACTTTTACCGACACACGGAGATACCCTCGACAGCACTATTTTGGAAACTTTCTACTGCCAGCAGACACATTTTATTATTTTTATTATTTCTCTTTACTCTTCTACCTGTAACCTCCATGTACACATAGCTTTGATTTACTCGTGACGTTTTATATTTCGCCCTCGAGCGCGAAACGTGCATTACTTTTTTTGCGATAAATGCAACAATCAAGAAAAAACATGCAGTTTCGATTCATCTAGGCCCCCGTGGTAATTTTTCGTTGTTACGTGAAATATATATATTTCAACATCAGTATTGTTATATCACTAAAAAAAATGAGATCGAGAAACGTCGATGTGTAAATACGATTTTTTTGAAACCATAGAAACCAGCGCTGCCTCGAGTAGTCGAAATGCCATAGGATCTGTTTTGATGGGTTGATAACACACATTCCCTCAATATTCATGCCGTTAGTCTCGTCGTTATTCGCGCGGAGCACGTGTAGACTCTCAGGAATTTCGCAAACGCGTATGCGAAGCTTCGCTCTCATGGTGAGGAAGAGGGGTGGACGAGAGTAATGTTGAAGGAAATTTGAAGTACGGGGGTTGTGTATAAATTGAGAGAGACCGAGTAGTGGTGGTAAGAAGTACGCAGGGAACACAGCCTTCGAGGGTAAAGTTTAACCCCCGTTTACAATGGAGAGCGCGAGTTTCTCTTTTGCTTTGGTACGAAGGTAAAAGCAGCCTCTCCGTCCCAGCCTCGCGTACTTTTCGTTCGAGATCAAAGACAGCGAGGGAATGCGCGAGAGGCCACAACGAAGGTCGAAGAGGTTGTTTCAGGAGGTCGGGGAGGGTGGGTTAGTCGCTTATGAGCGGGTTAGCTTCGGCACCGGGGAGCAAGGAAGGGTGGCAGAACGAAGAAGATGAAAAGGAACGGTAGAAAGAAAAACGGTGAAGCGCAAAAGCCACAGTGGGTATACAGTGATGCCAACTGTGTGACAAAGAGCGAAGGGGACGTGGCCAACGTTACGCGGTTTATCCACTTCAGCGATCTTGGGGGTTGTTACTCTTTTTTACGTTCTTACGTCAATTAGGGTTCTCTTCTCACCCGAAACTTCGAACTCGATGAGCAAAATCCGATATATTCGCTTTTTTGTTTATATACAAGATAATTTTGCATCACCGGTTGTTCAAATCACGGACGATCGATTACCACATGGCAGAAAACCTCGCACGAGATCTCCGTACAAAGAACCTATTCCGATTTTTTTACGATTTAGGTTAGACTCTTTTGTTTCCCTCCAGTGTTATATGTACACATATGTATGTGTGTAAACGTTGATTCTAGGATATCAGGGTGTGTATAGATAGGGTTGGAAAAGAGATCGTGACGCAAAACCCATTCCACCGACATTAATTAATGCGCTCCCGCGTGGTGTTCCCTGGTACTGCCGCGCCACCTTCGCCGCACTGCCGTGTTGCACAACCCCTTCTGTCGACTGAAAACTTTTCTGAATCGTCTGTGAAACGCGGGTGGCGGGGAGGGAAGGACGAGGGGGTTGAAGAGAGGCAAGGGATGGGAAAGTAACGCCGATATGTTGCAGCAAGGGCGCGTAGGGAGTTTGCGAAAGTTCCTATCGTTTTTTTTTTTTCATTCTCCTCTTTCGCCTCCTCCTTGTTTTTCCCGCTTCTCTTCTCCCCTGTCATAATCCGGTGTAGAAGAAGGAAGGAACGAGTCGACGAGGGCAAAGCTCGTGTAGCGATGCTCTACGTGGCCATCCGCGATAAGCATATATGCATATGTGCGTGTGGATGTGTTATATGCATATTGTAAAAATATAATATACATGATGATTCACAGCGTCTTTTAAACCTACAAAGCTACTTTTTATGATCCGGGATCATTTTAAAATGAGAGGATTTCGAACGTTTCGCTCAAGCCGACGAGTTTTGTTGCTGCCATTGAAGATGCCGCTAGAGTCCCCCGCATCGCGGTTAAAAAGTAATTTCACTATCGTTCGCCGACTTTGTTCAACACACAGTGAGCTGTCGATGCACCCCGAGTCACCCTATTTACCCCTTATTTCGAACCTTAGATGTTATTACCATCCTGAGAAGTCCATGTTTCCACTGTTCGAAATGATAAAATAATGCCCGTGTATTTCCGCTGAAAATGCCATCGAGAACCTGGAACATCCGGATTTTCGAGTCACTGTGAATCACCCTGTAGTATACACGTATAAACACATTTGTGCGATTGTGTGTCTGCGTACGAATATTCAAACCCCCTTTTATGAATCTCAGCAGTATAAGTTCCGGTTTAACGGTATATTATGGTGGTTGAGCGCAAAAGTATGCTGGGAAAGAAGACGGAAGATCCTGCCGTGTATATCCGCTTTGAACGAGCCAGCGAATGGGACGGGAAGGTGGGAGACGGGAATAACATTTGAACCGAGCGAGCACGTATTCTTCCACGTTCGTTTGCACGTGTATAGGTTAGCCCGATGCGGGATAATTACGTGTACTTTTCGTTGGGTGAAATTGTAATGATTTTTTTTCAATACCGTGAAGCAAACATTTCGTTGAAAGCACGATATACACGGTACCGTTGGAGTATCGAAAAATACGTTATTCTTACACCTCTTGACGCGTAATTGATTCAATTTTCAAAAAAAAAAAGAAAATAGTGCGATCAATTACTGTAGCAGGAATATTGCAATTTCAAGTTTCCACGTTAAATAAAGAGACTCGGTATGGCCATAGAAAATATAAAATCTGCAAATCGCACTTTACATAATATGTAAAAAGTGATTACTTTTCAACAAGTGAGTACTTCAACGAGTACTTTATTGAATCTGGTAATTTACCACTTTGCGGTTTGCAATCGTTGTTCGCCGACCCAAAGAGACGGACAAGCTGTTTCTTTAACATTAAATATATCTCTCGTTTCCGTGAAACCATCGGCATTTCATTTTTTGATATTTGCATCGTATATGCAGGTACTCGCGGAGCACAAACGAGGGCCATGCACAGCTAACGCTAAATTCATCTTGGTTTGCACTCGCCCTTTTCTCTCCGTCTCTTTTCAGCTTCGCAATAACGAATAAAAAAGGTAGGAGTGCGACAAAGGCAAACGCGGAAACGCGAAAGGAAAGCATATATAGACGAGACGATGGAGGTAGAAATGAGCATCAGAGAAATGAAATTTCAGTATTGCAAAACACGACGATTGTATTTTCTAATGTAACAAAATTAAACTTTTTTTCTCAACTGACTAATTGAAGCGTGTGCTCAGCACAATGGCGCGTTCTTGAAAAAAGACGAAATGCCTGGGCTAACCTACTTTTGATTTCGACTTTTGTCCACAACTTTTTTCATTATCGACATTTCGTTTCGTTCTCTACGAGGCGGAACTCGGTGCAATGTTTATTTTTTCAAAAGCAAAAAAGCCTGGGCCAACGTCAAGCGTGTTCAATTTGATTCCCCATTTATCAGAAACGCAATGTTATTGGAAATATTAAACGATCAAGTTAGAAATAATTAACGGTATTTAATACTCGTGAGATTTTTAAAGAATCATCGTCGTCTTTTTGTTTTTCCTCTTTCTTTCTTCATCACCGATCGATGGAGTCATTTGATTGTTCGACTCGTCCAGAAGAGTCTTGCAACGTTTTATATCTCGCTTCCGTTTTATCTCCCGGGTGTGTACGTGTGAGTGTTCGGCAAAAAAAAATAAGCCCTCTTGGTGGGACCGGAAACGGTCTGTCTAGCATAAAACCGTTACTACTGATTTACGTTGAGGATATTCGGGATGTTCGTTCGTTATCGGTAGCACGCGACGCCAATTTTGACAATTCCTCAGGGAAATGGGACAGACCGATGCAACGGAAGTATAGAAGAATGTTTATTTCGCATCCCGACGATAAGCGAGACAGGGAACGAGAGAGGATGAAAGGAAAAATAACGAGTCAGAGTCGATCAAAAGAACATCGCGTGTCTGACAACCGTTTTCGATCTTTTCGTTTCATTCGCATTTCAATTAACCGACGTACACTCGGATCCGAAAAAAATAATCCACGATATTCGTGCAATATATTTTTTTAATTTGCAAGATAATTCAGAAAAAAAAACAGAGTTATCGCGGATCGTTTCTTAAAAATATATTCAAAGTTGCATTTGTTTTCGTGGTTCTTACTGTTTTTCCCCTACTGGGTAATTATTTTTCAAATTTCAAGCTCTTTCATGTGACTGTACATATCGCGTGTATTTCTCTATCTACGCTCTTCTCCTCGCCTCTGTGTTTTCTGTTTCACATTTTTCCTCTCCATCTCCCTCTCTCTTGACTTTTTCATTCATTTTCTCTTTGTGCAATTTTCCCGCTTTAAATTCCTCTGAATTAACAAAACTATACGTACTCGGGTCAAAGGGTCTCTTAATAGAGGATAACAAGATACACGTTTGGGTATTTATTCATTCCTTTACCTCTTGTGAGCGTTTTTATTCTCGCTCTGATTCTCCACCGGTGCTGCTTTTCAATCACAGATTTTCCAAGTTTTATCTTCAATCACATAAAAGTTCCTATAAAAAGTATTCAAAAATTCATCGCGTAGGAACAATTAACAATCGTTGTTCATCTTCAACCCTCGTAAAATAATTTCTAGTATCTTATCCATGTCAAAATCAGCGATTTTTTGAGTAATTATTTACGATAGTTACGTAAATAGTAATTGAGGAAAAGTGTGGTAATAAAGCAAAGAATTGTTCACTTTTGAATTAAATTAATCCTTGATGAGAATCGAATTTCAATTAAGCCGACGTTTATAGAAAAAAAAGCTTCTAGCACGTAGGAAAGAAAACGAGAATTTTGCTCGGCGATTCTTTCCCTTGACCTTTCTCTTCATACTGCTGTGAGAAAAAGAAAATTGCGAATCGTGAATATTTATTTTATATCTGTTCGTTCTAACGGGACTGTAGAGACGAGCCTCTCGGGTTTGTTTGAGAAGCGATCGAACGATATCTGAAGAGCCGAGGTCGCGGAAAAGGAAATCTAATGAGCGAAAAGAAGTGAATTTCAATAGGAACGATAAAGAGCAAAAAAGAAAGGCACACTCTTCGCGGTATAATATCATATCGCATCGGTCGAGTTTTGGTCTTGAAATTTTCTTCCAATTGTCTGGGTTTATTATCGTTCAATTGAGCTCACTCGCAATTTAAAATTAATTGCGTGCACAAGGAGCCGATAAAGCCACCGCTAATTAGCAGCAAACTAATAGCTGCCGTAAAAACTTTATACAATTTAGATAATTATAATGTGACCGAATGAAAGAGCTGACGAAGATTTGAAAAAACATCAATAATTTCATTTGGATTGATCGAATTAACGCATAATTGAATCTTTATCGATCAAGTCGATCGGTCGAGATTTATCGATAGATCACGGAAACAAATGTCATTGGAAGAAACAATCTATCAATGATGATAATCATTCATCATTCGATTAATTATTTTGTATTATATTGCATCAATCTATTAATTCGATCTATCGAATTTCAATTGAAATACAATGAGCTTTGGATGATACTTTGATTGTCGTGTCATAGCTAATCTTCCTTCGAATTTCTCATCAATCGAGAATCGAATAAACCCATCGACATCGGCAAACTTCGCTCCGAGTTTATCACTAATTGATTGTTCACACGGTCCAGTGGAGCGCGTTAAAGCTTGCTGGTCTTTGATGTGAAAAACTTTACAATCAGTTTTTTTCTCGCTATATACTTTGCATTCAAAAAAATACTCCACCGATAACTTTTATTAGCAGTTTGATTTGATTTAATAATCATAATTATTATTATTGGTATTATTACTGTTCTTGGTGTTATCATTATAGCAATAACATCATCGTGATAATAATAATAAATGATTCGGAAAATTTTCAATTGTCGTAGAACGAGTGTCAAAGAGCCGGTGGATGAAAGAGTGTAACAAATGTAAAACTAGTAGAGGAGAAGCGAGCGATGAAATAAATTAAAAAAAAGGAAGGTCTGATTCTTCCGGCTGTCGGAGTCGCCAGATTTTTTTATTTCCCCTTGAGAAATACCCAGCCATCGTTGCAATACATGGCATCAAGGATGTCGAACAAAAGTCAAGGGTTGATTTCTCTCTCGCTCTGAGAAAAAAAAAAAAACTAAAAATGTGAAAGAAAAAGGAGGAAAAGAAATTAATATGGATAAAATATTGCGAATTGAAGCAATCCTATGCTTTCATCCGGTTAGCGCAATTGGAGGGTAGAATTTGGAGATGACTTTAACGTCTGCTTATAATGGATAAATCGTTTGTTTTTGTCATTTTTTTCAATATCAATGAATGCTCTGTTTAAATTTTCATAATTCCACGATGAAAATATAATTGGGCCGTTCATGGCTTCGAATTGAACGCGTTTCGGCCAAACATCAGGCAAGTGATCGAAAGTTGAAGGAGAAAAACAGAGAAACGGGGGAAGGTCGACCCAATAAAAAAGGTTGCCAACAGTCCACTGGCACACGAACCAATCCATTTGCTTGATACGATTCTTCATTTTTTTTTTTATTATTTGTTTTCGTTTTTTTTCGTGTTTGGGCATATCTACCGCTGGATGAGAGCCCGGAATGTATAAGAAAGAAAAAAAATTGGAGGGAACGTCATGAAAGGGTCGAGCAAATAGAAGGATATTCTGCGCGACAGGGATAATACAGGCTTTTCGATTTTGAACAATATGCTCAAATTAGTCGAGAACGAAGCATTTGATCGAAAAATGTATCCGACAAAAGATGTTGTATATGAAGAAAGCCATCAGATGAGCACGTCAGCTTTGGGTTCAGGGTCTTTGTTGCGGGTCTATTAAGGTTCAACTTTTGTTTTTTTAAATGGAGCGTCCCATTTTTTATTGCATTTATGTATTTCTCGCTCTAAATTCGGAAAGTTTTCACTCCAAGTTTGCTTTTTATTTCGCCTTCGAACAAGACCAAAAAGTTGAGAGTTTCCTCGTGCGGAGACATTTTTCAAGTTAATATGCCGAGTGTTCGATTGATGTGTTTGTGCATATTTTTAAAAGTCGGACAACCATGAATAATCCTCGAACAATAATGAATAATCGACCACGATTTTTTTTTTCCATTGCAATTTCGCTGTTTATAGATTTCACTATATCCGAATTTCCCAATTCGTCTTTAACGTAAAAGTTACAAGCTTAAAGAAATATATATAATTTTGAATGAATTTAAGAATATTTATTTTTCATTTATTTGTTGATTCATTAGATCAGATTGCTACTAATAAATGCTTAGATCAAACACAATTTTGTTGAAACATTTTTGCGAATTGTGACGAATAATCGATCTGTCATAAGTCAGCAACTGTCAAACTCTAGTAAAAACAAAAGTTACGCGCGCGCGTCGGAAAGCGAACGAAATTTTGCCATGAAATTCGTTCGTTTACCAATCAATCACGGAACGGATTAAATGGCAACAATGAACGCGATATTTCGGAACATGTCATTAACTTTTTGAGAGATGAAGAACGCCCGCAGCGCGCTATACTTTTGGTCGCGTCAGATGTTCCGTGTATTAATCAACGTAGAATTAATATAAGTGAAATCTTGAATAACTTTATTTATTACAGCTATTAGTGCAGTTCCGATAACATAATTTTGTATTTGAAATAATGTGGACGGATAATGTCGAGAAAAAAAAACACAACACGCATTTATTCTTATTTCGTTCACACAAGCATATATGTCGATTTAATTCATCAGGAGGAAAAATGAAAAAAAAATGATAATTCGTTTCACAATCAGCGAAGAATTGTCCCTCGGATGGTCTTGAGATATATTAAATAGCAAAAAAAGTTCGTCATTTTTCGTACATTTTCCGACATGTCGGAAAACCCGTACTTTCAAGTGGTCAAGACAATCGTAAAATTCTTGATTGTTTGTTTCGTTTCCGGACGGAAAACACCAATCTCGGATTTTTTTTCTATAGGGACCTTTGCTCGTTCACGTCGTCATCTTCATCTATACCCACTTCTATCAACAAAACCTTCTCCATTATATTTACAAGTGTAAGTAATTGCACCAATCCTGAGTGACGAAATGAATATTCAGTAAAATCCCACCTTCGACATGACTTCCACGGTCTCTCATATCGTGGCTGACCTGACCCAGAGTGCACTACTACGTACTTGTGTACGATTATGTATATCCTGAAGAAAGTAGTAATAACTCAGCTTTGGTCAGACGTTAGCAGTGAGAGTCCAGTCGTGTTTTAACGTCGTTATACTTCATCACTTTGGTACTACTTTCAATTTCCTTGGATCAAGGGGGTCTTTCCCTTTTCTTGGAGAAAGGACAAGACCGGAGGTTAGACCGCTGTCAAAGATTTTTCGAGCTGCTCTTTATTACTTTTTATTATACATTTAATGTTTGAAACGTGAAGATAACATTAGTTGATTGAATTTTTGAATAATAAATAATTATGGAAGATATTTGATACGAATACATATTGCTGAATTATTATACCGAATAATAGCAGGTAATAATAAATAGTGCCTAATTAATTCATAGAACGCAAAAAAATAGTACGCATTTTTTCGTACATTGCTCGTACCATCCGAGGTCGCCGGTTTTACGAGAGAAAAAAACGTCCCCCATTAACGATAATATCGTTGTACTTGGCTTTAGGCACAGACTTTTCATTGTTAAGAATAGGAAAAAAGTCTTGCGATACTTCAAGCTCATTTATGTAGATGGCGTAAAAGTGGCGCTCTCGTCGCCCCAACATTTCAAGCCTACCCCAAAAACTGCCTCTTGTACCAGCTACCCTTTAATGTTGTTCTTTTATACTCTCTAAATTTGTTTTTTTTTTTTTCGTTTTTTCTCTTATTCTCGTTCGCCCACGAGATCCACTATCAACATGCGTGTCTGTGTATACATACCGACGAAAACGGTAACGACGAGCGACGAGACTCCCTGCGAACATTAAAAACATTTCTCTACACATTTCCGAAAGCCCCCTCTCGCACCTGGTCGTCCTCGCCGTTCTATCTCTCTCGCAAACGCAACCTGAGAACACGATAGTTTCGTTCGAAACTTTTCATTCCTCGGGAGCTTCTCTCGACTTTCTCATTCTTCGAAGTTATTCACTGACGTATGCGCCTCCATTCGTAATTGCCCATTATTTTCGCGGCTCTCGCTCGCGGGGAACCTTTTTTTTTTCAAATGACACCGTTTCGAGATTATTTGAATTTTGAATGTAATTCGAATTTGAAAAAATTCGAAAACGAACAAGTATTTGTAATGTAATATTTCCTCGAAAAAAAAACGCCTTCTTAATTCATCGATAAATGTCCATGAGAAATGTTAAAGGCAACGGAAATGAGAACGACGATGAGATAATTTCGTTACCCCATTGACTCATCGTGGTCCCGCCTTGCTTTGGCAAGACGTGACTTTCATTTTATTTTTTTCCTTCCCTTTTTCCCTCTTGTAAAAATATTCCTACCCTGTCTCGGGACTCGCGGCAAGAAGGCTTCGAGTTCTACGACGACGGGAATGACGATAGGACGAGGGTTGTAGATTTCTGTGTGTGGTAGAGTATAAAGCACCCGCAATGCAGGCAAGGGCGTTGTCAGGGAGACCCTCGTAGTGTGACGACCCTTTCCCATAACATTTTCGTCTCCAGCCTTCTCGCGTTTTATCCTCTCCGTGTACAGGTGGCTAAACGTTTAACGATACGCGATCTGCATGTGTATATCGCAAGCTCCATAAACATATATATATATGTGTGGAGATAAGAGACTTTGAGTATATCTCAGAGATTTCTGTTGGCAAAAATAAATATCAACATACGCGTATTCCACTCCTTCTTATTATCACAAAATAATATTTTCCGAGCATTCGAGTTGACAAAAAAAAAGTTTAATGAAAACACGATGTTTTTTCTTTTACATTGAAAAAGAATGAAAAATTTGCCATGAATTAACGACAATATTGATCAATGTGATTTGTCGGTTCAACACTTTTTCGTAATTCTATGTCAATTTGCAGTTTTATATACGTATAGCATTTTCTCATGCTTATTGCATTATCTTCCCCTCTTGCGGGTTATCCAAATCGCTTTTGCGTTTCCTCGAGATTCAACGCGTCACCGCGTATCGAACCCCAGGGCTTTGACTCCAACACGTGTCCTCCGCGAAATTACGGACGAAACTTCATCCCGGGTACAGATTAAGGTTTTCTCGTAACGCCGTAGAGACCGCTCGAAAGTTTTAATTGTGTATCTCACTCGTTCCAAATACGGACGTTCAAGTTTTGATAAATGAAATGGAAAGATCGTGACGAATAACAAGAATCTGTTGTTTTTTTCCGTGAAATTTCAGGTGAATCTAAAACCTCTGAGAGAACCAGCGATCGCCGTGCCGTCGCCGAAACTCGTAGAGAAGAGAAAAGCTGAGGAAGCGGACGCCAGCAAGGACCTCAAGAAGGTAATGTCTAATGGGAACAATTTTGTCGTAAACGTTTAAAGATACTAAAAGCGACAAAAATCAGATTTTTAAACGATTCAAATATTTCGATATCAAATTTATATATCTACATATACCCTGAACATTTTCGAAAAAAACCTTGCTTCCTGATGATGAAAATGGTTGACGAACACCCAGTAAAAATTTGGGATCGATGGAGCGAACCGAAAGAGAGTTATACCGCGTGAGGAAAGGAGGCGGCCATTTTCTCCCCTGTGCGCCGCCATCTCGTGCTCCCACGTTCGCCATTTCGCGAAACAGTCTAACGCGCACATCGAGCGCCCACTTTAGACGATTTTTTAGTTGAAACATCCATTTTATCGTATAAAAAAAAAGTATTTTCGTCAATGTAACCATACACGAGCGATATAATTCTTTTTTCACTTTCTCGCACGTATCTCTTGCACGTTCGAGTACCTGTTACTTGTTTTCCTCGTTTCACGTTTCATTGACTGTACTTTGCGTGCTCCGATTCTTGGCTCAGCTTCCGCATACGCTCTCTACAGTTTAAAATGGCTTTGCCACTTTCCAACCGAACGCCCATCTCTCCTCCTCTTCTCTCTTATCCTCCTGCTTCTTAACACCGCTGTCGCTCAGCTACAAATTTCGAACGAGCCGCCAAAACTATCGGCCAACTACACTACCCTCATACGCCTCTCTCCGTGATTCTCGTACAAAAGAGTCTTTCGGTGCTGCAAAGTACACTCGTGTTCGTGTATATATACCAAACTTCACCAGGACAGCAACAGGCGTTTCTCTGGCTCTCGGTGACGCTGACTCCTGTTTCCTCTGTATCTCGATTTCACACTTATTTCTCTCATTGCCTCCGTTCACTCTCAGTTTCAATAGTAATACCCCACGCTACGCTGGTTACAGATATGAGAAAAACAGACAAATCTTTCAAAGCAATATCCATAATTTATTTATATAGAGTATTACTACCTTTACTCTGATGCAAAATGCAAAGGACGATAATATATTCCTTACGAAAGTTCTTATGTTTGAATTAACAAACATTTACGTCGTTTCAGTATCAACAGATCGTTTTTTGATTATTGTTGTTGTTCCTGTTTTTTATTGTCACTTTTATCGAGTGATCCGTATGTTTTGGTACATTGACCTTCTGGGATTTCAGGGGTCGAACGAAAGTGAGAGCGAATGTTATATCGTCTCGAAGGGGATAACTGTTTCGCAGTGTTTGGACGTGTGTGTTGAGTGTATGAATACTACCATGGCGAACGACGTCTGTATTATCGCGGATGGGTATTCGTAACGCGAAAAGAGGGAAAGGGCAACCACAGACGGGGTTAGGACAGTCATACAGATAGGAATAGACGTTTGAGGGGTGCGAAGGGCAAGAGTAGAGAGAGAGAGAGAGAGCGCGGACGGTCGATACAGCCGAAAATCCAGAACCCTAGCAGGGGGAACATACATATCCACCATCTTGTAATCAAAACATTCCAGCTGTGATACACGAGTCACGGAATTTTCCGGACAAAATCGAGATTCAAGAAAACCGCAACGGGATCCGAAGGTAGATAACCGGTTTGTTCGAATTTAATGGGATTACCGTCATCTTGTTTCTTATTTACGCAGTCGAATTTCCTCCGGGCTTTTGAAGGCAAATAAATGTTCGTTCCGTGACTCTTTTATTCGCAAATGGGTCGTGGGTTGAGTAAAACGTGGGTGAAGGTCTAAGAATCTATCTCACTCGCGGTAAATAAACCAGCGACGGCGGTGACGTTGGTCCACGTTTAAGGAGCTGCGGTGCGAGCTTTTCTCCCGCGTCTCCCATTTTTCTCAATTTCACGTTTCTCTCTGCAACGGCAGCGGCTCTCTAGCCCCGTTCCTGCTCCGATTTCGGCAATTCCCTTTCACACTCTGCGCCATCGTTTTCACCAAATCTTATCGTCCGGCCTGTCCAGCTGGACGAAAGGTCGAGATATGTACGTGGTGGAAGTAAATTCCTCGTAGCTCCTTTGCGTCTTTTTCATTTTTTTACTCTCTCTCTCTCTCTCTCTCTCTCTGTCTCTCTAACTCTCTCACGACTTCTTTTCACGTACCGGTTGCGACGACAAGTGGACTCTGGGGTATACGCGAAATCCGGCTCTTGAGCTCGTTTTTGAAAATACGAAAACAATGCAAAATCTCATTCGACGAGAGCTAAAACGTTCACGCGCGACGGGAAATGTTCAACTCACCCGACGAATTTCAACTGTGCACATCAATATTCTTAATGGCACTTGAAAGATTTGGCACAGTTAGGTTTTCGATGAACCAAACTGTTTTGGATGAAACTTTGGATATCGAAAATAAGAGGATTTTTTTTCCTTTTTTCGAAAACCTCGACGAGCCGAAATTTCGAATGCTCGCAACGACCTTACCGATTAAGTTTTCCGGGTCGATAAAGCAGACGCTGAAAAGCTCTCGAGTAGACTTGAAGAATGACGCGGAGTTACTTTCGATATTCCGATTCTTCGTATCTCAAAATCAAACTCGATAATTAACGAGAAAAAATTAACGGGAGGTTCGAATAAATTAAAAAAATGTTGATAAAGTCGAATAATCATCGTGTGTGGATGTTTCGGATACCGTTATCGAATACCTGATTTATCACATTCCTAAACGCAACGCAACCTCCATTTTTCAGCACACTAATATTGACTGTACGTTACATTCTGTCCCAGTCATGTATAGTCTCATAAATTAGCCGGTATTACTGTCCCACGGAGAACATAAAGGATATAATCAATCGTCATCGGGGGCGTTAATTGAAAGCCCGTCGCGCCTCATTTCGCGCAGTATCTCTCCAAAATAGGATGGAATCACACGCGCGAGGTCGCAATAACGTTTCGTACGGCAAATTCGTCATCATGCTCCATTATCACAATGCGCGCATTGCTGATAATGGACAGCGATAACTCAACGTTGTCCCTCGCGTACCAAAGTACACCATGTGTTGAATTCACGAACCATTCGTTTCCCAATATGAAATCCGGAGTATAAAGAAGCCAATGGAAATTTTCCCTTTTATTCCGCCATTTTTTTTCATCCCGGAGATTCGATCTATGAGAGGAAGGAGGGATCGATGAAGCACCTTATTACAATCGCATGAAAAGTCAGTGTTAAAAACCGTTGTAATATACTCGTGTACGACATCGTGGCTCGAGTGCTAAAAGAAGGAGAAAAGAACATGACTTTATTCTGTTTCGTTTTTTGAGGAGAGAAATATCGCGTTATTTTTTTTTACACGTGTATGTATACACATATGTATATCGCAGTCGCGTAGTCACGTGATCCTTCGTACCATCGTAAAACCTAATTACCAGGCTTCTGGAGTCGAGCCACGAGACGAATCAACTTGATAGGTTGTAGTCGGAGCATTTAAATCGTCCATGTGCGTCATAAAACACACAAATCCCTTGATTTTATGTCTACGGGGCAGCTCCGCCAAATCAGGCAATTCTGGAACTTTGATTTTTTCACTCGAGCGAAATTATTTTTCCGGCAAATCGTTTTCGAGACATCGACTTTATTCGATTTTTGTTTCAAATCATTTTCTGAAGAAAAATGTCGAAAGATTTTATCGCTCGTTTTTCATTATCATTTTCAAGTATTTCCGTTCAATTTTCTTTCAAAGATGATCGCTTCTTTCGAAAATTCTCCCCAAGATTCGTCATGGGACGGGATTGTTTTTTTTTCATTATATTGAGATATCGAAAAAAAAGTGGGCAATTTGAAAAAAGAGCTGCTCAAATCAGTCCGATGTTTGTGAAGCTGCAGCCGTTCGACGAATCGAGAAAAATCGAAAACACCTCCGGAAGAAAATTGGAAAAAAAGTTCACGGAAATTCCTTTCAATATAGCTACAACGCACCGAAAAAACTATCATTTGAATAAAAAATCCGTTCTTTTTGTGATCTCGTTAGAAATTTACGAAAATTTACTTCTTTTTTCCGCCAAACCGACATGGAAAATCCTCGTTTAATCCTCATAATTTTCACTCGCCGCTGATTTTTCTCGAGTATTTTTTGTCGATTCTATCCGCGGTGTGTCGAGGCGAGCAGAGTCGTGAGATGAAAATGTAATTTTTTTCTCATCGAAGAAACACCCTCGTCTTTTTCTCTACCCACATGCCGTTTGTTACAGGCGAAATTGGAAACGAAAGCTCTGAAGGCCAAAAGGCCCGGATTCACGGACGAACGATACAACGAGACGAGCTATTACGTTGAAAATGGTGAGTGCTTGTTATTCGTTCCTTGCTTCACCCTTATTTCAATTTATTATCAACTTTTTTTTTTATTTCTCGACACAATAACAACGCTGCCTCATTTCGCAGTTCATTAACGCTGCTCTTAACAACAACCAGCCAATTATATCATTACTCAATATAACATTGCGTCCAAGTTTTTTCATTCTATACTTAAAAATATATGTTGATGTATAGTGCATAAATATATATTAATAAATTTATTAATATGCATTAAAAACGAAAATATTCGTGCGATAATAATATTAATATTCATGTATTCAAACGTAAGAATGAAAAAACGCCGGTATTTCTGTATTCGGTCTCGGTACACGCATATATTTACGTACACGCTCTCGGTAAGGTTGGCGAAGGGGGGGGGGGGGGGGGCGAAGCTCGCGAGCTTCGATCTCTCGAGTGCAGAGTGGAGAGATACGAGGGGGTTTGAGTATCAAGAAAGTTCTCTTACGCTTGGTCTCTCTCTCTCTCTCTCTCTCTCTCACACACTCTCTCTCTTTCCCTCGTCAGACATACAATGGCCTTAATGGGCCTGTTCTAGAAACCTGTGCCTCGGTCGCCCACCCGCGACACACATAGATCGCGGACTACAGATATATAAAATTGAGTCTCACCCTTGCATGCATAAACCACACACCCGTCTCTCTCGCCTTTTCCGACTCTTATTTTTTTATTCCCTCGGCTTTCCAACGGAAGAAGACGAACAGAAGAGGAAAAAAAGCTACGATACGTATAACCGAAGATGGGAATTTTTTTTTCCCTCTCGACTTTCTCGTCAACGCTAAAGTTCCTCGGACGTTCCATTATATCGAAGCTCAGCCAATTTTCTTCCTTTCGATCGAGGATTTTGTTACTCGTCGGAATTTATCAAATTTATTCACCGTTCCAATATCACTCAACGGAGATTCGATCGTATTTATTGATTATCCGCCTCAACCGAATTTGCAAGAAACACATATGACCAGCTGGAAAAATCAAGCGCAACTCTGTTTTCTTTTGGTCACCGATTACGGTTGCTCGAACGTGGGGCGTTCGCAGTGGGTAGTCGCTCTTTGGAATTGCGCGCTGTATACGAATCACCCACTGATATACCGCAGAGAGACGAGCGCGATCGTTGGGCCGATAGTCGTGATTCCTCCCTGTACGGTTGACAAAGCTTCCGACCTCCTGCGCCACGCGTACACGCGAAAACTCGCGGTTAATTTCGAATATTGCCGCTGGGTTAAACGAGGTCGTATTACATTCGAGGCCCTGGGATCCGCGGAGTCTGATAACACACAGCACGCTGCTCGAGATATACGGTGCTGTGCTTCCGAGCCAGTACGGAAAGACAAAGAGAGGGCGCGAAGAAGCTTCTTGATTCTTGATTGGAGAAAGCGAGATGAAGACACGTAGATATAGATGGGAGATAAGCTCAAGATTGGATCGGATCTAGATTTGAATCACGTAGTTTCCCAAACCTTAGAGACCATCCTTTCGCCCTCCGAGGAAAAAAAAAAAAACATATAGGCTGCTCTTGAATCCAGCCGTTCCCACTGGGCTCTTTCGCCTCGTTGGATATCAAGAGGCGACTGCCTGAACTCGTCAGGCCTACACCCAGAGAAAATATCTATTATGATTGAATAGATTCGTCTATTCAATCTTCATTTATTACAATTAAATAAATTTTTTGTTGTATTAAATAAATTTTTATTTGATTTGATTTGCCTATGTATTCGCTTCTAACATATATATTTATTTAACATTGAGATATACTTAATCACTAAATTACACGAATATAAATGATACTATAAGAAATATTTTTCGTATAATGCACACCCAGAGAAAATATCTATTATGATTGAATAGATTCGTCTATTCAATCTTCATTTATTACAATTAAATAAATTTTTTGTTGTATTAAATAAATTTTTATTTGATTTGATTTGCCTATGTATTCGCTTCTAACATATATATTTATTCAACATTGAGATATACTTAATCACTAAATTACACGAATATAAATGATACTATAAGAAATATTTTTCGTATAGTGCATGAATGCTGATATCAAGCATCGTTATTAATAACCGAAAGGCTATGGCGGTGGTAGTTACGATGGTGGCTACAATTCCTTGTGACGGTCCAGCATTACTGAGGTATAGACGATTCGAGTGAAAAAAATCATAAGTAGCCGTAGCGCAGTGGTTAGCGCTCATCGCTCTCATCGGGAGGACCCGGGTTCGAGACCATCCAGCGGCGGGGCCACCATTCCGTTCACTCATCGTCACTGGACCGTCTCCACCACTGCAAGACCGTTCGGGTCATCACATCCTATACAACTACTTCCAATACTAACTCCAGGCTCGTTCCAATACTTTTTAAATAACACTAATAACACTAGTTGAATCAAATAAATTTATATGTTGAATTTGAATAAAAGTCTATTCTGCCAGGAGCCAAGCAAAAAATCTATTCAAATTAAATAGGTTTTATTTGAAGATAATAGATTTTTTTCTGGGTGTATAAATTCGACGTTTGTCGACACGGATGTTCATCGTCAACGCCGTGTACTTTATTTTCCAATGATACCCAATGATTCTTCCGGGCTCCCGCGGTTCTGTCACCGCACGCAGCATCTCTATTTCATTTTCATCTTTTCATCCATCGCTTCTCAGCCTATCCTCCTCGTTCTCCTTCTCTTATTCGTTAAATCCTTCGTACACCGCGTGACGTATCGGTTTGTTTCTTCATTACCATATTTACTCATTTTTTTGTAGCATCGATTTTTCAAATTTTCCCACGGTATAATGACGCGGACTCTTTGTTTCTCCGGGGCTTACGTCGGAATCGTCAGCCAGCCGAGAGTCTATTATTCGAATGTAGAACGCGTACGCTAACAAACGGAGAGAGAAAGAGAGAAAGAAAGCGAGAGGGTGAGAGATATCGAATGCCGATATTTCACATTACCTGCATCTGCGTATGTACGTGGGTGCACGTGTGTGTATATGTGCGTTCGACTGTTTCACGAGACTTTAAATGATCGATCGAGACTCTGGCGCTGAATCGAGTGTCCGCTTCTCAAATCATTCTCTACAAATGCATACATATATGCACATAATGTACGTATGGTACGTACAAAAGTGTACGGAGATGACTGTCCATCCCTTTTGAGGTTTTGGCTCGACAAGTCTCTTATCGTTCATTTAATCAGCCTCATTCTCTGACACGCATACAAACATTACATCTCGGAGCAACTGCGACTTGACTGCAGGTTGAAACCATCCATTATTTCATCCACACGGCAAATACTCGACATCCCTCTCTCTATTCACTCCGTTCCCTCTCTCTCTCTCTCTCTCTCTCTCTCTCTCTCTCTCTCTCTCTCGTGATTCTCCCATAGTCGCGATATATGCAACGCTATTCATCGTAACAGTCATTCAATAATCGTCGTCGAAAGCTCGATAAGTGTCACTCGGAGCTTTTTATTGTTTTTCCATTTTTTTTTCTCTCTCTCTCTCTTCCGCCACTTCGATACTTTGGTGACGTTTTCTTTCTGCTTTTTTTTTTCATACCAAGCTCCAGTGGGCCTTTTACCATTTACATGCGTGGACACGTGATACCGACCTGAGACCATCGCGTATACTTGCGTCGTTTTTTTCGCGACGTTATTTATTTTGGAAAAAAAAACTCGGAATTTCGTTTCCGGTTTTGCAATACGTAACATGTTCGTCGCCGTGATACTCTTCTCGGTCGAGCTAAATAGGATTTAACCTCGATTTTACCAGTAATTTATAAAAATCTGATATACGACACGTAAATTCAATGACAAATATTAAATACATGTATAACATAAAAATATTAACAATATTCCGACCGATTCGCGATGGACAACGAACGTGCTAATCACATTTCAATCACTTCCGCGAAAAAACAAAAATCGCCGTTGGGAAGAAAAGACATTTTTCCCTCAGACCCTCATCGCTCTTTTTTCTTGTTTCTTCTCCATCCCCTGCGGGAGATGGATGTTTATTTTCTTGTGTTTCTCGTCGCTTCCTGGTCCGGAACATCCCTCTGGCACGCGCAAAGCCTGCAAGCTTTGGCCGAAGCGTTTTCTTCTTGTATCTTCTCGTTGCTCCTTTTCTCTGCTTTGAATAGTTTAGCCCTACCGCGGATTTCTCTCACTCGATATAATAAAAGATCTCTAATCCCTACACCCAGAAAAAAAATCTATTATCTTCAAATAAAACCTATTTAATTTGAATAGATTTTTTGCTTGGCTCCTGGCAGAATAGACTTTTATTCAAATTCAACATATACATTTATTTGATTCAACTAGTGTTATTAGTGTTATTTAAAAAGTATTGGAACGAGCCTGGAGTTAGTATTGGAAGTAGTTGTATAGGATGTGATGACCCGAACGGTCTTGCAGTGGTGGGGACGGTCCAGTGACGATGAGTGAACGGAATGGTGGCCCCGCCGCTGGATGGTCTCGAACCCGGGTCCTCCCGATGAGAGCGATGAGCGCTAACCACTGCGCTACGGCTACTTATGATATTTTTCACTCGAATCGTCTATACCTCAGTAATGCTGGACCGTCACAAGGAATTGTAGCCACCATCGTAACTACCACCGCCATAGCCTTTCGGTTATTAATAACGATGCTTGATATCAGCATTCATGCACTATACGAAAAATATTTCTTATAGTATCATTTATATTCGTGTAATTTAGTGATTAAGTATATCTCAATGTTAAATAAATATATATGTTAGAAGCGAATACATAGGCAAATCAAATCAAATAAAAATTTATTTGATCCAACAAAAAATTTATTTAATTGTAATAAATGAAGATTGAATAGACGAATCTATTCAATCATAATAGATCTTTTCTCTGGGTGTAGTATAATAAAAGAGGACAGAGGCACGAACAAGCCCATACTCATATCATAGACTTTCGCACCAAAACAGCCGTGTATTTTATGCGAATGAATAACCATGTCGAGTAGTTATTAAGCACACCAGACAAATTTCGAACCCCCGTAATAGTGACTTGCGAATACACGATTTTTTTCAAATTTTCTCTCAACGTTTTTCGACGAAATTGATCGATGACAAATATAAAAAAGTCTATAATCCTCAAATTGGCGTTAGGATTTTTCTAGACGGTTTCACCCCCTTATATAAACGAAAGTTCCGGACGTACGATTTTGTGTTAATTTAAAAACGGGTATTTATCACAATTAAACTGATGCCAGTAATAAAAAATTCGGTGGTTCTCAAATTTTGGGAATTATACCTTTTTTGCGCTTTTACACTTCAACTGGAATTGTTTCTGGGCTAAACGCGTCCGAAAGCGCTATACTGAATTAAACAGGCATTATTCCGTTTCGTTCCAACGATACAAGTTTTAGATTGATTTATGTAAAACTATCAAAACGAATAATTACAACGTACGAGACGCAGCCAGTGACTTTGCATCCCAAGGATGCGAACTTGAATGTCGTGAAGTATTCTCTATTTTTCATTCTGCACCTCGGCACCATGGAAAAAAATTCAACCCCATGGTTAAATTCTACATGAAAAGGCATATATAACTTATCGGTATAACGACATTCGAGTCTCTATCCAGCTGCCAAATATCCGAACGTGCACCTGCGAACCAAGCTTTTCCAATACTCTACTTTATTCTCCCAGGACGGTTCGGCAAACATACACACTCGCACGCAAACACGTGACGTAAAATTTTGTATGCTCTGAACATGCGAATTGCGAGGATAAAAAATTGAAAAAACTTTTCGAAGAAGAAAAAAGTGCATGGTATGCGCTTATTGATTGATAGAAAAGCAAAAACTGCGGAATAGTAATTCCAAAAGCATCGTTCGCGTTGTTTCGATTTGCATTGAATATCAGAAAAATTGAGGGAAAGGTAAAAATAACTTTGAACGTTCGACACACGCTCTGAGAGGAAATAAGTAAGGTTTCGGTTAGGATCTTGCGGCGAAGCTGTATTGATGAATGCGCGCATTATCATGATGGATTTTATTATAATATCCCAGCACTATACGCTATGGATTTGTGTAAATGTGGTTATACATATACACAACGTACAATAATAGTAAGTGTACATGCACGCACGAGTTTGCGTCTAGCGTAGTTTCCAGGCAGTCGCGGCACGTCGTAATCGCTTGAGAAACTTGTCAAATCCCCTGTCAAATATTCAGTAGTCCCTTCTCACCGGTTCCTATGAATTTCAAGATCCGCAGAAAGGACCGTTAGGTTAGTCTTTGGTGCAAAAAAGCGTAAACCAACAGCCTCTCTCACTATCCCTCAATCCCTCCTCCTCTCTCTCTTCCTCTGGCCAGTTTGCCATCGAGGTTTCCCTAGGGTCGCCCCATATCTCGCGTCAATGGAAAATCTACCGTCGATTCTCCACCAATACGATGGGAAAATCACTCACAGAGTTGTTGATAAAATCAACAGCACGGCGCCATAAAATTGCGAAACACCCGCACGAAGAAATTGAATCTGGGGCCAAATTCCATCTCGTATATACTTGTGAAATTTTCGCGCCATCTTTTTGTCGAATATCAAATGGATTGACCATCGGAGTGCAATGATAATGCGGAAGCCTGGGGTGAAAAGTATTTCAGCATCTGTTTGTCCTACCGAGTCTTCATATGCTGTTACAATTATCGATTACCGTCAACCGCGAGCGCATGCGGTCCCTCGTGTGTACATATCCGACTGATGTTCACGAGCTTGTCGCACAAGTGCGATTTCGCCCTTTTTCCTTTTTTTTTATCGCCTTTCTCCATTTCGTCGATACCTCTAGCGATTGTCTCTCCACGGCTTAGCTCTGAATGGAGAGTGTGTGCGTCGCACATGAAACACGGAAGGAATGAAAGAAGAAAGTGTGGAGTGACGGAATCGCGGGAAGTAGGAGACGGAGAACGAGAGCTCATTGTCTCCTGTAAGTCCCAGAAGAGCCTTCCTCGGCTTCCTCTCGACTCGGACTTCCCTGCCGGCATCCGGGTATTCCACTTTTCTGCCTTTCACTTTTCCACCCCGTCCCATTTCTTTTCACGTGGTTCAGAAGGAGAAGTAGGTTTAGCTTCGATGTCGGGTGTTTTGCGGAAAAACCAGCTCCTCGGCACGTTTTCACTCGGCACTCCAGAATTTCTCTTTTCCTCCTTCATCGATTCGCTCTCGTTCTTTGAGTTCGCTTCGGGAACTCTTCCTTTGGAACTCGTTGGAACCGATTCTCGATTTCCCGAGTGTTCGACGATACGCCACGCTCGCCCTCGGTATTAAGGTGAAGAGTCCCGCTGACGTCGTCAATGACGATTCATCCTACACGCCCTTCTCTCGCGATTCTTTCCTCACGTTACGATGTAAACTTTCCATCAGTGTACTATTTGTTCGGAAAGTTTGATGGATTTTTCGGCGTATTTCTTGACAACTTTGTCCGGTGTCTTATGAAAATATATCCGAGGCATTATCAGACGGACATTTTGAATTTAATACTTGCACTTGGTTACCCTCAATCTCCACTGCGCCTCCGCGCGGATCTTCTTCGCGTTAATATGATATTTTGTCTCTTTGTTAACCTGCCGGCGTCGACCTCTTCAACGTTCGATTGTTTTTACGCGTGATTCTCATCTCCTACTCCACCTTGCTCTTCCTGACATTTTTCATCCCTACTTCCGACAATCGTCTGAAATCCTCCCGATTATTCGTGTCATCTCTCCCAAATAAAGACACCGAAAACTCTCCACTAGTCTCCTCCCGTTGCTCTATTTTTTGCTGATTACTTCCCGCGCGCATATCGGTACATCGAAATCCGACCTAAACTTGTGTTTTTTCTTTCTCTCTCGCAACAAACGTGTTCTTCACTGATCTTCGCCTCCCTTTCTCCATTTATCCTTCATTATTCCGCTCGACTCATCCCCAGTTGCTTTTCATCCCTTCCTATGACTTGTCGTGAAAACGACGAAACACATTCATGCCTTTTTAATCACCAGACATCCTGAGCTCCTGGTCCCTCTTCTTGCTTCTCCTCTCCCTTATTTCCCCTAAAGAACTCTTCAAAAGAACCTGCTTTTTCTTCACAGCCATTGTAATTTTATTCGCTCCCGATCGCACTCGCTATTCACACCCATCAATTTTTATTCCTCGACAGGGCTTCGCAAGGTTTATCCGTATTATTTCACCTTCACGACCTTCACGAAAGGTCGCTGGGTTGGTGAAAAAATACTCGAGGTTTTCGCCCGGGAGTTTCGGGCTCATCCGGCCGAGGAATACGAGAGATGCATCAGAGCTGGAACTCTTACGGTCAATTACCAGAGGGTCGACGTTGACTACAGACTACGGCACAATGATCTACTGGCCAATGTCGTTCACAGGTGAGTTCATCATTTTCTATCAAGTTCATCGTACTTTCAAGGGGGCGGAAAGAACTCAAACGACTATCATGAGCTACAAAGACGCGAAAATTCGCGATAAAAATGGATAATGAAACGCTTGATTAGTCGAGTCAGAGTACCCGATAATGAGCTAAAAGAAAAATAGATCAGGATGCATAAAGTCCCGTCGAGTAAGAAATTATCCGTTTATATTTGAGGTATTATTTTCTTCAGAAGAAAATATCATTTTTCTACTGTTTCAGCTAGAGATTTTTCACAGTGTTATTAAAAGTATGACCTAAACGTGTAAGAAAGAAATCCACATTATGGATAAATCTGGTTTTTCGCTTAATAATCCATCTCCGGGCGTTTTATAAATTCTATAAAATCTAATTTTCTCCATGATGAAAGTCGGAAGATATATCCGACTTACGAAAAAAACCCAAGTGTCAAAAGTCCGGCAATGCAGTGCCAGCGAGATAAAAATCTCTCACCATAGACGCAAATTTGCCCGTGCCCGAGTGCTTTCTAGAGCAACCTGGTCCGGCTTAAGGGATTTCACGAAAGCTCCAGCAGGGACGCTGTGGGTTCCGTTTTGTTGCGAAAGGCCAGAACTCTGCGCTCTGTAGGACAATCAGACCGATACGGATCAACGCGGAAGTGTGCAATATTTTCTTTTATTCTGAAAACAGTTATAATGACGTCATTGTGAATTTGGCCTTCAACTTGAATCTAAAATGATCATTCGAAATGATATTTAATCAAAAGTTTAATACTTTTTCGATTTGGCAACACTAATTTTTCCCTCTTTCTAAACAAGTATCGTAATCGTGCAAAAAGAAATTGTCAGGGCAGAAAAATTGAGCGAGCCAGAAACACATGGTGAAGGGTTCGGCATCCTTGGCACCAATAAGTTTAATTCTCTCTCTTTTACCCTCTCGCTATCTCTTTTTTCTCTCTTGCGAACTCGAAACAGAGCCACGCGTATAAGCGTTGACAAACGAGTGTTTTCTTCACTCGAACTCTGCACCTCCGATTTCACCTAGGTACCTATAGAGTCTCGCACGTTCTGGGACGCCGCTTTCTTCGCGCATGCGTGGTATGGCCGCCATTTTGATCGCAGCGCGACGCCATCTTGCTGACGCTTATGCGAACCCCTAAACAAAACTCTGTCCGTGATAATATAAATCATGCAATCTTTTGTCGTAAGATCGATAAAAAAAAACTCTATCAATTTTTTAAATTTGAGCATCCAATAATTGTGGAATGTTTAATGCGGGAATGACGACTAATTTTGCGAATATTAAATGCTCGCCAATCGAAAAAAATCGTGTAGGACGCGGAAAAAATCCGCGAGGGCGTAAATATTTAATGGCAACCAATGGATTCGAGTGGCCAACGCTTAACGAGCTGTGGCAGTTAATCGCTCTAATAGCGCTCCCTCGTACCATAGGGCTGCGTGTTATATCGTCTCGTTCACGTATACCCATCTGCCCATAAACGTCATCGTAAATTTTCACTATTTCCCGTCAAAGCTGTTCGCTATCTATATACATATATGAACGTTGTCAGTACTTGTACACGCGGGTGGTTTCATCTCTTTAAACTCGATAAAAAACCCTTCGACATCATTTAAACCATTTGAATCCCAATTGAGAAAAAAAAACATGTTTCGGGTAGTCATTCAATCAATTGCTTATTTATTTATTTATTTGTCTATTAATGCTATTGATGTAATTAAATTTCAAAGATTTGAACCACGCACTGTCGCATATTTAGTCCATTTTGTTTATTCGTTTATAGCATCTTTCTCCCGGTTACTTAATGACGAAAACTCGATCGCGTCGACCGAAAAACGATTTCCCAACGGTTGGAAATTTTTGGCACTGCCAACTTGGCTTTGTCTCTATCTTTTTGCTCCTCCTCCTAGTTCGGTTTACCTACTTCTTCTATCTTCTTTCTCACCATTATGCTGACTCTCTTGCCGTTACGAAAAATCCTCAAGGACTCTTTCGTAGTTGTATATACGTATGTATAAATGACAGACGATGCATTCGTCCGATATATGCGTAAGCCTTTGGTATTATAAAGTTATAAATAGAAACAGAAAGAGAGAGAAGGTTATTCTCGTATTCCATTTTACTTCTTCGTCTTCGAGCACAGTGTGTGCGAAGATGCTCTGCCCAAGATTCCACAATTAATTGCTCTTCCACCTGGATTCAAAAACAGAGAGAGAGAGAGAGAGAGAGAGAGAGAGAGAGCGAGTAAGAACGAGAGAAAGATCGTTTGTTCGTGATAAAAGTAACTCCACGGGGTGTTATCTTCGCCCACACGCTAGAGTCTCGATTATCCGGAAACTTTGATCCTATTTCCAACGAAATTTGAAACAACACCAATTTTCAATGACAAATTGCGTGAAAATAGTAATGAGAGATTGAAAAAATCTTTTCGCCTATTATTTTCGACGTAAAAATATAATAATAATAATGGGTTTTCATAATCGTGAACAGTGTTTGCCTCTTGCCGACAATCTTTGCGCGTGACGACTCTGTACCTATCGAAAAGTTAGACGTGCAAAAGTTGCACCGCGGGACAATTTCGTCGCCAGTTCACTCGAGAATGCGAACAAAGTTGGGAGAATAATCGGAATTGTCTCGAGAACGCACGAGGGCGCTGAGAGTCGTATAGACGTGGAACGAGAAACGATAATGAGATAACAAGATATTGTTTAACGATGTTAACAAGGTGAAGAGGGAATTGCAATTTACATGAGTACTCGCAGATGTGATTTATGAAAATGTTCTCTTACTATACCTCCCTCTCTCTCTCTCTCTCTCTCTCTCTCTCTCTCTCTCTCCCACTCCCTTTTGTTAGCGTGCATTCCTTTCTGAACATCAAAGAAAAAATTCTCTCTAGAGCACTAACAGTATTCCTCTATTTTCGGCAGCCCACTTGAGGATAATGCCGTTCAAATGGGCTGAAAAGATTGGAAAGCTAAAGATCAAAACATTTTTAATTAGTCATAGTATTAATAACGGAAAATGAGAATTTATTCGTAAACCTTGAGACTTAATAAAGTGTATCTATTATTTCATTGCCACGAATAAATCCTGGAACAATTTTGATGGACCATACTTGATTTTTTCATTGATTAATCGCTCATAAATAGTATGTCTGTACCGCTCGTAGACTATCGTGTGTGTTGGGATAGCAGACGTGGATCGGGTGACCCAATCATCGCTTTACTATAGTGAGACATTCGATTTTTCCCTTGCGCCCTTACACGCTACTCTCTTAACCATAGCAACTATAATCAGGTCTAACCCATATATCTGGTTTGCACGGTAAACCTGGGGAATTGGTTGCGATAACCCAATTAGCGAAGGTCCGACGCAGGGGGCATACATTTATATTGTACCCATATCTAACCGGTCTGTGCGAATATTTCAGGGCTCAATGGTGTCGAAATACATGCTGCTTTCACGACACTGACTGCGCACGAGGCACGAAGCAAATGTGTTTTTATTTTGACCGTTTTTTTTTCGGAATTTTTTCACGCTTAATAATCGATCGTTCAAACTCGGAAGTTTCTCGACAAAATTTTCTAGTTGTAAGATTTTTCGTGCATCAGTATATGACTTTTATGTACAGGAGTCACCTGTATACGTGTATGTAGACTTTTAAAAAAGGAACTTCGTTGTAGCTTCTCCGCACAAAACTACTCGTCCCTTATTCCCTTCTTTCTCACTAGAGAACTGAAAACGAGTGGGATGTACGTCAGCATGAAAGGCATCAGAAAAATCGTCCTCCCTCAGGCTTAAAATTCTTCTTTCATTGTGGCTGAGCGTCCTCTTGACTCGTTCTCGTTTTTTTTTATTATGTCGTTTTCAAGGCACATATTCGCACGAAGCACCGAAGAGAAATGATACGACGAATTTACCCGTTTGTTCCCGAACGGAAAATCGACGCAGTTCTATTCTGTATTTCAGTGCAGAATAATAGACATCGAAAATCGAGCATTAAAATTTCTGTCGATTGTCTTTTTTTTTATCCACCATTTTTTTCACACCTCGCAATACAAAATTGTAAACATTCGCAGCGATGGAAAATTTTCTTTCACAAAAACCTTCTCACCGTGTCTGCTTATTTCTCTCTTCCTCTACTTCCTCGTGAATATGGTGGTCCGGGCTTGTGATATAGGCTAATCGAATATTTTTCCTATGAAAATCGATGCGCCAATTGTCTAATTAAATGTTGTTATCCAAACAATACTGCTCTCTATCTGCTCGTATACTATTTTCTGTTATCGGTAATTAATAACATCAATTATCTTCATAATTATTTATCTTTTCTTTTTTTGGAACTTGAAAAAGCTCTCCTGATTAAAACACGACGATACACTCGACAAATGGAGTACTAAAAAAAAACAACCAAACAACAACAACTTCTGCTGGTGCCATACATATTTTTTGATCAATAAATTCACCTGACCGACTTGCGGCTGACTAAAGTCGCGGCGAACATAAACTACCTCGCCTACTTTGAAATGCATAAAAACGACCTATAAAAAAAATAAAAGTAATGCCTCGGGGGTAGGAACGTGTGCGTTGCAACAATGGACGACAGACGATGACAATGAGAGAGAAACGTAATACTAGCCAACAAACGTTGACACGTCATGTCATTGTTACGTATAGATTTGTTTAAAAGTAGTTTGTATACGCGTAAGTTTGAAATTGCAATGTCACCAGTCTGCAAACTCCTATTTTACAACAACAGAAGTAGCAACAATATGCAATATGATTTTTATAATTATTATTTTAAATGTATAATTATGTATATTCCTTTCAATTTTTATTAATTCTCCATTCTTGACTCAATATAATTGTATTAATAATTTTCTTTTTCTCGTAGTTACAATATTAACGATTTTAGAAATACTACGATTAATAGGATTTGGAAAACTGATATTACTAATAATAACGAAACGAAAGGAAAAGGAGGATAATAACAAAATCATATCAATAATAGGAATTAGTGAATTGTTTATTTAAATATCGCAGTGACGATAAATTAATCAATTCACCGTGTAGATATCATTGTGTGTCTTTGTTACTTCTCTGTGCTGTGTTTTCGTGTTGTGTCGTATATGGAGTCTGCCTCGTACGTCCGGACAAGCATTAAAAAGGAACATTAGTATTTTCTCTTTTCCATTAATTATCATAATAACGCAATCGAGAATGGATAATCAATAGAGACAAAAAACGTGGATGATTTTGAAGATGATTATGCTTCTTGGACTGAAAGTAATCGAATAATAATCATTTGGCTTGTTATTGACTGTCGAGGAAATTTGTGCAAAATTCTCGTTCACTTTATTGCGAAAAAATATTTCGAAGATGAATGGAGTATTTGAAAATAATAATAGTCGTAAATTTTCTTTTTAATGGAACATAAATGTGTGAGAAAAATGTGTGTTTTGAAAGGACAAAAGCCATGTTAAGCTGGTTACGATTGGTGTGTTACAGACACGAGGTGCCGGTCACCTCGGAGCCGATCACGGTGATACACATGGACGAGGACGTCGTCGTGGTCAACAAGCCCGCCTCCATCCCTGTAAGTGGTGTACTGCCAGGACTGTACTGCCAAATGTCTCGCTCATTAACTCCAATGTTGTTATCTAATTCTCATGCTATTCGTATACGCTTCGTGCTTTCTTTCCTTCGTCATTTATTTATTTTACGTTTTCTCTCAAATTTCCTCACTCTGAGCCTCTAACACACTCTTTTGTCGATTTTTCCTCCAATTAATGTGTCATTTTGTCCTCTGGCGCCTTACCTTCTTTAAATTCAATAAAATATCAATATTGAAAGGAGAAAAATCTACGGGAAACGACATTTTTATTCGTGTTTCTACGTTGATGAAAAAACACTAATTAATGGAGTGAAAGGTAAAAATTGTGACATATTTGACACACATCGTCGAATTTACTTCGAAATTCGTGGCTCACTGTCGAGATTTCTATTATCTTTTGTAATAATTTTATTGGATTTGCGAAAATTTTATTTTTACCAGTCCTTCAGAATTTTCGGTGCCACATTTATTTGCAAACTCTTGGCGAAAACATTGCCACTATTGTCCGATTTGTCAATAAAAATGATATTAAAAAAATATTTGCTTTTGAATACGGTCGTACACTGGGTACATCCTTCAGCAGCGAGACCGATGAGCTTACCAAACCCGTTAACGCGTCTCGAAGTTTCATCGACAAGTATGGACAGCCTCAGGGCCAGATTCTTCTTACGGATTTTTTTGTTTCTCTCTATCGCCGAGCAGAATCGCTTGTGCTACAAAAATCCTTGAACCCCTTTGCTGCATTACGTCTTTCACTCTTATATCACCGTTTTCCGTGCGCTCGATCGCAATCTTCATGTATTTTACGATCGAATGATTTTACAGCGAGAGAAAAAAAATTGCGAGATGAAATTCTTGTTGGAAATGGCGATTTTATTTTTTTTTCACCCAAATATCAATAAAAAAGAACCCATTTTGAGACTCAAATATTGCAAATTATTCGTCCTCTCTGTCGAATTTTCGTAATTTCACTTGTTTATAATGACAAATAAACAGAGGGGAAAAAATCAACAAAAGAATACACGAGAGAGGAAATATTTTGCGCGGTTTAATCGCGGTATATTCGCATATTCATGCTTGCCAAGAGCACAAAGCCGATTGGTAGTGGGATAAAAATAAAGAGTCAAAAAAAGATCGAAGAAAAATTACAGCGTCATCGGGGTCGATGAAAAAAAAAAGTTACTGTACGAAGAGCGGAGATATACGTATATGTATATTGAAAAAGAGAAAGTTGTGGAGAAAATTAAAAATGCTGCATTGTACTGAGGAATTTGAGATATTTAAGGGAAATGGAAAAAAAGAAGCGAGCTTGTTGCTTCATCGAAAATATGAAAAAAAATTGCTGTACGAACTACGCGAATCGAATCGATATCGCTCACAGGAAAAGTATGAGGAGAAAAATTGAGAACATAGTGAAAACAAGATCGGGAAGATTGAAAAAATTCCATACTTTTCTATCACAAAAATCATTTGATAGACAGTTTTCAAATTTACCATCAGTTCAATCAACGCTCAATTAATTTATCAGCATGTTCAGATAACTTGCAATTTTGTAATTTTTCTTTTTATTGTGATTTTTCATTAAATGTTTAAAACGAAAAAAAAAAACAACTTCTGACACAACTCATAATTGTGCAGATAAAAACGGTTAGTTTTATAAATTAACTTTTTTCCAACACCACATGAATATTCAATCGTGTTTGACAATTTATTTATACGAATTAAATAAGTCACTAATGATTTTTTCGTAAATTCTGACGAATATAGAGGATTTTTGTAAATCGAAATTGCATTTTTGATGTGACTGTAAAATTCATACATCCTTAAACGGTGCTCGCTATTTCGCAATAGATCTGGGAAGTCGGAGAGAATCGTTTCAGCATCGTTTACAACTTGCCCGCGGCATATTTATCGTCATACCCTGGCTCTTTCTTTCACCGGCATATTCCGCGACATCGTTCATCTATTATTTATTAACCGCACGAGTGTGACGAGAATTCGGATAACAAAAATCGTTGGCTTTGGTCCAGCCGAGACGCTACAAATTTCGAACACTTTTTTCTTATTTTACACACGAAAAAACTAAAAAAAGATGTAAAAAGGAAAAAACATTGCGATAAAAGTTTTACAAATATTCGTTCGTTTTTTTCGCATCGTATATTTAAATCGCTGAATGTAACTTAAGAATTTTCATTCACAACGATCTCCCTCTCTCTCGCTCTCTTTTTTTCGAGAATTTGGGGAAAGAATTTATGGGCCTTTGAAATTTATATGTTTCTTTTTATTCAATTACATTTTTCTTTTTCTCCCCTTTTTCTCAATAAATTGCGAAAAGAATTATAGCTCAGTGTCGGACACTTTGTTCTTCAAACTTCATTCGGCAAAGTACGCACGTGGTGACGATAAAATTAACGATTTTTCTCGTTCATCCACAGGTTCATCCTTGCGGTCGTTATCGTCACAATACGGTTGTATTTATTCTTGCCAAGGAATATAATCTAAAGAATCTGCGAACCATACACAGGCTCGACAGGCTCACTAGTGGAATACTACTTTTTGGGAGAACCCCGAAAAAAGCCAGGCAAATGGAGCATCAAATTCGTAATCGTCAGGTTGGTAAAATTAAGAATGAAAACAATGACAATAACGGCATTATATCTAAAATGGTACTTCTACAATGTCACCGAGGGACAATTGCTCGACCCCAAAAGCTTTGTTCTTTTTCGAGTTCTCGATGAAAAAAATCGAGCCACATCGACCAATACGAAAATAACGTAGAAAAGCTGCCAAAGAAACGCAAATTAATTCCATCGCTAATCCAGAACAAATCTATGATAGATTACTAACGAAAAACGAAAATGAGTTTTTTCGCTTTTTCCTCCTCAGGTTCACAAGCAGTACGTGTGCCGCGTCGACGGTGAATTCCCCGACGACGAGGTCGTCTGCAGCGAGCCAATTGAAGTCGTTTCGTACAAGATTGGCGTGTGCAAAGTTTCCGAAAAGGGAAAAGATTGCGTAACGCGCTTCAAGCGTTTAAGCTACAATGGAAAATCATCGGTCGTACTTTGCAAACCGCAAACCGGACGCATGCATCAGATACGCGTTCATCTGCAATATCTCGGTTATCCAGTTGTCAACGATCCATTGTATAATCACGTTGTATTCGGACCGGAAAAAGGGAAAGGTGGTAATATTGGAAAAACAGACGAGGAACTCGTGAAAGATCTAATCGGTATACACAATGCTGAAAACTGGTTGGGCATGGATGGGGATTCCGAGATGAGTTTATTCAAGCCTAAACTCGACCTCGAAGATCGAGTCTCAAATTCGAGCAATGATAAAGAAATATCGCCGTCATCAACGCCCGGTCTCGTTGAAGATGAACAACGGCGGCAGCAGTCGATGCAGCAGGAAAATACAATTATGGAACAGGAACAACCGAGACAGGAAGAATCGATAACGCGTAAAGTTACGGTTGGCACTCAAACCGGCACCGAACCGCCAGATTCGAGTTTTGCCAATGACAAGGTCACCGTTGACCCGCATTGTTACGAGTGTAAGGTGAAATATCGCGATCCCAAGCCATCGGATCTTGTGATGTATCTCCACGCGTGGCGTTACTGCGGACCCGGTTGGGAATACGAAACGCCATTACCCGCTTGGGCATCGAGCGACTGGGCGACCGATGACGATCGATAGTTTCGACGTCATCTTTCAAATCCATCTCTGCGCTGATACTTCTTCTTCTTCTCCGTCTTCTTCTTAGGCTGCTGTTGCTGCTGCTCTAATTGGCTGATGGTGGTGACAAATCCCCGTACCCGCACCATAAGTTCGTTCTCACTTTCATCGAAATTTTCATCGTCATTATCCATCGCAAACTTCATCAAATTGTGGCAAAGAGAAAAAGATTGAATGAAATTTTTAACCGATCGGCGATCGAAAATCGAACAAATCAACAGCATGGTGGATAACAAGAACATTGTTTCGAAGTGATAACAATATCGAAAAGTTATTTCATAATTGTTTGACAAAAAAATTGTATGGTAAATATTTTTATTTTTTTTTTCCATCAAATGAACCCGTTCATTCGAAGAACCGGAACAAAAAAATACGCGTGGTAATATTTACAAATTTTCACAATTTGTAGCAACAATTGCGAATGAATGAAAAAATCATCAAGTTTGGGTTGAAATGAGTCAACAATATGATTTTAAATGACAAAAAGTTACATCTTTAATGAAAATATTTGTTGATGACTTTTTAACATTACTATTATTGAAAAATTATACTCCGAATGTTGTTACAATCGATTGTTCCTTCTATTTTTAATGTACCGCGAGGTACTAATATGATCGCTGGAACCATTTTTTTTTCTGCGATTTACCACCATTTAATCCATACTGAAGGAGCTGAAGAAATCGTAAAAATCGACGAGATTTCTCTTTTGATATCCTACCCTGTGCCTTCCATTCGAAATCCGGTTTGCATCGACGCGAATATTTTTTTTGAAACGGGGGATTCCGAGAGTGAACTTGATAAATCCCCTTTACAAAGAAATCTGAATATCATAAAAAAACGACGACCGAGCGGGGGAAACTTTGAACAAAGCCGCAGGAATAAATTTAACAAAAACCAACATGAATGAAAATGTTTTTCTTCTGTCCTTGGGGGAGAGGGTGAGAAAGAAATGAAAATGATTAAACGCTCGTCTCGACAAAAAATGACGTAGCAATAAGAAATCGTGATAGAATTGAACGAAAGAGAAAAGCTTCATTGGAGTAAATATTACATTTTTGTTTTTCCCTGTCATGTGGCAGTATTGGCTTCCGGTCCCGGAATTGTGGGACCAATCATCCGCGCCTCATTGATCTTTATTGAGCTTCCTCTTCCTGCTATCGGGCCGGGTCGAGCACGCTTATATCAAGATAATTCCCCCTTTTTATACGGGAAGAGTAGCTTGAAAGAATTGTCAATAAGATAGCGCAAAACAAAAATACGAGACTGGAGATTTATCGAAAATTAATTTAGAAGAACGGAGAACTAAAAGTAGCAGCCAACGTTTCGCGTGCTCGTCGGGAGTCTCGTTGTCGATGGAAGCGATGAAAGAAACATCAATGAAAACAAACAAGATCGGTCATGTATGTAGAACGCATTGCAATAGAAGAAACGTCTATTTTTATAGGCTCATTATACTGGATAGGTGTTAAAGGAAAATGATGAAAAAACAGTGTCGCGCATACCCTGCTCGAAACATAAGCTTTTTTCTAACAATCAGCACGATCGATCGTGTAAACGAGGAAATAACACAAAATCTGATCGTGCCAAAAGAAAAAAAAGAGCGAGCATCAGCGAGCTTCAATCATATCGTAGAAAGAAAATATACACGAAAAGGAGGCATTTTTTTTAACAAACAGTTTCCTTCGCGAGGACCTCTCGACTTTCAAAGGATTTGAGCTCGTGTACCACCAACTAGCCTTGAATGGGAGAAAAAATAAATTGTCACGCACTCGAATTCTGCTGTGAACGAAATTTCGGCGAGAAGGTCACGGTAAATCTTGCTCGTAAAACCTAGTGTGATATTGCATACCGAATAGATTGAAGAAAAGAAAAAGAACACTGGGAGCTCGTCAATTCGGAGCGCCCAATGAGAGATTCAACGAGCTGAGAAACGTTTTCGAAGCTCTCGCGCGCGATCCTCGTGGCGAAATTCGAAATAAACTGAGATGAAATGAGATGAGATGCTTGAAATTGACTCTCACTACGATGAGGATGGAGCAACGGTTGCGAAAAAACTCGATTGTATGGAAATTAATTGTTATAATATAATAGTATTGTTTATTATTACGATAATAATAACAATTTGTCATTTCCCTCGTTGTTTAATGGCGATATCGAGCAGCGTGCAGGCCTTGGTTACTCCACGGACCATCGTCAATTTTCGTTCAC
Source organism: Heteropelma amictum (assembly GCA_959613375.1). NCBI lineage: Eukaryota > Metazoa > Arthropoda > Insecta > Hymenoptera > Ichneumonidae > Heteropelma > Heteropelma amictum. Next base: position 17,517,283 of record OY390721.1, read on the forward strand.
ACCATCGATGTGTACGAGCCTCGAGTAATCGAGGGTATCGAGGAACAAATCTTAACAACGGACCTATCATAAAAGACAGTTTGTGCGCTTACTAACAAAAGAATAAAGAATAATACAAAAAAACCTTCCCCTTCGCTGAGTCTGCGTCGAGAAAAAAAAAACAAAATATTCATGGACGAATCTCTCGACGCGTATCTTTTCAAACGTCTGTCCCCGTTTATCTTTATTTTTAAGTTGAAGAACGATGATGAACGGTTTTTGAAAAAAGAATATGAATAACCAAAAACACAATGAGAAGAGAGGTAAAAAATAAAACATGCGAAAAAGACAGTCCCGATTTGGTGGAAAGCACCAGAGAGGGACAACGAACAAAAACTGTCTCTCGTAAAACCGTAAGAGAGCTTTTGTATATATTATATATATATGGTATACGCACATACTGTACCGTTACTGAGAGAAAATGAAAACGGATGATAAGTAATGGAATGAATAACGGAATAGAAATTAATAAATGAATGAAATTCGACGTATTTATCGGATTGATATATATCATATATACATATAGCGTTTACGGAATATTTGGAGTTCGACAACACAAAGATTGTGAAGAAAAAAAAAATCTCTTGTATAATGAGCGAATAAATGTTATTTATCGTTCGGTAAATCGACCATCTTGATCGATCTTTCACCGCATTTATACATGTAAATTTGACCACGAAACGAAGCACGAGCTTCGGTAATAGTCGAATAGTTTATTTCACCCGATTAAATGAGGATTGTGGACGCCAGAGTGAGGGTAATGCCTTGTAACGTAGAATAGAGGAGTGGTGGAAACTTCGAAAAAACTGTCTACATTATTTCTCAAGTGAAATCGACCCCTTCCGCGTTTGCTCCTAATTACCTGACAATATCTGTTGGGTACATGTATGTCATACCCCCACCAGCAATATATTCCAAGATCTAATTTTTTCGACACGGTAGAGTATATTGGTATCAAATTTCGTACATCTACGGTATTGTAATGAAAATAAACTGAGTATTTACCTTTTGCGAAAATGTTTATCATTTCAGAGAAAGTCAGTACCGCGTTTCGCAGCCATTTCTATTGCTCCAATTGACGGAATAAAAAAATCAAGAACATTACAAACATCAAAAATATTGATTTTCATCAACACTGATGTTAAGACGTTGGTAAAAAATGTTTTCTAAAGATATAGCTTCAAATTAATTTTTTTTTAATATGAATTTATTAATAACTTCTCGATATTAATATCCCAATCTTCATGTTTTTAATGTGATTTTTCTTCAGCCCTTAATATGTACTTGACATTCCAGCATCGAGTTAGATCGTCCCAATCGAATAATTTAGCGAAATTTGTATTCAGGAAAATGATTGCACTGAGTTTTACCATGAAATATTTTATCGTTTGTGGAACAATAAAGTCTCTTAAGGACAATGCGGATACTCGGCTTATATACGTATCATGCGACGTTAAAATATACGCTATGGTAGTCGAGGTATTTGCATAAACTTCGTCGGGAGATTCAAACGTGCGGAAAAGAATCCACGAGACCTTTCTCGCTCTCCCTCCCCGCCCAGGTCTTTTTTTCTTTCTGTGGCGAACGACAAACGGCATTATGTTCCACCGATGAAGATCAGACTGTGATAAATTGAGCGTGAGTGAGGCGTTAACCCAGAAAAATGCATAAATCATCGTATGAATTTTTCAAAGGCGACCTTCTCACCGTTTCTCTGCGAGCCAACGTTGTAATTTCTCCTGATCGTTCGAAGGGAAATCCGATATGATCGAGGCGAACGAAGAAAAACAGAAAAAAAACTTTAAAATTCATAAATTTTTCCCAATTGTACAAAACATGCACCACCAGAGTGAGATTTCCTTCGCATCAGTCACATACGGATAATTCACGTCGATACCGAGGTGGGTTTTGTCCAAGAAAAATAACACACTGGTAACTGTTATTAATTATCAACGAAATTCCCGACTCTTGGGAATTTCTTTTTATACACTGATCCGTTCTACGCCTAATTTCTCCGGGATTTTTTAATATTTATATATATATATCCTTTTCAGAGCGAATAAATACGTTAGGGTCGACTGCGGAGCGTTGAGAAAATCAAAAAAAAAAATAGTACGCAACATTCAAACAGCTTCGCTCTAATTTAATGCAGAGACGCGATTGCCTTTGAATTTTTGAATTCTTTCCTCGATTACGGGTCTAAAGTGACGAATGAGACCTTGAACCGGCCAAGCCGCGCCATCTGCAAGAGCGCAAATCGTGTGTAACTCAATTTGCTTTGTTAGTTCCCACAACATGTCGATCTCGTGCTCCTCCGCGTTACCTTCGACAAATCTGTGCAAACAAATCAACGAAAAGATTAGTTGCGATCACTTTTATAGAAAAACAAGGATGAAGGAAAGAGAATTTAAACACTTGTTTTTTCTTCAACTTACCGACACATTATTTTGTACATCCAACTAATTCCCTCGCGGCAGGGAGTGCACTGACCGCAGGACTCATGCTTGTAAAAACTAATCAGACGAGCTATCGCTTTGATCACGTCGGTTTGCTTGTTCATAACGATTACAGCAGCAGTACCAAAAGAACTTTGCACCCTTACGAGATCGTCGAAGTCCATCATAACCGTGTCGCATACGCTGCGAAAATCGTAAATAAAAGTCGATTTTCACTTTCGATCAAATAAGAAGAAAGAAAAGCTAAGATTTTTGGTAAATTTTTTACTTATTTGTTAAGAATTAACAGCTTTCGATATAGTTTTTTGTTCCGGAAAATCGGAAAATTAAGAAGCACCTGTTTTATCTTTCATACAAAAATTTACTTCGCTATAATTGAGCTTCAAACAGAGCGTATATCAATTTCAAAAACAAGATTTGTATAATTTGCAGTAAAAAACTTTACATTTTTTAATACAAAAAATGAATAGACCTTTGTGAAGTAGAAAAAGATTCTCAGCTAACTTACCTCTTGGGAATGATGGGAGTTGAGGATCCACCGGGTATAACGCCCAAGAGATTATCCCATCCACCGATAACGCCACCGGCATGCCTCTCGATGAGTTCCTTAAGGGGTATTGACATCTCCTCCTCTACGGTGCATGGTGTATTAACATGACCGGATATGTTGTACAGCTTCGTGCCGCTGTTACGTGGACGCCCGAAAGAAGCGAACCATGCACCACCACGACGACAAATGGTCTGATCATTTAAAAAATGAAAAGCAAAAATTCATCTTCTTCTTTCCACTTGTTATTGAATGTAAAAGCCAGGTCTATTCGACCTTTATCCTCACATGCAAACGTTCAAATTTTATACAGATTTTTTTGATCATATCTTGATTACGTTTTTTGCTAGACGTAAAAAAAATTTTACCGAAGCAAAATAACGGTCACCCTACTACTTAGTTACCATTTGGTCATATGAATCATTTGGGTATAATAAGAAAGTACTTCAATAGATATAATTTAAAACATAACCGGATTACAATTAATTTTTCTTTATTAATCAAGAAATGATGAGGAAATCTACCGGCCCACCAAGATATTTTCAAGAAAGGGTCAGACCATCTTTATTGTATTAATATTATAAAAGTTTTTTCTCCTTCTTACCGGTGCGACGGCGACAGTCTCAACGTTAGTCACAGTCGTTGGACACCCAAAGAGTCCGACGTCAGCTGGAAATGGTGGTTTGAGTCTCGGCTTGCCTTGCTTTCCTTCGATCGATTCTATAAGTGCTGTTTCTTCTCCACATATGTATGCACCTGCTCCACGCTGGACGAAAATGTCAAAGTTATAACCGGAGCCACAAGCATTTTTGCCGAGGAGGCCAGCTTGATAAGCCTCGGCTATCGCGACTTGTACGTTGGACGCTTCATTGTAAAATTCACCCCTGATGTATATATAAGCAGCACAAGCTCCCATTGCTCTTCCTGCTATGAGACAACCTTCGACGAGTTTGTGCGGATCATGGCGAAGGATTTCGCGATCTTTGCATGTGCCGGGCTCGCCTTCATCGGCGTTTATCACAAGATATTTTGGTCTGCCATCTGATGGTTTGTTCATGAATGACCATTTCATACCCGATGGAAAACCTGCACCACCTCTTCCTCTTAAACCGGATATTTTCACTTCGTTTATTATCCAGTCTGTGCCTTTATCCAGGATATCTTTAGTTCTGTACCAATCACCGCGCTTCAACGCTCCCTTCAGTCGCCAATCGTGTCTCCCATACAGGTTTGTAAATATTCTGTCTTTGTCGGACAGCGGAGAACCGACTTTCTGGAAGTTTGATGAGAAATTGTTGTATTATATTCATTTGTTTAATTTTTTTTGTGCAACAACTAAGATTTTGCTTCAAATAATTTGTTATTAGGCATTGTTAGGAATGCATATTTAAAGCTTTCAAATGTTGATCTCTCTAATTTTTTTTATAATTCCAATATTGCATAAATAGATGAGATTAGATTTATTGAGCCGTTCTTGCCCCTTGGGCTTTAGAATATTACAAATAAATGACAGAAAAACATACATATACTGTTTACTATTATTGCATAAATATTCATATTAATTCACGCATTTCATTCAGTTTTTTAAAATTAATAATTACAGAAAAATTGTTTCGGACTGTTTCGGACTGTTTCGTTGAGTGTACCATTTCGAATTTAAGGAAAAATATGTGAAAGCCACAATTGTATGTTGAGATTTAAAAAAAAACAGTAATTTACGATTGGTTTACGAGTTATCGATGCATGGACGAAAAAAGACAGATTGAAACAAATTTTACCTTTCCTTCCGGGGCCGCATCTGCGTAAGCTCTCACTTGCTGGTTGCTCAATAATTGCCCAAGAAGACCTTTTAAATCGAATCAATTTTGTTTTAATTACATAACCTTGACAGGAAGATCGCAAATTATTACGCAAAATGTTAAAAATTGTGAATTCGCGAATGGATGTGCGAGATAATGCATATAATGATTCGATTTTTTTATTGAAAATACGTACCAATGTTGGATAGTGTTTTTTCTTAGGAAAATAATAGAGGATTGATAACATACCTAATGGCCCTCTTGGAACTTGAACAGAACGAGCGATGACACCAGCCATCTTGGATACTGAAGAACACAGACGCAGCCAAACACAGCGCAGTGTTGCCATACGGTTCTCGCGGCGTTCCCCACGCCAATTTCATTTCTCCCCAAAAAATCCCTAAATTGCCTTTTTTCTTTATTGCGCATGAGCAAAGGATAAGCGCGATATAATTCGAAATGCAGCCGCGGTAAGCGTTTGTGTTGAAGAGATTTCAATATGAAGTCGGAGGATGTTTGTGATGCCATGAAGTAAGCACTGATACTTTATCCTCGCAATATATAAAAAAAATATAATATAATGTATTGTTAACGGGCATCAAGAGATATCATGAGAAGAGCCAAGTGGTAAATCCACGAACTAAAAAACTTTCTTGACGGATTTCTCGCACAATATGCTGTTATTGAATGAATAACAATAAAAAGTAAATTTTCTTCCCCGAGAAGAATGGCGAATTTTTCTTCTTCCTGCCGGCAGGAATCACGAAAGCCATCGATGAGGATCCAACGACATTCGACAAATTCAAGACTACTGCTCACGATGGGAAATTACATCTGAATTACATAAGTGGAAAATAAAACAAACTAGAATTTATTCTGTTGTAATGGAATCCCTCTGTAAAAAGTTGATGAGGTCCCGAAGTTGATCCTTTATCGAAATTATATCGAGTGATTGTTGCCATTTTATTCGTTCCGTGATTGGTCGCACAACGTTAGTGAGAACGCAGCCGCGGCATGATTCGTGCGAAACCGTATTCGCGCGGTTTTTTATGCTGTTTTTGACAGTTGTCAACTTGTGGCATTAATCGCGGTTAGCGAAGGATAATATAATTCTACGATAATTCATTCTGTGAAAAAGAAATCATCTATATCGAGTAAGCAAGAGTGCTATATTTCACAATTGAATTTATATTGTACTGAGAGAAAATGAGAGATAGTCCGGGAGAAGGAGAGTGAATAAACTAAACTAGCTTCTCCTGCACATTTTTTCAAGCGAAAATTTTTCTCCCTTCTTTCTCCCTTGCACATTAATGTTTTATAAAATTTACAAGAAATGATTCCTCGATCAGACGATCTCCCGAGAAGCGTTTTCCTTCAAAGTAGTGGCAGATGAAAAGAACGATCCACAACCCCATCAAAATTGAACCACGCATTGAGGAAACAACTCTAAACAAGATGCTTCATGTCCGGTTTCCGGAAATTTTTGTTCTACAGCAATGTCGGGCGGGTAAACAGTCTCGCAGGCGCAGTACTACCGCTCGACGCTGGCCCGGAGAGGCTATCTTTCCGCTCTACAGCAATGTCGGGTGGGTAAACAGTCTCGCAGGCGCAGTACTACCGCTCGACGCTGTAGTACTCGAAAGTAGTGGCAGATGAAAAGAACGATCGCCAACTCCATCAAAATTTTACCACGCATAGAGGAAACAACTCTGAACAAGATGCTTCATTTCCGGTTTTCGGAAAATTGTGTTGAGTTTTTTATAGAATTTACATGGCAGATGGAAAGAACGATCGACAACTCGATGAAAATTTAACCACGCATAGAGGAAACGACTCTAAGCAAGCTGCTTCATTTCCGGTTTTCGGAAATCTTGTTTAAGATTTTTGCCACAGATTCTGATCCAGCGTTCGATTGGCGGATGAGAGGAACGATCGACAACTCCATCAAAATTTAACCACGCTCAGAGGAAGCGACTCTAAGCAAGTTGCTTCATTTCCGGTTTTCGGAAAATTTGTTTTAGATTTTTGCCACAGATTCTGGTCCAGCGTTCGATCGGCAGATGAGAGGAACGATCGACAACTCTATCAAAATTTAACCACTCGCAGAGGAAGCGACTCTAAGCATGTTGCTTCGTTTCCGGTTTTCGGAAAATTTGTTCCCGACGATTGAGAGGCAACTTCCGGTCCAGCGTTCGTTCGTCGCACGAGACGAAGAACGATCGACAACTCTATGAAAATTTAACCACGCCCGGAGGAAGCGACTCTGAGCAAGATGCTTCGTTTCCGTTTTTCGGAAAATTTGTTCCCGACGATTGAGAGGCAACTTCCGGTCCAGCGTTCGTTCGTCGCACGAGACGAAGTACGATCGACAACTCTATGAAAATTTAACCACGCCCGGAGGAAGCGACTCTGAGCAAGATGATTCGTTTCCGGTTTTCGGAAAATTTGTTCCCGACGATTGAGAGGCAACTTCCGGTCCAGCGTTCGTTCGTCGCACGAGACGAAGAACGATCGACAACTCAATGAAAATTCGACCACGCCTAGAGGAAGCGACTCTGAGCAAGATGCTTCGTTTCCGGTTTTCGGAAAATTTGTTCCCGACGATTGAGAGGCAACTTCCGGTACAGCGTTCGTTCGTCGCACGAGACGAAGAACGATCGACAACTCAATGAAAATTCAACCACGCCTAGAGGAAGCGACTCTGAGCAAGATGCTTCGTTTCCGGTTTTCGGAAAATTTGTTCCCGACGATTGAGAGGCAACTTCCGGTACAGCGTTCGTTCGTCGCACGAGACGAAGTACGATCGACAACTCTATGAAAATTTAACCACGCCCGGAGGAAGCGACTCTGAGCAAGATGCTTCGTTTCCGGTTTTCGGAAAATTTGTTCCCGACGATTGAGAGGCAACTTCCGGTCCAGCGTTCGTTCGTCGTACGAGACGAAGTACGATCGACAACTCTATGAAAATTTAACCACGCCTAGAGGAAGCAACTCTGAGCAAGATGCTTCGTTTCCGGTTTTCGGAAAATTTGTTCCCGACGATTGAGAGGCAACTTCCGGTCCAGCGTTCGTTCGTCGCACGAGACGAAGTACGATCGACAACTCTATGAAAATTTAACCACGCCCGGAGGAAGCGACTCTGAGCAAGATGCTTCGTTTCCGGTTTTCGGAAAATTTGTTCCCGACGATTGAGAGGCAACTTCCGGTCCAGCGTTCTCTCGTCGCGCGAGACGAAGTACGATCGACAACTCTATGAAAATTTAACCACGCCCGGAGGAAGCGACTCTGACCAAGATGCTTCGTTTCCGGTTTTCGGAAAATTTGTTCCCGACGATTGAGAGGCAACTTCCGGTCCAGCGTTCGTTCGTCGCACGAGACGAAGTACGATCGACAACTCTATGAAAATTTAACCACGCCCGGAGGAAGCGACTCTGAGCAAGATGCTTCGTTTCCGGTTTTCGGAAAATTTGTTCCCGACGATTGAGAGGCAACTTCCGGTCCAGCGTTCGTTCGTCGCACGAGACGAAGTACGATCGACAACTCTATGAAAATTTAACCACGCCCGGAGGAAGCGACTCTGAGCAAGATGCTTCGTTTCCGGTTTTCGGAAAATTTGTTCCCGACGATTGAGAGGCAACTTCCGGTCCAGCGTTCTCTCGTCGCGCGAGAACGAAGTACGATCGACAACTCTATGAAAATTTAACCACGCGCGGAGGAAGCGACTCTGAGCAAGTTGCTTCGTTTCCGGTTTTCGGAAATTTTGTTCCGGCCGTTTCAGAGGCAACTTCCGGTCCAGCGTTCGTTCGTCGCACGAGACGAAGTACGATCGACAACTCAATGAAAATTTAACCACGCGCGGAGGAAGCGACGCTGAGCAAGTTGCTTCATTCCCGGTTTTCGAAAAATTTGTTTCAGACTTTTCAGAGGCAACTTCCGGTCCAGCGTTCGTTTGTCGCACGAGACGAAGGACGATCGACAACTGAATGAAAGTTTAACCACGCGCGGAGGAAGCGATTCTGAGCAAATTGTTTCGTTTCCGGTTTTCGGTTTTTAAGTTTCACGCGTTTCAGAGGCTACTTCCGGTACAGCGTTCGTACGCCGTACGAGGGAAACGACGATCGACAACTCGATGAAAATTTAACCGCGCTCAGAGGAAGCGACTCTGAGCAAGTTGATTCGTTTCCGGTTTTCGGTTTTTAAGTTTCACGCGTTTAGGAGGCTACTTCCGGTACAGTGTTCGTACGGCGTACGAGGGAAACGACGATCGACAACTCGATGAAAATTTAACCACGCTCAGAGGAAGCGACTCTGAGCAAGTTGATTCGTTTCCGGTTTTCGGTTTTTAAGTTTCACGCGTTTAGGAGGCTACTTCCGGTACAACGTTCGTACGCCGTACGAGGGAAACGACGATCGACAACTCGATGAAAATTTAACCACGCTCAGAGGAAGCGACTCTGAGCAAGTTGATTCATTTCCGGTTTTCGGTTTTTAAGTTTCACGCGTTTCAGAGGTTACTTCCGGTATAGCGTTCGTACGCCGTACGAGGGAAACGACGGTCGACAACTCGATGCTAATTTAACCGCGCTCAGAGGAAGCGACTCTGAGCAAGTTGATTCGTTTCCGGTTGTCGGTTTTTAAGTTTCACGCGTTTCAGAGGCTACTTCCGGTACAGCGTTCGTACGGCGTACGAGGCAAACGACGATCGACAACTCGATGAAAATTTAACCACGCTCAGAGGAAGCGACTCTGAGCAAGTTGCTTCATTTCCGGTTTTCGGAAAATTAGTTTCAGATTTTTTGGCACAGCTTCCGGTCCAGCGTTCGATCGGCGGATGAGAGAAACGATCGACAACTCGATGGAAATTTAACCACGCGCGGAGGAAGCGACTCTGAGCAAGTTGCTTCATCTCCGGTTTTCGGAAATTTTATTTCAGATTTTTTGGCACAGCTTCCGGTCCAGCGTTCGATCGGCGGATGAGAGAAACGATCGACAACTCGATGGAAATTTAACCACGTGCGGAGCAAGCGACTCTGAGCAAGTTGCTTCATCTCCGGTTTTCGGAAATTTTGTTTCGGATTTTTTGGCACAGCTTCCGGTCCAGCGTTCGATCGGCGGATGAGAGAAACGATCGACAACTCGATGGAAATTTAACCACGCGCGGAGGAAGCGACTCTGAGCAAGTTGCTTCATCTCCGGTTTTCGGAAATTTTGTTTCAGATTTTTTGGCACAGCTTCCGGTCCAGCGTTCGATCGGCGGATGAGAGAAACGATCGACAACTCGATGGAAATTTAACCACGCGCGGAGGAAGCGACTCTGAGTAAGTTGCTTCATTCCCGGTTTTCGGAAATTTTGTTTCTGATTTTTTAGCACAACTTCTGGCCCAGCGTTCGATCGGCGGATGAGAGATACGATCGACAACTCGATGAAAATTTAACCACGCGCAGAGGGAGCGACTCTGAGCAAGTTGCTTCATTTCCGGTTTTCGGAAATTTTGTTTCAGATTTTTTAGCATAGCTTCCGGTCCAGCGTTCGTTCGGCGGATGGGAGGAACGATCGAAAAATCCATGAAAACTTAACCACGCGCGGAGGAAGCGACCCTAAGCAAGTTGTTTCATTTCCGGTTTTCGGAAATTTTGTTTAAGATTTTTTAGAACAGCTTCCGGTCCAGCTCTTTAATCCCTAGTTTAAATAAAAAACAAATGTTATGGAAATGTGTGTTTTTTAATTTAAAAAAATATCGTGATTACACGAAGCTTGATAGATCTTTAGCCAACTTTTCAGAGATTTCACATTCTCGCTGGTACAATTGTATTTTATTTGTAGGTAATGATACCCGCCCGACATTGCTGTAGAGTGGACAGATAGCCTCTCCGGGCCAACGTCGAGCGGTAATAATGCGGAATGATGCGCCTGCGAGACTGTTTACCCGCCCGACATTGCTGTAGAGAGGAAAGATAGCCTCTCCGGGCCAGCGTCGAGCGGTAGTACTGCGCCTGCGAGACTGTTTACCCGCCCGACATTGCTGTAGAGCAGAAAGATAGCCTCTCCGGGCCAGCGTTGAGCGGTAGTGCTCCGCCTGCGACACTGTTTTCCCGCCCGACATTGCTGTAGAGCGGAAAGATAGCCTCTCCGGGCCAGCGTCGAGCGGTAGTACTGCGCCTGCGAGACTGTTTACCCGCCCGACATTGCTGTAGAGCAGAAAGACTGCCTCGCAGGCGTCAACGCGAAGGTTCTTCCGAATCGTTGCTTCAACCGTGTTTTTCTTTTCGATCATAATTTTCTCATCTCTAGCCAGAGTAGATTTTTTATATTAACGAAGCTTTTTGAGAAATACGCCTTTTCTCGACAGAAAAAGACAAATTTACGATCTCGCAAGAGCGTACAATAACAATGATATGGAAAAACATATGTCAAAGATATTTACAACACTAAACAAAGCTTTTCACTATGAATTTTCATTGATCTCATTACTTTTTTTTACATTTTCTGGCACCAGTTATGATATAAACACAGTTCATGCACTGTTTTGATATTCACCAAGAGAACACGACAATTAGAGGAACATATACTTTCATTGCACAAATAAAATTGAAAACATCACCTTTTGATGGTTATTGATACTTAGGTTCCTTTTTCGAAGCATGGCACTGGATGCATGTATCTACTTTGATTAACAATATTGCCGCTGAAGGCGCTCGTTACTACACGGAGAAAAGTAAACCGTAAAGGTTACTGCACAGAGAAAACTAAACCGAAGCCGTCGCTACGTTAACCGTAATGGTTACTGCATCAAGAGTGACGTTTGGGGAAAAAAACGAAATCGTCGATAGACAGTAGCGATCCTGGTTTGAGACTGGATGGTTCCTGCATTCACCGTAACCATTACTGCGCAGCACGGTAATGTTATTGTATATCACGCATGCGGCTGTTGTGCAGAGCGTTTACGGCGATAGTAGTAACCTTTACGGTTTACTTTTCTCCGTGTAGTGGCACAGAATTGCGCTCTGCTACCGCAAGAGACGATACCCTCGATTCTGAGTCGACCAGCTGAACTTGATGCCCGTTAATAATAAAATACAGTGCTCGCCTTTTGAAGTGGGGCAACATGTATTTCAGTGATTTTAGTGGAAGTTTGATCGATTTAAAAAAATCGAAAAAGTACATTCTAGTAAATTTAATAACACATAAAATGAGACCAGTTTCAACTCGATCGGTCAAAATTGGCCGATTGCGACACCATTTTGTGATTTGATGTAAATCGAGGTTTTGCAAAAGGCTGAAAAACTGATGTTTGCTGCATGCGAAGCTTTTGATGACTCATACCAGTCGAAAGAGCATCTCGTGGCGTTTCGAAAATACCCCTGATAAATTCTAATCGCATAATTCCAAATGGAGTTATCGCCCCGGGAAGCCGAAAACGCTCATGATCGATAACTCGGGAACGCGTCGACCGATCCAGCGGATCTTTTTCGTGATACCCAGGTTATCGATGCACTTCATTGGAGCATTAGTGTTGTCACGACGACTGTCCTCGTAGACGAGACCTAGGTGTTATCCAAGCGCACGGTTGTTGTTTTCGACATTTTTCATATCGAAAGACTTGTGTACCCCTAATTCGAGTTCGAGAATGTTAAAGAGAAAAATTCAACGAGTAAAATGAGTACTCATCCATTACCGAGAGAAACTTGTATCAAGAACGGGACGCTTCTGGAGACGGTTAAATTAAATAAAAACTCCTGTAAAATTGCAAAAACGCAAACGGTTAAACATTAGAAGCGCTGTTTGTCAGATTTTTTCTAGCGAACTTTTATAACAGCAATTTTGTTAGCAAATATTAATGTGAAAATATATATTTTGCAAATGTCTTGACTATATTATAGATATTAATATTCAATGTCGTATTTAAATTTTATTACTATTCATATTTTTTTTGACATCTTGGAGCTGAAATCTTTTTTTTCAAATAAAGTGGGACGAAAAAAATGGAGTTGGCATAAAATATCGGTACCGGCGATGTTTTTCGTCTTTCGAGGTAATTAGTTAAAATCGTATGAAATGTTATTACTGACTTTGGTCTATTTAATTTCAAAATGTATATTTCCGTGTATAGTCTGTGTAATAAAATGTATAGTCCGTGCTCGTAAATTTTCAATGTGCAAAGTCTCAAAACGCCATGGTCAAGCACTCATTACGTTGCTTCTAATTTTTTAAGCTCGTATTATCGAGCCAAAGTTGGGAACATTATATACAAATTTAAATTATCGGCTCAATAAGTTCAAGATCAGCGTGTTTATTGCATCTTAATAATCCACATCATCTCCATGTTTTATAAACCTGTTCCGCCATTATTATCGCGACAACTTTCGATCAAGATTAGTCGTACATGTCTTGCAAATCTATAACGGAAAGTTTCGCTGATTAAATTTGCGTGTTCAATAATGACAATGAATCATGACACGGATGGTGAATCAATCTTCATTGAATAATTCAATGACCTTCCATTAACATATCATTGCGACTCGGTAATTAATCGTTTAAGAAAGAAAGACAGGTCTTGAAAATCATCGTCACTGATAAAATGTTGGATCTACTTGGCGAGAATGCCCGTTTTCTTGGCTGCTTCTTCTCGCACTACTTTCGCTATGATAGACAAGCCCTGAAACAAAAATAAAACAATATTATCCCATGGTATTCCACGATTTTTCGTAATATGATTTTTCATAATTCAGGACATTTAAACATCTATTCAATGTATCGTTCGCACTTTGTGACGTTGAAGTTTGCGTCGTCGTGATTCAGGAAACGTGCGATAATTTCTTGTTCTCTTCATTGTCAGCAATGTTTGATTATTCAGAAAATATTCGAGCAATCGTCGAAATTATAATTGAGAGAATAGAGGCTTCAACTTAATTATTATTCCCGTCAAAATAAGTATATACTTTCGAGTAATAAATTTCTGGTCAAGAAAAAGCGTCAACAATTTTGTTCGGTCGATCGATTTTGATCAATCGAGATCGATTTTGGAATTTAACATCTTTTGTACGAAAAAAATCCGAAATAAGATTATGCTTTTATTTGAGCGTTACCTTTTCAACTTCATCAGACGTCGCGAAGCTATAAGAGAGTCGTAAGTGCTGATCGGGCTCGGAGCTGTTGTAATTAAATGCATTTCCTGGGATGACGAAGACTCCACTGGGCACCAATTTCCGCATAGCCAAGTTCAGAGTATTGTCGATTGCCGTGATTTTTATCCACAAAAACATACCGGCTTTTGGTACAGACCATTCAGCAAGCCCTTAGAGAATTTTTTAAAATTAGAAATCGAAGAAAATTGCATTGTTCCGACTATATCGTATAGATTTTGTTTACAATTAATCAGTTATTCGTTCAACGTTACATTTGTCGTTTTTTTTATCATGCATTGATATTCGATGAAAATGTTTATCACGGAATTGTAAATCAATTCTTGATATAGATTATTCGCCATTCTCTCAGAGAAATACAATATTTTATCACAAATCAAAGGAAATTGCATTATTCCGACTTACTAGTCGGTATTTCTAGTTAATATTATAATTACTAATTAATAATTAATACTTACTAACTAATTAAATAATTACTAACTAATAATTAATAGGTATGTAGGTGTACGTATTGTAGGTGGATTTTGACTTTGAACCTTTGCTTTTACCATGCACCGATATTCAAATGGAATTTAATATTATTTCTAAAGGTTAAAATATACGAATAATGGCAAAGTGCACGTCTTATAAAGTACGAAGATTAAAAATCATGATAACGTTATGGCAGTCACATGGCAAGTCCGTGTAACTTGCGGGTCCGTACAAGGAAGAAAAACCTCTCATTATGAAAACAGTTCACTCACCAGTGAGATGCTTTTCCACAGCGGTCAGCATCACGTCTCGTTTTTCTCTATAGAAATTTTGAATCTCTTTAAAGTGTTGTTCGAATCTTTCGGGGCTCCAGGTTTCAAAGAGTTTGTATATAAGCATCTGCCCGAGAAAATTGTTTACATATTAAAGCAACAATGTATTTTACACAACATGAAAATTTAAAGAAAAAACAAAGCTAGAAGGTTGTGGCTTTTTTTTTATATTCAAAAAATGATTTATCGCTAGAAAACAAAAATCGTAGGGTACAAATACTGAGAAATTTGCTGAATGTGCAATTATTGAATTCTGGTTTTAAATGATGTTTTTTCTCATAATTCATTCTTGAGAATGAATCGGTCTCAATAAGCTGTAATATTAAAAGAAAAATCGACGACTCACTTGCGAGAGGCTCGAGGAATGAAGAATCGAATTTTCAACGTGAATCAGCAGCTTGCTAATAATTTCTTTGTGCGCCGTGACAACACCAAGACGTAGGCCAGCGCTGATTACTTTGCTGAAAGAATCGAGGCGTATCACACGCCCATCGATGTCCATTGAGAGAAAGGAGGCTGGTTGCTTATCCAAAAAGTGTAGGAAATAGTATGGATCGTCCTCGATTATTAGAAAATTGTATTTCTGGGCGAGCTCGTAAACTCGCCGTTTTCTCTCGTGCGTGAGAACCGCACCGGTAGGATTTGCCCCGATAGGATTCACGTACAACAACTGTGAACGCATTATTTTTTTGCTCTCACTTTTCGTATATCCTCGTCCAAATTTTTCTCGTAATTGAACCTTTTTTGGCATTATTATTTTCCAAAACTCTTACCTTCGGCAAAGGTTTATTGTTCCTCGCACGACTTTCACAAACTTTTTCTATTTCCTCGGGAATAATACCATCAGCGTCCTGCTGAATTCCAATGAAATCAGGTTCCAGTGGATGAATCTGAAAGAGAGTTCTTAAGTTGTAGAAGTTATTAGCGATTTCATCTTGGAATTTCACCATCGTTTTGAAATATCTTTTGCAAATTTTGAAAAATTTATTAATAATCGCAAATGATCAGCAATTGGAAGGGTTTGGAAAGAAACGTAATCTCAAAACAATGTGAAAATTAAAAAAAAATGTATGTGAATTTGGAAAAATAAACATTCTCTGTATTTTTTTCCAAAGTGATTTTGTTTTCTTCAATTTGTCGGTACTTTTCGAAGAACGTTTCTCAGATTGTCGTGTAATCGGTAAGTACGCAAAATTTATATTCCATTTCGGCCTTGCTGCGATTGTACCTCAAAAACATCTTTAAAACGAGATCTTCAATAAAATTCGTTCAGTTATTACGTAATTGATTGTTATTACGTGATTGCTCAGCGTACAATGGAGCGGAGAATGCAAGACTCCAATTGGTTCAATAATGACACAGTTGGCGATCCGGGATTGTGGTTTTATGAAAAAAATCTTGAGTACTTTTTAGCCCAGAATTTCTTCCTCACGTTTTAACTCTACGTTATTGACGTCTTAAAGTGTGGAACACACCTTTTGTATAGTATATCAGTCCTGTGAGGCTTTAATTATCTTCCACATTATAATGTTGATGCCCTTGGAAACGATTGTAAATCGCTATATATATAGAACGTCGGGAAATAGTCGCTAATGGAGTACTTAAAATACAAGAGTTATCAATTAATTGTTTTTACTGATTCACTTCAGGATCACCAATCCGTACGATGGTAATGAAAATAAAAGTGGCAACGATAAGAATTTATCAACTACTCAGCAACGCTATAAACATTTGAAAAAAATCGATCCGTATCAGATGCACCTTCATTTTTAATTGATAACTCCGTATATCCGCAATCCGGAAACTGCTTTTTTCTTTACTTTACTCTTTACAATTTTCTTTTTGCCGAAAATAACTACCAATTGATCTTTCCTCGAAAATCTATGAATTATCGGATATTCGGATGATCCTCTGCGGATAATCATAATATAGATAATGCGATACATTTCCTGTTTATTGCCATGATTGTGCGGTGTGTTGAACATGTTTTTAGATTATTTTGAAGATTGAGTCAATTGTACAAAATGTGTGAAAATGTATACAACAAAAATGGTGAAAAAAAAACTATTTGCAAAATTGGGCAAATCTGAATTTTCGAAGAGTTTGAAAAAACGATGCAGGCTTCAACGACATGTGTATGAAAATGTTAGGATTTTCGGGGAATATTTCCAAGTGCGGCTTTTCCAAAAAATGATGAAAAAATGTCAGCCTCCCCCGACGGAATATCACCGAAAAGCTTGAAAAAAATCTGGGGTGATTTTTTGGAAAGCCGCACCGCGAAATATTGACCGTGTTTTCTTTGTTCACTCACCGCTCCGAGAGTTGCCGCATAAGTTGGTATTTGTACCATTATAGGTTCACCTTCGTTCAGCAGAAGATCGAGCACTTTGCAGAATCCGTCCTGTGAGCCGGATGTAAAGATAACGTCTAAATCTTGAATCGATGGATTGTGCAATTTCCGTTGAAACTCCAGATACTTCCGGACGAGGGGCAAGTGTCTGTAAACTTGTTCATGTACGGAATTGCATTCGTCGCATTAATGATTTATATTAAAAGTGGTTAAAGCATTCTACCCTTGTGACGGTCCGTATTGAAGGGACGTGCTCAAATCTGATGCCGACATTTTTTGGACAATATTATCTCGATAGGTAACTGTCATAGCGGTGATCGGAAAGCTCGCGGGATTTGGCATTCCTCCGGCAAAAGTGATCGCTTCCGGATAGGACAAGCGCATTTCCGCTAGAAAAATGCATTCTCGTGAACATTTTTTTTTATAAATAATATTTGCTATATAATCGTAATAAAATGTAAAACACGAGTAGAACACGAATGTATTTCACATAATTTTGTTTTCAATGCACCTGAGACGACATATATATTTTCGTTTAATCAATGTTTATTCAATTTGACCACTTTTTTAACGCCGGAAAACAGTACTAGAGTGTACCAGAATAATAGAACCCGCGGTGATGGTTTTAAAAATTGTGATTATTTTCGATAAAATGCTGTGAATATTTCAGGTTCGATTGAAACAAATCGCACGAAAAGTATAGAGTAGGAAATATTCATTCTGATTTTACGATGAGTTACTTACTAAATTTTCGAATCATGTTTACCGGTCTTCTGGCTACTCTTTTAGCAAAAAATCTCGTGTAATCCATCGTTGCTGTAATTTTTTATCCAAGCTCGATAAGCGACACGATTTTTATTTACGGTTGTTTTACTATTGACACTTTTTCCTCTTTCCTTCGTACTCTTACAGCTTTTCTCCAAAATGTTGATTAATCCGTTGGAGTAAATTCGAACGACCGGCTCGTACGAATTTTCGACAATAAATTCGGTCGGGCCGGTTCAACGGCTGCTCGTATGTAGCTGGCAAGAAGGTCAGACGAGATAAAAAGCTCACTTGATACTAACAGCCATTGGCGTCGTTTTAATAACCGAGTTCGCAGCATCAAACATGACAACGCTGGCAACAGTGTTGACAGGCCAAACAATTTTTAGATTGGGTCCTTCGTGTTATCAAAATCACTCTACAATTAATCACTGTTATCCCCGACGTAACAGATAACATAATCTTACTGCAACTTTATAAATAGTTACTTTTTATCACCAGTTGGATAAATAGTCTATATAGGTTATTTCGAATAAAGTAACTGAAACTATTGTCCGTCGAATGATCCGGACAATTAAAAATAACTTTATGCCATCGAAAAACTAGCTCAGGAATTTTTACATGTGGACTGCAAATTAGAAATGTCAAAAAACTTTCATTGTACTACATTTTCCATGTGTACATGGTAGAAAATACGTATGAGATAAAGTTTTCGTTGAGTTCCTTCAAATAATAAATTATCGTATCATTTACATACAATAAATTGAAAAAATTCAGATCTAGAATATAAGAGAGAAAAAAATCAAATTGACAACTTTTAATTAACACCGAAAATAAAACAGCACACAGCTTTGATGGTAACAAAAATTGTCTGACGTACAAGTCGTAACGGACAAATATACGTATATTATTAAGTTATTATTCATTGCCTTATATTTGTGGGGTTGTGTACACTTATTTGGATCAATTGAACAGCTGCTTTTGTTGGACGATGCTTATGTCATTATTTAATTGCATTTTCCCTCCAATGTCGACGAACGTGCGATATTCGTACTGTCTGTATAATGACCGTGTTTCGTTCACACGTGTATATATAATTAGGCCAGTCAATTAATTGATTTCACCGATGATTCACTTGCCCAAGTTTACCTAAGAGCTCGACTCTAATCTTCATACTTTGTAGTTGATCGGTCAATTAACGCTCCAACACACGAGTAATCCACTTTGCTGGTGACGTTATTCCTTTGTGTTGATAATTACGACATCTTCCTCTATTCCGTCCGTTTATTGTCCCTGTGCCGTCTGTAAATTCGACATATCCATGCGATATTTGGATAATATTGTGAAATTTCAGGTGTCGATAAAGTTACGAAACTTTCGTCGATTTTATTTTACTCAAAAAGATCGTGCGCAGATTTTTAAGCGAAGGCCTAACGCAAGCGTTTATTCGTTCTCGTGGAAAAATAGGAGAAAACGGGAGTCATTGTTGTTCATTTCGGGAGTTGTTCATTTTCATTATAGATCTGTACCGCGA
This sequence comes from Heteropelma amictum, assembly GCA_959613375.1. Lineage (NCBI taxonomy): Eukaryota > Metazoa > Arthropoda > Insecta > Hymenoptera > Ichneumonidae > Heteropelma > Heteropelma amictum. The sequence continues at coordinate 17,536,720 of OY390721.1, forward strand.
TTGAAAACGGCAATATTTTTCTCGTTGTCGCACAAAAATATCCGACAATTCTTTAAATCTGTATTTCAATATTTATCGTTGAATCATTTTAAATTGAACAAAATAATATGGAAATTCTCGACGTTATTTTTGTATATTCATGCACCGGCTGAGATCGCGCAATGTAATTGTACTTTTGCGGCGAAAAAAAAAGTTGAAATGAGACAAAAAGATAGTGATGAATGAAATCGATGTTTAAAAAATTATTTCCAATTATCACAGCCACATTATAACAATCGATTCCATTAAAGATTTTTTCAATAAATCAAGCGAAATTACCTTCTCGTCATCTTCGCGGTCTCTCGATTTTCCTTCACTCCTTCGTTCGTTGCTGAAACGGTTTAGGTGTTCAGAGGCAAAAGATTCGGATTTAAATATATTTGTAACATTTATTCCAATTCATTAACACCTTGTGTCTGTGAGAACATGTTTGTCCGATTGTTTTTCACTCGTCCCCTCTTTTTTTTTTCTCAATCATCGATTTTCCCATTTCGTACAATCGCACAATTCGCATCTCCCTCTCCGCGTGTGCCTACGCAATCTGTGTAAGTGCGAAATTTGTCGCTTTATTGTATCTCTTCCTTCGTCAATCTCCGTTAAATTTTCAGATAACACTGGATAATTTTATCGCATTAATTGCACCACAAACGTCCCGTTCGACAGCATCGTGTGTTTCCTTCTTCCGAATATTCATGTCTTTGTCTATTTATTTTATCCTCTAACACTCGTCTTGAAGAACCCAGCGTATAATCAACAATATATTCCCGTTACGATATCGTTTTATAAAAGACGAAATGTTTCAATCGAACGGGACCTTTGTCCCTCGGAATTCTCAACGATCGAGAGGACGATCGACCGGCTTACTCGAGTCGAGAACGGAGATATGAAAAAAAAAACGAATTGCTACGAAGAAAATTAAAAACGAAAGAAAAAAAATATATGTATATAAGCGTATACATTATACTTATATACACGTAGTATATATTATAATCTGTAACGATTTTCTTTAACGCTTTCGTAAAAATGTACACATTTGATAGAATAGTATTTTCACGAGCTTTATTCCCGTTAGTCCGTAAAACGTCAAAACGGCTGCAAAGTCAGTGGTCGTTCTCTCGTCCATGAAACTCCGGACTACGACGTTTGAGGCCGCTTTTCGCTTACTTTATAATGCTCAATGTCTTTAAATACCTTTCTTATGTATATATTTCATTTTTGACTCGTTTTATTCCTCACCTATTTTATCCCATGCTCAAATATTATTCACGTCGCATCAACATTTCCAATCGATAAACTCTTTCGTCTATTATTTAGTAATAATAATTCGATCGCGCACATTCACAATTTGTCGATCCCCCACTCGATAGTATTTACAAAACGGGATCTCAACGAATGTACCTACAGCTTGAAACCTCAATGCACCTACTATACGCCATTTCCACAATAAGTTACATATTTTTCATTAGTTTCATTCAATAATATTATTTATTTATCTCGTTTACGGCGTGTTCGACGGCTTTTTGGGCGCTCTTAAGTACAATTTCTCAAACACATACGTATTTTCTCGCTCTCTTGTTTTTTTTTTTTTTTTTCGTCGCATATACATAGTCACCACGCCCGCATTTCCAAAAATCATATACTCGACAATTGTGCAACGATTTATGGTGCCTCTGCCTCGTTGGCGAAAATCGGTACCCCGGTGGCCAGCGACCATCGACCGTACGCATATATCTTTCGAGCATGCGACTGAACGTATCAATTTTTCATGCCGGATAAAATCGGTCGAAAATAAACAATCTCGTATTTACTTCGATAATAGACAACATTTTTTTTTTTTCATCGAAATAGTTTTGCGGCGACTTGTGACTTATGGCTGGTTGGGTCAACCGACAGAGGCGATGCAAATGGTTTTGCGGAACAAACGATGAACAAATTATTTATAATAATGGGCGTTTGACGAGTTTTTCGTATGCAGCATTCGAATGCCACAGTTTTACCGTTGTGTATCAGTGCCCTGAGATGCGCTCGGAGTTTTTGCAGCACATTTGCAACAGGAGAACGTCTCCATCGGGAAAACAGCTTTTTTACATGTAGGAACAACCCTCCGGAATGAGTGTTCTGTTAGAAAACAGCTGTTTCTCGAGAGATTTGTCTCAACATTTTATACTTTTAACGATAACGAGCCTGTACCATTCCGATCATCAGACGTAAATTACGACGACGTGCCATCCGCTGTTCTTAGGGGACAACTCTGCGCAACAGTAACCGGATACATCGTTGAATGAGTTACACGTTGGATAAGTGCAATTTTTCGCAACGATTATTCTGCATTCGAATGCTCATGGAGACTTTTGATCCCGCGAATGAGTTGCCCGCTAAGAGAGCTGGCATTTACCGAGTGGGAGATTTATCGCTCAAAGTACCTATATGGGGGTAAAGTCGTTCCAGGATCTCGTACGCATTTTCGTGAGTATCATCAAGGATTCCTGTATACTGAATTGTTTGAATTGTTTTGTGGCAACATATATTCCCATTCGTTATTCCCCGCGGAGACTGACAGTTTGAGAAAGTTATTAATTTCCGCGTTGGCCTTAATTTCGGGAGTTTCGTTTCGAGGGTAAGTTTCGCAGACACCATTTTTTTGACAGAAAATTTCTGAAATCTGGACCGTTGAATCGCAAATCTCCACAGACGGTTTTATCTCTCCTTTTGCGAAACATTCAACCGGATTTGATCAACGGAATTGTCAATTTGTAGATTCTTGAAAGTCGCTTACTGTTCCCTAAGGATGTCTGGAGGCTCTTTTTACGAAGGTTATCTCTGTTAAACTCTATGGCTTTACCGCATATACAATCAGCAGGGAAATTACGCTTCGAGATATATGACGATTTTATTGTAAATTTGATGAAAAATCGCATTTTAATTGACATCTCATTGAATTTGAAATTTCAGAGTTCATTAATACCTATAATCGACATAGTCGAAAAGTGCGCGATGATGTAGTCGGGAAAAAAATGAATCAAGAAGTAAGAAGGGTGAAGATGTTGAAATAAAAATCACTTGGCTTATGCGTGCTAATTGTCATGGCATATAGTGCTAAGATTTGATATTTGAGTAATAATAATAATAATAATAATAATAGTAACGATACAAACAACAGTAACAATGCCACGAGTGTCTCTAATCAACAGTTCCTTATTACTCTTAAAGTCCTAGCGTCGAAGAGTAGAAAAATTATAAAAGTACGAAGGTCTAGATTAAAGCTCACGCGAGAGATAATAATGCCGTGTAATCGCGCGTGGCCTTTTTATTTTCTGCTTTTTTGTTTTCTCTTTTTATTGCAACATCCGCCCACAATAGAAGCATCGACGTGTTTAACGACGAGTGACACACACGCACACATGCATACTCGCACGCGCAAACACCCGCACACACTCACCGTTTGATTATTTCCGCGCTTTCTTCTTCGATCTATCATTCTCGTCATTGAAAATGTGGACTTTGAATCAGAGAAGCTAAAGGGAGTAGAATTTGCCTCGACCACGACACGATAAACCCGTTTTCACCATATTTATTCATTTCTCCTTTTTTTCACTCTTCTTCTTCTCGTTTTGCGTATTTTCGAGTTTTTTACATTGAAAAACTGCGAAACATTGGCGTAAAAGTATAAACGAACGAAACGGTACATTGTCATGCTTACGGTAATTTGGATTCAAGATGCGGTATTAAAGTCTACAACAAAACGTGGTGATAATTATAATGGCGTTGAGAAATAACAATTAATGCGGGACGACGTGAGTTTTTTCGACGATTTCACATTTTTCAACTGTGAACATTTCGCATCCTCTTTCCCCGAACTTCCTTAATCAAGTGTAATTAAGCAATTAATGACAATTGCATGTGATACAACGAAAGATTAGATCTGCAAGATTTGAAAAAAACGGTAAATATTTGAAAATTCGTTTGGCAAACTCGCTCTTGGTAGGGTAGCGATGACTTTTTGGGCAAAAAAATGATGCAGACGTGAGAAACGTGCATCAAGGCTCACGTTATCGCGGGAAACACGCGATGCAGACAAGCGTGAGTATCATGAGATATATGACTTTCTCAGAGGCGTGCAGACGTTTGTTTTTAGGCTAACGACCGTGCGTAATTTGTGTGCGGAGAAAAGTGCGAAAGGAAGAAATCACCGTAGAATATATTTTTTAATTTACATCGATCGATATCCGGAAGAGAGAGCGAATAGAAAATCGGTAAGTTGTAATGTTTATCATTGCACTACCACCAAGGACTGAGTGGCTTAGTCGGCAAAATTGACGACAATTCAATATGCTCGCCATTTTTAAATAGTTTATACCGAAATTGCGTTACACTGATTTATAATTTGAAATATCGCTGAAAAAAAAAATTTCTCAGGAAAATCAACGTCTCGCCGATTTTGATGCAATGAAGCGAGAAGACATTCAAACAAGAACTCATAAAGATGCGCGTCTACCGAGCGAGGTTCTCGGGCAATATCTTGGGCGAGATGCTATGGACGTATCTATACAAATACTTACAGAATTAATATACTTATTTTCGATCTGTTATATATAATTTTTTTTCAAAAATGCACACTGCAGTATTTTTCAATTTGCTTTCGAAAATATATAAACTTGTCGGTCAGTCAATGTACAAAGTAAAGAAGAATCGACATGAGCGGGAAGTCTCTCGTTCAAACGCAACGATCACTTGATAGAAAAAACTATGAATTTTATCAAGAATTCCGGTAGTAAACAAATTATACGATTTTTTTTTTAGAATCCAAAATATTTCCACGAGTTTCGCAAATCGAATTGAGGATCGTGGTACTCCGAAGGTCTTTAATTAGTTACGAAATCACATCGAAAGAACTGATCACGTGGCCGTCTTTAAACCCGACTAGTCCGCAAAGTCCTTTTGTTTTTACTAACAACCACATGCACATACTCTACGTCCCTTTTGCACGAAAATCCGCAACGCATCATTCTCATCTCTCGATCCCATCTTTCATCCACAAACATCAGTATTATATTTTCTCTCGGACACACTCGTTCAAACCCTTCAATTTTACGCGTCCATTCAGCCAGGCGAAACGCGCTTCGTCTTTCCTTTTATTTTTTAAGAATTAAATATATATATATATACACATACATACATACATATATATTCGAATATATATATATATATTAATATATTTATATATTTATATATAACTTACAGAATTTTCAACTAGACACAGTTTGATTGTTACATTTGGCAATTCGGCAGCACTTACAAGTTCAAGCTCCTTTTGTATTTCATTACGATCAAAGGCGACAATTCGAGAGAGCGTCGATCCGCGGAAATATCACGAGGTTCATATTCCCGAGTGATGCTCGAACTTTTAATAGACTCATTTGTTTTTCATTCTTCGATTTATCTTCATTCTCCATTTTCATCGATAAAATCTGCTGTTTGAATTTTCGGCTCGAAAAGTTCGCTCTTGCTCCTTCCGCGCTCGTAACTTTCCTCATATGAATTTTTTTCTCTCTTCCCCGAGATCGCTTATTTTCGTGAGTTTCTTTTGCTTTCTCGTTTTCTCACATTGTCCCTCTCCCTTTTTTTTCATACGGACGATCTTAAATTCATATTATTTCGACGCTCGACTTTTTTTCTTTGACATTATTATATACACCTAACTATGATACAGTTTCGTTATGGTACAGAGAGGTCAACTTCACATAACGCAGAATACTCGTATAGTATATATGAATATATACATGTATGTGTGTATATATATATTTTGTCTGCGTCGTTATGTCTTCGTTTTTTTTCGGACTCTATACACCCGTTTCCCAAGGGATACGCAGAGGCTGCGTAATTATACTTTTTCCACTGTCGTACCCACTCTTTCTTTCTCGTTACCTCACCGCCCATTTTATACGTGTGTAAATGCTTTCCTATATATATATAAAATATACGTACCTTTACACACGTAAATTTTGTAACGAACATTTTCTAAAAACGTTCGTCAATTTTTCGAACTATCGTTTTGGATAGCCGCAGGATGGAAGACGCCCCCCGCTTTTCTTATCAAAATGACAAAAAGACGAAAACATAAAGATTGATTATCCATCATGATTGTTTTTTCGTTCAATTCTCCAGTTTCGTTTCAACGTTTTCCCGTTTTTTTTTTTTCATTTCATCGAGCAATCATTTGTTTCCAACGAGACTAATTTGATTTCCCGCCTTTTTCGCCGAAACATTTTTTTTTATTTTCATCATTACATCTCTCTTATTATTTTTACAATTACCGTACGCAACAGGAATATAGACACGTACACGCACACCCAAGACTTTACGACGATACATACGAATGTTGGCAATCGTGATATTACTTTCTCCCTAACAAACTCATCGAACCTAATTCTTTTTTATATGATCTGTTTTATTCCATTTTTATAATAATAATCGTTATTATTATTAATTTTATTAGTGTTATTAATATTAATGTTATTATTACAACTATACTATTATTATCCTGTGGACTCCAGTTTGCTTGATTGTTCGCAAAACATTTATACGTGTATAGTTTGTTTTCCCCCGCTTTTTTTCTATCGTTTGTGCGTCGCGATTGCACTAGTCGTTGACCGAACTCTCGCGAGGTTTTCACTCGAACCTCACCGTTCTTTCTCTCTAAATTGTCTCACGGAACGCTAACGTTTAATACAGTATTTTTCTTTCGATTTTCTCCTTTATTCGTTTATTATATTTTTTTCAAAATTTCATTTCGCCTCGTGCCGCAACGATTTGGCCCACGCGCAGCCATAGACCTCTGTGATCTATGATCGGCTTCTTTTGTCATATTCCTGTTTTATTATCGATGCGATATCTCTTTTCAAAGATTGCCCTAGCTTTGCCAAATTATCAAACGAACGTTAAATCAAACAGTTTAGCTCTACAAACGTTAATGAGGAACGGCTTCCACTGTCACACATCAATAATTGTGATGCAGCTGGAATTACTGCTTCCCATGGACAAGAAATACAAGAGCCGCTTTCAAACGCATTAAAGCCATGAAACAGGAAATTCAATTAGAAGACACTTAGTGATTGAAATAATTTGCGATAGATTCATCTTGAACGTATATCAAATTCATGCTCCCGATTTTGTCTCTTCGTTTGTAGAATTAAATAATAATGTACAAACGAAACCGGCAAATGTACAAAGATAAAGATAATTAATAGTAGGGAAGTGGAGTGTCGACTTGTTATTTTTAAATACTGCTTTTTGAACGAGAACGAGTAATGACATCACAATTTATCATAATCCTCAAACAATAATGTTGGTTATTATATATGGAAGTGGGGCTCCAGAGCAAACGGGCGGGGGAATTTTTTGATGACCCGAGTTTGTTTAGAGGCGGTTCAAATAGTAATAGTAGCTCGGTGGAAGCCAATTGTAAGCGATAAAAACATTTTTTCACATAGCCTGCATTGAAACTGCGAGTTTCAATGTCTGTTTAGCCAGCCGAAACGAGCGAATTTCAGACCGATGCGAAGTAGCGCAGAAAACATTCACTTTCTGCTCGCGTTTTCCGCCCGGTGACACGCTCAGATAACCGCAGACAAAATAACCGCGGACAAAATAACCAACACACAAAATAACCAAACAATATAATAACCTCAGATTTTCATGTTTCGAATTTGCCTGAAATTGGATTGCTCCAACATCTGACTTTGTAATTCGTAAATATTTACTTGAACTCTGGTTTGAATGTTGCCGCGGTAACGCGCAGAGGGTATCGTGACGTTAACGAGGGTCTCAAAAATACGACGCTTGCTTTTAAACCGGAAAATATCATAGGATATTTGAAAAATATCGCGTGCGATTTGAAATTGTAATCAGCTTTGTACGTAATTCTATTGTTCTTCAGAGACTTATCAATTGTATCTGTAAATTTATGTGTGCGCGGATTGTATGATTAAGAATTATATTGAATAGTATATTTTTCGGTGATGGGGTCATTTTGTCTGCGGTTTTTTTGTTACGGAACCTTTTGCCCTATGGCAGAAAATATTTAGCTTCTGACTTCGTTTCATCCTGGCCTGAATGGCATTTGTTTCTTATAAGACTCGCAATATTTGTGCCATTCAAAACATCGACTAATCTGATTTTTTGTCGGGTCATCGGGCAAGACTTGTCTCGTTTCGACTGGTTCCAGACGTTGAAACTTTTGGTTTTAATACAGATGATATGAAAAATATAGCGTGATCGCACGTGGCGAAACACGATTTCAGAAAGATTCCATCGTTTCGCAAAATATGAGTGAAATGTACAACCCCAGTGTGTTATTCTGATACTCGAACTTTTCCATAACACTGTTTTCCGTATTGATGGCATCGGTAGAATGGAAATTTGATAAACAGTGACGATAACGTTTCGTAAAAAATAAAATGGATCTCTGTCGGTAAATTTGAAAATTTTTTGCGGACTTGTCGTTGACAATTGCTTGTAGTAAAAGTGTGTAAGAGATTCTCTTTTTCACATACTGGCATGTGACTAGCACCGAAGGCTGCAGCCATCAGTGCCAATGACGTTTGTACATAAATTCATTGTCTCCTAAAACGATTGTACGATTAATTATTTTTTCCCCATCTCCGTATCTGTCCATTGCCTATCGAATAAACAGACGGTAAAGTTATTGACAATTCTCTGGCTTCAATTCTCGATAACACTCGTTAACACCTGTTCAGTTCTTAAGTAAGAGAAATTTTTCAAAAACAAGCATCACGCTGATCTCGATTATGTAATTCGATCGTTATCGATTAGCTGGGCTATTTTTAATATTGGAAAAAATAGTTTGTTTTACCTTGCTGTATACTATTGGCTATTCTGATGCAAGTAATCAAGAGCAATATTTCAAAATATACTTTTTTTTCTATCCTAACACTCCGTTATAACGAAAAAAGAACTTGCGAGGACCGCGAAATTATATAACCGTCTGCAAAGAATATATGGTTTTTATTATATATTTCTTCATTTTTTTCGCAAACATTTGCAGTATACATTGTTAAAAAAGTCTTTCAATGATCCTTCGCCGCCAAAGCGTCGCTCTCGAATTTCCGTACAAGTTATTGTGCAGATTATTTCGTTGAAGCCAAACTAGTCGAAAATATATGTGAAAATGGGAAAAGACCGCTTTTGATCGAATTTTTTTTTTTTCATGCTTCTCTGATCTTTTAAATGATTTTTTTTTGTAAACGATTCATCAAATTTCATGGGAAACCGTTGTCGGATGGTGTAATTCACATGGGATTTGTTTAATACTGAACGATGTTGGTTGATTAATCAGAAATCGGTCGTTTCGCGAATTTGAGCGCGTCTCGTCGAGGAACGATGATTCGCTGGGTCTTTTTGTTCCGTCTCTTTTCTCTCTTTTTATCATTACACGCGAGATCATACAGACTTCTCCGTGTCTCTCGAATCGTCTCTCGAATCTCGAACCGTTGAATCTCAAGAGTAAGACAGAGCGAGAGAGAGAGAGAGAGTGACGAGTAAGACTCCTTTCTTCTGTTCGTCGCAACGAAACGTTTCGATTATGCAGACTTAAGCTGGATTTGCTTCCTTTCTCTACTTCTCGCTGTTTGAAACGAGCGGTCGTCTCGCGCTAGTCGCTCTTATAGGAACTGAAAATCTTTTGTTCCTCTACAGATTTCTTTTCTTCGTCTTCTTCTCCGAAACCAATCTCTAATCTCTATGCCACATTCTTTTATTTCGAAATTTTCGCCACTCGCGACGTTAAGGAAAGATCACCCACGTCCAATCGATAAAAATCCGATCGCAGAATTTCTTCTCAAACGATTGATATTTCGGTCGAAAAAAAGACAGCAATCTCGTTCGCTTTTCAATAGAGGTCGACGTTACGTTTTTTTTTCTTTTTTTTTTCGAAAAGTCTGTGCTATCGGATTCAACTCTGACACCATTTCTTATCGGCTGTGTCGATCGCAATCAAATAGCTCAGCCTGTCGCGTGTGTATGATTTCTCTTGAAGTATCTTTCATGAATTACAAAGATGATCTACCTACAAGGTTTTCATCATGCTCAATGCAACGTATCATGGTTCATTGAATATCTTCTCATCCCTCAAAGCTCTGGAACTGTTAAAAAAAATATAATATATCGCGCATCTTTGACACAGAACATTGCCGGAGAGACAAAGAACGGATGAGACCGGCCATTCTTTTCTTCGCAAGCGAATTTATGTACAGCCTCGTTTGCAAAAGTATAACGACTGCTCGATGTCGGAAGGCTTTTACTTTTATTTTCTTAGTTCGTCGTGTACGAGGAATTTTCATCTTCCGCGTTTGTTATTCATTCAAATATACACATAACGCTATGCATAATATTCATACTTATTGTATTTGTATATACGCTCGTGTGTTTCGTGTGTTTCGCTTGTGGTATTATATATAAATCTAGAATAATGTTTCCTGGGACCACATTGGTGGTGTCGTGGATAATGGTGCTGGCGGTCGGTGCCTTAACTCGATCGGCGAAGAACACGGTGGCGATCCGGCGCTGCTCTGACTACTGCTCGTTGTCGAAGATATTGCTGGCGACCTTTAAGTCAAAATCAATGAAAATTCTTAGTGGAATTTTCAGCAAAATTACCACTTTGTTTTGACGGAAATTATTAAAAAAAAAAAACACAGGGATGTAATAATGACAATTTTCATAAGAAAATTTCGATTGGACAGTTTCTACTTCGTGGAGCTTTTGCGTTAGCGACGGAAAACGTTAGTGCAGCTTTGGGTGATCGCGACATTGTTAATGTAAGGGATAGTGGAAGATTGTTTATTTCAATCGATTTATAAATTTCGACGACATTGATCAAGCAGCTCATGTCTATGTATGATTCGGGTATTCAACGTAATCCACAAATTTGTTGAATGCAAATATAAAATACTTCAACATCCCAAGGTATTCGCGTAGGAACAATGCAAGACTTGATTTTCGCATCGCAGGGGGCTATCTTACCCCATATTTCTTTGCTATCCGTGAAAATAAGATTTCGGTGGAGTAAATTATTGTTTAGCTGGATACCTGTAAAAATATGTCGTACATTTGCAGCAAGAGGACATTGTTTTCCAAAATATACGGGAAGGTGATTCTGACCACTTGGATAGATCAATGCGGATGTAAATTCAAAAGTAGAACGAGACGAGCGCTCCAATATCTACCTGGGTGCTTCGACGGAGGCACTGATGGTCATGCAAACTTGACAGGGATCGGTATCGGATCGTCGCCGTGGCACGCATCCGGCGCAACCGTTCCATCTTTCCAGGGGTCTTTTTTTTCTGGGTGGTACGCGTAAAAATCTTCGACAGCTCGGTCCCGGGGCGTCCGAGTCCGTTGAAAAGCCGGACACTTCGTCCTCGGTACCAATTGACTCGTTTTCCTCATCGAGAAACACCGAATCCGAACCCAACGATCTCGAATCCGGATCCGGTGGATCAACACTACCCATTGAGGCCAATGGTGCACGCTTACCGGATGTCCTGTTACCAACTCCGTACAGACCAATCTGACTGCCGCAAGGTGACAGGTCTGGCGTTGGTTGTATGACCTTCATTGCAAAAATATTTCATTCTGGAGGCGGTTTGAACTCGTCTGATATTTCGTAAAATCCGTTCGAAAACAAAAAGCACTTTAAAGTTTTTCACGTCGGCAATCACTGTGTTTTCCTCGTTCCGATGAAAAAGATCGTTCGTTTTGTAGTAAAAAGGTACACTGATAAATATATAAATGTACCTCGGCAGTAAGTAAATAAACAAACAGGGGTACTTGATGGGGTAATCTTGATCCTCTCGTGTCGCTCACCTGAATATCAATGGGATAGTAAAGATCCCAAGGCTCGTCGTAGGCTCCGTGACGCGGATAAGATGAAGGAGGTGGTAAACAAGGCATTACCATGGCCGAGCCACGTCGCTCCAGATAGCTGCTACCTGTGCTGCTACATGTTACGGAACTGCATCTTCGACTGTGATTGTCCGGTGGGGCGAGACGAGTGTCTCGTATCGGTGGTGCCAGTAGAGCGTCGTATCCACCACCGACCGATGCAAAACGTGGTGCCAACATCGGTTGGTTCATCTGTTCGAATATTTCAATGTATTGAGTACTAAGTTGAGTATTCAAGTTCGAGTATTTTCAGTGAATTGCTGACGTTTTTTCGGTGAAATATGTGGGTAATACATTTTGCACACACGCGTTCATACGAACGTTCGTTAAGACGCATTGTGATACCCGACGGTCTATCATAAGCGCGAGAGAGATCGCTATTTTCTTCGGAACGATACTGTAACGGAGATTCCCATTTTTCGACTTACTTTCTCACGTTTCGAGAAACCTTCCGGGAAACTAATAAAACCTCAATGTCAACGGAATCACGATACATGTTTCGAAAAAATCAAACTCTGATCTTATGTTTGTACGCTCTTGAAGTTTGCATCCTTGTATCTCAACGAAAATGCGAATTTCGTTGATTTTACATATCAAATCCTCCAGAATTTTCATTACATTTCCTTCCGTTTTTTCAAAAGTTGCATAATTTCGAAAAATCGCTTCGAAATATTCACCGAATCGTGGAATAGCCAAGATGAGAAAGAAGTTTGAGTCCATTTCGTTGGATCCCAACGATGCAAACTTCAAAATCATATGTTCGTCACAATTTTCTACAAGGTTATCAACGACAAACCACCAACGAAATTTCGAAGCGGTCAACAGGTATGATACGACGCGTCACGTGATTCAAGCTGTGATAAAATTGTGCCACGAGGATTCCCCCGTATCTCAAATCTTTAACCCTTTAGCCGCCGCGCCTATTTCTGGATGACTCAAAATTTCTTGCTATATTATCGTAATCCATATGTTTAGTTTCGAATTTCGGGCTATCCGCGCATTTATATCTCTATCGAGGATAGATTGATGGAAATCTGAAGTAGCCTGTCCGCTGCATCGTCCCAGCATTCTTGCCGACGGCTTCAAAGAAAATGTAGCAAATTTGCTACATTGGCAGTTAAAGGGTTGATGTGTCCAAACGGAATTATCGCGTATAATTATATGCGGCACAGCTGACTCGTGTAATACAAAAATGTATAATTGCTAGAGGAGCTGCCGTCACAGTTGGTTCATGGATTGTTAGGTATTGATTTATTTGAGCAGCTTTTAATAACATACATAAAGGTCCACCGTGCGCAGCTCAACTCGGGATAATACATTTCACATACATGCGTGTGTACCTCTATGCACAATGATCTTCTAGGTCCGCGTCCCGGACGGGGTGGTAACCTAGCAATCGCTTCTAACGCAGCAGCGAGTGCCCTTTCCTCGGCCTCAGCTTCCGCAACTGCTGCGGCCGCCGCCGCGGTCAACCGTGGATCCTCAAGCTGCTTGCTCGACTTGCATCTGTAATTTACATTGTACTCCGGTCATCAATCACGTTCCGTTATATGCGTATATTTCGTTTCTATGTGTACATCCAGCGAGAAGTACGTCGGTATTTATCGCAAGATTAATGACCTTACGAAAATGTTCCGACACACTACGAAATGCCGTCAGTATTTATTCCAAGGTTGTTAATGATTTTTTCAAAATGATTAAACGCAATTTTCGAAAAATTTTGTCAAAAAAAAACGGAATATCGCGCACCTGCTCTTGTAAACCACTAGCAGGACCATGAGACCGAAAAAACCGCCCAATGTGGCAGCTATCCTGACCCCGGTCATAACATCGTACGTCTTATAAAATTCGATTTTCAGCTGTTCCCGCTCGGTGAGCGTCGGCGTCGCATCCGGCAGGGACGCCGTCGACGTTGTACCTGCTGGACCCGTTGTTGAACTTGTCGTCGTCGTCGTCGTCGCTATTCCGGTCGCGTTCCTCCCGACGCTCCCCATTCCTGAAACAACCAAAGTCGAACACATTCAGTGTCAGCTTATAATTGTACAATAACTAATTAACGCAGGTAACATTCCTGCATAATTGAAAAATTCTACCTCGGTCGAAACATCTTTCGTGGACGAGAGAATGTTATTCACGTGCCAATGAAATTTGAAACAAAATTTACTTTGAGATTGTGAAAAATATGTTTCAATACTCGTTCGACTGACATGAGCTCTAGAACGTATTGTAATACCAACGAATTGTATGTAAAAAATGTTTGACGGTCGTCAGAGACACGCACGAAGACGATTTATTTAGAGGACGGATGAAAAAAAAAACGATATACATTTGATGGCATGGTAAATTCCTCCAACGTGATAATACGTAACAACAAAGTTATATCCTTCGTTAAAAACTAATCCTCCGTCAGCGAAATAAATATTTCGAGAAGGACACTTCGAGGTACGAGTGCAGAAAATTTGTTCACGGACACGTACAATTCAGCGCAACTTTTTTTTCAATCGTTTTTCATTGAAAGGAACGGAAGTCGCTGAAATATACGAATATTCATGTATTAAAAACTTTTTTATCGCTCGCTCGCAATGACACAAGCACGGAATACTAGCCAAGTACTTTTATTAAAGTACAGTTGATATTCAACTTCGTCTCTGACTCTGTATCTCGTCTTACTCGGGCAGAGTGAGTTTTACATTTTCGCAAGTTTACTGGCGGACCAAATTATATATTCGAATGACGTTTCTAATATAGTTCGATATCGTTTCACGTGGGTTTTTATCTCTTGCTCGCTTCTGTGCCACAGTAGCAATTTTTTTTGCCCACATTTGTTAAAAGTCTCACTATGTTCCGCTTCGTACGATCCGCCGGAAAAGTTCCCGTCAGAAACGACATTGCACACGAGCTAGAAAAAATTATCCGAATACATGACGTTTGGAAATCCGCAATTTTTTCTTTGTCGATAACCAATCGTACATCTATAACCATACGATAGCGTTCGTTTGCCATACAAAGTGAATTGGTCAGGTTTGTTTGGGTGTTGAAAAAGACGAAATCGGCTTTTTAACGTTTCGGAGTTATATACGCGTAATAATAAGTGTTTACAATGTACCAAAAAATCATTAAACAAATACAGATACGATGTTTTATCAGGAAAAATTGAATGACTAATTAATCGCTGAAAAGTCATTCGAGCGACAAAACAATTTCGTTGAATAAATAATCTATTCGGTATTGAATAAATCCGCTTGCGTGAATCGCAATGAACATTCACTCTGTAAATTCAGTCTTTGGAGTATATTCGCTCTCGATATTTGGCTTGTACATTAGTACTCCGTTCTTCACTACAACGAGGATTCCGTATGAATATGAGATATAATACTACTCGCCACTCGTGAACGAAATTGCATGCATTTGGCCAACACATTTATTAAAATTAATTTTCATTTATACGTACGCTCGATTTGGTATTTTATTGAATGAAGTTTTCTTCGTTCCAATAGTAGGCCATATTATTGTGCCAATTTTTTTTTTAATTGAAAAATTTAATTCTGCTACATACTGAGGATCGGGCCAGTCATATTAGTCGTACATATGGAAGCAAACATGCTTGAATTGTGATGCAGAGTAGTTTTAAGTTTGAAAACCATCATCTCTACGATTTCCTTGCTAATTACGCATAGTATTATATTTGCGTCAATCGCGAAATGGTATATTCGTGTCTGCTGGAAATACGATATGATTCGGTGCAGATTCGCGTATTGATTCCCTTTCCGGATGTCTCGGCGTTACTTTGTCGATGGCATTTCAGTGAACAGTAAAATACATAATCTATATGCAGTAAGCCGGATTAAAACGTACACTATATAATGACCTTAATCTCTCCCAGCTTGTAAAGATATGTATATTTTCGATTTTCCATCAAATATTAATTGAATGCAACAATCTATCAAAATAATCCTGAAGTTTCATCAAAACTAATAAGTATTAACTACAGAAACACAACTATATCTACGTTTGTCCATTAAAATTTTATTTTTAAATTTAAAGTCCGTTTGTTTTTTCGGGAACTAACGGGAGGAATGAATAGAACAGTAGCATGAAAATAAAATGATCTCGTAGAGAGAGAGAGAGTTCATTTGGTATGTGAATCGAATAAAATCGAAAAACCGAACGTACGTTTACAGGGCTGATCAGAAATTGAACTGAACTGATTCAGGCAAATATAATACATGCATGCATATGTATGAAACGCGCGGTCGACCGAAAACGTTGAACGGTTTACTCGTTATTAATTGTTACGATTATTTATCACTCTACGAATGATTTTACGTGCAATATTCTCGAGGCTGACGGAGGCGTGACGTAAACATAAAAATTCGATCCACTTAAAAGGAAAGAGACTACTCAAAAAAAAAACTGCCTTCTCTGAAAATTACATCGACCCGATGAGAAATCGTGTTGAGGATTTTTAATATTGCAAACATGTTCCACGGTAATTGTTTCGAAGGTTTATTCAAAATCATTAGTTAATTTGCCAGAGAAGGGTGGGGGGTGGGGTCGTCTTGAAAATATACATTTTTTGTCATTCATCCATCATTCAGACGTTTCCTGTTATTTTCGAGAACATTTTTTACCTTTTTCCGCTGTGTTTTCGATTCCATAGCGATTTTTCGACATTGGAAATTTATTTTTTCTGTTTGTGTAATGTAAAAAAAAAATTCGGCAAACATTTTCTCAATTCAATTTTTCAATACTGTAATTTTGTATTAATTGGTATGAGAAAAATAATTCCACGATTATAGTACTTTGTACTTTGCCTCGGTGTGCGAGAGAGAATGATGAAATTGGCAGCCTTTAATAATCGTCTTCTTCGATCGGTTATCCAAGAATTTTCAATATTGAGCATGCGAGGCACGTTTTAGATCTTTTTCCGTCTTCACCCTCGAGTGCGTCTACGCGACTATTACACATGTATAGTGCATCCACAAACTTCTCCCACTTTGCTGTAACCTCGCCTGTAAGAGCAACGAATTGCGAATTTCTAGGATTCTCAGGACTCTCTAATGTCCTTTTTCTCTACGGTTCGTTTTCACCTAAACCTCGCAATTTACTTTCGAACAACCTCGATAGACGATAACAGGTAAGTGGACATTTTCCGTCCTTTTTTACGTCTTTTATGCTCGTAAGCATCGATATACTTTATGAGATACTGAACACTGCTGCATTGTTCTAATATTATATGAACATTTAATTGAATTACGATGTACGATGTGAGCTCAAAGTTTCAGCACCGTCTGTAATTTTTTTTTTGCATAAAAATACTGTTTTTAATACTGAATCAATGTTGACGACTGTAACAACCATAGCACCCTTTCGTGCAGTTAAATTTTAAATTCCCATATATTTTCTACAGCTCGTAATATTTATTAATGACTTTGCGACTATATATAAATGCAGTACAATTTTTCAATCATTTACGAAATGTATCTTGTTATGGGAATGAATGATCGATCGTGCTCAATCGTTTTCCGTCAATGATTTTATCGTTGTCAGAAAAATGAAGGTTGTAAAACAAAACAATCATTAATTTCGTTTCTTATAATTTATGGTTCTCATTACTTTTCACTGCAGCGTTGAAAATTTAATGTTCTCGACATTTCACTGATTTCTCATAGGATATATCATGCCCATAATTCGTGTTAACAATTTTTACAGATACTTAGGAATTAATTGTGCGCAGTTAACGTTGTACTATCGCGACAGCCCTTTTCAAAAACGATGTTCCATGTATTTTCAGACTTTGAAGTCTGAAAGTAGGTCAAAAAGTGTGGTCAAATTAATAATTTCGTTTTCTAAAGTGTAAACCTGGAATATCCCATGATTATTACGGGCAGAACATAACAAAAAAAAGAAGATAAAAGTGTTGAGCACCGCCGCACTGGCTTTTCTTGATCATTTTCGGACACTCGACGTTAATATCTCAGGAATAGTTAATGGTGAAACATGATGAATCTTTTTTCATCCACGTTATAGATAGCTTATTTATCCCTCCATAGTTTGTACTTCATATCTGTCTCGTTATACACAGATATGTGATTACAGAGAGGGATTTACCCAATACAATGTCAAATAATGTCAAACGTCAAAAATAATGTCTGCCATGGAGGAGAATTTCTGCAAAAGTATAAAATTCTCCCTGTCAAGTCCTTAATAAATTGAACAATACTTCAATCCAATGTAATTCGAAAAAATGTCAAACGGACTTAAAACGATGTTCGAATTTAAATTGCATCAAACATTTTACACGTGTAAAATTCGATGTATTCGAACGTGTAACATACGTCGAATTGCCGGACCCTCGAATTCCTCCCACGAATTCAATGTACATATATGTACGTACGAGCTAGGATTCGTCCGTTTGCTGTTATCTGTTGCGAACATGACGATATTACCTCACGCTATTCCTCGAGACATTCTGACCGAGGAAAACTAACCATAGAAGATTCGCCATACGTGCAAAACCCTCTTGTATTATATGTGTAACCACTTTGAGTCCTGTTACGCGATATACTAAATTTGCATAGAATGGAGTTTGAGCTTGTAATACCTAGACTGAGAGAGAGATAACATTATTAACAAACGAGAAAGCTTGTCGCGTGTATAGTCGAGTGGAACTGTGCACGTGCTTTCATCGAAATTTTCGTGCATAAATTATGATAAAAGTAAGCGACTCTGTTTGTCGATCTACACGTTGTACTTTAGCAGTGTTCAAAGAAATTTCGTTCTTTTTCCATGTTACAAAGGTGAATTTTTGATTTTTCAAACAATCTTCACATTTATTATCTTAATATCACGTTCATCTTAATATTTCGAAAGGTATCATATTCAAACTCGTGCGTTTTTATTAAGTTTTTTTAACGATAACTCTATGTAATACCAACCCAACCCCGAATAATACACCTCGTAAAATTTTAACACGAACCAGTTAATTTCCCGGCGTATTTCGCATATTGATTTTTGACAATCAACGTACGGCAGAATGCGGACAATAATTCAAAAATTTTGCACCGATTTTACTCAATCGAAGCACAGTAGTTACCTGAACGACGATGATGGCGTTCGCGCTTGGATGCTGACTGACCGGCGGCATCATAATTGACATTATACAGGGTAAGCATTGTTACAAAGACCAGTTAACTCAGTGTCTAATAGACCCAATTCTCCAGCACTCGGGTTGTGTCCATATAGTTTACTGCAACGTCGTTTCTCTCTCTCCTTCGCTACTGGGATGCATCCCTTGAGCTTCAATCTATTGAAGCTCTCGCTATAGTCTCATTCTCGTTGCACCATATCCGAAACTAGCCTCTCGACGCTCCGAGGGCCTGTTGATTAACGCACTCGCTAACTCAAACTCACCCAGGCTTATCCCATCGACGGTTTACAACTCTAAAGCCCTCGATACCCTTACGAGGTACCGACACGTATCAATGAACATTTCTCTCAGTTAGAAAATGTCCTCTCACGTTTGAATGACACGATTGTCTTTAATAGATAATAATGAATGATTCGATCAACAATAATGTTATGTACCACTTTGGTACGTAAAAGCCAACGAGCCTCGAGATGTTTTCTCGCACGTCAAGTTCCTACTCCTATAATTTCTTCAATATACGAAAGTCAAATCTTGCATTTTGTATAACATATACAAACGGTATCTGTACGTTACAAAAATTCCGTTTTTGTATGAGTTTCGGTGCCGTTACGAGTATATACGTGTAATTCGAAGGAATTCAAAATTGATAAAAAATGGTGCTTTCGGTTCTGCCCGCACCGGATATTTAAAAATAAATGTGCTGAGAGTCGAACGTGTACGCTGATTTTCCTTCAAGCACTTTGGTTCATTGAGAATTCTTTTCGTTCATTCGATTCATCTGAATTCTTCGATATTTAAATAAATACGGCGCCAGCTCATCGGTCACGATTACACGTTAAACTCAACATTCGATTCATCGATGTGTTTAACTCTGTTGGATAAGTTTTTATTTTTTATTCCTCCAAGTCAAACTATTTTTATAAACGCACGAGCGCATATTTAGTCTATCAAAACGCATTTTTTCTCAATGTTTATGCTCATTTGGTATTTGAGATTGAAAAATTCAGCCACATAGACTCTCAACCGCTATGGGTCCTCATTTCATGGCGTTTCTGTACTGTAATTGTCAGAATTCCAGAACCCATTAAAATCGTTTTTTCTTGTTTCCCTGCAATACGAAACTTTCGATGTATGCTGCTCTTTTTGAGATAAAACAGGCTGTTTGAATGAAGCTCGAGAATTTTGACCAAAATTCCAGCGATCTCGAAAAACCACATAATTAGACAATGCTTTGCGCTGAGTTTCCGTGACTGCACGAAACATCGCATATATTTATCATCTTGCGAAATCAAAAAAAGATCGCTTCGCTTGAATTCTTTTTATATGATAAGCATAATAAGCATAATAAGCATAAATAAAATATAGCAGAATTTTTTCGACATCGCTTTGTCTTCGTATTTTCACCTATCGTTCCTGTCGAGTATATATTTTAGAATTTCCAAAATGTCTTCGATATGTCGATGTGGTAGACTGAGCGAGCGACGATTGTACGACGATGAAAAGGTCGCTTCGTGGCGGTGTTGAATACACGTGAATAAAAAGGGTCGAGTTTACCTCCAGCCATGTACTGTATAAAAGTCCCTGCTGGCTGCTGCTTGCTACTGTTAACAGGGAGCGAGATCTCTCTCGACCTCTCGCGAGGATTCGGGTCAGCGCGAGGCTGTAGGCCTGTTGATCGTTAAACGGGAAACCCATTTCGATCCGCAGCTCCTCCTGGTTCAAACGGACATAGCTAACTCGCGAACTGTACGGTCTGCAACAGTCTGCCGTGTTGAAACGAGGTACGAATTTGGCATTCACTGTAAATCGTGTATACACTTTTCATTTGAGAGTTAATCGACGTGACTACGTTTACGAACGATTTACAGTTTTCCATTTTCATTTTTGTTTCGTAGAGAATGCCAAGCATAGTCGTTGCAGTTCGTGCGTGTTTTCGTGATTGCAACTTTGAAATGGAAATTCCTGTTGCATTTTCGGTCATCCTTTTACATATTTTATCATGCAATGCGAAAATCTTCGATTTCGGATAAATCACGAATACGTTTGTCAACACGTGTATTTATGTGTCTCAATAAACTCGTAATTCCTTAGATAATTAACTTCGAGCAATAACTAATTAACCTTCAGTAGACCTACCGGCCCTAACTGATGGACTAATCGATGGTTCAGGTTTTGATGATGATTACTCACGCACGGTTGCGATTAAGGGTTCGTATCGGGTATGAAAGCCAGTGGGGATGATGAATATGTGTGAGCTTTTCTATTTGTGTGAAAAAGTCATAATTACGCATTTTTCGTTGGAAATCAGAAATATATTTTTCCCAGATTTATGCAAAATATACATCGAAAAACTGAACAGTCGTATAAATTCGTATTATCCACGGTGACCCGAAGCTCACAACGACTTTTTTTCTGAATAAAATCTATAAAACACTGGTTGACTTAAATAATAGAAATAGTTTCTCGCGTGTATATTTATACGACGTGAATATACGTCATTCTCGAGGTTCCATAGAGCTTGTGAGACTTCCTGTCGGCGTAAGCTCGATGTAGACGAGCTCTCCAAGGGTGAAGCAGCGTGACCGAGAACTATTGACGAGCGAACAGGTGTCGAAGTCATATAGGATGAAAGACCGGAGGTTCATGAGAGAATCCTCGAGAATTTCCACCCCTACGGGACAAGTCCTCGGGTTTAGAGTGCGATAAATGGAAATTCTCCGTTATGGCGACGATGGTTTTACGACAGATGCTAACTCCTTTTACGATATCAAGTTTACCGGTAGGAAAACGCGCGAGAAAATCAATTGGCATTTCACAAATATCTTTCGGTTGTTAAACAGTTTCGAAATGTCTTTATCGAGCAGGATATCGTATTCGGGAAATACGATTTTTAAAAATTCAATCCAAGAAAGAAAAACAAATTGACGTACACATTAAAGCAGCCGAAAATTGATAATGGGAAAATGCAACGAAGGCGGAAATGTAGTCATTTTGCGCAATGCTTGAAACATCAGCGGCTACATTTTTTAATGGTTAGAAAAATTCATATTAAGTTTGATAAGTATGTTTCAGTATCGTGCGAATTCATTTTGATCCAGCTGATAAAAATATCCAAAAGGATCATCGTATTCAGAGTGTATACGCAGTTATAACACTGGTAAATTGATCCACAAGAACTCAGCAAATTGCTCTGCTCCCTCTGCGTTATTTCATTTTGCTTATGAAGCTTTTTCCTAACTCCGCGTTCAACCCTTATTTCACTACATTAGCTCGAAAGTTCCCAAGTTTCAATGAACTAATTCCGTCGCGAAAATTCTTCAAGTAGTTTTTGTTTTTCCTGTAACGCTTTTTCGCATACATCAGATTATCCTCACGCTTCAATTATTACGCAAGTCTGAAAGTTTTCCACATCACGTATTACAACCCCTCCTAAATACTGTCAAAGAACTCGGCTGTGCGCGATGTCCCATAATCCAACAACGGCGGTGGCTAACATAGCACACTTTTACGCTGACGTGCACAGAATGACCGTTACGTTTCGTGCCACAAAACACTTGCGGTTATTCAAGAGGCAAATTTATCCCCCAACGTTACTTGACAAATTTCCTCTAACTATGTCACTAAATAAGTAGAAGCAACGTAATTCGAGTCAATTAACGATAAATCTAACCACTGCATTGAATAAATATCGAACTTTCCCTTGGATAGTCAGCAGGTAGGAAAGAGAAGCAAAGAAAGTTCGTTGAAAAACCGAAAAACTAGAATCGATGTCACCAACCCACGGTGATATAGGAGATTTCCAATAATCCTCAGTGTATGTGGTTCAAATTGCTCGGAGTTTTCATCGTGTAGGTTTTGTTCTTTTCATCCCTCTTCGGGATTACAAACTTAGAGCTTCAAGTTCAAGCAGTATTAAAGTTTTCTTTATCAAGGTTTATCGCTCTTTCCAAATATACACATCCGCAGAGAGCGAGGAGAAAGAGAGAAAATCGGACTCGGACCTTATTTCTCAAATGTTGATTTATAAATAGGAATTTTCACGGAGGATAAAAAACAGTGAAGATGGAGTAAGCACCAGAAATAGGAAAAACTGCGTAATAAGTTATCCGGGAAAATTTGCAAAATGAATGGACCTGGAGTATAATTGAATAAGCTCACGCGGCAAGCCACACTGGCATGCCGCGCGCTTGTCCGTCAGCCGCCTCTGTTTCTACTCTGGTTAGCCAACATTTTCGAACAGGAAAGACGCTTGAGCTACAGACGTTCATCCGCTGCTTTCCACAGGATAATATATTCCCGCGA
Organism: Heteropelma amictum; assembly: GCA_959613375.1. Lineage (NCBI taxonomy): Eukaryota > Metazoa > Arthropoda > Insecta > Hymenoptera > Ichneumonidae > Heteropelma > Heteropelma amictum. The sequence continues at coordinate 17,560,172 of OY390721.1, forward strand.
CGTACAGCTATTTTCCGCTGACAAGTCTGGGGGTTTTGGAATACAATTAGATCCAGCAATATTATTTATGTCCATTGTGAGTCAGAGCGAATTTAAAGATGTTGATGAATAAGGGAGTGAAACCTTGAGCCAATTGAAGTGGAGCCTCTTTGTTTTTCGATCTTTCATTCTCGACGAAGGCAGTACCCGCGAGAAAATGACTTTACCCTAGGTCCTGTATGAGGGAAAAAGCAGGTTACCTAACGTGACAGCTACACCGATTCGGCTGATCCATTCTCGAATTATCGTCGATAAACAGATTTTTCTTCCTCCTAGTGCAATATCTTTATCTTACCCTATACAATAAAGGCAAAGCACACGTGCACTTTTTTTCAGAGTCAGCTACGATTTGCTCAAGTTCACGATGACTCCCGGTACTCGGTGTATTTGCGTCCGATCCGGATTACACTGGGTACATCCGAATATGATTAAAATTTGTAAAGAATGGGTTTTTTTATTTTCTGAAATTGGTTGAACTGCGCTGGTATTTCATGAAAATAAAAGTATCCCACTTTAATTGTGGGTCTGATCGCATCTATTTGCACATACATATACTGCTAACAATGAGACTCTGTACATTAGCGTGTAAGTAGATATCGAAGACAACAGGAGAGGATGTCCTACAACGTATTCTGGTACATAGTCAGTTACATCCGGCTGTCGGACATTTATCGTCGCGTAGCTGTTTCTCCCTGCTATACGCCATTGCGGCCAGTTCTGACAAATGTGTCCTGTCAGCATTCCACTCTCTCGATGTCTCGATCACCACTATTTACCCCACGAATTTCTGCCCCAATACTGCTCAGCGGTGTTTCGGAACGTTCTGACCTTTCCATGCACACGAGCTGGTGATTACATGAGGTTTAGTTGGGTTGATCCGATCGGAATTCTCCATCACGCGTATCCAAGAGAAACGAGCATATATCGTTCCAAATGATGAAAAATGATGACAAAAATGGTTGAAGTGCATATTGTTATTTCACTACAGCAGAGGATATTTAGGTTTGTACAATCTATCTGGATTATCCATTGGTTCAACGATCGTTGTAATTTGCGACTATCTAGGTCACTTTTGTGACATTTTCAAAATATCCACGATATGTTGAAATTTCATGCCTTACTTATTCCGAAACTACGAATCTTTATAGTATACTTATAATGAAATTGAAGTAAAGCTTGTCAATTAATTTGGACCAAAACAGTTCAGTACAAAATGATGAGTACCTTCATGAAACCGTACTATATCGTTCATATCAATTTTGTTAGACCGCGGAGTACACATAGCATGCTTCAGCTGCTGACGCATGTGCTTTCTTCAGCAAAACATGTTTTTTTGTCTCTACCAATGTTCTTGGTAGATAAATTCGTTGGGTCATTTTTCTCTTATTAATTGAACGACTTGATACCGTTCAACTTTGGTTTCAAGATTCATCGGCCCGTTTTTGATAATGCGATCTGATTATATCGAGCATTGTGTGAAAGATTCACGGTTTGTGGGTAAAAATAAAATTCGCTAGAGAAAAAGCAGAAGTGATTGTTTCTCGTCGTACAAGGCCGCGGTAGACAGTTGAATCGAATTCCTGATTTGATGAATCGATTCTGTTTTTCAACTATTCTTACTTTTTCCCATCAAGTTTTTCACCCTCTCTCATCATTTACGTTCTCTGGTTATTCCTCTACGAGAAGTCTCTAAGGATTTATCAGTGTCCGTAAAACCATCGAATGAAACAAGGGAGCTTTCCAAGTCCCATAAACACCACAGAAGACTCTCGTGCTGTAGTCAGGTCTCTCGAGGATTAGATGGCTGACAGCATGAAACTTGTTAGTTGAAAACAGAAAACGAGAAGATGAATCAGAGAGAATCAGAGAGGGAGAGAGAGAAAAGATTCCTGTAACGTAAGCTCTCGAACAGCCCAGTCGAGTTTTGTGAAGCTCTCCGGGAGATTTGTCTTGTTACGACATAATATACGAATCAGAATGCCAGAGATAGTCCCATCGGTGGCTTTCAGCGGATTATCGTAGATACAAAGGGCACAATTTAATGCGACAGCGAACGTTTACATTTATTGTCACAAATTTTAGCTAACAAAAACTTTCTTTTCTCACTGAATGTTCTAGGAAAAAAGTATGGAAACTTTTGGCAACTTGAGCAATGTTTGCTCATCGCGGGACTGACGAATGTTGAACGATAATGACTTGACGACGAGTGCCTGATGAAACAATTCGACTCCCATAACCCTAAATTAAATAGTTCCTCTCGAAAGACAATAAGGCTGTAGAATAGTTCAAATTGATGAAACGGGTGCACAAGCCTGCGTTCAAGTTTCACATCGAATTTCTAATTTATTCGTTGGAGTGTAGCAATTAAAAGGGAATATAACAAACATGGTATGCCAGGGTGACTTCCCTAGTGAGAACTTTGCCCGCTGATTCTGGTATTACGTTGCTGTGCAGTTTCGACGCTTGATAAGAAAAAGAAAGATGAGAGAAGAAGAGAAATTACTCGGCCGTTTCCACGCGTTGGTTTACCGAGTCGCACAATTCCCCGCATTGCTACTGGTGCAGTTCGAGTTTCCTATGTCTATTCTTATTGTTGGCTTGTATCGTTGGATTTTCGCTGCAAGCAAGAATACACACTAATTTCCATGGACATACACTATCACAGTCTCTTATTTATTCGTGAAATATTCCAGAGATCTTGACTACTTGTAAAAAAGTGAAAAAGAAATCTAGATTAATGAAACAATGAGACATCATGTGGCTATGTTGCCAATGGTAATTGGCTTGATTAAATTTGAATGTTGACTAACCGATGATATTCTTATTGCTCGCGGCTGCTATGTATTATTACAGTAGATGGTAATCTCTAAAAAGTTTTACGGCAATTTATGGATGGACGCCATTCGTCGTATGAAAATGCATGAGGAATGGCTCTGTAAATTGATTTCAACTTTTCAATTGCGAACATAGTTGATTTATCTTTTTTTTTTCAATTAAGCGAAAGTACGGGACCAGTGCTTTTCATGATTGCAAGGATTCCAAAGAATCTGATGGATTTTATCGGGGAATAACTCGTCTCTCGTTTTAAATTCATATGCGAGTGCGGAGAATTTGTAATTATCTCCCACTATGGTCGTGCACTTGCTCAATTTTCGTTGAATTTCATCGAATCTAACGTGCGTGGAATAAATGTTTCATGTTCGTTTCTTTGCTTTACCTTGAAAACTGAAATGTTGTGAGCACGATGCTTTATGGCGGATAAAATATGGACCAGTGAATGAATTTCGAGGAAACACGCGAAAAAATTGACAATTTATGAATGTTTGCCGAAAGGGTAAACTTATTTTCATTGGTGTTGCAAAGATGATTGCAATAATTGTCGTCAATAAACTTTCGATATTGAAGGTGGCATCAGAAAGTTCGCAGTCACAAAATTTACAATTCATGAACTGCAAAATATACCAAGACATAATAATAGTCCATGGGGAATAAATATAAATGGATCACTAACAACAATTGCCGATAAAAATCGAAGTCATGTTCTCCTCTGCTATCAAGCAGTTATACCGCAGTAAGAAGAATCAGTAGAAACGATGATGCTGCAGGAATTGGGGTTCGACGAAAATTCAAAATTGTCCGATTTTGAAATAATCCTCGATTGAATTGAATTTTTCTGAAATTTCATTATATATTTTTTTCAGTATTTTTGCAAGTGTGATAATTCCCAAAATTACACAAAATATTTCCCACGTTCTAAATTGTTGACAATGAAAAAGAAGTCATTTGCCGTACAATCGTTGGATTTCAACGATGGCAACTTTATGAAAATAATTACAAATGGGATAAATAGACACAATATGCTGCTTCGGTGCCGAGAAATAATGCTTATTGTCAGACACTTTACATGTTGATCGAAGGTTCATCCGACTCTTACAAACTCGCGCAGAAAATTCGAAGAGAAATGGAATTGAAACAAAGTCCTTTGTCCCGCTGGATGAGTCTGAAAATTCCTAGTACGGGTGACCTCAGAAACACCCGATAAAGACGCCGATCAAATGTATCAGGATGTCGACAGGGTAGAGAGTCGCAGCAGGCTTTACTGGGTTCGATTAATTGGTTACCAATGATATACGTGAACTTCCGCACTTGCTATTTTATTCGCGCAAGATTTATATTGCGATGCACATCCCGGAAAAATGTTCTTTCTGCCTTGGGTACTCTTGAGTCGGCTCCTGAGCTCATGTGCATCATTGTGACGAGAGCAGCCACTGGCTGTGTGTTAAAGAGCGAAAGCATGGAAAAACACACGAAACAGCTTTATGCACGTACAGTGCAGACACAACACAGCAGATATCTCGGAGAATGGAGATGTCTCAGTATTGGGGTAACAGTGGTGCAGTCGTAGATGAAGAGTCCTGGCAGGGAAAGCAGGCCAACACCAAGCATGGGTGATGAGGAGTAAGGTAGAAAGCACGAGAGCCCGTTAGGCTGGCAGGAGAGCAGGCAGGTATCGATTCCATCCCGCATGGAAAGGAAGTGGAGCTTTTGACTACCCCTGACTTCTCCTCCAACCCTCTCTGATGCCACGCACTCCAGGTCACCGGGTCAAAGCTCACGGCCGTTCCCGAGAGCTCACTGTTGCGCTTCTTCCGATATGGCCGTACTGAGCTCTCTGAACGCGTCAGTTTTCTTCGTCAACGAAAATCGCATGCACACTCGCGAGTACAGCAGAGTAGCGTGCAGCATTCAAACATATGTTCGAGACTTTGCAGCATTGAATCAGTCAGCGGTATGGAACACTGAAGTAAGATATGTGTCGGAAATTAACGTTTCTATTCGCCGCTTGGGCTTTTGGTTTTGTTAGAGGATATGAAAAAATGACGAAACGATCATTTTCAACTTATACTCCGTCCATCTTATTTACCTGCATCGATTATAACTACGACGTGTAGCCAGAGGGTTATTTTTATTGAATATATTCATGCGACTAAAACTAGGAAATGAGTTACAAAAGGAGGAAAGTCCGTTAATGTGACAAAAGACATTGGTAGGTAGCGAGAAATAAAAAAAAACGGTAGCAGAACAAGTACTGAATTTTAACCACCCGTGTAATTGAAGTTTAAACATTAAAACGAAGTTTTAGCAAGATGAGCTCTTGGCGGACTGGACGGAGGAGAAACGTGAGCAAATCTATTATTCTTTTTGTTTCTCGTTTCTGCTTTTCCCGTCCCTTTGTGAAACATTCGCTTTTCCATCTGTTTTTCCATTTTTTTTCTCACAATGCTATGCGTGCATTACAATGTGTAGATTCTTTGAGTTTTGTTAGTAAGACCTCGGGCAATGTACAGTATTATTCGACTGACGAACATAAAATCGAAGATTATATTTTATGCCCAGCGAAACCAAAATGACGAAGTATTCTACGGGTTTGCAAAAACGTAACACTTAAAGTTACTGTTCTGGGCAAGTGAAAGCCTCTTCTGTAAAAAAAAAAAAAACGTCGACTATGAGAAATTATCGATGGGTCTCTAATGATTTTACTTCTGGTTGCAACAGGATGCTGCGGATTGCCATCACTACGTGTGAATAATAAAACGTTACGCCGCAGCGTAAATGCAATTTCGTGAAAACTGGGCGTATGCAAACGATTTTGGAAACTGGAACGCGGCTTTCAGGATGAAATGCTCTCTTCCTCGCTTGTGAGCGATATCCATTATTGCACTCCATTTTAAACCACTGCAAGTATCAAGTCATCTTCATGAATATCCAGTGATACACCATAAAGACCACGGATGAGTTACATCAACATAAAATACGGTTATAATTTAACTCTCAAACCCTTAAGTTTAGTTATAGTTTAACTCAAGGTTTAAATTCTTTAAAGTTCGTTGCAACAAATTTAGGGAATAATATTGAGGTCATATTTCACTTTACTCCAACTACTTTTTAGTATTCAGTGTAGCCAACCGATTTTGTTGCCGAAAGCGCCATTCCGACATTATTTCCGCCTGCCACTTTTCCCCCCCATTAAAAGCATAATGACATTAATTGATTTTACATTTACACTTTGCTTGATCGAAGATTTTTATCTGCAACCCCCGAGCAGTCTTGAAACTTTGTTGTTGTTTTTTCCGTTCCAAGTGCACTCCAACCACTTGGTTAACGTGATTGTAATTCTCCAACCAACAATCTTAAACCATCTTGAATATGTTCCTTTGAAGCTGCTCTTTTATTACTTCAATTTTCGTTTATTCATCAGGCGAATTACCCAATAGAAAAATTGCTTTCACGGATTACACTGGAAAATCAGAAAAGAAAGGAACGAGTACATTGGAAAAGTTTTCGTGACGCTCAATGGTCGTCCGCATTTACCTCACGGAAGGCAAAAGCTTTTCCCGTTGTAATTTCAACTTACCTAGTGTGCAACCACTTGTAGCCTCTCACTTTTCGACCCATGTACTTTTACGTGTATATATATATATATTTATCCAAATATCTACTCCTACGACGACTCCATCTCTCGGCGAGTATATCTGCCGTCTTTCAAATGTTTTTTTTCCCCGCACTTGGACAAAAACCGAAGTATGTTTGTTAAACAAATGAACAGAAAACGCGAAAAAGATTCTTTTCTCAGTCAAGCAAACGTTTTTTTGCCAATAATTCAATGAAGCCTGGAACTTTTTGATGACCGATGCAAAAATCTTAATCATGAAACATTTTTAATCGTAAATAATTGTCTATGAAAGTGATGGTCTTTTTTCCATGTTTGCGTTTGATTTGGTATTCCATCTTAACAAAGAATTTAATAACTTTTCACTCTAAGCAACGGTATATTGTGTTTAAAAAAATGGTGGACTTTCCCACGAATCCATTTCGTTTGTAACTGGTATAAATTATATCGAAGAAAATTTTTGAACGACACATCGTACATCGTGTGTCCATCAACTTTTAAAAGCATTTTCAAAGGCGGATCTCTCGTGCGACTCGGCGCATGAGACGAAAGCTCGACGACGTCAATACTATTTTTCGTATCCGATTTTACATCGAGACACTTGAAACGTTCGGAATGATATCAAGTGTGACGTTCGAATATCGCAACACTTTTTCTCTTGCAATCTCTGATGTAATCACCAAGAGTGGAGTTTTGTTCCAGAAACTCGTTCTATCAGAAGTGATAATAATAAAAACGGAAACAAAGAAAGTTCGTACTTGTTTTCTCCGACGCTTCCACATTTCTTTCGCTTTTTCTCGTCATATCATGACTCCTTTTTTTGCGATAGTGCGATAGCATCGTGCAATGTTGAGTATTTTACGTGAATTTGTAACGTGAATTTGTAACTTTTGAACAAAGCGATATTCGAGTATTTTAAGAGATTTTATACAAGATTTTTAAGGGATTTAATGTCCTCAACGAAACATCATATCCCTTTTTCTACAAACCTAGACTGATATACTTCTAACTTTAAATTGACAAAAATATGGGGAGCTGAAGTGATTTTTTTGTCCTAAATATCATAGGACACACGGCCATGAGGAGTGAATAAATCGTTTATGCGAGAGTTGGGATTCTTGCCAAGAAAATTGATCTCAAGATACAGGGGTTTTGTCGTGAACTCTAAATACAAAAATATCTCTTGTCGATTGGATTTTTCGACGGCAACAACAAAAGAAATCCTGTGACCGACGTTTTTTTATCATGCAAGACTTTGTTCAGGAAGGGTGACGACAAAAAAGTGCGGAGAAAGAGAAAAAAAACGAAAGAGAGAGTGTGATAGAGAAAGTGAGAGAAAAAGACAAAAAATAAGGAAGAAAAAAGAATTTCAGTACGATGGGATGAAAAAGAGAGAAAGACAAAGAAAAGTTATGTTCATACGGGGGCGATCCCCCATTCCCAGGTCAGGGTTCGGTTAGACTGGGTCACGTCGTATCTTCCTAGGATACGTGCCGAAGCCAATAGAATGAGTAGAATTCAAAGATAGCGATGAGACTATAGCGTCGACGAAAGCAAAGGAAAGGACGCCGAGGACGTTTACATTATTTCCTCCGGGCTCAGAATTCAATAATATAAATGGCAAACGGATGGCTCAATTTCCCACGATTCCATTTCATTTCTCATGTATTTTCATTGGTCTTGAAATGTTCGTTGATTTCATTTATCACATCGACACGCTTTGGTTAATTGTATAGGCACTAACCCTCGTCGTAATTGTCGTAACGTGAAAATAGAATAGAAAAATGAAGCGACTCAATAGAGAGAGCATGAGAAATTCTTTTGTCGAGTCGTACAATAATCATAACGGATATTCGAAAAAAGATGATATTCGAAAAAGTAATATTTCATAAAGTATCTCGAAGTCGAGCAGCAGAAATAACGCAATCTGTTAATGCAACGTTTTATACGATGATAAAGAAAAACAATATAAAATTCAGAATTTTGTACCGGAATAAAGAAACACTTGAACAAATGACAAAGTGAGAAACTGATGTAAAGATTCGTCATCTTGTCGTCCAACATCCAACTGATTGTAAGTTTGTGTGGTTATCGAGGTGCACTATAGCGTTTCTTCCTTAAACTATATACCTGTATGGAAAATTCATATGGATTTTAATTTAATAATTTGTGGACATGTCGTCGTTAGTATCAAGCTAACTGTATTAAAGCTGTGTGTTATTATAACGCTTTGGCATTCGGGATTGAGTTTGTTGAAGCCCTTAGCAACGGGTTGACACCTTCGTATATCCAACGTTCCCGCGATAAGGTTAACCACAAACGCGCCACCCTGAAAGAGCACTGCGGACCTTTTGTGCGCTATCTTCAATCAGTATCGATACGACATTTGCCTTTTTGTTTTTAATAAAACGGGCGTAGATAGAAAATAAAGGTTGCTATGTGGGTAAGCTTCTCTTTTGGTAAATATATAACGAAGGATTAGATAGTAGATAACGAGGTATAGAGCTGGATTGACGAGTTGGCAAAAGGCAGAGCTTTTACTCGAAATATAAAAGCTTTGATATGTGGAGCTGTTTGTAATTTTGACTGTATAAAAGTATCTCGGAGTAGATTACCGCTGGAGGGTGTTTTGGTACAGCTCGAGGCGCACAATGGGAACAGATTTGCGATCCATCTCACACTCAGAGATTTATCAAATTTTTACAAATCTGATGGAATCGCGTTGATCATTTAGTAAATTGGTAATAATAATTTAACGTAATGCAAGCTCGATTATATAGTGATTCATATAATAATTGATGAGTTAATGAGTATAAAAAAATCTACAAAAAGCCACAGTTACCCGAGGAACACGAACAACAATATTTCTTTCTTGTAAATCTGATTTCATGGAGGAAAACTCACTAACTATGCACCTGGTGCGATACGCATGCAGATATATCAAATTTCAAATATAATCCTCGTTTTTTGTGTGGCTCCGCGGTACTCGCGTCTGGATTAATTCTCATTCCTGTGTAAAATAAGAAAATTATATTCGGCCGGTTGGGCCGAGGACCGTAAAACGAGAAAGCTCCTTTTCGCTTTATTCCACTTGGGCTCTATGTTGCCTCGAGTGGGTCAGCATCCATGACATGTATATGTGCACTCATCCAAAAAATTAAAGGAGCAGTGAAAAAATTTCACGAGATTTTCAGTGATTTTCAAGAGGCTCTACCTCCGTGAAAAATGATAGTATGGAGATGCAAAAAAAGCATTTTGAAGCTTGAAGACTCTAGTTTTGAGATCTTTTAATGAATTTTTTTGTACAACGCGCATTACAGAATCAAAACGGAAATCAGTTCAGTACAACTGAACTTGAACTTTTGAATTGAACTGAATTGAACTTTTTCAGTTCAATACATTCCTGAAAATCATGGAAAATAACAATTCGATCGGTCGAACTGTTTTCCCGTCCCGAATCGTCAAAGTTTCAGCGAAAATTAAAGGAGCATCCTTATTGCTCTTTAAACATCGACTAATCCCGTTGGTAGTCAAAATCGCGATTAATCATTTATCACGGCTCAATTTCTTTTCCAATGTCTATCACGTAAAAAGTCAAATTCTCTAAAATAACTCTTCTTACAGTCAACTTTGTAGCTCCAACTGCCCTGAGGTTATAAAGGCTGAAAGTAATAAAATGTTCTCATGTTGAACTTTCAAAATGAAAACTCCATAAAACGACAAAAGGCGCTTGAGGAGAATCGATTGAGGTTTCCGAAACCCTCCTGTTGATTGCTGTTATATAGTTCGCGAGATATGGATGATTGAAGTCAAAAGGGTGACTTTTCTCTGGCAGCCGATATCTCAGCAACAAATCTGCGTACAGACTCCGAAAAAAATCCAAATTGAAGCTAAATGATCAAGCTCAATGCCCCTAACATTGGTTTATTCCGAAAAAAAATTCCGAGTCCATGGAAAACATTAAAAACTGAGAATAATTTAAAAAAATTTTGTCTCGTTATTTCCCTTTTGATTCTGTAATGCGTTGGGCAAAAAAAAATCATTAAAAGATCTCAAAACCAGAGACTCCAAGCTTCAACATTTTTTTTTTGCATTTCAATGCCATCATTTTTCACAGAGTTACAGGCTCCTCAAAATCACTGGAAAACTCGTGAAATTTGACTGCTCCTTCAATTTTTTGGGTGAGGGTATATTATCTCGCGTGCTTAAGAATCCTATGGAATGTTGGCCAGTTATTTCGGTTATTCACATTTTTCGAGAATTATGAATTCTTTTTTACCTTCTCTTATCTTTTGAATGTGCTGTAACACAAAAAGCACGAGGTTGAACGGCACATCTCTGTCGTTCGACTGAGCGTTTTTCGACCGAGAATATACTGTAACGGTGGTTTACTAATGGCAACGACAAGGACGAGTAATCCTTTTCGCTGGGCCGCGAGCCCAGACATCCAGCAGTGGCTTGAGCGAATCCAGGCGTCCACTTTTTATAAAGAAGTTGTATACGTCGTTCGGGGCAGGCATCGATAAGTGCCAGACCCTCGCTGAATAACAAGGATAGCTTTTTTTCTTCCTTTTTTGCACGCTCCAAAATAAAAAATGGCCTGCCCAAGAATATTTTTATGCTTGACCATAGTATACGTTGAAGCTGCGTTCATTCATCGTCTGCCTCGAAATGTTCTATAATATTGATATGGGAACAGTCAAAGGATGTGATGTTAAAAGAATATGGTAATGTGATATTTGTGGCAGTAGGGAATTTCTATTATCACGTACACGTAGCGTTGTATAAAGTGGTTTTCCGTTCAAAATACGTGACCTGTTATTCAAAAACGTCCTTTTCAGAAATGATCCGGAAATATCGACAACCATCACAGAGAATACGAGTATACTCATATCCCGTTGCTTAGAGAAATTTGCTAAGGAACGACGAAAGAACGATTTTCATATTCGGAAAACCATCATTTTCAATTTGTGCTCAGGGGTGATGTGTTTCTCGCTCTTTCGGTCGCAGTAAAAATAAAATGTGCTTCCACATTTAGTACATGGTGCACTTGATATCAGAAGTAGGAATCGACTTGCTTGCTCGGTTTTTTGCTAAAATTCTCTTCACAAAAATGTAATAGTCGTGAAGAGAGAGAAAATCGCAGCACGGATAATCTGGAGTGCATTGTGGGCGAAAAAACATCTTTTTTTACCCATGCGATGTTTCCTCGTTTATTCGGCGAGGACTCACATACAGGAAATGAAACATTCGCGTTTCGTCTGTATATACAAGTTTCTCCGCATATTTATCTCTCAATCGTTGTCGTTCACACTTCTACTTCATTTCAACACGAAAAACAACGAGCAACACCACGTGTACGTGATGCCGAAATTATAGATAGTATACTATTTCCGGAAATGACGCGTAAACGTTCCGTATCGAAATTTTTCTATTATTTTCCGACTTGGGGGTGTAAAGTATATGAGATTAAAAACATGAAGAAGAAAAAAAATTATGCAGGATTCCAGAAAATGGGGAAATAAATGGTTAAGGATGGTTTCCTGATTCAGACTTGGTAAAAAAATTTTCTTCAGTGGCAATGTTATTGAAATACATTTAAAGATATCGAATACATACTTGTGAAGCTGTAAAAGAGAGACCAAGGAAATAAATGGTACACGAAGCTACGATGCCCATGAAAATCATTTAGCTACAGAGCCATTCCTTTGCAGGAGGTATCGTCGTATCGTTGACAACGCCGATATATGGCACGTAGAAATATATATACCCTCTCGGTCGGTTTGCTCCAATAGAAACTTGTCTATCTGTAGAGAACTTCTTTGCTAGGGAAATTGGCTCTCTGCTCGTGCTATGCACCATACCAGGCCATCCTTATGTATAATCTCATAGAATATACATAAACGGAAAGAGATTGTCTGTTTTGTGCACATTTTGTTCGGATCTTGGGCTCATTCCATCGGGAGCGTGCAATATTGAATTCAGCATAACTGGCAAACATGAACTTCGAACCCAATGAAAAGAAGAAAAAAAATAGTATACGAAAGAGTGAATTTTCCGTACGTCATAAACTGCTTGACAGTAGTAGAACTTGACAACGAATTCAATGTGCCGATCATGCGTCTCAGGATTGTACAAAATATACGCTTCCAATTATCGACGTAGCTGTAAGTTGGTTTATTCAAGTGTCAGTCTGATATTCCATGAGAAGGTTTATCCGTTGAATTCAACATCACGAGCTGACCCCAACGCACCCTGACGTTCGAAACGTCCATGATCGAATTAATTATAGAGGCTGTCTTGTTGGTTTATGCGGACAAGGCGATTATTGCACATAAATAAATATTTATAATATAGAAATACATATCGTTCTTGCGTTGATTTCGGATCTTTTCACCAATATGACAAGATACGAAAAGTACTAGCAATAATCCCATCCAAATGATTAGGGTTCTGTGGCTTGGGGGAAAATCAGAATTGTTGCAGGCTTCCTCGTTTATTCGTCTGTCTTTTACAGAGGATTTTCTTTATTGTAGGTAAAGACATTAAAACTTGTATACATGTGCATGTAAAAATCATTGACCCTCGATTATGTTGAAGCTCAATAAGTAGTGAATCGCGCGACTAGGGGCGAAACAAGACGATTTCAGACGAGTGTGAAGTTGCCTGTCCGAGCCGAAGGCGACACATGCCGGTATATTTTGTACATCATCCATATATTTCAGACATAGATATAAATTGTCATATATTTATTGATTTCTACATTTTAAAATTGAAATCTATATTTTTCACAAGACCGAGAGTTTCAATGTCTGGAGTCAGTCGGAACGAGGTTTTTTTCGACCGATAGCACAGCAAAAAGTGTGATTAGTCAATGCTTTGAATGGCACGAATATTGCTAGACGTATATAAAAAATAAATGCAATGCTGGCTGCGATGGAATGAAGTCAGAAACTGAATGTTTTTCGCCTAGGCAGAAAACGCGGCCAGAAACGGGATGTTTTCTACGCCCTATTTCGAATCGGTCTGAAATTCGTTCGTCTCGGCTGTCTAAACAGGCATTGAAAATCACAGTTTTCAATGCAGGTAATACGAAAACAAATTATTTCCATTTTCTAGAAGCATCATTTAAGGTACCGTGAAGAATAAATACATTCGTACCCTGAAATTTATCGTCGGGTATGATTCGAATGGGTCAGTTTTGGTATATCCTCAGAGATTCATCAAAATCCACGTTCCTCTTAAACGTACAATGCGTTCCGTAAGAAAAGAAAGTCTGAGGTCTTTTTTTGCCAAAAGTATTGTTTTATACATTAATCTATGGTATACTCGATAGGTTTTTTTTGTCAATATTACAAAATGTTAATTTGCTTTTTGTACTACTTATTCTTGTTGCTATGCCAGGAAAGTAATATATAAAAAATAATCATACAGATTCCATAAAATAGAGAATAGAGTTTCAAGATGTTCGATAGCACGAGCAAAAAGTTCTCCGAGCTTTTTCAGCTCCGAGTTTCCGAGGCCGACATTTAACCCTTTTATTCTGGGCATCGCGTTTTCCCTTTCGAGACTCGTGCATACACCTTCTACAACAATGGGGAAAGTTATTCATTCCCTCCAACACCGTTGACCTGTTCGACGACATTTGCCGGCAATAGATCTGTAGAAGTTCACATAAATTCCACCATGCGCTGACGTTTTGGTGATAAAAAAGAACTTTTAGTATCGCGAACATGTGTACTACATTACACAAGTATACAAATATGCCTTCGACAGCGGCTGGATTCACTTCAAAGCCTTGGAAGTACGAAATAAATGTTCAGCGTTGAGAGTTTTGAGAAAATTCATAGAATCTCAGGTTTTAACCCAGTTTTTTTATCGTTTCCGGTGAATGACGAAAGTGCTCAGAGAAACAAAAAATGGAGCACAGACTCGGGCTTCCAATCAATTAACCTTCCACTCATCAACTCTTTAGAGCCTTCAGAGAAACTCGATTCATCTTCTCCGACAATAACTTCAGATTTCCAGTAAAATATCCGATAAAAATGGTACTGATCATTCCGACGACTAATGCTGCGCGGCCAAAACTTATTGTAACCCTGCTGGAAAAGTATTAACAAAAGGACATTCATTTTAAGTCGAATGGCAGATGAAATTACGAAGAGAAATCGTAAATGGCGTCCAATTGTAGGTGGAGACTTACGTTTTTTCGAATATAAACGTAGATATAGGATTAACAAGTAAAGAATGTTTAGTTGTTTCACGTGATTCTAGTTTCCAAAATGCTACCTGGCGATCATCTTTCTGACGTAAAATGTTTAAATTCAATAATCACCCACACCTTACAGCAATACAAACAGATGATTACACCGGTCAACACGCTCTTGGGTCTGACTTCTGAGTGTTCGATTTTGGTTTCTTATACGGCATTAATAAAGGGAAACATACTTAATTTGATTAAAGTCACGATAATTTTCATGAGAATTTCATGATAATTAAAATCAATAGAAAAATTTTACTGAGTAACTAAGTCATTTTTATTTCAAAATAATGATTAATAAAAGAATACAAATGCAAATTCAATGAAAATTTTGTTCAAAAATGCATATTTTTAGTCATTTTCTTACCTTTGTTTGAACATTCCTGTATTATACTTCAAATGTAATAGCCCATCACATTTTCGTTGCACTACAGTACACACAAAAACATGATAAACAATTAAACATTTGCTATCGCCCCCTACCAGAGTAATGTGCAAGTTGCTACCGATTTGATTAACGGTGCTACCGTTTGTGGTTCATAAAATTGATCAAAATCTTCAAAATTCACTTATCGATGTAAAACCGACAAAAGCAAACTTTAAGAGGTGAAAATCGGATTTTTCGGTGTTTTGCTACATAGAATAAGAACTTATGCATTAAAACGGAAACCGAAAAATAAAATAATTTGTCGACCTATTCTATCAATGTCTAGAAGAACTTTGCTAGTAAATGACGTAAACGCATCAATGAATTATATCAATTGACGCAATAAAATACAAAGTTTCTTACTACGTAAGCCTGTACCAATAAAAAAAAAGCGTAGAATGGTCGAAATCACATTATCCATCGTCTTCGTTGAATCGATATGCGTTATATAGAATGATAAAAATAGTTTTGAGCGTTCAAAAAAAGTCATTCCGAGGTTACACGATTCATCCTGCACTGATGTTTCCCCAGCGATTATGAAGCTGAATGCACAGATGCACATTTCTCAACCTTGAGAAGTGAAGTTGTGAACCATAGTTAAGTTCGGATCTTGAAAGCTTCATCTCACACTGGAGCAGCTGCACCGAAAAGAAAGCGTACTGAAATCCGACATAATACGTGCGCGGAAAACTCGGAACAAAGAAGCTCCACAAGTGGAGAAAATGTAGTTTTCACACTCTTTCTTAAGCTTTTTCTATTCTTCCGGCTCTATATGTCCTTGCGGTCGGGAGGGCTCTTTACGTTCAAGTTCCATATGTTGCGGTGGTTCAGTTACGGTTTTTCACGATTCCTCACCAATCTGGTACGGAAATAAGGAACAATGGGATGAGTTATTACATTTAACATTTCGAAAAAACGTGACATGCCCAACCGGAAATAAGAGTCACGAGATTGTCAGAAGTCAGAAGTCAGAAGAGTGTTGCTGCCTTTGTATCGAAAGTACACATGTGTAACTGCAGCTATACGTGCAAGGCATTACTTGGAATATTCTTTAAATGCATTTGGGGTGGATGATGATACACAGAATCTTTACATGTACATTCGCAGCGAATCGAAGAACAAAAGATTTCCGCAATGAAATCATTTTTTTTTCATTGTCCGTGCTTTATTTCGATAAATTTTCGACAGAAAATTGTTTTTCAGCAACTTCTTTATTAACCCCTGAAATGTTATTCCTTTTTGAGCGAACATGTATACGTTTAAGTATTTTTTAATTGCAGAAAGTAGCACGTGCGGGGGTAACCAAAGGTGAAATACATATCTACACAATAAGGCCATGCGTTATGATATGAAAAGTTCCGTCGTTTTCCTATCGCATTTAAAAAGTTCGCAATGCTTGTTTTTACGAATGGTCTTTCATCCACGCGCATTCAAAGTAGAAGCAGATCGATGCTCGTGGAGTGAGAACAATTGAAAAAAAAAAATCGTGGACTAACCAGCATGAGCCTGCGGTTATCCCAGTCTCCATCTTTTTTTCCGCACAGTCCCGCGTAGTTTTTACATTATCTTTATACACGTTTTCCTCCTCTTCTTTCTTAGTTTATCTTAGTTTTCTCACTATGTACTTTCGTAGTTGTCACACTTTTTTATCGGGAAAACTCTTGCTCCGGTGTTTCACCGCATAATTTCACGTCGCGAAAGATAGGAGGCGTTGCAGTATTCTACATACTTGTAACGTAACGAAGAGTGCTCCAAGAAACGATTGCAAATTTTATTACCGCAGTTTGCTCAGATTTCTCTGAATAACTGAACTATTACACACTCACGAATGTTTTTTCCGACTTAAGAATAATTGATTGATGTTTAATTAAAGAGCAGCAAACCTTGAATTTTCATTAAAACTTTGACGATCCAGGATGGGAAATCGGCTCAACCGATCGAATTGAAATTTTGCAGGGTTTTCAAGCCTTTATTGAGCTTAAAAAAACCGACAAACGTTAGAATTTTTGGCAATATTTGCAAAGTAGTGACATATATTTTCTAAAACACCAGCAAAAGCCGATTCTGCACTTTTCTTCAAATTGATAATGAGGATGAAAAAGTTTTTTATTCGTATTTTAGAGGATTGACTTAGATTTCCAAAATTCTATTTCATTTGCTGTACAATCATGATTTCAGGAAATATCGATGATTAAAAACCAAAGGATGTACAGAGTCCAACAGTAAAGAAAATTGACGCTAAGCGGTCAAACTCAATGACCCTAATGTTCATTTAGTCTGAACATTTTTTTTTCACCTCATGGAAACTTTAAGAAATGATACGAATTTGGTAAATTCACGTCTTTCAAAAATCACTACAAAATTTGGGAAATTCTTTTGCTCCAGTGTTTTTTTTTGTGAGTGTACTTGCCTCTCAAACAATTTCACCTTCAAATTCGTCTCGCTTTAGGTGAGAGAAAATGGCAAGTCAGCCGAGCATCAAAGAAAACTACATGTTGGTGGGGATTTATCAGCTAAAATAACACAAGTCGATAAATCATTATCTTTTTTGGGCTTTCAGTTTTAACGCATCAGTTATTATTCTTTTACTTCTTAAAGTTGGCTTTTGTCGGTTTTACATCGATAAGTATGTTTTAATTAATTACCGTAGCACCGTCAATCGAATCGGTAGCAACTTGCACGTTACGCTGGTAGGGCGCGATAATGAATGTGTACTTTGTTGATCACAGCTGTGAAAACCGTTTTTGTGCATGTATACTGTATTACAGTCCAACGAAAATATGATGGGCGATTACATTTGGAGTTTAAAACAAGAATGTTCAAACAAACTTAAGAAAATGGTTACAAAGAAGTATTCATTTTTGAACTAAATTTTCATTGAATTTGCATTTGTATTCTATTATGAATCATTATTCAAAAATAAAAAAGACTTAGTTACCCAGTAAAAATTCGTTTGATTTTAATTAACATAAAATTCCGAAAAAATCCATCATTTCGTTTAAGGTTCGAAAAATTGCTGTGATTTCTATAAAAGCAAACTTTGATCAAATTAATGATCTTTCTTTTCATTAATGACGTATAAAGAACCAAAATTTAAAGCTCAGTTAATTTAACATTCATCAACATAACATGTAACACTCATCAATGAATAAAGCCATTTTTGCTCATTAAGATATCATGTTTTTCGAAAAACTTGAGTTAGATAGTTTCATTCAAACTTTGTTGGCAACGTTAAAATTACGAAAACCGTGACAGATTTTTGTTATTGGTTACCAAAACCTACAAGTATCATGATTCATTGTGACGACTTTTTTTCCTCATCATCTGTACGGTCACTTTCCATTGTACAAACAAAAACTGCAATGTCCCATAAAAAAGATTTCTCGCTGCGAGTTCAACATTACTATAGTCAGCTTTATTCCGAGGGAAGACTCTTTAAAGAAAATTTTTAATTTATGAATTTTTAATTTATTTTAATCCGTATGAAAGGCAGTGTCGAATAATCGCTTTTGAAATAACCAATTAAAAAATTAATTGCTCCCTAGCCACGATGCAACTAGCATGTTGAGAAAGTCGTTTATCAGACAACGTCGAACAAAACGTAAAGGAAATTTATTTTTTTAAGAAGATACTCTCATCCACCCGTAGTTTACTACGAAATTCTAAGAAGCGCAAGGTGAATAGTTGGGTGTGGGATATTTTATGTGAGATTCAATATGCGCCAGTATGATATCCACGTGTACATAAGTGTGTTTTTATATATGTATATTGTCGAGAAAGAGGATTTACTTGGATGTGTGTTTTCAATGGGAAGATATATATAAATGCGTGTGTGTATGACGAACGGAATATTCCGTCCCATCTGTTACTGTATATTCAGCAAGCACTCGCTAATAACTCGCCCACTTATAGCTTTAATGCATTTCTCACAGTGGAAAATCACTCCCCTCCTTTCTCCCTTCTTTCCCACCCAGTTTTTTCCGCTCCTTGACAAGAAAATATACCCCGATCTCTCAGTATTTTTCAATGTTCCATCAACGTTGCAGCACCTCTGCGCGGTAGAACCTCCCTCTCGTTTGCTCGCTTTCCTCCAAACTTTTCTGTTTTCACTCAATCTCAGTCACATGCAAGGGAAATGAGGACCCAACGAGAATGAAACTGTTTACTGTATATTACGCAGGATGAACGAGAGCGCGACTTGCTCGCTGAAGGTTGTCGTATATACACGCCGGGAAAATTATTATCACTGTTTTTCATACTCGTTCGTACCAAGCCCCGTTAAGTCGAGTCTCCAAGGGGCGCTTCAACGACGTTTCAGAGAAACTCTCCGTTCTTCAAGGGAGTTTTCAAATTGATGGAGGGATGTTTAAGGATGTTGAAGGGTAGTTGTAAAATGAATGTATCCCCGAAACTACTGAATAATCAGCGCGTGAAAATCTCTGTGTGAGATACACTTACTTACATACACTTATTTCTCTGTAAATAAAATATATGCTGGTAAATCATTGCTGCTCAGTTAATTCAGCACGCTCTCGAAAAAATATTAACAAAAGGATGTTTGCAAAAGTACTTTATCAAGTATGGCCCTTTCGAGTAACAAAGAGCAAAGTGGATGCGTATATATCGCGACAAAATTATGACCCTGAGTAATTAAACGGGGTATGAAAATGGTATGGTATCGCCCGCCATTTTCGAGAGGAACTAAAGTTTCCCATGAATTCTCAGCAACACCGTCGAATTGCTTTTTCTCGGGTAGCAAGTTTCTCTATCCGCTGTGTATTGTGTATTTGAATCCCTGCATGTGTAAGTTTGTATAATTGTTGGTACGACTGTTTATAGGCGGGTTGGTTTTTAAATTCGCTGACCCATATATTTATACGCTTATATATATATATATATATATATACGGATGTATATTCACGTTTTTTTAAATCTGTACAAAAATTATTTATGGAGGTTAAAAACTCCTTTTTACAGGGTGCTTTTTCTTCCATGTTAACTCCCGACAGAGATTATTCTCTTTCGATGTATGAAGGTCGTCTCTTAGCGCTCGTCGGTAACAAGAAAATACGTGAATAATGATAAGTAGGTACGTCCTTAAAAACGTAATCCGCGTACATGGCTGTGAACGTTTCTAGTCGACTTTTAACGAAATGATGAAATTTTCAGGGATTTTTATTTAGAGTAAAAATCGTAAGCTACCTGAAACTTGCAAAATGGCTGCTTGATGTTCCCAATTTCGAAAAATTCTAATCGTTTGTAGGTGGTTGTAGGCGATTGTTTGATAAGGCAAAAGTTTGCGGCTACATTTTCCTCCACGGGTGAAGACAAACATTCTTATTTTTTATTTTTCGGTAAGAAAAATGAACCTAGGAACGTTCGTCAGGAACGATCATCCGCAAACGCGATTGGAATTTTGAAAAATTAGGAAAGTTAAAGTCACCCTACCAGCTTCAGCCCGCCCGGTGTATATCCTAAACTTTGATATGGGTATCCCGGTGATAACACGACGCGATAGCGACAAGAGATATAAAATCCCCGGGAGTACGATACTTATAGTATAGGCATCGATTTTTCGTGAATCTATTCCGCTAAAGTTACCGCGAGGCTGATGGAATATTGAATCTCAAGTGTACCTCGAAAAATCAGATATACGGCGTATATATGTACGTTTATATATTTATATATACATGATTTTGTGTGTGTGTATGTGCGTGTGTGTGTGCACGCGTTTATAGATAAATTGCTAGATACAGGGATGATGTCGAAAGTGTAAAGGTATTTGAACAAAACAAGAGCCACCTTCGTGCTATCAAGACCCTCAACAGCCTCAACAAAAACGGTAGACGCATTCAAGACTTTGCTCTGTCATATACAGCTTATCTCTTATTCAAGAGAAAGAAATACGAGGAGGGAGAGTTACAAATGAGATTGGAAAATGAACGAGAACGTTATCGATTCTTGAGTGTACTATACGGTGAAAAGATCTTGATATAGGGCTCATTATTGTTGTATGCATTCATATATATATACTATATGGCTTTGGCACTCGCATACAAAGTGCAGTTCTGGGGCAAAGCTTGAAGCCATAAAAAAGCAACGTGACAACTTTTTATGCGCCAGAATCAAGTTTGAAATTTTTTAGCGATGTATGATACTTGATTTATACAAGCAACACAAGAGAAAAACTTTTTTTCAGAACGTCCACTGCACGTGTAACGAGCACTACATCTCTTCAGTTTCAATTTATATTTATTCCTTTCGAGCTTATATTCACGCTTCTATTCTTGCTCGTGTAAATGAAGAGCAGTATAAAATTTTGTGATATTGAGAGTTGTGGGAAGAAAAATTCTTGGAAAGCCCCGCAATTCCGTAACATGTAGAAATTTCAAACGTGGCAATGTCTAAAAGCGAAACGAAAATACGAGTGATGGTGCGGAAAGACGAGCATGAAAGCTGCTTTTGCGTAAGAGAATTTATAATCGTGCAGAATATACATCGTATCACTCTGTCAGGCTTTTTATCTGATGTGGTAAGTTATCTTTTTCCTCCAACGCAATCCTTTCTACCGTTTTTTCCTCCGCTCTATCGCTCAGAGTTTGCCCATTTTATTTTTACCGCTATCTTTCTTTGTTCGCAGACTTCGTGTCAAAAATGGAAATAAAATTGATAAAAAAGGCGTTTATAAATAATATTCTCGTGGCCAAAAAATGAGATTACGCGTCCTGGAGTTGGGCCTACAGAATAAAAGAATAGGAATAAAAATAAATTTAGTTTTCAGGCTTTCCCGGCCATGGTCATTATTATTTGAATGGTAGGCTTCCGAATGGATGCTGCATTTTGTATCAGCTTTTTGCCGTCGTTTTACAAACGTTGCAGACTGCACCTGTTCGACCAAGCTGAGATGCTAGCCACTTCCGGCAGCTGCTTCTCTAGAAAACATCGAGAGGGTTTGGAAATTTTGAAAAACCTTAATAATCTCAATGGAGACAGTGGCTACCAAGTGAGCCCGATTTGCCACACCGTCCGTTCGGTTTTTTGATTGACCGTCTAGTCAATCAAAAAACTGGTCCCTTATTTGTCGTCATCCAGAACGGACCACTGATCCAGAACGGAGGATCACCGGTTTAAAAGGACGATCTGGATCCGGAGAGCTTCAGAATCGGAGCTCTCCAGTCCTGAAGATGCAGACTGCAATGTTTGCGAAACGTCGGCAAAAAGATGATACAAACGCAGCATCCATCCGGAAGCCCACTCTCAAGCAATGAAAACAATTTATTAAAACCAAACAATGCCCTTGTTCACATACCCCACTTTTCTCACTAATGTCGTAAATCAAATATCTGTTTCGCTCAAGTGAAGTTGAACAATACACTTCGCACCTGTATTTTACCTCGCCTCTTCATTTTTTCTCGACCTCCTCTCTTCCCCCGGATATTACTACTCTCCTTCATCATTCGGTCCATAGCACCTCGGTATACACCGTTTCCACAGGCTAAAGCTAAGAGGATTTTGAGGCTTGCATGCTCTACCCCATAAGTAACTCGGTTAAGCCGATCGTAAAACGTCCTCTTCGCGATACTGCATGCTTCTGCGTGGAAAAAAGAACTTTATTTTCATTGCTGCATTCGTTTCGTAGCATATATTTTGCTCGCTAAACTTTGTGGTGTCTCGAACTTTTGACGATAATTCATGCGACTGCACCGCTATCAAATTAAATAAGCTCTCGTCGAATTGCTGAATGAATTTGATGTGTTGGACGACAAAGTTGGTTTGCCGAGAGGATTACATGTTTGTACGCCTCCGTTGTGGCCTTAATCACTTTACGGGAGGTCACTCTGGTTGGTCAATCATTTTGAATTTCGACAGATGGAATTCGCATGCGTAGATTTTATTTTAAGCTTTTATAAAGATAGAAAATCTATTGCCATCTTCCAAGCATATCAGTACTTACGATGAAATTGTATTTCAACCATATCGATTCAATTATTGTCTGCGATCAGTTTAGAATATATAATGAACTTATGGTTCAGGCGAATGTGTGGTAAATTTCAGTTTGTATAATTACTGAACTGTAGTCTCGTGGGCTCTGGATTATAGAGGGCCGACTACACTTTAGGTTACTCTATAGCAAATAATGTAATAGATAATAGGTATTATTATTATCCAATCATGCCAGTATTATTGCCATGGATAGTATACCCACATGATTTTCATGGTTAGTATGATACTCAGGACGTACCGTCCATCTTTTGATGTATCTGTATAGCATACGCGAGCGAATGCAATTAATACAAGTCTCTACTTTCCTATCGGTAAAAGCACAGAATCGATATTCAATTAATTGATAATAGATAAGTGATATTGCGATATTTGAACATGCAAACAATATGCTCTCAGATATCGTATTGTAATGTGTTGTTTTTTACCGGCAATTAATTGCAATTTTGCCTTGGCTTACAATTGAATCCCATGTGAGTTCGATAAACGGCCACCGGCACTTGAGGAGAAAAAAAGTTAACGCGAATGGATATTTTCCGCATGAAGCGCTCGGAGCTTATCGATCCATTCGTATTATTATTTTTATTTTTGTTCCTAGTCGATGCTGAAAATATTTTCATACGCTGTCGTATCGCGAAATATATCGTCTCTGTGACAGCGTTATCGAGGTTTCGGGATGAAATGGATAGGATAGCGTAGTAAAATAGAAAGTAAAGAAGAAGAAGAGAGAGAATCGAAAATGACATCGTACGGAAGAAAGCTCGGTGAACTATGAGCCCAACGAGGTATTCTTACAATGTCGACAGGAGGGGATGGAAAAAAGAAGGGTGGAAGAGACGTTGAAAAAAAAAAAACAAAATTGCCACGACGTTGGCAAGGAGACAGACAGGCTAAGAAGAGCCGTGGTGGTACAGCGCTCTCTCGATTAAATTAAAACATTCCCTTGAATAGGGTCGTTAACGATACCGCGAGCTTTACATGTATGTGTTTGTGTGCGGTGTGTGTGTGTGTGTGTGAGCGCTTCAGCAACTGCTCTCTGTCTTTTCTCTCGTTTTCCGATGAACTTCCCAACGTTGAGGCTTTCTCCTTTCTTCTGCGAAACTCATTAAATTTATGAGCCTCCGAAGTTTTCATGTGCTTCGACGCATGCGGAAAACAAAAGGAGAATGAAAGATGGAAAAAAACAATCCGCTAAATGGATCTCTAACATCGCTCTGTTGTTTTTTTTTTCTATAGCACGACATGAGATCAGAAATTCCGATGTGACTTTTCTGTCATTTTAGATTCACAAAAATCAGGAATCTGATTCCCGGAATTATTGTTGTTATCGTTATTGTTATTTTTTTATCCTAAAAAATAGTGAAAATAAGGCTGGGTCTCAACTCACATTTGGTTAATTCTATTTTGTATCGATTCACGTGAGAATCTATCGAATGTGGGTTGATACACTGTAAAAAACGTACGCAAAAGCGGAAGCTCCCGTGAAGATTTAGTAGTCGACTGACAACGAAAAAAACGAAGACGAGTCGGAGGCAAATTACACTATGCATATATTGCCAAGATGTTATTTAATACATTATCAGAAACGTTCTTGCTGATACTGAACGGACGATATCGATGTTGGGGTAGACACCGTGAAAGATGGTATGTGAAAGTAACTGTTGACAATATCACACGAAATACAGACAAGGAGTTTAAGCTGAGATGAAGAAAATACGATAGACCAGAGAAGCCACACGTCAAATGGAAAATAGTATCGAAGATACCAAGATCCAAGACGTGGAGAATTGAATCGTAACGCGAACGGAGAGCTTCCTCTTCTCGTTGAGTACTAAAAAACAGAATATTTAGGTTTAAGGCTTTAAATCGCGCAATTTCGATCTCCAAGATATAGTTTCAAATTCTACGGAAAGATGTCTATACTTTATTCGTCATTTTGTAATTTGTATTTATTAATGTTTTTTGTTTTCAAGCTTTCGCGGTTATTGTCAGTATCAATTGAATGGTAGGCTTTCGGAAGAATGCGGCGTTGATCAGCTGATCAGCTGGTCAATTAAAAAACTGGTCCCCTGTGGGCTGGTGAAGTCACTCAGAACGGACCACTGATCCAGAACGGAGGATCACTGATTTAAAAGGACGATTTGTATCCGGGGAGCTTCAGAATCGGAGCTCTCCAGACCTGAAGATGCAGACTGCAACGTTTGCGAAACGTCGGCAAAAAGCTGATACAAAACGCGGCATTCATCGGGAAACCCAGCACCATTCAAGATTTTTTTATATATAGACTATTAGCATTTCAGATAAAAAGAATCTGGTGCATCTCGCATTACATACCTTTCGATGTATCATTAAATTAAGCCTATATTCAATTTTTCAGATTCAAGACGATGCTGTTAAAACCGTAGACAACATTCTTCTTATTCGGTTTTATGGTACAATAATACGGTGAATTCAGTAAGATTTATGAATGAGTAATTAGTGATTGATGATACTAAATAAATAGATTTCGTGCTTAAGGAATAATGATTTTCATTTTATACATCACATGATTCGACGAAAGAGATTTCTCAAGCTCGCGAGTCAGCTCTAAACGATATGGGAACTCCTTGGATAGGGACGATGAGGGATGAGTGAAAAGGAGTGAATGGATGAAGCAAATTGAGAGCGAAAGAGCTCTGAGGCTGCGTTGATTGTATATATACGTATACGCGTATAAACCCAGACACGCATTAATCACTCGGTAATTAAATTATGCTCGCGCAGAGCGTCAACGACACGCGCTTAATTGCTGGGTCGCACCCCCTATTGCATATCTTCGAGATACATGTAGCTTATAGCGCGTTTTGTAAAATCTTGCGTGCGTTACACACGCATCAACAATTTTCATCCATCCGTCAACTTTATTGGAACTCGAAACTGTAAAACGCTTTAGCTCGTTTTGACCTTAGGACCCTACAATTATTTTATCTCATTTTTCGACGGTAAACAAAGTAGGGAGCAGTAGTTTATTTTTATTCCATCTTTTTTTTAACAACGGCAGTCAATGTTTCGTAATAATTACGCAACAGTGCTCTCATCGTCGATTTTCTCATATTGAATTGCGAGCTTACTCCGGTTATTTATCGGGTCGTAAGAAATTTTAATTAATATTCAAATTATACAGAAGAGTATGAAACAAACGATGAATTTTACGGCCGAGATCCTTCGGAAGCAATTGCAAGAAGCGGAAAAACGATACAAGATATAGAACGAAACAGCACGTGAAAATATAGAGGCGAAAAAAGGAAATTAAATGAATAAATGAGACGGTGAGAAGCGTTTGGTGACGGTACACAGACGAAAGATCTTTCAATATAGAAAAACCTGATCGCAACATTTTTTTCACAAGAGGCAATCCTCTTCTCATTCCACGTAAAATATAACCGTACGAAATAAATTCATGTTGCGTTATCGATTTGTTCAGGGCCAGACACTCGAACGAAAAATGAATGTAAAAAAGCTTTCAGTTGTATTTTTATTTACTTTCTTTTTTACACAAAATTGTATTCTGTTTCAAACTTCGAGTAAAATATTCAAACGAATTTACTCGTTTTATTCGTGGCAATGTTAAATATAGAGAATTAATCAATGTGATTGGATGTTACAAAAATTGTGAATAATTGAAAATGGAACAGGGTTGCTTTTTTCAATATAAAAGACCATTTGTATCTGCCTGGTCGGGGAATCAGCCGCACGGGGATCAATATAGAGCGAGACTATAACTTGGATAAATGAGGACAAGACGGTAGAGCGGTTGACTTATGAGGATATCACGTTTAGGAAAACGAAAAAAATAAAACTCTCGCATTTTTTGACAAACCTAACGATAAGAAAGAAATATTACTCTACCTTGAAAAAGAAGTACCGCTCGGAAGCTTGACAGCGGTAACACCTTTGGAATTCAAAATGCCAGAATGATGTAGGGTTGCGATTTGACGATAACTCATTAAGCGGGTACCGTATCGTACCCTCACCAGTCACAGAGAGAAAGAGAGAGAGAGAGAGAGAGAGTCTTATATATTTTGAATGGCACTTTATTACATGTTTTCTATCCTAATCTCGATTGAAAACGTGTACGTAATACGCCTCTATCGTTTTAAAAACTCGATTATATATTCTCGCCGTCAAAGCATAACAATCAATCAGAATTACATTTCCAATGGTTAACGCTGTAATACTGAGGCACATTTTCAAACCATAAAATGGGTGAAATAAACATTCAATTGATGTCGAAAAATTTGCAGCTGTTTGAAAAAGGACATGAAACAAAATTAGATGCTTAATAATAACTTTTAATGGACCGAATTTCATTAACGTAGTTCTACCGTTTCATTCGAATCGAAAAATTGTTTTTCAGTTTTTTTCGCATACAAAATGGATTGCGGGTTTATGTTAAACAAGAAAAGTTATTGCAAATCGACTAAAGAACAGCATACTCCAAATTCAAGATCATCCAAGGTAATATGTGCTTGCTGTATAATTACAAAAATTGCGAAAAATTTGTTCTTAAGATTTTTTTGAAAAACAGAAGAAAACGTCTTTGATGTTGCATAAAAATGTATGCAAAGTTTTAGAAGCCTTCACGACGTAGAAGCCAAGATATTCATTGATAAAAATGCAACTTTTAACACGCGCTCTCATGAGAGACTACCGAAAATGGTGATTTTCACCAATAAGTATCTCAACTTCCACGTGGTAAAACTTTCCAAAATTTATTACACACGTATATGACATCGAAGAACATGTATCCAAATTTTCAACAAAAACTTAAGAAAACGATAAAACGATAGAACTACCTCAAGTTCCAATTAACTTGATCGTGTAAGAGTACGATTTACGATTAACTTTATCACGACAATGCCAAATGTCGATTGGTCTCACATGGCGAATTCGAAATCTGCACAAGTACAGTATCATCGTCATATTGTTGAGTTGTAGAGTGATGAAACGATCACGATAAGAAACCCCATACATGAAAAGTACATTCAAGTACCAGCGGCTTTTCAGCTTGGCGAATTCGTGTAGCATTAACGATTACTTCCGGTTCACCGAGAGGAGCAACAAGTATAATGGTATACACATATTTTGCGCTCATTATCGCGTAACAAGTGTTTGCATTGCACAAATATAGACATCACGTTTCATATATTGTATGGTAGAACACGTGAAAAAGTTCTATATTGAGGAAACGAAGTATACGTTGATATTTTTAGCTCTGATAAAACGTCAACGTCAAATTATCGATAAATTAACAAGTGGTAATTAATTAACGACGCACCGTGCACGGATCGGAACAAACCAAAGGATTTCTTCCGGTTCACCATTTTTTTGTCCTTTGCCTTTTTGTTAGCTATACACGTCATCATTGGCAGTCTGAATGTAAATATTATGTTGTCCTACAATATGGATTATTATAGACTATCGAAGATAAAAAAAGATGGGGTTTAAGGTAGAGGAGGGAAAATTGATTCAGGTTTCAATAACGTTGAGAAAAGTTGACCCTGCAACTGCATGTATCCGTTGCACCAATTACTTTCACATCAATGAATACCGCTTGTCGCGCCCTTTAACCTATTAACTCTATTTTCGTAACGCCAGCAACAAGTATACCGCGCCAGCGTACCAATTTATATTTCATTCTACAGCAATATCGTCAGTTATCGAACAAACTCTGCTTCTGCGGGCCCCTCGTTAATTTAAATTCGGCCCATTGATACGTTCTATTTACGTTGATGTGCCTCGATAATTGTATATAATCAATTATAAATTTCGAAATCGCACATCGATGTACATCGAAGCGATTGAACGGTTATGCTTACAATTTGCGCGAATTATGGGAAATAAACTAATCTTTTTAATCTTATAGATTATCGATGCAAAAAACATTAGTTTTTTTAAATTACGATTAAGAATTGTATTGAATGCTGGACGGTAAAAACAAGTAACTTTCAAATCGAGGGCCTAAAACAACTCCAACCGCAAGTGAATGAAGTGAAGCGTAAATTGAATACACCACTTAGATTATAAATAATTTACATAAGGATATGTAAAAAGTTGTAAAAAACTAATAAGTTGTGCAAATAAAACTCAGATAATTTACATAAGGTTTGAATAATTCACATTTGCCTAAATTGCAATTTTGCCTCATTCTTTGAGCAATAAGTTACGCGTTGGAAGTTGCAATTTTATTTTCGCGTTGAACGTTTAATTGAATCCAATAAGACGGTGTTTGATATTTACAAATCCTTTGGGAAAAAAAAAATCATCGACAGAATTCTTTATTGCGATCAAAGTATTAGCCTCGTGCTGACGTGAAATGACTCGCACGCAATGTTGAATAATCTCAACGCCTATATATATAATGATTGAAAATTTCATTTATTAATCAATATATATGTATGCTGCATTTTTATCATCATAAGCTAGAATTTCATGCTTCAAATGTGTACTATCGAAGAAGTCGAGATGGCAAAGTTTTTCAAAATATTACAGCTCTCACAGTGATCAATTCAATATCGACGATTATATATTAACGTATTTCATACCTCTCGAAGCATGATTTCGAGGGATATGGTGTCACGTTTGAACCTTTTGCTTCTGTTCAATATTCATACGAGTCATCGAGCGCCAAGAAATACAAGTGTCGTACCTCTTGTGTCCCCTGACACATCACGAATGCATTATAAAAAAGAAAAATTTCACAGTCCGCTTGCTGACAGAATTCAGCTTAGATTTAACGATTGCATACTCAAGTTGCACTTAAATGATTTATTTTACTTTTTCCATACAGGCAGAAAATTTAGAAAAAAAATTTGAAATCTTACCCGAAGCGCAACTTATCTTATTGAAATTTTATTCGAATTTACTTCGTAAATTAAATCAAGTTACGTACTTGTTTCAGTTAAATATATTTTCGATAGCATCTTGAAGACAAATGTGAATTTTCTTAACGGTCTTTAAATATAATCAAGCGATTTGGCAGCATTCAACAATATTGAAGCAAAATATATCGACATTAATTTTTAAATTCCAATTTCCGTGGAGCTGCAGTGTACAATTTTTTATTTTTATGTCGGTCTCCTATCGATACATGAGTATCAGTTCATTTCCGGATAATATTTTTGCCTATGCTGTTTTAAATAATAAGATCGACTTGGTTAAATACATAAAAGTGATTTTGCCTCGCTCGCTTGCGTTCCACAGTTGCTCAGCCTGTGAATTACGCATGAACGACTGATTTCGATTAGCAGCTATACACTGTGTAGCGAATAAACATTTGTGTAATCGTTTAATCTTCCATTGCAATCAATGAATTGATTGATCGTTCGTTTCTTTTTTCTCGTTATCGCGCACATTCATTGCTTCGTTTCTGCCTCATCTTTATGATGAATTATAGACGAATGTTTTTTCCGCCATTCATCATCGACGTTGAAGCGTAAGAGAACAACCAAAGTTTTCGTTATACCTTGAATTTTCAGGATCACGAGGATCCGCGTGATGGGCTAAAAAATAATAATTTGTGTTTTACAAAGTGCAGTAAGGAAATAGAATTCTATGGTGGGTTTAACGCATTTGGACAACATTTCAGGGAAAATTTCAGAAATATCAAACTGAAAATAAATCCCTCGAATTATTTTTCTCGCGTGTTATTCTATACTTCGAATAATATGAAGATGCAATAATAGTTTTGACTGTTTGAAAGAAATTCAAAGAGCGCAAAAATTAATCATGTTCCTATCATAATGTAAATGGCAAAATATTTTGTTCAAATTGGAATTCTGTTTTGAAGCTGTTGAGAAGCTTGAAAAAACAAACGTTTCATATCCCAATTATAGTTCCTAACGAAGCATCGAACGTCGGTCAGAATCTCTTTATTCGAGGTATCGGGTTAAGGGGCTTGAATAGATTATTTACACAAAAATGAGGAATTTCTCTTCTATTTGAGCTTGTCGCTCGATGTTCACACACCCAGAGAAAAGATCTATTATGATTGAATAGATTCGTCTATTCAATCTTCATTTATTACAATTAAATAAATTTTTTGTTGGATCAAATAAATTTTTATTTGATTTGATTTGCCTGTGTATTCGCTTCTAACATATATATTTATTTAACATTGAGATATACTTAATCACTAAATTACACGAATATAAATGATACTATAAGAAATATTTTTCGTATAGTGCATGAATGCTGATATCAAGCATCGTTATTAATAACCGAAAGGCTATGGCGGTGGTAGTTACGATGGTGGCTACAATTCCTTGTGACGGTCCAGCATTACTGAGGTATAGACGATTCGAGTGAAAAAAATCACAAGTAGCCGTAGCGCAGTGGTTAGCGCTCATCGCTCTCATCGGGAGGACCCGGGTTCGAGACCATCCAGCGGTGGGACCACCATTCCGTTCACTCATCGTCACTGGACCGTCCCCACCACTGCAAGACCGTTCGGGTCATCACATCCTATACAACTACTTCCAATACTAACTCCAGGCTCATTCCAATACTTTTTAAATAACACTAATAACACTGGTTGAATCAAATAAATTTATATGTTGAATTTGAATAAAAGTCTATTCTGCCAGGAGCCAAGCAAAAAATCTATTCAAATTAAATAGGTTTTATTTGAAGATAATAGATTTTTTTCTGGGTGCATGCGATTGTTATTATTGATTGTCATTATGTTGAGAAAATTTCGGAATAAAATATGGCATGAACGATTTTTTGTCAGCCGTACCGTGTATACTGAGGAATAAATTGATTGGTTAATGTATAAATTGATTGAAAATCATAATTGAATATCGTTAATTTGTCGAATATAAATGTAGTATTATTCACAAGTATCTCATACGAGAGCTATTACTTTTTCATATCATGCGCCACTAAGAAATTTTCAAATTTTCCATTCTCTCAGGTGACAACTTTATGAAACGAATTCCGATCGAGCTTTTACGAATTTCGAAATATTTACGTACGATCGGAAGTAGTGTATCACAAGACTTGATGGACAAACCGCATATTGCTTGTCTGAGCAATATTCGTGGAGTTTACGTACTTCCTGAAATATCTCGAGCAATAATGGTCCCATGTGGGCATTCGAGTCAATGACGAGCCACTGGCCTGGAATTCGATCGATAGAATATGAGAACGTTCCACAGAGGGGCTTTGAGTTTCATTTCATTTTTTTCTGCATTGTTTTCTCGATAAGATTTCGTTTTAATATACTTCATACTGTATAATACGCTTTTTTTTTTGTTAACCACATCCGATCGATACGATAGAATAATCTATTCTGCTTTATTACATCACAAATTATATCGTGTAGTTTTGATATTCTTTTTTTCATACAAGATAAAACACAGTTATAACATTGAGAAAATAATTTATGAAAACGTATTGATTAAAGATAAGAGACAAATTTCAGATAAATGTCTTTATTTTGGACATTTATTTGAATTCGTAATCTAGAATCTGGTGATCCGTATTTTATCTGACAAGATTTAAAATTCTTTGGTATTTTCAATCACATTTTTTTAACTTCGGTATAAATCGCATTTGTTTTAGTTACATTTCTATCGAGACTCTCATCACTTCTAAAATTATACTGCTACTTTGGAGGAAAAAGATGGTAAAATGGTGATGGATTTGCAACGGTGATTAAAGACCTTGCAGATGAGTTGTCTTTGTGCAGCAAAAGTTACGCAGCAACATTTTTGTGGACAAATTTCTCGCCAATCGCTGCTGAAATACTTTGTACGAGCGCAATTTAGAGCACACTCGATGTGCGTCCCGAAGTTGCAGTCTTCTTTCATTCTCGTGGGACCATCTGGTCAGTGTAAAAGCTTAGCACTATCATTCGTGACAAGAAGGCATAAACGGCCCGGCTGCGCTTGTAGCTTAAATTCATGCCAGCTTTTTTCGCCCGCATTCTCGCTTTTATCTCTCTTTCTCTCTCCCTCGCTCTCCTTATTCCTTTTTGTTTTATTCTTCGACCCGCTTTTTAGTATTCAGACTTTACGAATCTTATTTAACCACGACATGCTTAGGGACCACCGGAGTAGGAAACAAATGTAATGAGTTTAAATAATACGTGACTGCAAGTTGAGCTGGGTTTTTATACATCGCCAGTCGATGTTGGAGGCGTTGTCCTACAGGCGTTGGAGAAAAAATCAGAATTTAGACTTTCGCATTGCATAGGGGGATCGGGAAATGTATGTTTTTCGATTATTTTTACGAAATAAGTTAGATAATATGTTTATTATTCCAACGGGAAGAAAGGTGGGCGTTTAATCTTCCTTGAAATTCATATTATTCGACTTAAAATTCAAACGAATGTTAACAAGAGTAAACCTGTTGTGGTCGTATGGGATCTGGCTGACCGCAGATAAAGTTTACGGCTAAGTGTCTGAAAACTGGCAGTTTTCTGACAATTTCCACAAAATTCACATAATTTTTGAAACTTTACTTTGTATGTTTTGGTTTTATGAGTTTTATCAAAATTGTATTTAATGTTAACACAAAATAAATATTTCTTTTTCAAGGTCCGTTCTGAAACGTTTTTTTTAAGTATACCGTGTTGGGAGCACAAAACTGAAATTTTGCCTGCTGTATCTCAAAAATTGTATTTTTCATGAATTTTTTAATCAAAAAAGTGACATTTTTTGAATTTTTTCCTTTGCATTTTTTCAACATGAAGAAAAAAATTAAATAAGAAAACGACTATTGGACTTCAAAGAAGAGACCTTAAAGTAAAGTTCAGTTGACGAATTGAGTCGATAAATCAAATAGAAGGTAAATAGCAATGGTTTTTCTGCGTGAGGTCCGCTAGACCCCGGATGACCATTACGTTATTTTTTGGAGGTATGATCACAACGGGTTAAATTCAATTTGTCATGTCATAACCGTTTGAAATCTTCGTTTCATAATCAAAAAGAAATGTTTAAATTCAACCGAACAGACATGCATTAAAGTAAACATCCGTTTATTCGTTCAAAGGTCTCAATGATCTGTTGAATTTCTCTGTAATATATGTAGCCACAGCAGTTCTTCATCAATGAGCCACGTGGTTAATTATAGCAAGGGAGTTATAATGTTATCCACAATTATACTTCTCCGTTCAATATTCGATCCAGGAAGGTCTATGATAAAATCGAGAAAATAATGAGACAGTAATAACATTCGTACACATAGAGAGAATTAATAAAGTCGGTAAAATTGAGGTCTATCCGTTACACCTGATTATTGGTGGTATAATTTATCGTATTAATTGGAAAGATAGAGAACAAACAGAAGTAGAGAACCGCAGGAGTCGTTTCAATAGCAAAATTGCTCTTCCCGTCAAACATAGTTGATTTATAAGATGATTGGAGTGATCATTTAGCTCTTATTCTCATTACTATTTTTTACCCCGAGAATAGTGTTAAATTTTCGATGAATATTTCGATTTCTGGCCATAATTAATTAACCAAAGATAGTACTTTTTTTGATTCCACGCGATTCAAGAGGAATATTCATGTGACATATGCACGTTCTGTAAGTACTATATTCATTATTCGTATGCCTAAAAAATTGAACGATATTTCACTAATTCAACTGCGTATGCGTGTAAGAATATTTAAAATCGCTCGAATAATTACATGGTAACCTTGGTCACCAAGTATTACCAATTACCAACCCGAATAACGATAATCGGTCGTGAGAGCGTGGAATTTCTTATTGGGAAATTTATTCATCAACGAAAAACCATAAACAATAGCTAGATGCCGATTTTTTTAGACATTTCTCGTGAAAAAGAAATGTTTTCGTAGGAAAATTTCAGGCTCCCCCGATTGATTATCACTGTTGGTAATATGTACTACGTGATAAAAAAGTTGAAAAAATGATATCAGCATTTTTCGGAAAAGTCGCTAAAGTAACGAATTACCATTTTACGATTAGGCATAAACGGAAAATAGTGAACCGTGAGTGTATAGAAAAGCATTCCAATCGATACGAGCGTTCTAGAATGGCCTCGAACATCCATCTTAAATCAATATGACCTGATGAAAAATCCATGATTTAGACTTTAAGAGCAAGGTATAAGACGGTTGATGTGGATTGAGAGCCGTACCAAAATATTACGAGAGAAAATATCGACAGCTGAAACTCTTAGGAAACAACTCCCTTCTCATCCTCTTACTCGTTCTTCATCGTTTTCGGTCTCTCTTCCGCATTCTGATGTTGAATCTTGTTTTCTTATTTTCTCTTATATCCTACACACAAATATACACACACCGATAACGTGGTAGTATGTACAAGCTCGAAAGTGACCCAATTCTTTAAGAAATGTTGGTACAGGTGGATGTGAAAAAAATATGGAAGGTTTGGAAAGAATTATGACTACGTGTGAAGGTAGAAGACCGAGAGTCGACGAGCTCTCCGCAGAAAAGAACACATCAGTGAGGGTTTACAATCTTCCCGATTAAATGACCGTGAAGGGAGATAAGATAAAGAGTAGCAGGGCTATCACTATAGAAAAAGGCATCAAGTCGTTGACGGTCTGGTCAAAAGTGAATAGAAGTGTTAAAAAAACTAGAATCTGGCAGTACAAAAAGGCTTTTCTTATTATTTGTGCTGACCCGAAGTGGATGAAATAAATCAGTAATGTAAATCAGTATAGACAGTAAATAAAGAAATCATAATCGCAATGCATTAATCGATTGATTGTCGAAATTTTACGAATTCAATTGGACTCTTTAAATTTTATAATACTCTAATCTGATGTATAGTGGGCCATCAATAACGGCCGTGGCTCGCGCCATGGTGATACTTCGCGCGTTTTGCGAAGGTTAAACTTCACATCCGCTAAAAAAAAATTTTCCAACGGCACTGCTGTCGTTCGGGTTTTCGTTTTTCCACACTTTAGTGCCTGTATTGCTTTCCAGAAAGAGTTAATTAAAATTTCCGTGTGCCAAAGTAAATATTGCGAGTTTGCTTACTTTTATTTACATTCTTTATCCATAATAAAATGGACTCTGCAGAATTACAGGGAACTCAAATCATAAGAAATTCGATAGACCCCCGATGTGTCGTGAAAATAACGATGTGTCCATTTGAATATTAGAGTGGGAAATAAAGTCTACGAATCTTGTTTCGTTTGCCTAAGAACAGAACAATTTTCAAGAATAGAATGAAAACAGATAGTTTCGAGAATGTTAATATTGCCACGGTATGTATAAATTATATGTATGTATGTAGAGGTCGTTGTCATAACTCGTGATCAATTATGACACATCAATTATGGTACTTTATTTCTTTGGCTGATCTAGTATACACGTGTCTATCGGTTATGCAATGAATTTATGCCACAGAGGGGAGAGAATCTCGCTCGAAAAAGATGAAATTCAATGAGCGTGTACAAAGACCTTGAGATGTAGAGGAGCGGACGAATTTAGACCGGGAATCTTTTTCCGTTGCAAGAGTATAATGCATTCCCGTTGCTACTACCAAAAGATTACCCATATCTAATTATATCCATGGGTAAAAATGAGGCTCTGCCGTATTGGTGAATTTATTCCATGAAACTGAATAAGTTTACACAATCATACTTGTGTATGGCATAGAGCCTCAGAGATCTTGTGAGTGCTGTGATTGATCTGAAGACAGTGAAAACTTTGCATACATCAGCGTCCATTACGGCCAAATTTATATTTCCGGCCACGAGACCATCACGCGGTTTAAATCAAAAGAAGAATGATAAGGTACGAATTTCATGTTCGCCGAGAATATTCATGAGGTTTCGTTCTTCGAGTAAAACGTTTCTCTGTTGAGGAGCAGATAACGAAACGTGCCATCTTACCAGAATAACTAATAATTCTGAAAGTGCATACTCTATTGCGATGAAATTCATTCCTCACGGTTAAATCCATTCCTTCTCTCAACTTGCATTTATCTTGGATAGTGATTGACGAAGACAAAATTTTGAGGCAATATTGTACTACGAAGCAAGAAAATAAATTTACCGAAATTGCTCGATTTGACGTTGACCATACGCTTTTATGTTTCCTATAACAATACGAGGTCGACGGTAAGGTTATTTTTCTGTGGGTTATGCGACTTAGGTACTCCTTCAAACTCGAGTCAAGCACACCGGGCGCCATCGTCGTACCGAGCTTGAGTGCTGCATGAAAAAGTGAAAAATGTAAATAAGAAAATAGATGGTCAGGAGTTATTGGTATCGTGGCGCGTTCCTTGAGCGTTATTCTAGTATGTATACACCACATTGCCCGAAGCATCTTTTTATGCAAACCCGTTGAGAGATATGATATCGTCGTAGTTCAATGTATAGTACAATATTGGCGACAATCAGAATCTCGTACAGCCATTAACGTCGACAGAATATAACTAACGTACGATTGTATACATATACAAGTATACTTACTTGTATACTTCTATACTTCTGTTCAATGCAAGTTTGTAAAACTCAACTTTTGGTCGGAATCAAAATCCTGTCGGCGAATTTATTTTAGTCCCGGTATACTCAACTTAGATTGCTAACTCAACATACAACATTCGAGAGAGCATTTTCATTCCACAACCATGGCTCTGTTTCGACCCCTTTTACTTTTTTGCTATAGACCTACGTTTCATGTTGCATGATATACAAATACCGCAGTGGGTTAATATTACCCTGAATGAACTGGCGCCATGGCCGTGAATTCTAGACTTCCGGCGACTCAACTTCTGATGACAAATCACTGTGCATTTTGGAAAAGGGGATTACATGTACCTGCATCGTCGGTTTCTCGAAATCGGTTTAATATACTGTTAGATGATGAAACATTTTGTTTGTCGGAATTCTATTGC
Organism: Heteropelma amictum; assembly: GCA_959613375.1. Classification (NCBI taxonomy): domain Eukaryota; kingdom Metazoa; phylum Arthropoda; class Insecta; order Hymenoptera; family Ichneumonidae; genus Heteropelma; species Heteropelma amictum. The sequence continues at coordinate 17,598,233 of OY390721.1, forward strand.
ATGGAAATGTTACCATCTTGCGTAAACAGGATGGAATGAACTAGTTGATATAGTTTGGTTTGGACAAACAAAAAGTTCTGCGAGCTGCGACAAAAGGTTTAAGTGACGGGAAAGGGTCGACCATGGTAAGGGGCAGCCACGTGTGTATCTGAAGAAAACTTTAAATACAGCCAAAAATCTGTGGTCTTAGTTCTTTCTTATTTCATTCGCTGAGCGCCCAAGTGTACCTTTCTGCAAGATCTTTCTACTTGAAAGAAGATTTTTTTTGTTTGTAAAGAAAATCTTTCCGTTTGCACTTAATCTATATTACCGGGGTGAACGAAAGCTTGCTGAATGGCATCCTGAAAGCATAGACTACACGAGGACATCAGCACATCAGTATTATCGATGAATTTTGAAGCCTGACTGAGTAGCCTAAATGAATGTTCTCTTAGCTTATTCCTGTATGAATGTCGAGCCAAGTGGTCTGCCAAGATCAAAATCATAAAAGGCTGTTTGAACGGAAGTAACTTCTAGTTGAACACGAATTGCCGGCTACTCTGCCGCACATAGTTCACAATTCCTCTTAGCGTCGCAATCGGTTAGTCCACTGTGTGCTTTCTGGATACACGAGAGCATAAAGACAGTGTTCTCTGGCATGTACCTACTAGCCACAATCCACGCTTGTACTCGCCAGTTAAAAGTTTACCGGTACCGTGGCGTTAAGAGGAGATGCCACTGGATGCCTAGCACACGTACCCCGCTGTCACGGCAAAACAAGCCTCGTCCGGCTGTGGTAATTAGTGGCTCACACTTGACCTAGTACAGCGCCCGCGATATCCAACTCCGGTTACAATGTACATCACGTACTCTAGGTATATCGTGTATATGTTTGTTACTTTGTGTTACGTTTTCACTTGCGTCGAATATGTGTTGTTCACGAGTGCAGTCGGCTTCGAGCAGCTCCTATGTTTTGCGTGTCGCTTTCGGTCTCACAGGCGAACACAGAAATAGCTGGAAATCACGGGTACAGGATGCCGAGAATGTCGGCATACAGAGATAGACGAAGGCAGTGGATATACCCGTGTGCTCTTGGAACCTCGACATACACGGCCGGTATATTCTCAACGATATCTACATGGTTCATATTAGCCAAGTTTCGGGGTAGCGCTTGCGGAACTCTGCGTTCCCGCACAGGGACAGAAGCTTTACCAAGACCCGCAGGATCAGATGCAAATCCGCACCGTTTGTAGTTATACATTGGTTCGCGGACATTTCCTCGGTCGTCGCAGGCGCCAGTTGTTCTAGCGCCGTGTGCACATTGCGGCGACCGTCATTCCGCTATAAAACGCCGACTATTTTTTCTTATACATTGTAATTTTTTCATGTCTTAAATACAAGTGCCAAAATATATCCTTTTTTCTATGCCACTTGGCAGAAGACCACTCTCAACTGTCCGGCTTTTACTGTTCAAAACTATGTCATTCGAAGTTTGACAATTGTCTGTCAAGCGGGAATGAAAGATGGGGCTTGAAAATGAGTGATTGATCTCAGTGTATCCTTCTCGTAAGCGGAATAACAAGATTACATGAAATTTCGTAACTGGCCAAAATTATACTGCCCATATATTTCGGCGACATGCTAATGGAATAAGCATGGAGAAACCAGCAGCGAATCTACATGTCATATGCATGACAAAGTGTCCGAATGCACGGCGTAAATGGCGTTAATATCGACGTTAATGATTAGTCGCTCTCCAGCTTGGCGATACGATGCATTTGCCTATAGTCCCTGGCCTTCTACAGATGGGATGGGGTAAGCTGAAATTTTCCTAGGTCAGACATTGTTCCGATTAAATGACGAATGAAAGAGAGACATGGACGGATAGAGAGACAGAGAGAGAGGAAGAGAAAGAGAGAAGGACATGTACATTCCGTAGCGACTACATAGCAAGGGTGGTCCGATCAGAAATTGCCATCCTGCATGTATGGACGTTTATCGAATAAATAGACCGCAAGATCATGCGAACATACAAACGTAAGCCTGTACACTATGTTTGTTGCAATTGAACAGTGGCAAACATCATGTCACGCAATCGCTACGCTGGGTTCTCGCTCAGTATCTAATACGGAGACCAAATTTCTCTCTTAGCTGCTCTGGTAATTGTAGCAGAAACCAAATACAATGGAAACTAGCATCTGCAATTGCCAATAAACTACAGGAGTTGCCTTAACACGGTGCACTCAAGCCGGACTTAGTTTTTTAGCGAGAAAATTGCATGGTTGAGCTGCTAAGATTATGATGTTATTATAGTTCGAGGAACTCAAATGTGTTGCATGAATTTGGTTTACGGTGCCTGTGCGTATGTCAGCTATTTACAGATTATTCATCTGAAAATATTTGGTTCAAGGTATGTCTCGTAAATCTTTTAACCCTCCCACACCGACAACCACCGTTTATCCCTTCAGTACACACACACACACACACACATATATATATATGGACGTCGATTTCGGATCTAAGAACAAATGGAATGGCCTTTGGATGCTACATAATATTATCTTACATTGTACACCGGCAAAACTGGCGGCATGGAAAGATAAATGCACTTGTTTTGTGACGTTGAAGTTTGTATCGTAGGGAATGGACGAAAGTATGTTTTGTTCTCGATTTTCTCAATTGAAGTTTTCTTCACATGTCATTAAAGGTTTTCACATTTTCAACTCTTGACTGCCTCCGGGCAAATGACGGCAGTTGTATGTTTCACAGCGTTCAGCTGATTTGAACGATGTCTTTTTATATACAGGTGTTTACTCAGAAAGTATCGCACGATACTGACATAAAAAAATCATCGTTGCATTCCAACGATGCAAGCTTCAATATCGTGTCATTTTTGTACATACATCGAAATGTATGATAGTTGCTAAGAACAGATAGAAGATTCCAACAAATTTCGTATTAGTCAAACTTAGTTTAAAGAGCATGGAAATGAATTCTGTCTGGAATTGAGGCGAGGTTGAAGAGCGATTCGGATCAACGAAAATTATCCGGTGTCACTTGAGCATGCAACATTTTTTACTGAGGTATCGACGGCTCCACATGACTAATTCCAAATGAAAGTTGGAATCGGTGATTAGCATTAAAACACTAAAAAACCTGGCGTGAAGTATGTCCCGCCCTCCTTTATATAGAAACGTTAGTTGTGAACTATGATACAACTCGTTTGCGCGCTTGGCTTCGAAATACAACGAACTTCAGCCTGGTGCCAGATGGAGAACACAGAGATGAAAAATACCTTGAATAAACTGGGATAGGATAACTTTGATAAGTAGTCAACGTTTATCTCGATTGCAGATGGTAATTAGAAGTATTTATCACAGTCAAATATCAAATTCACCGTTGTTTAGAGAGATGATTTGCAGCGTTCCGAAGTTACTTCGAAACTGCTGTACTACACCTGAAAGGTGTTGAATAATCGTGAAATAGTGGCAAACATAACCGGTATCAAAATAGCATTATGCACCGGAAGTTTTAGGTTTGCTGTTTGACGGAGCGGCATAGTGCGTCAAGCCACTGTGCAGCATTCTGTGATTCGAAGCCCCGGATGAGGTAGTATAGGCGTGAACTATCGTTGGACATGCTGCGAAGGGAGTAATTTAGCGTGAAGTTCGTTGACATGGTTGACCGAAACGAACGACCAAAGCGACGGATCGACAAAGCACACAAATGGGAAGAGAAACGGTCAACAGTGGAGGACAGAGAGAGAGAGAGAGAGAGAGAGAGAGAGAGCAAGAAAAATTGGCAGTACTGTTTTGTTGGCGTTCCATGGCACAGAAAGTAACGTGCAATGCTCTTACAGTATTGTATCGTAGCATATCTGACTGACACTTTCACGTGGCACATTGACACACATGTTGTATACCGTCAAGAAAATCCATGACATTGAGGTTTAATTACGAAATTATTGGACGCTTGGTGTAACACAAGTCTAAATGCGCGTAAAAGTTGTGCTGTGCGGAACCACCAGTCCTTCTCTCTATTCAATGGTCGCAATTTGTAGATTACATCGTATTATTATAGGAAAGCTCACGTGTACGTTGCATCACGATACAATGCTCCATCCAGCAAATCGTTTTTGTTGTAACATCGTGTACATACATATCATCATAACCATAGGTATCTTGACTCGCTAATGTGGTATGCGTATCGTTAAGCTCTCTGCGTTTTCACGCAATGACTACATAAATACTTGGATGACATTTGTGGGCTTGTTACTGCGATCGTCAGGTTGCTGAAATTTCAGTTATGTGGACAGATCAATTCTTCTTGTGCAACCTGATGCGAAACATCAATACAGAGTATTTTTCAAATTCACTTGCTTGTCGACTCGTCAAAAGTCTTCCTCGTTCACAATCGACGTCAACGAAATAGTCGCGATATTCATGATGATGAAAATAGGACCATGAAATACAGTGAGAAATAAAAATTTTGTTGTTGACGGTCTACTTCGTTTTGGGTGATTGTCCTTCATGAAGATATATGAAAAAAATACGTTGATCCGAAGCAAAAAGTAATCGAACAAGAGAACTTTGATGAATTAATTAGCTGAATTACTATCGAGGTGGACAGAAATAGATAAGTGAAAGGCAGAGAGCGAGAGGGTGGGTTAGTTGACGAAAAGGGTTGGTCGAGATATCGTCACATGGCAAAGGGGTAGATCGCATAACTGCATAGCATAGCCGCAAAACTTTCTCCTGTTATACTTATCTCGTAAGAAGGCGCAACACGCGACGAATTGTTCGGCAACGTGGGTCTCAAAGCCCATATCAGCACTCTCCTTATCCGAGTTGGTTTTCTCGCATGACCGACGCTGAGAGTGTAGACTGTATGTGTAGTCCCAAATTGGGAGTTGTGACTGACGAGAAATATGCAGAGCACAAGAGGAACAAAGAGAGAAGAATCGCACAGAAGCGAAAAGGATGGAAAAAGGCTTTCAAAAGTTTGTGATTTCTCAATGTTCGTAGAGCGTGAAAGTCGGTCGACGGGGACTATTATGAGGACATAGATATATACCAAATTTCCGTCCACATGTATAGTAAATGTCTACACATATAGGTTCAGGGATAAATTTACTTCTTGACGAAATCTTCCCGCGTTCTACGTCTTTTAGTCCACATCTTCAGGTACGAAGGTATAGCACGCGATGGTTGAAGTCATGAAGACAACCAAGCCGCTGAGCTTGAAAAAGGGTAGAGAGATAATGGAGAAAGTGGAAGCTTTAGCGAGGAGAGAGAAAGCGGAAACAATGAAGACTCGCGGAAGGCCCAAATCTAAGTTCTTCGCTCATAATACCTGCGGCTTTGTTCCTTCTCCGGTGTGTACTGTCATCGGAGATGAGAGAAGATAAGTCTGGGCTTTCACGGAGAACGATAAAGATAAAAGATATACCAGGCACGACTTTTCTTCAACAAGTGCCGCTCAAACACCGGAGGGTGGTACACGGCCAGCCTCAATAAAAAGGCAAAATGAACAACAACGACATGTATGTCCTTAATTGAAAGAATATTTGATTTTTCGTTTTTGAGAACTTTGCCTTGGATTCGCTCTTTTATGCACCAATCGAAATGACCAAAAATGATATAATCAGTCTCGATGTCATAAGCGACCAGTGCGTTGAAAATAAATAAGCGTCAAGATATTATTTCGTATCTTAACGAGCAACATGAACCATAACCTGAATTCGCGTAATCCGAGACGTGGAATATTCGTGCCATATCAGGTATCTGAGCAATTTAGGTACTGTTTCCGTTATAATGAGTGTTAAGTAAGCCCCGCAATCAACCCAATGAATCCTGTGCAAGGGTGAAAAAACTACACAATACACCGGCATTCCTACTCAACTTCATTCTCGAAAAAACTAGTCACTAAATGAAAATCGCCATTTTATAAGTGCCAGATCACTACACTAACCACGAGATACTGAATTTTACACGCTCTGGTTAAACGGCGTCGACGTTGCCCACCATTTGAAAACGCGGATAAATAGTTTCAAGCTTGTTAAGAATTTAAATTAATTTCAAGACAATACACCCTGACAATACATCCTGGCAGAGCAAAAAACGATGCTCCCTCAAAATTTGCCCCATACCGTTTTCTGTTGAGGTTTCCTCATTCCGTCAAATATCCTGAACTAATCGTGATGGATTATGAAAAACCATGAAGGACGAAATCGAAGCAGCGAATAAACGGCGAGAAGCATCGGTGGGATTAAAAATGGAGCATCAGGAGCTCTGACATTGAATTTCTTATTAGCATATTTTCCGCACACATGTATTTCATTGTGGTTTTTTAGGTATTCTCATCACCGAACGAGTACGAATTGAGTAGGAATAGCCGGACAAGGAGTTGGGACACGAGCCAACGTTTCATTCGACGAAGAATTACCAAAGTAACGGAGAACTCGTAACTCGCGATCCGAGATTTAGCGAAAGAAAGGGTGCTGTTAATAAAGCGTGGCGCCACGTATGTTCCTGGCTTCGATACCCTCGAATTAGCTAATGAATTTTTGTTCTTTACAACATTTCAGCATTTACCTCGTAATATAACAAGACTTTCGTTCTTGACATTGTGTCAGTGTCCTAATTAGTAGACTACTCTTGCGTCTACGTGTGTGTGTTAGTCGACGTGAAATGAGAAAAATAAATGTTAGTCTTGTTTCTGAACTCGTGCCAATTCAAACTGCTCTATATATCTGATGTACACCTTCGGAATGATGTAGGTGAAATGGTTGATAGGGAAATGGAAAAAAAAAGAAAGAGAGACAGGGTGGTTATAACCCGCGGGCAGTGTGAAATCTTCACAATTAAATGTTCGGTGTTTCCTCGATGTACCCGGACGTTCTGTATTCAATTATTTGCAACTCGATTATAGCTTTTATTCCATTACAATATTTTATAACTGGTATTTCGTTGAATGTATATTATCGTATACAAAAATTTCGTCACACTTGTAATTGGAAATTACAATTACGAGGTATAATATAATAATAGTTTTGGTTAAAGCACGAATCTGCAATAACGAATCAAATTCAATACATTTTAATTCTTATGAAATTGCAATAAGCACATAAAAGGTTAATCGGCGAACAAAGAAGAGACGATCGGAATTTTGTAAACGAAAAAATGGAATATCGTTGAAAAGGTGTGCTTTTCCTTTTTCCGATGTTACTTTGGATTGATATTGAAAAACATCTGAGCAAATTTCGCTTTTTAAAATGAACTGAACATGTAATATTTCGGGAATTTATTGAGGCGCTTACGAATATTTCTCTTTTCTTATTATTATCTTATTCGCATTGAAATTATTAAGACTTCATTATGATCACAATGTTTATAACATCATCGTTTATTTTGCCATTGAACTCATACGAGGTACCCTCGTATTTGCTTTGCAGTTAAAAAAATATCGTCGAAAATGGCACGTTTATAATATAAAACAGCCGAAAAAAACATATTTACACAAAATTTCATACTCATCTGTGCATGAAAAATTCGACATATTTATCTCCATAAATTTTACGCGGATTTTGCAAAACTTTTTTCGCACTTGACGGAACTTTGAATATTGACCTTCGAACCTCGTGAAAAAATGGTGAACTAAAAGTAGAAATGGTTAAACGGAATTCCGCCTCAATTTTATGAAAATATTATCTTTTATTACAATCAACGTTTTTTTTAAGATAGCTATAAGCGTAGATCAGAATAAAATAGAACGAATATAGATCAGAGGGTCAAAATGACGCCGGACAACTCGATTTAAATTTGCAAACGCATTGAGGGCTGAAGCCTGGAGCTTCATTTAAATACATATATGCGTTCGACCTTCTCCCATCGACCTTTCTCATACATCTTTCCTTTTCTCGCATTCCAATTCTCTTTCCCTCTCACTCGCATTCAAACTCAAATGATTTATTGTACATCCAGTAGGCGCTACGTGTGACCAAAATGGTTGACGCATTATTATTCCACCAAATTGCATGTAGCGTTCGTCGGGCACATCATACCTATTATAGCTTATTGCAGTTCCATTGACGGAATCCTGTTTGAATATATGTATATAATGTACATATAGAGATACATACAGGTACTACCGATAAGCGTATTTTTAGGCAATAACTTTCGATAATACTCTGAAATGGCTTAAAAATCGTATAAATTATGACTGAACGATGTTTAAGGCACGATTCGTACGATTCCAGGATCACCATTTTGCCTATACGCCTATACGGCGATCTTTTTTTCCTCATTACAAAAAGCTGCATGCAGAATCAGGAAGATTCAGATTCGCTGAAGATCCCGAAAAGCATCAATATGTATACAAAAACATGGAAAAAATTAAAAAGGCAGAGAGGCTATTCGTTCCGTTCGCGACAGAACATATGATACAATTTTTCTTTAAACCGAGCTTCGAAAACGAGTCACTGGAATTCATGTAAAAAAATTAATCATTTAACTCTTATTGCGGGTCTAAAATCGTTCCAGCGTCCGAAAACTTGACCGGTGATTTCCAAGCTCAATTTAAAAAGTGAAAAAAATCCGGGGAAAAAACGGCTGTAAACCAGCAGTGGTTATGAGAGTAGTAGGGTGAGTGTATTTGGCACAAGGCCAACATATATAATCTTTCTATATATGCCACTTGGTATGTTTGCATGTATGCTGGTCCTGATGGTAGTGTGTATAATGCGCACGAGTATAAAGAGAGACATTCGTGATCTGGGACTGACACGGTACGCCTCTTTTCCACAACAGTTGAAGAGTTTTGTAAAAAGAGGCAAAGAAAACAGTTTTCCATCCCACGGGAGACATCTCGGAGCCGAGAGTATATATCCGTATAAGTTTTGCGATGCTTGCTTGCGATGTGTAGCATCGCAAGCACGGTACGACAACGCCGTGTAAGGGTGTACAATAACGCTGGTAGCGCGGTCGTATTTCTCGTATCCTATCCCCGATCAGTTGAATGATGGAATGGAAAGGGATACAAACCTTTCGCATCCCTTGCCTGTCGTGCAGAATTCTTCGTTGGAAGTAGAAACGGCTGTACCGGGCCGACACTGTTATACCACTCGACAGTGCGTCTCGGGTGTGCTGAAATAAAATACTGGAATTTTTTCATCGCGCGAAATATTATATTATTGTTGTCGTTCGATTCAAAACACGAGCTGTCTCCTTGTCGTTTCTTGCGCATAGTGTGCGAAACATCGTAGAACGAAAAAGTCGGTTTTTTTCGATTCAACGGAGGTATATCATGAAATGCAAATTCAATCTTTTTTCTGGCTTCTCCAGTGATAAAATATAACAGAGGTCGAAATGAAATTATGCATTAAAATAAATAACAAATGTGTCGTGAGAGCTACAATTTACAAGCTGTAGCTCCGGTATTTTGTGAATAGTATGAATAATTCATCATTTTTTACGGATTTGGTTACGCATAGGAATTATTGAAAATATCATCAAGTTGTTTTCCCTCCTTGCCATTACTTTACTAAAAATTCATGGTACTGTTCTCGGTTCCGATTCCTCAAACGTGTCTGCTTTACGTTTCAGCTTCTTCTTCAACTTCTCGGTTGCTCTCTTACTTTCTCCTGGGACTACTTCATATTATATTGACAAAGTTCGGGACACGGTTTCCGACACATTCGCATACCCTAGAATTTCCCCATAGCGATAGATATGCAGCTGTGCTCAGTCGCGAGCAGCGGTTATTACAAACCTTATGTGCAGAAAAGCCTGGTAAAACCCTCTAGCTTTGACGCATCTTTCCACGATGTTTTCTTCTTTTTCTGTTTCTGTCTCTCTTACTCCTTGTCCATCAGCCTTATATGTGCATTCGCTCAATTTCCTCGCATGCCTTCAGTCATTCGAAATGGCACTAGTTTGTAAGCCCTTGTAAAAACTATCGTAATCTCGAAATATTCTCACCACGACGTTGCCATTATAATTTTATCAGCTATAAGATGGTCACGTATTCTCGGCCAAATCCTGTGTTATAACTTTCGTATTAATGATTTTTCCATTATATATTGATGATTTTCGGGTAATTTTATTCAAATATCCCCTGCCTTTTTCACGCTAGCATGAGGCTTCAAATTCTCGATATTTTTTTTCGAATTCAAGACTTTCAATTCATCACTTATGCCATTAGAGATTGAAGAACTAACGTCTTTTTCTAGCAGACGTGGTGGTAAAGGGGGATGAATTATGAAAATCGTTTATCGTCCCCATTAATGAATCGTGTATTTATTCACTCAAACGACAAAGTTTGAATTCTCTTTCATACTCGCGACTAGTACGTTAGTATTTTAGAAAATTGAAAATTACCGCTTTTTTACAAGCAAAGTTTTTTAAAAATCGAGTTATAAAGATAAATTTTCAGATAGAATTCAAAGTAAATATTATTTTTTGTTCATACAGAAATATAGATGAAAAAATACAGAAATTCCCAATGTGCCTATTTCATAGCACATTGTTTAAAGGATTGGTGGAAGCGAAGTAATAGCCTGCAATGAAATTTTTATGTCGAAGAATATAAGCTTTGTCCTTTTCAGCGTGAAAGATTCGTTGCAAATCTTATATAGAGCATGTCACACATAAAAAAGTTGTTTAGTATATTGATCGATAAATGTATCAGTTTATGCACTGATACGCACACGCACACAAAAGCTATTACCGGCAACTTTACCCGCGTGAAATTACTATTTTTTGCGTTTACGGGGCACGTCAAGAGAAGACAAAAAATATTAACACGAAAAAGAAACAGGAGAATAGGGTTCTAATTTCCAATATTTAAAATAGTCCACCCGATGGCAAATTTTCCTTTGATTACGAAACCCATCGACTTTTTTCCGAAACCCCGAAATTTTAGTGAGAAAACTGAACTTTTATTAGAATAGTTTTTGATAGTAATAGTTTTTTGGGATTTCCATACGGAAATACTGAATTTTCAATGAAATATCTGTGAGTTTCATAATCAGCAGAAAATAATACATCAATATAGCCTGTCAAGCTACATTTTTACGATTCAGATTTTCAGCTATTTTTTGCCGTAATGAGTTGGTTTACTAAAACGTTTGCCATTTATTTTGCTCTTAACTGCAGTTCGGGTTATCGAAATATGTTCATTTTTCGATTTTTGACAGATGTTTAAAGTCGAGCCATCGATTTTTACCAATTTTTCCACGAAAGAAATCGAGGTTCCCAATTCTCTGATTCCGAAAGTTTATCGAGTATTGTTATTTTTATTATTCCTGTCGATGATTTCCATATTTTTTTAAAAGATTATCAATAATTGTTACAAGTTGACAGTTTTGTTGGAAATTGATGTAAGTTTCATTATACGCTTCAATTTCGTTATGATTTTTCTTTTCGAGTTGAGAATATATTTTTTTAGAATTACATAAAAGCTACGTGGTATTCCGTACTCAGCACCAGCGTAAACGGTGATGCAGACACGGAGAGCAAGTGCGAGGCAGAAATTTTCCGGTCTTTGAACAGAGGCGTCAACATAGATTGCTCGCTGGTGAATATTCGACGCAGAACAGCCAATAATCCGAGAGCGTGAAAGCCATTCCTGCAAGTAATTTTGAAAAATCGGACTGGAAAAATATCGATATGGAGAACAAATTTTCATCAAGTTGCCTACGTCTCTCCTAGAGATGCAAGCGGTCTCCACGTCAAATTTCTTTGTTATTTAATTAATCGACTAGAGCTTCAACCGTAAAAACATAACAAACAGACTTCAACTTTTACTTCAACTTCAACATTAATAATATTAGCATAAATTTTCTTCGAAAGAGCCTGATGTATCCCTCGGTGCTCGATGTCGTAACCTCGTTGTTGGTACGACCGTGCTTTCATAATCGTCGACACCGACGAAAGCTCGAAATTTCACTGAGGAACAATAAGAGTTTGTGCAAATATCGGACACACTCTTTTTTTTCAGGATTTTGAAGTTAAGCTAGAATCACGTCGAATTAAAATATCCGCGTGAGGATTGTCATTGAATATCCTTTTCTATACACGTTGAGTTTGCATGGGAAACTTTTATGATTTGTATTGAATTTTTTTAATGTTTAATTATCGCATTTATAAATTTCCCATGTCTATGCGGTAGATCGTAATGTTTACTATAATTGTTAACGAACAAAGCCGCAGTTTTGCGAAAGGGATTTGTAGACAATAACGCAATTAATGTTCCAAAATATACATCATCGTACGACAGATGCTGTCGCAATTATTAGTAACGCAGATATTAAGGAAGACCGAAAGGCGGGACGTTGTAAGGCACCAGTGCGAGAAAAAGATATAGCCGCAATGTTTGAACAGATCGTTTTCTCATTAACTTATAATGTTAAGAAAACCATCCATGTCTTCCCGGTCAATGAAATCCGTACGGTCTAATGCTTTTACGTGATACGTAAACAATTTCTCAAATTGATTTATCCGAAAGATTCTAGGCGTATATTGATCCTTGACGTTGGGTTATATCAGGTTCCTTACCTGCCGGTTTATCTGACAGCTGTTTCTACTTATTTCATGCTCTCTTGTAAGGCTGTGAGTTTCGTCATGGTAACTAACGAGCAAGATTGTTAATGATCCAAAGGGTGAGAGATGGAGAGGTTGTATATACGGTAAAAATAATAAACATGGAAGCTTATATAATTATTTGATCATATACGCGCTTCAACGAGATGTACACACAGACACACACACACACACATACAGGATATGGCGTATCGATTTTCGTAACGAGAGAATGTGAGGGTTGAAACTCGAGCAAACTTTCATGGAGAAAGAAGGTTCCATTAGCCTCTTACCTACATACTTTTGTATATGTCTCGTGCCTAGGGCATCGTTACATCTCCCTGTACGCGAAACAGTACAAGGAGAAACTCACTCTTATCGTGATATCGCGTGTGTCTTTCATCGACAACCGCAACGATAAGGGCTTGAAGTGGAAAATAGCTCGAGTCGTCTCTTCTCTGCCTACTGCCTACCGCCTACCCCCCCCCCCCCCTCTCTCTCTCTCTCCATTTTCCTTTTCCCTATTTTATCTTGATCGTTTTGCTTCCGACACAAAAAATTCCTACGTCGACTGAGAATTTTCTCACGATCCATTCGTCGTCGCATTATTGCCGGTGGGTATCGGAACTCGGAAAGTTTCCGAGGTGAAAGCGGGAGATGAGAAAAAAACTTGATCCAGATGGAGATCGATCGGTCTGTGAATGCCATACTGTCAGAAATTGCGAATATATGTATTCAATCATGCATCCACACGCTACAACCATACGCACCGACACGGAGATATGCATACATGGGCTTAGATTTCTGTGCCTGGGTAGACGTATTTATGCGGTTATATTGTACGTGAACCGCCGGTTTTCGTCGCAACAGCAGCCAACTATGAAAAAAAAAACTACATCCTCACGTACCATACAATCAAAGCAACGAGCAGCAGTGTATGTACAGCAATGTGCACTGTACATACCCACTGTATGTCACGTTTTACTGGGTTATACAGGTAGAATATACGAGTTTACCTCCCGGCCAGGTACACTTGGAAACGTATAACGTTCGTTTTGATCTAATTTTTCGGAATTCGATATGACTCGATTCTGAAAGGGGCTATGAAACAGCGGTGAATACACGCTGTATGGATAATAGTCGAAAGGATCGTTGGAGGAACGAATTGAAAGAATTTTTATATGGTATATACGTTTGGATTGTAAAACAATGAATGACAATTGGCGCTCACTCTACATACATATTAATGAATAAAATGACGTTAACGGTTTATACATATAAACATTTGATTCACGTTACCGACGATCTAGCTAAATGTGAATACATGAGCAATTAAATTTGTTTGTTGGCAAATTAAACAGGACGGGTAAGACGGGTCATCGGCGATTATTCGATGACTCAAATATGGATCTGAAGCATCACTGCTACTCTCGAATGAACTATTTAGCGTTACTATTCGCTATTCAATAATAAAATAGTAATAAGTGCGATATGCGTCTGTATAGCGATGTATTCACACGACAATTATGCTTACGCTTAATATCGCTTACGAAGCGGGGCGTTATGTTATTCAGAAAATTTATGCACTCGATATTTGAATTGGCAATGTAATATACAACAATATTACATTTATTACAAACGGTTTCGAGAGCTGGTAGAAAAAAATGTTCACGTATATCCGTTAGAAGAACGATCGGTGTATATTCAAAGAAAAATCGATAAACCTGTTACAGATAATTTTCCATAAATTCGAATTTTTGTCGTTTTCGAATCCGGAAGAGGTAAGGGTCAGGATACAGATAACATGCAGTACCAGGCTTCAAAAATCCCTTTAGGGTATTATTGATTCGCTGAAAGAAAAACTGCCTTAAGAAATACAGACTAATCTTTCTTTCTGAACTGCACTTTCCACAAAACTCGTCATCTCGATTTGATCAGTGCTGATATCGTTTAGAAGTTTGATTTACCACGCGTATCTTGCCTGCTCTTTTACCATATACGTACGCCATTTTGGGGAGAATTCACTTCGCAATTGCGTGCATTTCAATCGTATAACATTTTCCGAAAGGAACATCGCGTCGTTGCGTGTCATATCCTTCATGGTGATCGTTATTATACATACGTATATATTCATACATTACCAAGATGACGCGTCATACACGTCGTCATAGTTGGTTGTAACCAACGATAAGGCATAGGACTCGGTAGCGTATGCACACATTGTCGCTTTTGTATCATGCGCGCGGATTCCGTAATGAGATGCCGCATAGTAAACTGGGACATCTAATTATACTCGAGGGCTTTCCACTTCAGGGAAGAGACAAGAGCCAGAGTCAGAGAGAAAGAGGGATGGAGAGGCAGAGAGAGAGAGAGAGAGAGAGAGAGGGAAAGCGAGGGAATAAAGGAGAAAGAAGAAAGAGAGGAGATGGAGAGAAAATGAAGGAGAACCCGGACACAGGCAGGAAAAACGGAATAGCCGCAACTCCACTTTGTCTTCCGCACTTTTTTCCCCATTTCTTTTGCTCACGAGGGTACATGCGTCTATCGCAGGATACGAATCGCATTTTCGTTCATATATCATATTCTTGCCGATGGGGCAATCGCGGATTTCTTTTCGAAGAAAAGAAGAGATGTTTGGGTGTTGCGTTACAGTCATACATCCGATCTTCAACTTTGCACTCTTGGAAAAAAATGCTAGGCTGCATTGACGACGTGAAAAATAGATGAGAAAAAAAATTCCAATTTAAACGGAACGCGGTCCTACAATTCCATCCCGCTCGTGAGCCTACGATCATATGTATACACGTATGAACTCACAAACTAGATACACATGCGTATATACAATACTTTATTTAAAAAATGTGTGAACAATATGCTTTAACACGCGAGCCTTCATTTCCGATACATTCAAATCCGCGAAATTCCGATGGCAGCAGGCTGCTTGTGTATATTTATCGTTTACATACAGTTTACGTTCAGAAGGTATATACATTCGTATCGCGTTAGTGTGTACGAACGAGAAACGTATTCATCAGGGAATTTTGAATCGCGGAGCGCTGTGAAAGGGACGAAAGATAGGCGAGATGGAAGCTATTTTCATGGTTTTGAAATATCGCGCTTGGAAAGTCGATAAATTTCGTATAAACGTGACGAATTCGTATAATGTAAATGAATAAGGTGAAGCTTTACTCAAATCCTGCGCGAAATCTTTGCTGACATCGTGTATGAGCTTGTCGTGCGAGTGACAGGAAATATACGTATCGCGTTATTCACTGTATAACTGTATTTCCTACAAAGTAAAAAATGTGCACCAAGTAACAAAAATAGTAGTTTTCGTCGAAAAGTATTTTTTTCAAATAGCGTGAAAAATAAAAATGACATTTTCAAAACAAACAAAATCAAACCTGGCGTGCATGGTCAAGAAAAGGAGGTTCCACGCACGCCAAGTTTGATTTTTTTTTTTGGTAAATGTTATTTTTATTTTTCACACACGGTAAAGAATTTTTTTTTCATAATGCCTAGCTTGTGCAAAAATGTCATCATTTTAGAAACTTCAAATTGTGCTCTATTTAAACACTGTTCGATATCGTTTCCTAAATGTTAGATCATAGCTTTGAGTCGTCCTTTCCAGACATCAATCGGGTATTAGAATATAGTTGCTGCGGATTAAGTGGAAGCAAGTAAATTTCGTTTCGCTCTAATTTTATAATCGCCAATTAATTATTGCGGAACATAACGTCATGCTATTCTATCATAACGTTATATTCTTAATACGTTATTGGTATGTTTTCGTCACTCAGATGCTGTATTGTATACATGTTTTCGTGTGTCAACGTAAAACGACTTCACGGGCAAAATAACTCGAAATATATTGCTCATGGTAAGTAATGGTAACGCAAGCTCTCATCGTTCTGGACCATGCGCTCCGTCCATTAGAACTCGGGCTCACGT
Organism: Heteropelma amictum; assembly: GCA_959613375.1. NCBI lineage: Eukaryota > Metazoa > Arthropoda > Insecta > Hymenoptera > Ichneumonidae > Heteropelma > Heteropelma amictum. The sequence goes on from OY390721.1 coordinate 17,614,741, forward strand.
CCAAATCGCCGATTGTGGAAACGTATGTGCTATACGCTGTATACGTACGCGATCTGTATCCAATGGAAAGGGAACGATAATGTTTCTCACGAGTGAAGTGTGTCATATCGGTAAAGCTTTTTTTCCGTAAACGGTACGAAACGATAACACCGAACGTCGAAACAACAACTTTTACTTCCAGATCGATAGTTCGAAAACAAAAAACAGAGCAATTTCTGTCATTCACAAAGAATACCAGACATACATCGTTTTTTTCACATAAAAATCAGTCAAGTTCAAAATCATAATATGAATATAGATGTATCAACCCTCCTTTCCTCCAAGGTTTCGCCATCTAGTAACAAAATTTCGCATATTGGCTGAAAATTACACGAGAACGCAGTGCTAATTCTGGAAGTCTACAGGTGTGCTTTTACGTTGTCTCGGAGTCAAGCATCATATGCTGAAAGAATCCTTCCAGCATGATATTTCGTAACTGTGAATGAAGCGAGTCTTCTGTTTTTCTCTCAACAGTACTGAAGTACCAAGCGAACGTTCAACAAGTTCTTTTGAAAAAGCTTGTTATTTTCTCATTTAACAACGTTCTAAATAACGTGGACAATATGCTGTCATCCCGAGTTCGTCGATTTTCACAGGACTCTGAATGAAAGGCACTTGGAAGCGCAAAGTGTAAAAGTTCGAAGGCATACAGCAGGGACCAATCTGTGCTTGCCTAACACACTTTTTCCTTAAGTTCTATTCGATGGTAATGTCGAAATTCCCAACTCTCCTGTAACCGATATTCTTTGGTATTTGCGCTACGCTACGAAGACACACCGACGGATCTTTTCCTCGATCGAAAAAAAAAAGTTTTCGCGAAGAAAGTTCACCAGCCGGAACGTATACCAACCCAGGATAACATGCGCAAGCCAGGCTAGGCAAATACGAGAGAAGAATCTGAGAAACTGAGTTAGCGGAAGAAGATAAAAGGGAGGAAAAAACTGTGGAACATTTCGGCAACTTTCGCGATTTAAATGTCATTGTTACTCTTCAGCGATTTTAAGAGTCACTGAAATTTTAACGGTGAGCCCGATCCGTACTGAGCGTGTGCATACGGTATATATGAGGCCTCCCTTAGTGATCCATAAACATATTCCGCGGTCTGCTGCTGTTCAAGAAACGATACCAAGCATGACAACAGAGAAGGAGGACACCGTTGAGCTCCAATTATTGAGAGGTAGAAAAAAAGCGATAGCAGAGGAGAAAGGAACATTATCAAAGCCGCTACTCCGCTTCCTAGGTCTTTCCCATATATTATAAACTCCGAGTCGAAAAGACAGGAGTCCTGGCAATTTGCCATGAGGGACGTCATATACGAGTATCGCTTGAGCTCTTGGCTCTCTGGAAGAGAAACTAAAGTTTTCTTATCACTACACAGGAGACGAGTATAATAATAAAAAAAGCCACGTACTCGATGAAAATCAAGAACAGCTTTTAGTCGCTCGGATAAAACGAGCTATCAAAGCAAGAATTTCATAACGAAGAGCCTTGTTTACATCGTCGTTTCGCATGATTTTCATTTGAGCTCACGAAATACTTAATCATCAAAGCTTCCGCTGTTTCACCTTCCGTTTATACTACTAGCTCCAATTCAAAAAGACACCAGCTCTGGCAGTGCGCCATCTGAGACTTCACGCGAGTGCCACTTGAACTTTTGAAGATGGACCGAAGCTTTTATCACCATGATACGACAAGGAAAAAGAACCCATACTCTGATATATTGTATAAATTCTTCAAAATTTATTTAGAATACTTGGCTTTAAGACGCAACCGCGTCTCTCGGTATGTTTCATGTAGAAAACAGTTTTTAATCTCCAAAAGGGGTTGGAGCTACGATTTTATTATCAAAAGGTTATTTGTATGGTGCTCAATCGTTGCACTCTCTGTGTGTCGCGAACAACGCTTTTATAATCGCATGATTCTTTAATTCCGCAAAATATGCGATTTTGTGACGCATGGATCACAGTAATACTTTCTCTATCCTGTTCGCTTACTTTTTTTCAGTACATATTGGGATAGATAAGAAAGAAAAATACCGTAAGACGGTATGGACGTGAGTTATCAGCGAGAGTGCACCTGCGAGTGCACAGTCTCGAAGAAACTGGGTTCTCTTCAAAGAGGCACACAAAGGGTTTATATGAAAGCTATGAACTAAAATTGTCACATTTGGCTGTAAGCCTTAAGTTCTATGACCAGTACAGTCGCTCTAGTGGAAAAAAATTAACAGATTCCTAGTCATCTATATGATATGAAATAATATAACGACACATGACGAAATAAAGATGCGTATGCAGAAACGAGAAAGTTACCAGTGATGGAGTTTGTCACAGTATACTTGAATCTGCCATTTTGTCCTGGAACTTACGGTAAACACGTCTCACACGTACTAAAGTAATAAAGACAAGAGCGAGAGGGAGAGAGACAGAGAGAGAGAGGAGCAAGCAGAGACAAAGGGATGTACCCTGAAGCATGGTAATGACAAAGGTATATGTTCAAGGTAAATGGCTTGAGGTTTCACGACTGTCTTGTCTCGTATATTCGGCAACTTCATACAAGTATGTTCTAGTTCATTTTCGCAACATCGCTTCAATTTCTGCTCTTTGGGGAGTATTATTGCAGATCTGCGTAATACAATTACGGATTATGTCACAAATATAATTACGATTGAATGTCAAAAAAGCTTCATTTCATGCGTATTATATTAGCCCCTACGGCATTTAAATATTCGGCATCGTTACACCGAGATATTTTGATTCTGTTGATCTTTGCTAGTGAAATATATCACGTTCACTTTTACTAATTTTCAACCGTTAAGCACAACTTTACCGTACAAATGGAATAACGAACGAGTATTTAGTTTAAGGATCAATTAAAAGTTACTAATTACAACAGTTATGAAAGTGTGTCCAATTGAATAAACTGTATCATTTTACCCTTATTATTTGATCGATCTCACGGAAGTTCCTCAACAAGTAATGCGAGACTCCGTAACCGTTTGACGAACGAGTTTTTGTACATCAAATAAAATGACAAGAATTCAGCGTTAATCACGCGAAATGTCTTTTTTTCTTTCGTTTCATTCTATAATTAATCTTAGTTTCAATGAGAAATATCGTACACATCTCCCTTCGTACAGTATTTATCGTGAATAACGTACAACGAGAAATTGAACAAAACTAATCTCTAGAAGAATGGTAAAATATCGTTCGAGACAGGGTGGAGTAGAATGGACAGCCATGGAATGAAAGACACAAGTGTTATTATGGAAAAGTAGGTCCTTGGAGGCATATGCGGAAAACTCGTCAAGAAAAGGTGAGATGAAACTGGGATGAAGGAAAGTCTGCTACAATGAACGCGGTCACGAAACGAACCGAGCACATGTTGTCTACGTATATGGGTCGTTTTATGCTATGTCAGATGGTTGTTATTAACAGGACGATCACTTTCTTAACCCGCACATCTCATATTTCATACAAATGCTGTTTCTATGTTTCCTCATCTTATAGTTGACCTTTTTCTAAATTCATCGGTACAGAACTGATAATCCACATGCAGCGCAATTCCGTGACCCTATTATATAACCTATATCTTTGCATATATGACCCCCTAGGTGCCTAGGGGCGTATGTCGCATCATTTAATTGAAGCTGAGAAAATGAGATAAATAACCTTTGATAAGACTGAAAAACAGTGTCATTAAACGAATGAAAATATACGAAATTTCGGTTTTACATAAAGCGTGAGATAACAATTCGCACGAAACTTGTCATGTCTACTGAGTGATCAAAGAAACAAAAATATGTAACATCCCGTGCAGACAGGTCTTTGTTTCCTGATAGAGGCCTATCAGGGATCAAATTGGGAATTCCCGGCCTTTTTTGGCTAATTTTTCCATGTCAGTAAATGCCCATGCCCTGATCCGGAATTTTATGAACAATTTAAAGGGAAAGGACGCAAGGTACACATGCTGGCCGCAGCGCGGCGTACTGACATACCACGTATGGCAAATATATAAGAAAAACGTAATGACAGGTCATGGTACCTATTTTGAGTCACCCATCTCTCATTACATTAACGCGGGAGTCTGTATACTTTGTTATTTGTTTTCATCAAGTACCAATTCTATTCTAAAAATTAGAATTGCTGTTGAAATAATCAATACTTGTTCTTTCAGTGAAGAATTTAGTCCTGCAAGTAATTCACGATAAAGGAAATGAAAACTACACCCATCAACCAGGCTTTATAATTGCGCGATCATCGCCCGATATTGCCCGGTCCATACACGTCCAGCCCAGATTCCAAACCCGTTACATTCCTCTTCGGGTTCAGGCCAGATAGCCCGATCACGTCCCGACATAAAGTAGAAAATCTGGTCAGGGGCAGGGTTTTTTTTCCGACCAAACTTTCCTCACGGGATCACACGATCGAGTGAACGAGTCTCATTACATTACAAATTGTACTAAAATTGTGGTTCTGGCTAAACCAAATTAGCAACCTTCCGGTACAAGTTTCAAATGTCCACTTTATAGTTCTAATTTTGAGGAACAATAATGATTCGCCCAGATGCAATTGCGGAAATAAGCACAGGTTTTCGGACAAGATGAGCTTTTGTGCAGTCGATAAGCGGATTGAGGACTTTTTTGGAATGGTAACGAACTTAATAAGATTTTGAGAAGCATCGTTTTTTCATATTCCGTAAAAAAAATGATATGAAAAAAATATTTCCATCTTATCTGATTATAGACAATGACAATAATCAAAATATAACATCATCTCCGTAAAACAATAATAGTCGCAATGAAGCAACATACAAAGCTCTATCGTTGATAGTAAAAGTCTGTTGTGAACATTAATTTCGTCGAGATATGGAAAACGAGGAAAAGCATTAAAGAACATGCTCCAGCAACCAGTAGCTTCTAAACGACGTCGGAATAAGCACGAAAATATTTTAGTCATTCAGCGTTAAAAAGGACCGAGATAATGGAATAAATAATGGAATAATTTCACAGAAATGAAGAGGGAATGCTTGCGACTCTCTCGTATGACCGTCTTATATTTGCGCTCACTTATCTCGTTGAAACATCTTCATATTTTTCCTGAGTTGTATTTTTTTCTCTTCAGGGTATTCATATACGTAATTCGATGCTGTTGGGTACTACCACTGCATAACATATTTTTGTTTTCACAAGTTCTCCACTCTATTCCTGTTTGCATGTCGTACCATGAGAATATTTAAAAAGTACACATTTACTCTTAAAGTAGTTTCTTGATCATCATAGTAGATGACTCAATTTTTGAAAGTGATATTTACGAGTAAATAATAACATTATTCAGAGAAATGCAAACTAATTATTGCACGTGTAATTGATTGATCAAAATAACTTTTATTTCGAATAGCACAGTTATCATCAAACATATTTTCGAAAGATGAGTTTATGTCAATATTTCTAGTACTCTTCATGGTCCTTCCGGGTGCTTAATACACATTATATCGTCCGGAAATGTGATCTGTTTTTCTGTTTCTCATCTACGCGCTCAATCGGTACAATGCCGACGACACAAATGCACCGTTACGGTCTGCCCGATTCAACGAATTCAATTTGAAATAATAAAGAAATTCTCTTGGACAAACTAAATTCATTCAGTTCATTTACTTTTCAACGGGTTTTTTTAACCCTCCGAGGTCACACGTTCTAGAAACGAGGGACTGCTGGTCACACGGTACCGCAATGACCCCAGCCATATTCAAACAATTGCTGCGTTGCCAGCATCGTTCCGAACGTCTCATAAAAATTCAGGATATTAGTTTGAACCTTTCAGAATGACAATATCATGGCAAAAAATTTGTATCAAATTTAAAAAAATGCGAAAAAACAATTTTGCAAGAAGACAATGCGTAAAAAAAACCGTTTTTTACTAAAAAATGCTTGGGGTCATTTTGACCCCGGGTGACCGTGCAGGGTTAAATTAATATACTTTTAATGATAACTGTTATGCACAATAATCAGGAATGTCTTGCAACGAGATTTTTTTTGTATGAATCGTCTTTGATCATGTATACCAACAAGATCAAGCATCATTTGAGCAAAGTGTGTAACGAAGTAGCTTCTGAATTTCTCAGAAATTGTCATCGGGGAAGTTGTCAGTGCCGGGCACGTTATTGATGGATCTTGATTGAACAAAATGATTAATCATTACAACTTGATATAAAACGGTCGTTAATATATCATGGTGGATGAACTCCAGGACGAAACAAATGAACTATTATGCCCACTTGTCAATGATGATATATAGATACGGTCGTTTAGCTATTCCCCGATAGCCATGAAACGATATAGACTACATTTTATCCGATACAACTCACGTATCCATGTTTCTCTCGGTGTACAAATAAAAAACGCATGTCGTTATTCAGCGAAGGCATGAACGGACCCCTTAAAAAAACTAATTTTGAAAAGGTTATCTTATAGTGAGAAGATCAAAGGCCTGGGCGCATCCAAGTTAAAAACGTTGTTTACGTTCTACCGTGCCAGAAATCGAGATTAACGAACTGTAAAGGCAAAATTCTGCCGATTCGACACAAGCGGAGAAAATTACAGGGTAAATACGTTGAATTTGAAAGTAGATTTAAATGACCGATGAGATACGAAGATTCCGCTCCAAAAATCCCAAAAGCGGCGGTCTTAACTCATTTAAAACGAACCGAGGATACGCGAGGGGTAGTAAAAATTTTAACTCGGCTTCATTTTCGATGTTTCCGCATCTTGATAATCCACCGACGAACACGTGATGGTGTGAAACACCGACGTATGTAATGAAGCAGGCAGTCGCGAATAGTGCCTAATTAATGTGCCAATTAAACTGTCACATAGGGTGAGATTTTCGTGTGACGATATCTCTTGCAGTAACGGCTGTAACGTCCACCTCTGGAGTATTCCCAATGTGCTATGCAGAGTCGTACGGTTTTTAATCGATCTCCCGCGAGTGCCTTTCGACCTTTTATGGGTGGATGGGAAGCGAGCGAGAAATAAAAGGGAAAACCGAGAAGACGCGATAGCTCAACGAGTGTACAAAAAGTGGGTTGCCATGTACAGGTATTGTTGAGACAGCAGAGGAGAAAAAAAAGAAGAGAAAAAAAAACAGAGGCCTCGCTACAGGCGGACAGAGACGAGGTCGGGTATATCTCGGTTTTGGCGGAAAAACTAGTGAGTTTCGGAGAGAAGGAGGAGGCGGAAAATATCGTACAGCCAGGAGTGAAAAAAAGACTACGAGAAAATGCATCAGGCTGTAGCTGATGCGTGGACCTGATATTGTAACGTGAAATTTTACTCGCCGAGAAGATGTATGGAGGCGCTACATTGTTGGACTACATTCATCGCTGAAAAAATATCGTGGATCGCGTGAACCGGACATGTCCTGTTCACATCGACTTTTGAAAACCTTTTCAAGTATTTCGTACGCTGTAAACAATGTGTCAATCTCAGTGACGTCAGCGATACTCGTAATCGTTTCTTAAAGGTGAATATCATGTATTTATTGGAACAATTGTGACGGTAAAAACGCCGCGAAAGCAAACAAATCGCAGGTTTGAAACAAAGCTATGTTGTAAGTAAATTCTTCAAACATTTTTTCATAAAAAATATATCGGCAGTCGTTTGAAAATATTATTATGTACATTTGACATTATTATTATTAAATTCCCCGATTGTTCTATTGTTTACGTGAAAACGTTATGAGATGGTGAGGGGGGTCAGCTTAAATTTGCTGACGCACAAAATACTTGCTCATCAATGAGCGGGTAATTCTTTTTAACAGTTGTTACCTTGGGAGTGAAATGTGAATAATTAAATATCGGCATTCTTTTAGCTCAACAACCAGAAATAATAAATTTGGAGAGAAAACATTGAAAATGCGCAAAAATACGAGCAAACATAAATGCTTCCCCGTTTTCCCATTTACACATCATGAACAGAAGCGTATCAGGTACAGGCGCGGTAATATTATTTTTGCCTCGTGAGCAAAAGTGGACTTGCGCACCCCCGATCATTTAATTATGCATGTAATACAGCATTAGCTGGGAAAAAAGTCGTTACCACGGCACTCCAGACTCAGCAACGTTAAAGCAAGTTCTCTTTGTATATATTTCGAAATAATGATAGTGTTCCCTAAGCTATCGCAAATTTGCTGTTTTCGAGCTTCACACGCAGAAATACGAAGATTTTCGATCTTTTTGTCGCCATGAGCAAGATTTCTCACGAGATGACTCGTGGCACGTCTGTCTTGCATTAGCCACACTGCGCTTATTGTAACTTTTAGTGTAATTGGACTCTAAGGCGATTCATGAAATTGGCGTATTGCCCAACACCAATCTCAACACTTTGTCCATTGTCGTAGTAAGCGTAATGGCTTTGCAACATACATTTGTCCCTATCACTTACATTCCGTCAGAACTAGATGGCATTTGCGGTCAGATAAATACTTGTTCACGAATACTCGCTACGTGCCTGTAAAACCTTGATATTGCGTGATTGTGCGCAAGAATTTTTGTACACCCTAATCACGAGGAATACAGACTTGACGTCCACGAACCGTGATTCTATGATACTTCGAAAATATAGCATCTTTTGCCAGTTGTTGAGAGCAAAAATCGATGACCGGAACACGCAAAAAACCGATACAGTCTGGGGTCGAAGGGCGAAGCGGTGAAATATATTTTTAACGCATGAGCTTATCGTGTCAGCAACGAACAACTAAACTAAATGTGGGTTGGTTGACCAAATAACGAATCTGTGGCTTTCAACCCTTACAATTTCGGTATACCACGCGACAGCTGTCGACGTTCGAAGCCATTTATTACGTCCACGTGAAAAGTTTCGCTGACCACACAGCTTTATTTAGTGAATCACAATAGTATCGATACAGTCTTCACAATGAGCATAAAACATTTATAAATTATCGTAACATTTTTCGAATGTCGTCCATTCATGACAAAAATGCTTGTCCCCGAAGCTCTCTTACTGACAACTCTGTTGAAACTCTCTCCCTCCTCCCGGGGAGGGATACTCAACGAATTCAGAACGGAAAAGAAAACATCTTCCCTCTATTTGTAATTGTGAGACTTGTCATTTGATTAACATATCCAGAACAATCTTACTAAACAATGTGTCCTGGTGATTTTAATTCAGCATTATTATTCATTCTTGACTGGGTATTTGATGATTGGAAAGATCTCACTTTTCTTACTGATCGGCCATTTGGCTATCAACGCTTCGAGTGTTACAGTTGAAACTTTTGCATGTGTGAAACAAATGTAGGCACTTGGGGATTAGTAATTTGGGATTCTCGGGAAGAGGATACACTGAGAAATTTATTTTGACGCTGCTGTGTACGCCAAAACCCGAAATCTGGACGGATATATACGTTCGCTCTCTTGATGTTTCCCAACCTGGTGGAACATTGAATTATTTAGGACCGATCGATTGCAGGGTATATAGAAGTATACACATGTACCATAAGCGGGCGCGCATACATACTTAAACACCAAGTATATACATATAACGTGCGTCACACACGTTCAATCGAGAGGACGGAGCATCTTCCCGAATAGCAGTTTTAACTGGATACACGTCCCAAACACGAACACATCTCGTTTTTGCTGAGATTGAACATTTGTTGACATCCCTTGGTTGAATGTTTTATGCATCAGAGAGAAAAACGCAAAATGTGCCTCCATACTATTGAGAAGAAAAATTGAACGTGTGCTGGATAAATTACGATTCCATCACTTCGGTCGAATCGAGCGTTTTTTTTTCAAAAATTCACTGAAAGAACCCTTATGCTTCGATTTTGCACCTTAAAAAATCGGAAACGTTGAATGAGTGTCCAAAGTTTGACAGATTAAACTCGCAAACGAATGAATAAGAATTTTATTACCCGACGGACATTCGCAATGAATGTTGCAAAATCGGCGTGAAATGTTGAAGCGAAATAGTAAAATTTTTCTGTCTTTTTCTATACTCTTAAATCATGATCTTTCTACGCTTATACTTTGTTTAACTTCATTGGAATTCGAGTATTTCGATCATCGCACCTACAGTACCTTCGAATAGGTCTCAAAATATTTCGCAACTCGCACGATCGTTTAATTTCGCGTTTTCTCCACCAGGGATCACGAGAGACTCTAGACTCCTGATTTATTTGAATAATAGAAAAAAATTTTTGATAATGAACGCAGAGAACGTATTGAAAAATTTGCCAGGCATAGACACATTTTTGTCGTATTTACGTATTATTTTTTTTATGGATTAATAATAATGGTTATCGATAGACCTTGCATACAAAACATCGTAGAAATATATTTATGGGTCGAGTTAGATATTCAAACGACTCGCGTTTCAGAGATTTCTACATCGATTACCAAGAAGTCATCCCAATCGTTATTTTCCACGCTTCACAAGTGCAGCAAAATCAACTTATCTAAACGAGTCTCACTCGACTGAATCAATGAGTGTGGGCATATTCTCCCCTTGGTAGAATTTGAATTTCATATTTTTCTGATTTTTCGATGTTTGATTCATCAAGCGTAAGATTATAATGATACGCGGTACATAGGCAGGGCAGGAGGAAATATATGTATGCAACCACGTATAATGTTCATACATACATATAACAGAGACTTGAATGAAAATAATAAAAAGAAAGAAAGAAAAGGGGCAGGAGAGTCCAAGTGAGAGAAAGCTCAAGCACAGCACACAGATTCGAAGATAACTTGCTCTTGCCATATGCTTTCCCAGTGAACTGTAGAGCCTCTCTCGCACATTGAACGTCGGATGCAAAGCGGAATGCTAAATCACGGAAATTTCTCACGAGAGAATAGGCGTCGGGGAAGTTCTCGTTAGTAGAACGGGTGTTAAGGGTTAAGACGTCCTCGGTGGATATAGTGGGTTGGATTATAAGAGTGAAAGGGCATGTCGGTCGTGCGAGGGTATAAATTTCCGGTACCATTTTCGGGAACTGGTATAGAGTATATCCATGCAATCAAGGATTTCTCCGACTATATCCGTATTATATGTATATAATATTGCGTTCAACCCTGTGTGATATCTGTATGTACGTTTTATCCCTTGGGACATCGCATCTCATCGCTGTGTCGCTAATTTCCTCTGATGATGCGCGGCATACTATGCCGCGTGACTATGAATTTTCAGCTGAAACCTGTGTGGCTGCAGTTTGGTCTCTTGAATGTCAATACAGGACCACAACTCGGACACGACGATATACATCTTTGTCAATATTATTATTCGGAGCGTTTAGTCTCAATCGAATAATCTCTCTATACCGTAGGTGGACAAACATTTGTATGAAAAATCAACTGCAAATTGGACAGCCTCATCAACAGATTAATCAATAGTGAACAATTATCGCCAATTATACCTGTGCGTCACAAGGATATGATCGATAAACATCGTGTAATACATTAAAATTATTTGTTAACAATATTATTTGTAGTATGCGATAGTTATCACTAATTTCGAATGATTCTATTAATTTCCATTTTCGACGTCGGTAAATTTTGTCATTAATAACATGTTTTCACGATGCACGCTAAACCTACGGGGAAAAATGCGATGGATAAGCGGATATATACAAGTGCAATGCGAACTGGAAACTTAATATCGATCACCCTCGTATAATTTCCTCCGAGTACTTCATCAATTCTCTCCTCGGTGCTTTAGGTTGATAACGACCGAGAAAACGTACGGTGCGGTGTTTCAATTTACGATTATAATCCATTAGAAGAGCTCTACTCCGATATCGCTGTCCCAAAGAAATGTTGTTTTTTTATCTCTAAAGTCTAGTTGAAGAACAAACGAACGCGACAACCGACAAGAAAATTCTAGTAGAGTGCAATATTTACAAATATTTACTGTCGTTTCAAACTGAACATCAATATTTTTAATGATGATTCAAGTATAGTCTGTTTCGTACTACATACGTCGCTGTTATAATTCATTCATGACTTTTCGAAAATTCTTCAATTCCTAGTCGTACAAATAAGTTTCAAACGCTATGAAACTAGACTGCAATATTTTGCAGATAAAATTATCGTTATGTGTAATCTTGCAAATAATCCCTCTGTAAAAAGTTGATGAGGTCCCGAAGTTGATCCTTTATCGAAATTATATCGCGCGATTGTTGCCATTTTATTCGTTCCGTGATTGGTCGCAACGTTTGTGAGAACGCAGCCGCGACATGATTCATGCGAGAGCGTATTCGCGCGGTTTTCTATGCTGTTTTTGACAGTTGTCAACTGGTGGCATTAATCGCGGTTAGCGAAGGATAATATAATTCTATGATAATTCATTCTGTGAAGAAAAGAAATCATCCATATCGAGTAAGAAAGAGCGCTATATTTCACAGCTGAATTTATATTGTACTGAGAGAAAATGAGAGATAGTCCGGGAGAATGAGGGTGAATAAACTAAACTTGCATTTCCTGCACATTTTTTCAAGCAAAAATTTTTCTCCCTTTCACCCTTGCACATTAATGTTTTATAAAATTTACAAGAATCGGACGATCGGACGATTTCTCGAGAAGCGTTTTCCTTCAAAGTAGTGGCAGATGAAAAGAACGATCGACAACTCCATCAAAATTGAACCACGCATAGAGAAAACGACTCTAAACAAGTTCCTTCATTTCCGGTTTTGGGAAATTTTGTTTCAGATTTTTTAGCACAGCTTCCGGGCCAGCGTTCGATCGGCGGATGAGAGGAACGATCGACAACTCAATGAAAATTTAACCACGCTCAGAGGAAGCGACTCTGAGCAAGTTGCTTCCTGTCCGGTTTTCTGAAATTTAGTTTCAGATCTTTGCACGGATTCTGTGGTCCAGCGTTCGATCGGCGGATGAGAGGAACGATCGACAACTCAATGAAAATTTAACCACGCGCAGAGGAAGCGACTCTGAGCAAGTTGCTTCCTGTTCGGTTTTCGGAAATTTAGTTTCAGATCTTTGCACGGATTCTGTGGTCCAGCGTTCGATCGGCGGATGAGAGGAACGATCGACAACTCAACGAAAATTTAACCACGCTCAGAGGAAGCGACTCTAAGCAAGTTGCTTCCTGTCCGGTTTTCGGAAATTTAGTTTCAGATCTTAGCACGGATTCTGTGGTCCAGCGTTCGATCGGCGGATGAGAGGAACGATCGACAACTCAATGAAAATTTAACCACGCGCAGAGGAAGCGACTCTGAGCAAGTTGCTTCCTGTCCGGTTTTCGGAAATTTAGTTTCAGATCTTTGCACGGATTCTGTGGTCCAGCGTCCGATCGGCGGATGAGAGGAACGATCGACAACTCAATGAAAATTTAACCACGCGCAGAGGAAGCGACTCCGAGCAAGTTGCTTCCTGTTCGGTTTTCGGAAATTTAGTTTCAGATCTTTGCACGGATTCTGTGGTCCAGCGTTCGATCGGCGGATGAGAGGAACGATCGACAACTCAATGAAAATTTAACCACGCGCAGAGGAAGCGACTCTGAGCAAGTTGCTTCCTGTCCGGTTTTCGGAAATTTAGTTTCAGATCTTTGCACGGATTCTGTGGTCCAGCGTTCGATCGGCGGATGAGAGGAACGATCGACAACTCAACGAAAATTTAACCACGCTCAGAGGAAGCGACTCTAAGCAAGTTGCTTCCTGTCCGGTTTTCGGAAATTTAGTTTCAGATCTTAGCACGGATTCTGTGGTCCAGCGTTCGATCGGCGGATGAGAGGAACGATCGACAACTCAATGAAAATTTAACCACGCGCAGAGGAAGCGACTCTGAGCAAGTTGCTTCCTGTCCGGTTTTCGGAAATTTAGTTTCAGATCTTTGCACGGATTCTGTGGTCCAGCGTCCGATCGGCGGATGAGAGGAACGATCGACAACTCAATGAAAATTTAACCACGCGCAGAGGAAGCGACTCCGAGCAAGTTGCTTCCTGTTCGGTTTTCGGAAATTTAGTTTCAGATCTTTGCACGGATTCTGTGGTCCAGCGTTCGATCGGCGGATGAGAGGAACGATCGACAACTCAATGAAAATTTAACCACGCGCAGAGGAAGCGACTCTGAGCAAGTTGCTTCCTGTCCGGTTTTCGGAAATTTAGTTTCAGATCTTTGCACGGATTCTGTGGTCCAGCGTTCGATCGGCGGATGAGAGGAACGATCGACAACTCAACGAAAATTTAACCACGCTCAGAGGAAGCGACTCTGAGCAAGTTGCTTCCTGTCCGGTTTTCGGAAATTTAGTTTCAGATCTTTGCACGGATTCTGTGGTCCAGCGTTCGATCGGCGGATGAGAGGAACGATCGACAACTCAATGAAAATTTAACCACGCGCAGAGGAAGCGACTCTGAGCAAGTTGCTTCCTGTTCGGTTTTCGGAAATTTAGTTTCAGATCTTTGCACGGATTCTGTGGTCCAGCGTTCGATCGGCGGATGAGAGGAACGATCGACAACTCAATGAAAATTTAACCACGCGCAGAGGAAGCGACTCTGAGCAAGTTGCTTCCTGTCCGGTTTTCGGAAATTTAGTTTCAGATCTTTGCACGGATTCTGTGGTCCAGCGTTCGATCGGCGGATGAGAGGAACGATCGACAACTGAACGAAAATTTAACCACGCTCAGAGGAAGCGACTCTGAGCAAGTTGCTTCCTGTCCGGTTTTCGGTTTTTAAGTTTCACGCGTTTAAGAGGCAACTTCCGGTACAGCGTTCGTACGCCGTACGAGGCAAACGACGATCGACAACTCGATGAAAATTTAACCACGCACAGAGGAAGCGACTGTGAGCAGTTTGCTCCATATCCGGTTTTCGGTTTTTAAGTTTCACGCGTTTCAGAGGTAACTTCCGGTACAGCGTTCGTACGCCGTACGAGGCAAACGACGATCGACAACTCGATGAAAATTTAACCACGCACAGAGGAAGCGACTCTGAGCAGTTTGCTCCATATCCGGTTTTCGGTTTTTAAGTTTCACGCGTTTCAGAGGCAACTTCCGGTACAGCGTTCGTACGCCGTACGAGGCAAACGACGATCGACAACTCGATGAAAATTTAACCACGCACAGAGGAAGCGACTCTGAGCTGTTTGCTCCATATCCGGTTTTCGGTTTTTAAGTTTCACGCGTTTCAGAGGCAACTTCCGGTACAGCGTTCGTACGCCGTACGAGGCAAACGACGATCGACAACTCGATGAAAATTTAACCACGCACAGAGGAAGCGACTCTGAGCAGTTTGCTCCATATCCGGTTTTCGGTTTTTAAGTTTCACGCGTTTCAGAGGCAACTTCCGGTACAGCGTTCGTACGCCGTACGAGGCAAACGACGATCGACAACTCGATGAAAATTTAACCACGCACAGAGAAAGCGACTCTGAGCAGTTTGCTCCATATCCGGTTTTCGGTTTTTAAGTTTCACGCGTTTCAGAGGCAACTTCCGGTACAGCGTTCGTACGCCGTACGAGGCAAACGACGATCGACACATCGATGAAAATTTAACGACGCACAGAGGAAACGACTATGAGCTGTTTGCTCCATATCCGGTTTTCGGTTTTTAAGTTTCACGCGTTTCAGAGGCAACTTCCGGTACAGCGTTCGTACGCCGTACGAGGCAAACGACGATCGACAACTCGATGAAAATTTAACCACGCACAGAGGAAGCGACTCTGAGCAGTTTGCTCCATATCCGGTTTTCGGTTTTTAAGTATCACGAGTTTCAGAGGCAACTTCCGGTACAGCGATCGTACGCCGTACGAGGCAAACGACGATCGACAACTCGATGAAAATTTAACCACGCACAGAGGAAGCGACTGTGAGCAGTTTGCTCCATATCCGGTTTTCGGTTTTTAAGTTTCACTCGTTTCAGAGGCAACTTCCGGTCCAGCTTTCGCTCGGCGTATTAGAGAAACGACGATCGACAACTCGATGGAAATTTAACCACGCACAGAGGAAGCGACTCTGAGCAGTTTGCTCCATATCCGGTTTTCGGAAAATTAGTTCCAGACGTTTCAGAGGCCACTTCCGGTCCAGCGTTCGTACGGCGTACGAGGCAAACGACGATCGACAACTCGATGAAAATTCGACCACGCGCCGAGGAAGCGACGCTGAGCAAGTTGCTTCGTTTCCGGTTTTCGGAAAATTAGTTCCAGACGTCTCAGAGGCTACTTCCCGTCCACCGTTCGTACGGCGTACGAGGCAAACGACGATCGACAACTCGATGAAAATTTTACCACGCGCGGAGAAAGCGACTCTAAGCAAGTTGCTTCATTTCTGGTTTTCGGAAATTTAGTTTCAGATTTTTCAGTACAGCTTCCGGTCCAGCGTTCGATCGGCGGATGATAGGAACGATCGACAACTCCATGAAAATTTAACCACGCGCAGAGGAAGCGACTCTAAGCAAGTTGCTTCATTTCCGGTTTTCGGAAATTTAGTTTCAGATTTTTCAGCACAGCTTCCGGTCCAGCGTTCGATCGGCGGATGAGAGGAACAATCGACAACTCCATGAAAATTTAACCACGCGGAGAGGAAGCGACTCTAAGAAAGTTGCTTCATCTCCGGTTTTCGGAAATTTAGTTTCAGATTTTTTGGCACAGCTTCCGGTCCAGCGTTCGTTCGGCGGATGAGAGAAACGATCGACAACTCGATGAAAATTTAACCACGCGCAGAGGAAGCGACTCTGAGCAAGTCGCTTCGCTTCCGGTTTTCGGAAATTTTGTTCCGGGCCTTTCAGAGGCTACTTCCGGTCCAGCGTTTGTACGTCGCACGAGACGAAAGACGATCGACAACTCAATGAAAATTTAACCACGCGCAGAGCAAACGACTCTGAGCAAGTTGCATCGCTTCCGGTTTTCGGAAATTTTGTTCCGGGCCTTTCAGAGGCTACTTCCGGTCCAGCGTTCGTACGTCGCACGAGACGAACGACGATCGACAACTCAATGAAAATTTAACCACGCGCAGAGCAAGCGAATCTGAGCAAGTTGCTTCTTTTCCGGTTTTCGGAAATTTTGTTTCAGATTTTTTGGCACAGCTTCCGGTCCAGCTTTCGATCGGCGGATGAGAGGAACGATCGAGAAACGAGAAACGAAAATTTAACCACGCTCAGAGGAAGCGACTCTAAGCAAGTTGCTTCCTGTCCGGTTTTCGGAAATTTAGTTTCAGATCTTAGCACGGATTCTGTGGTCCAGCGTTCGATCGGCGGATGAGAGGAACGATCGACAACTCAATGAAAATTTAACCACGCGCAGAGGAAGCGACTCTGAGCAAGTTGCTTCCTGTCCGGTTTTCGGAAATTTAGTTTCAGATCTTTGCACGGATTCTGTGGTCCAGCGTCCGATCGGCGGATGAGAGGAACGATCGACAACTCAATGAAAATTTAACCACGCGCAGAGGAAGCGACTCCGAGCAAGTTGCTTCCTGTTCGGTTTTCGGAAATTTAGTTTCAGATCTTTGCACGGATTCTGTGGTCCAGCGTTCGATCGGCGGATGAGAGGAACGATCGACAACTCAATGAAAATTTAACCACGCGCAGAGGAAGCGACTCTGAGCAAGTTGCTTCCTGTCCGGTTTTCGGAAATTTAGTTTCAGATCTTTGCACGGATTCTGTGGTCCAGCGTTCGATCGGCGGATGAGAGGAACGATCGACAACTCAACGAAAATTTAACCACGCTCAGAGGAAGCGACTCTGAGCAAGTTGCTTCCTGTCCGGTTTTCGGAAATTTAGTTTCAGATCTTTGCACGGATTCTGTGGTCCAGCGTTCGATCGGCGGATGAGAGGAACGATCGACAACTCAATGAAAATTTAACCACGCGCAGAGGAAGCGACTCTGAGCAAGTTGCTTCCTGTTCGGTTTTCGGAAATTTAGTTTCAGATCTTTGCACGGATTCTGTGGTCCAGCGTTCGATCGGCGGATGAGAGGAACGATCGACAACTCAATGAAAATTTAACCACGCGCAGAGGAAGCGACTCTGAGCAAGTTGCTTCCTGTCCGGTTTTCGGAAATTTAGTTTCAGATCTTTGCACGGATTCTGTGGTCCAGCGTTCGATCGGCGGATGAGAGGAACGATCGACAACTGAACGAAAATTTAACCACGCTCAGAGGAAGCGACTCTGAGCAAGTTGCTTCCTGTCCGGTTTTCGGTTTTTAAGTTTCACGCGTTTAAGAGGCAACTTCCGGTACAGCGTTCGTACGCCGTACGAGGCAAACGACGATCGACAACTCGATGAAAATTTAACCACGCACAGAGGAAGCGACTGTGAGCAGTTTGCTCCATATCCGGTTTTCGGTTTTTAAGTTTCACGCGTTTCAGAGGTAACTTCCGGTACAGCGTTCGTACGCCGTACGAGGCAAACGACGATCGACAACTCGATGAAAATTTAACCACGCACAGAGGAAGCGACTCTGAGCAGTTTGCTCCATATCCGGTTTTCGGTTTTTAAGTTTCACGCGTTTCAGAGGCAACTTCCGGTACAGCGTTCGTACGCCGTACGAGGCAAACGACGATCGACAACTCGATGAAAATTTAACCACGCACAGAGGAAGCGACTCTGAGCTGTTTGCTCCATATCCGGTTTTCGGTTTTTAAGTTTCACGCGTTTCAGAGGCAACTTCCGGTACAGCGTTCGTACGCCGTACGAGGCAAGCGACGATCGACAACTCGATGAAAATTTAACCACGCACAGAGGAAGCGACTGTGAGCAGTTTGCTCCATATCCGGTTTTCGGTTTTTAAGTTTCACGCGTTTCAGAGGCAACTTCCGGTACAGCGTTCGTACGCCGTACGAGGCAAACGACGATCGACAACTCGATGAAAATTTAACCACGCACAGAGGAAGCGACTCTGAGCAGTTTGCTCCATATCCGGTTTTCGGTTTTTAAGTTTCACGCGTTTCAGAGGCAACTTCCGGTACAGCGTTCGTACGCCGTACGAGGCAAACGACGATCGACAACTCGATGAAAATTTAACCACGCACAGAGAAAGCGACTCTGAGCAGTTTGCTCCATATCCGGTTTTCGGTTTTTAAGTTTCACGCGTTTCAGAGGCAACTTCCGGTACAGCGTTCGTACGCCGTACGAGGCAAACGACGATCGACACATCGATGAAAATTTAACGACGCACAGAGGAAACGACTATGAGCTGTTTGCTCCATATCCGGTTTTCGGTTTTTAAGTTTCACGCGTTTCAGAGGCAACTTCCGGTACAGCGTTCGTACGCCGTACGAGGCAAACGACGATCGACAACTCGATGAAAATTTAACCACGCACAGAGGAAGCGACTCTGAGCAGTTTGCTCCATATCCGGTTTTCGGTTTTTAAGTATCACGAGTTTCAGAGGCAACTTCCGGTACAGCGATCGTACGCCGTACGAGGCAAACGACGATCGACAACTCGATGAAAATTTAACCACGCACAGAGGAAGCGACTGTGAGCAGTTTGCTCCATATCCGGTTTTCGGTTTTTAAGTTTCACTCGTTTCAGAGGCAACTTCCGGTCCAGCTTTCGCTCGGCGTATTAGAGAAACGACGATCGACAACTCGATGGAAATTTAACCACGCACAGAGGAAGCGACTCTGAGCAGTTTGCTCCATATCCGGTTTTCGGAAAATTAGTTCCAGACGTTTCAGAGGCCACTTCCGGTCCAGCGTTCGTACGGCGTACGAGGCAAACGACGATCGACAACTCGATGAAAATTCGACCACGCGCCGAGGAAGCGACGCTGAGCAAGTTGCTTCGTTTCCGGTTTTCGGAAAATTAGTTCCAGACGTCTCAGAGGCTACTTCCCGTCCACCGTTCGTACGGCGTACGAGGCAAACGACGATCGACAACTCGATGAAAATTTTACCACGCGCGGAGAAAGCGACTCTAAGCAAGTTGCTTCATTTCTGGTTTTCGGAAATTTAGTTTCAGATTTTTCAGTACAGCTTCCGGTCCAGCGTTCGATCGGCGGATGATAGGAACGATCGACAACTCCATGAAAATTTAACCACGCGCAGAGGAAGCGACTCTAAGCAAGTTGCTTCATTTCCGGTTTTCGGAAATTTAGTTTCAGATTTTTCAGCACAGCTTCCGGTCCAGCGTTCGATCGGCGGATGAGAGGAACAATCGACAACTCCATGAAAATTTAACCACGCGGAGAGGAAGCGACTCTAAGAAAGTTGCTTCATCTCCGGTTTTCGGAAATTTAGTTTCAGATTTTTTGGCACAGCTTCCGGTCCAGCGTTCGTTCGGCGGATGAGAGAAACGATCGACAACTCGATGAAAATTTAACCACGCGCAGAGGAAGCGACTCTGAGCAAGTCGCTTCGCTTCCGGTTTTCGGAAATTTTGTTCCGGGCCTTTCAGAGGCTACTTCCGGTCCAGCGTTTGTACGTCGCACGAGACGAAAGACGATCGACAACTCAATGAAAATTTAACCACGCGCAGAGCAAACGACTCTGAGCAAGTTGCATCGCTTCCGGTTTTCGGAAATTTTGTTCCGGGCCTTTCAGAGGCTACTTCCGGTCCAGCGTTCGTACGTCGCACGAGACGAACGACGATCGACAACTCAATGAAAATTTAACCACGCGCAGAGCAAGCGAATCTGAGCAAGTTGCTTCTTTTCCGGTTTTCGGAAATTTTGTTTCAGATTTTTTGGCACAGCTTCCGGTCCAGCTTTCGATCGGCGGATGAGAGAAACGATCGAGAAACGAGAAACGAAAATTTAACCACGCGCAGTACAAGCGACTCTGAGCAAGTTGCTTCGTTTCCGGTTTTCGGAAAATTTGTTTCAGATTTTTTAGCACAGTTTCCGGTCCAGCGTTCGAACGGCGGATGAGAGGAACGATCGACAACTCCATGAAAATTTAACCACGCGCAGAGCAAGCGACTCTGAGCAAGTTGCTTCATCTCCGGTTTTCGGAAATTTAGTTTCAGATTTTTTGGCACAGCTTCCGGTCCAGCGTTCGTTCGGCGGATGAGAGAAACGATCGACAACTCCATGAAAACTTAACCACGCGCAGAGCAAGCGACTCTGAGCAAGTTGCTTCATCTCCGGTTTTCGGAAATTTAGTTTCAGATTTTTTGGCACAGCTTCCGGTCCAGCGTTCGTTCGGCGGATGAGAGAAACGATCGACAACTCCATGAAAACTTAACCACGCGTAGAGCAAGCGACTCTGAGCAAGTTGCTTCGTTTCCGGTTTTCGGAAAATTTGTTTCAGATTTTTTAGGACAGTTTCCGGTCCAGCGTTCGAACGGCGGATGAGAGGAACGATCGACAACTCAGTGAAAATTTAACCACGCGCAGAGGAAGCGACTCTGAGCAAGTTGCTTCTATTCCGGTTTTCGGAAATTTTGTTTCAGATTTTTTAGCACAGCTTCCGGTCCAGCCTTCGATCGGCGGATGAGAGGAACGATCGACACCTCCATGAAAATTTAACCACGCGCAGAGGGAGCGACTCTGAGCAAGTAGCTTCATTTCCGGTTTTCGGAAATTTTGTTTCCGATTTTTTAGCACAGCTTCCGGTCCAACGTTCGATCGGCGGATGAGAGGAACGATCGACAACTCAGTGAAAATTTAACCACGCGCAGAGGAAGCGACTCTGAGCAAGTTGCTTCTATTCCGGTTTTCGGAAATTTTGTTTCAGATGTTTCAGAGGCAACTTCCGGTCGAGCGTTTGTTCGGCGCACGAGAGAAACGACGATCGACAACTCAGTGAAAATTTAACCACGCGCAGAGGAAGCGACTCTGAGCAAGTTGCTTCTATTCCGGTTTTCGGAAATTTTGTTTCAGATTTTTAGCACAGCTTCCGGTCCAGCGTTCGTTCGGCGGATTAGAGGAACGATCGACACCTCCATGAAAATTTAACCACGCGCAGAGGGAGCGACTCTGAGCAAGTAGCTTCATTTCCGGTTTTCGGAAAATTTGTTTCAGATTTTTGCACAGATTCTGTGGTCCGGCGTTCGATTGGCGGATGAGAGGAACGATCGACAACTCCATGAAAATTTAACCACGCGCAGAGGAAGCGACTCTGAGCAAGTTGCTTCATTTCCGGTTTTCGGAAATTTTATTCCGGGCCTTTCAGAGGCTACTTCCGGTCCAGCGTTCGTAAGTCGCACGAGACGAACGACGATCGACAACTCAATGAAAATTTAACCACGCGCAGAGGGAGCGACTCTGAGCAAGTAGCTTCATTTCCGGTTTTCGGAAAATTTGTTTCAGATTTTTGCACAGATTCTGTGGTCCGGCGTTCGATCGGCGGATGAGAGGAACGATCGACAACTCCATGAAAATTTAACCACGCGCAGAGGAAGCGAGTCTGAGCAAGTTGCTTCATTTCCGGTTTTCGGAAATTTTGTTTCAGATTTTTGCACGGATTCTGTGGTCCAACGTTCGATCGGCGGATGAGAGGAACGATCGACAACTCCATGAAAATTTAACCACGCGCAGAGGAAGCGACTCTGAGTAAGTTGCTTCGTTTCCGGTTTTCGGAAATTTTGTTTCAGATTTTTGCACGGATTCTGTGGTCCAGCGTTCGATCGGCGGATGAGAGGAACCATCGACCACTCCATGAAAATTTAACCACGCGCAGAGGAAGCGACTCTGAGCAAGTTGCTTCATTTCCGGTTTTCGGAAATTTTGTTTCAGATTTTCTAGCACAGCCTCCGGTCCAGCGTTCGATCGGCGGATGAGAGGAACGATCGACAACTCCATGAAAATTTAACCACGCGCAGAGGAAGCGACTCTGAGCAAGTTGCTTCATTTCGGGTTTTCGGAAATTTTGTTTCAGATTTTCGCACGGATTCTGTGGTCCAGCGTTCGATCGGCGGATGAGAGGAACGATCGACAACTCCATGAAAATTAAACCACGCGCAGAGGAAGCGACTCTGAGCAAGTTGCTTCATTTCCGGTTTTCGGAATTTTTGTTTCAGATTTCTCTACGTCCTTTCCAAGTTTAAAATACATGCTGTCACGTATGGTTAATGCGGGTTCAATTAGTGATAAACATTAACAGCGGTTAATGTTTATCATGAGAATATGCGATGTGATTAAAATATGCGTGTGATGTTTGTTATTAACATGAAAAATGTACATGAAAGATAGGCCACGTACGCTAAGTAAGTCCAGATATTTGGGTGTCGAAGCCACGTTTGGAAATATATACAATTTCCACGCGTTTGCTCGATGAAGGCCAAGAACCATCGGGATAACTCCCATTGCTTTGCGCGTTCCAACAGATGTGCAACAGGCTGCACCTTCCTTAAATTCCTTGCGTGAAGCCAGAAAGATTTTATGTACGTGAGAAACATGAAATGCCTCGAGCATCCACTGAGAAGTGTGTAGGTACGCGTCGTTTCTCTGAGTTATCCTGTATACATATAAAGCCTCGAAGAACCATTTCTCACCGCTTTTCCATCGTCTACGTTGCTCTCCGTATCATCGCAACTTCCTAATCTCATTGCAAAGTGTCTGCAAATCACCTCGAGTGAAAACACACTAATAGAATAGCGAGGTTATGGAATTTCGCACATTTATCTATGCGATTATTGTACTACGGTTTTCTACAACTGCATAAAGTAGAAAAATGTCCGACGGATTACCGGTAGAAAATAAAATAAGAAAGAATACGCTGATAAAATTGATAAAAAATCCATGGATAATTGATTCCAATGGCCTTACCATTTGTTCCATTCAAAACTGTAGCTGCTTTTTGTTAAATGCTCAAATGCCAAACAGACGAAACTTGTAGAGTTCTGGTCCGTCAAACTCGACGACAGAGAACTGGCAAGATCGACGTCTTCTTTATGCGTATAATCCTTCCGCTCTTAGACATGGCCCATATCAAGGGCAGCCCGAGTCAGTAGCCAGTCACCCCCGCGATCTGGCCCGGATGAGCAACCAGGCAGGTGCGAGTTTGCCGTGGCACTTGGATCCATGGGCACAGAGAAACTGCGAAAGAACTGTGCCACTATAGCCTGTCTTGTATTCGCCTCCCGGTGCTGGAGCTTAATCGCATCTCACCGGGATATACGAATAGGGATTTACAGCTTTATATACATGTGACAGATCCTACGTGTGACACACACGTACATCTGGAGCTGGTCACGCCCATATTTTTATTCCTCGATGAGCCTACGGCCAGGGTTCGAACCCGAGAACTGCCGGTCAAGAGGTCAAGAGGCTAACAAGCTAACCACTTGACCACAGCGCTGGTTTTCAAAACCGAAATGTATTTCATCATTTTCTTCGCACTGTTCGAAGGCCTTCGCGAAGGCGAAGCTAGGCGAAGGCGATAAAGCTAGGCCTTCGCCTAGCTTTATAATTTGCCAAAGCCCAGACATTATAATGTCGATGAAAAGGTACCGTTGATAATGTTTTTCCTGCTTTAAACTTCGGACACTGCCTTTGGACAGTGTGTTTCATCGGTGCTCTCGCCCCACGTTTCCCCCAAATGCTCGGTCAAAGTAATTCTCCTGGCTGTTTGTGGTTGTAGCTTTTTTCTAGGGCTGGCTGTGGCTTCAGGTTTCCCTATGATCTTCATCCGAAACTTCTCATTTTGCTTTTTAGCTTTATCGGACTTTGTTTTGCATAGCTTTGAATGGAACACACTGTACTTGGTACAAAAGCTTTTTAAACCGCCAAAACGGCTTCTGACAATATATGCAACGTAGACAGACAAATACAACGTAGATTTGTGAACAAATGGACTTGGCTATAGAACAAACATTCACGTATATTTGCCGAGAATGTTATTCAAAATTTTACATAACTATAGCGGGCTCGTCTATTGTCGGGGATATCGGGGTGCTTCTGTACGAGCCACGAAAGAGTTGATGCTGCTTTGAGATTGGCCACAATAAGGGGCAATGCAAAATATCGCCAAGTACTTTTACTGGTTCTTCAAAATCAATAAAATGCCAAAAATGATTACTGTAGATAATTAAATTATTCATACAGTCAGGTATGAATCATTGTGTTTTATTGTTGCAACAATTTGTTATGATCGTGTACAAGGATTTTAGTTTCGGACAGTTTTTGTGATAAGGAATACCTGGAGAAAGCAATTATGATAAGTCATTGAATTTCACAAAAATCGTGCTTCTGTTGTTCAAAGTCAATTAAACTTTCCTTATGATAGGAAAAAACATTTAATTACGTTTTGCAGAATATCGCAAATTCATGACCGATTGGTACAATTTTTTCAAGTTGTGTCACGAAAACCCTCGTACGTCCCAAAATTTTGAGAGGAAGCGTTGTGAATATCTTCTACGTTTTAAACATGTCGGTCGAATAGATTCAGAAACTTGACATAAGATAGAGAAGGAATAGGAAGAAGAAATTTGAATTGAAGTGGGACCAGAAGGTTCTTTCTACCCCGCTTGTTCATCTGCTGAATGTAGCTCTTTATGAATAAAAGAAATAAAAAAGTACCTGAAGACCAACGGGCTTCGGCAAGTAGCAGGAATATGGAAGATGTTTCTTCCCACCGTGGTATTTAGTGCTCATTGTTCTCTCAGTGATTACAAAGGTATTGAACACGAATCATGCCTCATTGAGCCTGGATTTTAACTTTTTGTCAGCCATTATTAGACTCGCAACATTGTTCTCCATTTTTATTTTCATCACTGGATGCAAAGCTTTTGCCACAATATTTTCGGATACACAAATATCCAATTTAACTCCAGAGACTTTGACAATCCATGGCTCGCTGCCGTCGTTTTTCAATGTTGACCGTAAAATTGAAAACGATTGAACTTTCCACTCTTAAATATATTTTTTTCTTTATTGATCCAGTGTATAAATTTCAATCTGAATCCTTAAATAAAAATGCTACAATACGAAAATAATATGAAAATAGGGTTCTATTGAGACATAATGTTGCCTCTTAGGTGTGGAAAAGTGTTTCCAGCCACCAGTGCAATCACTCGGAGTGCCGTATGTGGCAGAGTCTTTGTAGCGTAAATGTTGAAATACTAACGTGCATCAATACTCGTAGAAAAAGGAATGCATGAGAAATGAAGAAATATAAGATACATTTCTTCATCCTACGTTTTTCCGTAAATCTTTCAGCAACGTTCCGTTTGCATTTTGCGTCTGACAAAGCTTATTATATATCTGTAATTATTGCGTAAACCATTATACATGGACCATAGTGTGCATGCAAAAGCCGATAAATTGACTGAACGCAACGAAAAGTATAATATTTGTATTTACTTCGTATATAAATTATGCAAATTACGATCTGCTGTTTGCTGATACCTGACATGTTCCGATAGCTACAGCATTTATCGCTGTGTTTGCTTCGATGCCTAACTGACGGAACTATCGCTATCATGTATCACGCGAGGGAATAAATTTATCATTTTTAAATTATATTTATAAGTACACTGTATACGATACGTGCGTACACATATTAACTTGATATTCCGCGGTTGTCGTAACGAAACTTCCGCCACTCTCGGGTTTTCCTGCGAGGTGCACTGTCAGCAACAGCAATACCTCGCCGCAAAATTTTCAACCGTTAAATTTTCCACAAACGCAACTTTATCGAAATGTTGTTCGCGTGTACAACATGAAGAGGATAAAATTTCTCGAGCCATTTGACGCGTCCACGGGCATAAAAAAAGTAATTATGGAATAATATCAACGATTATCACTGTACGATGCGGTTTATTCTCATAACGTCTATTTTACTGTACAATTAGCCACTTTCAAGTTCGCGTACGGGAGATGAATTATTGATTGTAGGTTACGAACAATGCTGTATGCTTGAATTTTTTTTTCTTGTTAGATGCTTGGGAAATTCTCAGAAATATCTCCATAAGTAGCATCAGGATTTCGATTTTACTGTTGAACTAGAATATGATTGTGTAGAAAGATTTTGAGTAACAGCAATGTTTTTTCTAGTGTTTTTTAAATTATTCATTAATCACTGAAAAATCACAGCTGAAAAAATAACTCCAAGTATAGAACGATAAATGTGATGAAAAATTGAAATATGTACAAATATCATGTCACAGTTGTGTTCGAATGAAAAAAAATGTGGGTAGAGTTTTAATTCAATTTCAAAGCGATTTAAAATTTTTTTTTAGCACTGCGTATTTTCGTTTGGTTTTTGAAATATAGATGTCCAATTGTTTCATAAAATACTACATTTGCCTCGATCGAAATTGGTGGAAATTATTCCTTCCATGTCAAAGACTTTATCAAACAATAGTTCATCACGTTTTTCTTGGGAGAACAGCTCGTTACCAATGATAGTTTCATCTGCACACACGTCCGAAAGCGACACGTGGATTAAAAAATAAGAAAAAATAATAATTTTCTCATAGATATGCCTGCTTTTGTGGTGCTGGAAAAATGTTGTTTTTTCAGGTTCCCTTTCTCTCTGTGTTCGTCCTGTGAAACTACAAACAGTCTCGAGAAATGAGGAGATACAAAAAAGGGTATAGTCGAGTGTACAAAACGAAAACGCGCTTTGGTAAAAAATAGCGTTCGTTGGAGCACGATAGAGATAAGAGACTACGTATTCTCGTAAGCCAGCAGCTGGACATTGCTATTGTTTGGAATATCTTCATATTTTATGAACTTTTTCTTGTTTATTCTGGATTCCAATCTGGTTTTTTTCAACGTTCAACATTTTTCAATAATCGGGTATTACGCGCAGTAAAGCACGAATGGCAAAAACGAAAAAACAAGAAAAATACATGTTCATTAATTCTCATTACTGCGTGCTGGTATTATTATGTTTTATTCCTGCAAATCCAATTAGCTTCCATGTGAACTCGGCTTATTACGAGTAACAACGTAACCCAATTTATATGTACATGTGTTCCTATACTGTATATTTCACGTGACCTGGACTAATCTCAATCGCCATACTATAAACTCTGGCGGTTCCCTGATACAAATATTCCTCAATTTGAGTTAAAAACTCTGATATATGTAACTTGACAATTACAATAATAAAGGATATAGGCTGAGTGCAATTTTTTCAATTTCTTACCATCCCAATAAAAAAGCAATAATTTTTCACAACTTTTAGCGCAATTGCCATTAGTAAATGAAACAAAAAGATTGTTGCACGGTTAAAATCGCAAATTCGCTTCCCCTCGGATATGTTAAAATCATTTACTCATTACTATCGAAACAAGAATTAGCGACGTTTTGCTGAATAAACCATATAGCCTTGGATGAGGATGGTCGTTTGAAAAAACTGCGAAAGATGAATGCCAAAATGTTCTCTCCATCTCTGTCCTCAAATTTACTTTAGTGTGACTGATGATATGGTACGTACTGAATGTATATTTTTTGTTGCATATGATATGTGACACTCCAATGTTTAATGTGTGCTGGCTTGCAATGTTATTCATTAATACTATTCTCGTGTTCAGATGCTCATAATTGAAACAAATCGATATTTGATAAATGGTACATCAACCGGTACGAAAAGTAGCATTTCTCGATTATATACTAAGTATTGTTTCGTAGAATTTATCAGGAGAATTGACCTAAAAATTGAAACGCTAAAAAGTCAAGGTTATTCAATTTGAATGTAGATCGATATAAAAAACATTCGCGTAATTATAAATTGTCCGATTTTCATAATATTTTATCCATGAAAGTGATATGTCAGAGCAATCTAAAAATCAGCCAACTCAATAAAAATATTAGTTTGTGAAATATAACTACAATGAAATCGGCAGCAATATCGAAAAGCGTGCACGAGCAATCAAAGGCTCGCTCATCATTTCGTAGTACGAGTGCACCCGAAAAATTTCGTCCAACCTAACCTAACCATATTAGGAACTTGGCATTTTCGCGGATTCGATTAAAGTATATCAAGATATTTTCTTCATTCAATTTATAAAAACGAGATTTTTTCTACTGAGGAGAACAAAACTGCGATTTTGTAATCCCGGAGAATAAAAACAAAATATCCCGTACAATTACGCGAATTCCAAGCTCATGCTATAGACGGTAAGCGAATAAATGGAGAGAAAAGATAAGTAACAAGGCATTCAAGTACAGACAGACGAGAGACGCGGGAAAGAAAAATAAAAACGGGTTGAACGGAAAAAGCAAGGCGAAGGAAAACGAGAGGAAAAGTGTGTAATTTCATGGCTAATGAAAATGTTTTTCTCGCGTGTGCAGGCATTCGCCGCGTGGTTGTCGCGCGATATCTCGTTCTTCCAACGATTGTAAAAGTCGTCACACCGAGAGGGAAAGAAAATAAAAATAAAAATACTATACTAGAAATAAAACGAGAGGAAAATAAGTCCGTGGAGAAAACACCGGCGAAAGACAAGCACGGAAAGAAAAAGCTAACTGCAATGTCAGCCAGTTTTGTATTTCCGGATACATCTTATCCTGCGTTCCATTGTGTACGCGTTATCTCATTCCTCTCAGGCAAGCATATTAAAATATAACCTAAATAACTGTAAAGAAGTCACGTAGGTAATAATTACAAAATTTTATTCTAAATTAAAGTCGAGTTCGTATTCGTATTTCGAGATGTTTGGTGCACCTATGTCATCTGCGCGAATAGCGCAGATGACACAGATTACAATTTTCAGTTGTAACTGAGTAAAAAACTTCTGAAAAACGAATACATACAATAAAAAGAACGCTCCTCTGAGATTGATCTTCAATCTTTAGAGGTGTGGAGGAAAGGAAGCTCTTATTCCAGCAACGACTTTGACCAAAACAATCAAGTTGACTTTTATGATTTACATAATTTTATGATTTCATAGTTTTTATAATTTTTCATTTCCCGCTTTGACGCAGCAGATATTCATTCGACTACCCTTATCACAAAGTTATCAAATTGCAATATCCCGATTGGTCGGGGAACGAGGGATGAATTTCGTGGCTGAATTTCGCTTGCTTTCTCAAGCGCGCTCGAGTTAGACGGTCACTGACTTTTCACAAATTATCCGTCATGATCTGCGGAAAATCTTGAATAAAATAAACAATTACTGCGCTGCAGCGCAATCATGCAGACGTTCGCGCGCGTGATCTCGAATATCCGACCCCTGGTGTATGTGTAGAGAGATAAAGGACGAGTAACTGTCAGTAAAAAAGTTGATGCATAAGAGTGGAGTAACGATAATAAATAACAATACTGAAACGTGAATGCTAAAACGGGTCACACGTACAGTATGATATGTGGAACGAGAAAAAGAGTGGAGAAAAAGAACGATAGCGAAGAAGTAATGGCAGAATACGGGAGAAAACCTGTAGAATACAGAACGAGCTGTTGGCAACGCTTGTTTTCACTACGGTTCAGCTGGCTGATCATGAATATTGGCGTTCAAAAGTTGCAGGTGTTTTTTTCTTTTATTATTTATTATACCACCGTCAGACGCATAATGGCATTCTCACATAGTCAAACGCTTCCACCCTTTCACTCTGTATGTAGCTTCGTTCACATCCCCAACGGTTAGCAGACAGCGAAATTCGAAAGCAATTCTTTCTCCCATGTTCGTCGTATGTTTCGGCTTTGATCGAAAGGAAGCGATAAACGATGAACAAATTATGGGAAAATAGAACGGTTGAAAGTAAAGTGACGAAAAGTGCAGTAATTTGCCGCACAACTATTCCAGCGATTCGTAACGCAAGACCCGTGAACCGTTGCAGTCCGTGACTTGGCTTGAGAACCGAGGAACCTACCTTCGCAACTATATCGCCGTAACGGATTTCGGTATAAATTTCCTTCAGCCAATTTGTTTTATTTTTTTGCAGAATGCTACAGAAGGCTATAAACCGGGCATTGCTTACGAAAATACTCAGCGGTTAGTAAAGACCGCGGAAAGAAAAAATCTGCCTGGCACGCGGATGTATATCCAGAGTTGAAAAGCACAGGGTTTTTCGAATGGAAAGACAAAAGCGCGTAAAAATACATTGACGATTAATAAAATAAAATTACGATTCTTATCGTTTAGCGAAATAGAAAAGTCAGCAATAAGTTCTTTTTTCGTTGACTTGGATGAATCCGTCAATGCACCATTTAGCCCATAATCGTGGCGATGATGGAAAGGTGAGGGCGCTCGCGACGATTATTGGTAAAATGGTGGCGCGCACATCACTAACTACCGATGAAGATAGATAGTGGGAGGGAATGAGAGACGGGGAGAGATGAGAGATGGAGAGAAGCACCTGATGATTAAGTTCATCTGTGTTGTATTTTCTATACATATATGGGCTTTCTCATATCATATATATGTGTACACACATATGCCCACATACGCAACAGCAATATGCGCTATCTGTATGTGTATGTGAGCCTGTATCACTCTCTCCTTTGTGCATCCCTTTTGCTCTCTTTGGATCAACGCTTTAGAGTCCCTCTCGACGCTTGCTCACGCTCTCTAGTCGAGACCCGGTGAGCTCTCTTATTAGCTGTCCATGCCTTGAATGGTGGGTGGATAAAGAGAACAGAAGTGCAATCTGTGTACATAGTGTGGGTGTGTGGGGTTTCGTATTTCTCAATGTGTATATATGTGTCTGGGTTACAACGAGCTGGGATTGAAAAGCGTTGCCTGGTAGACTGTATATATATATATGCCCAGGGAAGATTGCCGATATTATGAAAAATCGTGCACGCGAGAGAGCTACTCTTCCCTACTTTTCTCTGTTTTTTCAGCGCTCTCATCCTTTTACCCAGGTCCAACCTCCCTCTCTCTTTCATTCCGCGTGCACTCTACAAGACCTCTCGAAGAGCCACTGGAGTATAAGAACTCGTCGAACTATTAGCGATAGGCGGAATGACGTATAGTAAAGACGATCTTTAGGAATAATCGCAGCGCTAATTACCGATTTACTACTGAAAGAGCTTATCATAATCGTTTTTTTTCCCCATCGATCTCTCTCCCGCTGCGATGGAAATACAATTGTTTTATCATTCACCGTGACATTCATAATAAATGCAAGTCCATATATGACGAGTTTGATCGATGGATATTAGATTCTCATAAAGATACGAAATTTCACATTTTGGAAGTTCGAGAAAATGTTCTTTAAAGATATCCTATTCGACAGCTCCATCAGCTTGCTTGAATTCGCGTAAATATTGGTTTTGATTCATCCATCGAACGCATTTTTCGATGCTTCCCCATTGCGATGCATCATTGATCGAGCCTATAAGACACTAAGCTAAACATCCAAATACGAAATTCTACATGCAAAATGATTCGTATGATCGTAATTGTACAACTGCTGTAATTCCAAAGTGACAGTTTTAAGTCCAGTTGAGTCTGAAGACAGTTTTGAGGCCATTGTCGGATATTTTGTGTCTTGGTGATAATTTTGGTGAAACCTACCTCGATGCTGAGCGGACGTGGCGGTTGGCATCAATTGCCGCGTTGCTCGCTAATAAGCTCCAGAATTATTCGAGCGTCGACGATTATGACCTCGTCGTCGGTGGCCGCTGCAGTAGTAGCGGCGGCGACGCCCGCGGCGGCGCTGGTGGCCTCCTCGTCGTCGTCGTCGTCGGGACGTGCTCCACGCGCCGCTAATCTTGTGGTCATCTCCACTCCGAAGACGGCCCTTTGGTCATCGTCCATTGGCCAAACGGGCTCTACACTCTACGAACACCAACACGAACCGTCCATAATTATTTGACTTTATTCGGATTATCCATCATCCATTTGATTTTTCCCACAATTTTCATACATCGAGAGACGAAAAAAAAATTCATCAAGGTTGCGGTGAACAGCTTTTTCCGGAATCTCAAAGTACACGACAGTGCAAGTTTTATCATGGCCCAAAATAAAGTCAAAGGCTTGCGACAGCTGCATAGATGCGGAGGATTCACATTTCTCAGTAGTAAGAGATGAGTATGATCAGACGCTTTATTATTTTCGTATACAACGGGCTTTTTTTAGCTTGAGTTGCATTATTGTGTTTTTTTTTCATTACCTAGCATGATTATGCATAAAATGCGATCAATATTGAAGGCAACATTTTGGGCTACTGCTTGTAGTCCACAGTTTCTGTAAACGTGGTTGACGACGTTAGCTATGTGATTCTTATCTAGACTTGACAAAGTATTGAATGTATTTGTACACAAAACCCGACAAACGGTAGTCGAAGCCTGGTTTATCAGTGATATTTCACATAAAATTCAGGAGCTATATATAGACTAGAGTGGGTCAGAATAATTGACTATTCTTTTTCTTGTTATGCTGAAAAATTGAATGTACTTGTTGATATCACAAAAAACATCACTACAAATATTAATATTGCCCCTAATATGAATATTAAAAAGCCCCATATTGCAATTTGTTTTTTCCCCATTCAGATAACACGGGAAATTGTTTTTCATGACCGTAGAATTTTGTAAGTCGCTAACCGTTGACCTTTAGAAAACATTTTGAAATCTACTTTTATGAGAAATTTCGTGCTGTAGAAAAAGAATCTGATGTGTCTAATCGACGAAGGTAATTGTTCAATAATTTCTGCTAAATCTTAGTTATTCAATATCTTTGAAATTATTACGCAAAAACATGAAATTATATTTGAATATTCTCAAAGTATTCCTACCAAATCAACGTGTCAATGATGAACAATAGTATTTTTTCTTCTTTCAGCACATGAAAATTTGTTAGATATTATTTCAAAAGAGTATTGAGCGATCTGATAGAAATAATACAAGAAATATATAATGCCGCGTCATAGATTAGCGACTTATAAAAAAATGTGAGTATCAAAAAATTCCCAATGTTACTCGAGTTAACCCATATGCATGACTGTGTTCTTGATATTCCGTTAACATGTGAAATTAAGGTGGTATCTTTCGATCTATAAGCACTAACGCGCTCCTTTATGGTGAACAACAAATGGTAAGAATTTCGCTGTATATCACTCGAATGACTATACATTCGAATCATATTATTCAAGCGAATAAATCCTGTTCACTTTTCAGAGAATAGAATTTGGCGTTCATATCATATATGCGCTTGTAAATCAATAAACTATTCATTTAATACAGTAATTATCTTTATGCGAATGAATTAAAGAGGCAACTCCGATATCCAAACATATTTTTCTCATCTTGAAACTGATCATTAAAGTACTAATAACGCATGTGAACCCATGACCGCGAGTGAACTTTGACACTAGGATTATGCGATTCAGTCGAGCTTGAAAATGATCACGTTTTAATGAAAGCTTTTTACATTAGAATTTTTGCTTCATCCTATGTGCAAAAAAATTGTTCGATATTACAGCGACTTCCTCCAATGCGTCATTGAACGAGATTATAAGCCCCTTTGCAGTCTCATCGATACATATAAGCGAGTGGGAAGAAATTCGTATTCGCGTAGCACCACTCCGTAAGCCTCTATAATAAGCTGATCGATCGATGTTTATTTACGTGACGTTAAATACGCATTATCGAACACTAGTAGAGTGAAAAAACAAGAGATGGAGAGAGAGAAAGAATGTAAAAAGAGAGACGAATATATTTCATATTTCCGTAGCTCCTGTTTGTGTATATGCATATGTACATTGTATAATATTATACGCTCAATCCTGAATTTTCCGTTCCCTCGAGTTTCAATGCAAATCTGCACAATCGGCTTATTAATTTGATCATTCTCCACTTCTTTCGTTTCTTTGAGAATTTATAGAATGTTTCTCTCCCTTTCTCGTTCGGTTTACGTACTCAGATTCGCATAAAACGGACGAGAACGTTTCATCTTTTCATTCGGCTTTGCGCTGCTTTTGCATCTCGAGCATCTCTATGGAGCAATTGTTTTTTTTTTTTTGCAAAATGCATCTATATTAACGAACCATTAGATATTTTCAATCGCTCGAGTTATCATCCACTTTTTTTATATAAAACATTTTAATTAAATTATTTGTGCAAAATTGCTGATTTCAGATGACGGAATTCATTCGACAGAATATAGCACGCACGGAATTTTAACGTTTTTAATTTTCAATTGATTACAAGGCCTCGATACTCTCCCATATCTTCAGATAAAAAATTATTTGAAACACAATCATTGTATAATGGCATAAATAACATTCCAACCTCCCTTACGTGTCGTTTCCGATAATCTGTATATGTCTGTACACGTCAA
The DNA here is from genome assembly GCA_959613375.1 of Heteropelma amictum. Classification (NCBI taxonomy): domain Eukaryota; kingdom Metazoa; phylum Arthropoda; class Insecta; order Hymenoptera; family Ichneumonidae; genus Heteropelma; species Heteropelma amictum. Next base: position 17,649,862 of record OY390721.1, read on the forward strand.
ACATTTATGACAAAGGAGAAATACGTATGAAATATCGATGACTCGTGCCCATCTTCATCAGATAGGCGGTGAATTTCCGGATATGCGAGAAATCACGTAACGCAAGTTACAAAAATCACGACAAAAACTCCGACTGAAAAACGAGAAATAGCGTCCATCCGTATTTTCGTTAAAGGAATGATCTTTTATTATGAATTTTATGAAAATGGAATATTGCTATTTTCAACATGTGTCCAACACGTGATATCCGAATTACACGAATGAATCAGATACAGCTCGTACCGCGAGGAATACCCAGATAGAATACCCAGAGATCGAATGGTCCAAAAGAGAGAAATTGCATCACCTCGATGCTCGTCAAAGAAATTAATTGGTGCTATTTTTCTTTCATCTGCTGTTCAGCCTCGTCAGTTTCTTTCGAATATATTTCTCTCTCTCTCCGTTCTGTCGTTCTCTTATGAGAATGGAAAGGTCGAAAGAGCTTTATCTTCAATTCCAATTAGATTCGACGCTCAACCGACATGTATCTTAAACTTCAAATAACTCTCAAGTACATTTACGACTGTCGGTCACCGTGTCGTGATCAAGTATTTTCAGTCATGTTCGAAGACATAGTTACACATTTTTCGTAATATTTATTTCATAAGTTTTTTTTCTCTTCAGTACTGCAATTACTTGTGACATTTAAGGCAAAACAGTTATTAGGGCTGGAAATACGTTGTGTGTTCTTCAAATAACCATCGTATCTGTATTACTATTATATTCACTACCATGAAAACTGTAATTTTCCAGTACTGAACAGCATATATTAATCGATGGACAAAACGTAATATCTGGTAATAAGTCGATGTTGTTTGGACAACTTTAGACTTTGCTTATGATTGATAATAATGAAAATTACACTTTTGGCCTGAACGAGGCACACGAACGCCAAAGGCTCATCGACTATATGTTTATACTATTTTCACAGCTGTACGAGAAAAAAGGTACGGAATTGTAATGGAGCAAGAAGCTCACGTGAATTCGTGAAAACACTTGTATATAAGCACAGACCCATGCATATTTCATGGTCGACCTGACCTCGCGGTTTTCGACGGTCTGGAAAGAGTGAGAGAGAGACAGAGAAAGGACGAGGTTTCTGCTTTGTACTGTTTTATGTAACACTGTCCCTCTACCTTTTTCTATGCAGCTTCTTTTTTCGCTCTTACTTTCTCTTTTTTTCTCGCCCTCGCCGCAACCACGACGTCATCGGCCTCCGGGCACGTTTTCCGCATTTGAAACAACGTTAATAATGCCTGCACTCTCTCTCTCTCTCTATCTCTGTAGCTGCACTTCTAATTCCGACCCAACTTGGTGCGAACAAGTACTACGTGTCCTTGAATGCCAACAACAATGATGAAAAAGGGAGTAAAAGACATTTTTTGAGTAACCCCATACCTCGTTGTTGTACGAAAAAATCTCAACAACCGTGTGACTTATACTCGAGAGGAACATCTTGTTGCAATGACCGTGGACTAGGAAAACTTCCTGGCGCACATCTTTACGGAAGTCAAGCCATTCTCGAGCGTTTATACACTGTGATAATAAATAGATCCAACACCAAGCATCAAGACTCACGCTGTACACACCACACATGTATGCACACTGAATGGACTCTGAACACGCGCGAAATGAAGAGAGGACGGAGCGAATAGCACCCGCGCGTTTATATGCAACAAAATTTTCATTACACTGCATGATCACGCTCTCCGTTACTATTTCCGCGTGCCAAACGTGCTTAAGGTCGAACATTTCTTCTCAATTATGCCATCTATGTGAATGAAAAAGATCCTCAGGCCTCTATAAGATTCTCCTGCTCGAGAGAACCTTGAAACTGGATCATATATTGAGAATAACGCGTATGAGATCACTGGTATTTCGAATTTGCGGATATTCGGCGTTGAGCACCAGGCAAAGGTATAGAAAGACTAAAAAGCGTTGTGCCAATATAATCGATATTATTATACACAAACCTTCTAAATTATTTACGAGAACCAAAAAAGTAGGAAGAAGCAGACTTCTGCAGAAGCAGTTTCTGGTGCTTTTTCGTCGCGAATAAACGATAGATGGTGTTTATGCTCGAACTATATTTCTAGATTTTTTGCTCTTCCTCAAGCAATGAACTTTATTACGTGCAAGCATTTCGATCGAAGCCATGTGCTCACTCTTATTTTTCAAATAGTCACCGGAGCCGATTTTACAGTCCACGAGAGGCAAAACGTCAATAAAATGGTGTTGGATAAAAGAAAAACAAGCCTTTCACCTCTAAATAAAAGATGAAACCGTATCATCGCATATTTTTCTCTCGAAAATCCTGCGAAATCGATTGGCCATTCCTTCCTCTCCCGTGATACGAGGAGAAAAATGAAAATGAAAATGAAAAAGTGGATCAGCAGAGGTTTTTCCATTTTCGTTTTCCTTTGGATTCTTAGAAAGTGTACGGACGTTTTGGATTGAGAAATGTGTGCGAGCGTTATCTCATGTTATTTGTCATCATTACGACGATGCTGAATCTTTAATGCGTATTCAAAATCTCGTGTAGGCCTTTTATTGTGCGTTGTATGATTATGGTGAGTTTAATATCTCTTGCAACATCCTTGAAAGAAATACCACCTTTCCAAGTAAGGTGGTCGACGACAAATCAGGCACGAAAGGAGAGTAAGAATGACAAGTAAGTGAGGTCTATTCACGTTTTTTTTCAGATCATTTCACTGCATGACGAATCACACTAGCCCCAAGGGAAGATCAAACTGATATTCGCAATGTCACTCAAAGGAAGGAATCAAAAAGGCCCGACGTTCCCATTTGAAAAAAAAATTCACGCCGGACGTACAAACACAATTGCTCGATCTTATTGGCAATAACCTCAAGACGCAGCCTCTCACTGCTGTACGACGAGATGTATCATCCTGAGATTTTCGGAATCGCGATTTTCACTTCCGCGGGAATGACGTGACTGATCGGGACGAAGCGTGAATCAGCCAATCTAGCAAATTGTGTAAAAAAGTGGCAGAGGAACTTCAGTATCTCAAATATATTAATCATTTTGGAACAGGAATTGTACTTAAAACTTTTCCTTGTCTCTACAAGACGTAACCTAATATATACGTTTTTTTATAATTACCATCACTTTTGGTCCATTTTCATGATAAATCCAATACCACTTTTCGTTTATCCATAAAAAGTCGGTTCTGAAGGTAGTATCACTTTCGAGAATTTTGAATATTTCATACCGGAACTCGAAAAATTCAAATGAATTCGGTAACAATCGATAAAAAGGGAATAAAAGCGAAATTTTACCTTTTTCTCTCACAGAATGAAGATGTCCTCACGATCCTCTCCCAACAGAAACAGTAAACATGTTTCTCACAATCACGACACTCGCGGTCATGCAACAATTACAGCACGATATTTTAACGGATCGAATTACATTGCACTGATCATCCACAGTTCTTCAGAGCCCAGCAAGGCCTAAATGACGAGCGCGTAATAGGAAGAAGCTTGCCGAGGAAGACGTTCTTGTACGGCCAATAATTACTCCGAACACGAAGGTATGGACACCTCGATAGAACACTTCGTCTCGATCTCTCCCACCATTCGTGAATCAATTTCGGCCTTTTAGCAAAAGATCTCGTCGAACGATGTGAAGAAACAACGAGGTTGCGCGGAACCTTGAGCATGCCAGTTGAAGCAAATCTTTCAGGCCGTAGCCATTGACGAAGGTGAATTGTTCTCGCAACCGACGCTTCCACGAATAGAAATGAGTTTCTATTATAAATAAGCGTTTTTAATACGTATTCCGATCGATACTTGAGCCTAATGTATCTCTCGGCTAGTGGCCCTTCATTGGATTTACCATGATTATCGCACGGTTGTAGCTCATTTTTAATCCCATCGACGACAATAATAATTTTAATAATACCGATAATAACAAGCGTCGATAAATGACTATTTTGGGAATAGTTGTCGTACAAGACTGCGTGTAACCGATGCAAAACTCTTCGATAAATCTTCAGGCCAGTTTGTCGCAAGGACAGCAGCATCCCTCGATGAGAAACAGTTTGAAATTTTCCATCCTGTTGGCTGTTCCACCGAGCACGAACCGTATATTCTTCGCTGAGACTTGGCGCTCCGATGCACCGCCAGCGTCACCTACTTCAAGAGGCTCTTCTACGAGTCCTTCGTCGCGCTCGTCTTGTACCCTTCACCACGATCTCGTGCATGCTCCGACAGACTTGGTGGGTTTTGGAAAGGTACCGTTGCAGCTTCTCACGAGCCAGCCTTTTCCGACCTTGTTCACGTCCCTCCCGATATTATCAAGCCTCTCGTTTTCACAATCGTAAATCACGTTTTCACGAATCTCTCGAATTTTCTACCACATTTTATCTCTCCCTGTGTTCTCTTTCCTCGATTGAAACCCTTATATCGGTGGGGATCTGATGTCGGGACACTGTTTGCACTGTATCGACGATGAGCTTTCGCAACCCGTATCCATATACGCCCTATATCCGAATCTTTCTTTAATTTTCAATGAACGATAAATATTACCCGTGATTATTTGACCGAATATGATACTAGAATCGTGAGTTGTCAATGAAACTGAACTTGATGCACGTCGTCTACTGGCCTAGCGTTTTACTCGATTAATGTAACATCGTTTTAATTTCGTCTGTAAATACTTTTTCGAATACATTTATTGCACGAACAAGTTTCTGTATCTCTTACGAATCAGTATTTTGCTTTTTTTTTTAAATCGCGATGAGAACGCGAATTATGATCGGGTTGGCGTTTGCGAGCTATCGATACAGCCTATGAAGCAACATTCAATTTGATTAATCGAATCCAACTAGGTACGTGTGGAAAAAACAAAATTCCTTCCAGAATAACCTATTCTCCCGTGATATCGAATAATCCAGATTACTTCCAATTACACCTCGTACCTTGTCAATAAAAGATTCAGCAAATAATCGGTTTTTTCATCCGCGGTCAAATTACGATGAGCTAATCAATAACTTTCGATGAGTATTACGAGAATCCAATGGTGGAAAAAAACGAGCCTGGAGAGAAAAGCTGGGCAACAGAGGCCTCTGTAACGTTCAGGCATTGGACCATGAACAGCATTAAATACACTTTACCGCGTCGATTAACGAACTTTAGTCTCTCACCGATTGGACCCGTCGAGACCCCGTAGATAGATCCGTAAACAGATTTTTTTCGTCAATGCTATTAATGTTAAACACGAAGGTGCATCTCGATGTTTTTGACAAAAAACTAGGCCAGATAACGAAAAAGCTCGATACGGCGAGGACGGAACCAACGGGAAGAATAAACTTTCAAACACCATTAACCGTGGATGAATAAAAGTTCAGAAAAATTGGTAAAAACAGTGTGAAAGATGGAAAGGGTGAAATGTGACGCGTTGCACACTGGGATGTAAACCGATGGTCGGAAATATTCACAAAACGTACGTATAATATGTACCACAAAGCCGTTGCGCACCGCACCGTTCGCTGATGAGGCACACACAAGACGAGTTTTAAAAAGCACATCCGAACTTGACGATGGTATATAACAAAAGGCGTATATAGCAATTGATGCGGGCGACCAGCTGATCGTTATGAATAATATAAATTATATGGATATCGGAAAGAGGATTAAGAATTTTCAACTCAACAAAAAATTGATACAAAAACGATGGAACCGCGTGAGATGAGTATTGAACAATGAACAATTGATGGTAGCGGTTAACAGGATGGAAGGACAAAACCGATCAGGAGGAAGACACGGAAACGCAGTACACGCGATATTCCTCGAGAGGCACGATCGCGACAGAGCGAAAGAGAGGGGAGATTATAGAAATAGCGCTTTTTAGCAGAGGAAGTGTTGACGGCACGAAGTCGCGCGCTCCACTGAGGCTTCAACGAGCATGCGTCTATACGTACGTTGCGCCTGCGAACCTCCACCTCGCGCACCTATTTTTCCCGTCGAACGTGTCCGAGACAAGCGCTATAACCGCAGCACACACCAGACTCTTGGATATACCGGGCTCGCCGATTGTGTGCTCGGGGTGCTCGGGTCTACAGAGCGCACGCAATATCCCCGACATGACCCGCCGTTATTTTACCATTTAGGAGCGATAGACCTGGAGAAGCGCGCTCCAATGTCGCGCCGAATGCGCGCATACACGGCATACAGGCCGGAGTTTCAAGCTCCTTCGCAATGGTCATGTCTATATCTATTATAATAGTACCAACACCGGCCGACGTCGCCGCTGAGGCCGACGCCGGCGACTTCGGTCGCCGGGGGGTGGGGGAACGGGCAAGAGGCAGTTGAAAGCACATATGCAAACAAGACGCAACAGATGTAAGCGGCGTGCGGAACCCCCACAGTCTCTCTCTCTCCCCCTCTCTTTTTCTCCGTTCCATCTGCACCCTCTTCTGCGTGCTTCGTATCGCGTCTTCTCATCGGTGTTGCGCACAGATTAGGAATGTCATACGAATTCGCAAATTCGCTGATTCCACCGAATCGGAAACTCCAGAAACTCGCGCTACGTGAGAAACATCCGGGTACTTAATTTTCGATGCATTTAACGTTTGCAAGCTGAGTATCACTATTTCGAAGCCAATAAAATGTTTAGCTCATATTAATATTTAGACGTGCCTCATCGCCCTTTTCTATTTTCCATAAGAATAACGTGGGGATATTTTTTGTTTACTATTGAAACTTTATATCTCGACAGTGGCATATCGTATAGACGGGCGTATAACAAATTTCTATAGAGAATTGAACGTTCTACAAAGAACGTTCCCTTACACTTTTTGATAAATACAGCCATTCAAGTGATATTTGAGTTTAAAGTTCAAAATGTATGAAAAATCGTTTTTTTTTCATGTAACTGGAACTTTTAGCCTGTTAGGGAAAAAATAAAATGTTATATTTGTTATTTTGTTCTCAGCTATGTTCTCATGTTATTCTTGTGGAAAATAGAAAAGTGTAATGAGGCGCCTCTGCATATTAATATTTACCGGTTGACTAGTATTATATCATACATGTACGAAAAAAAGTCTGGCCCATTCTGGTATATCAGGGTGAAATTTTCTGATTTTCAATGGGAAGTTTTTATGCTAGATTACATAAAAACTGTACGTTTTTTAGGGCACCAGACTCTTGTACCGAAATGAAAAAAGATCGCAACCCCCAAAGGGATGAAAAATAAGGGTTGAGGGTGAAATTGCCATTGTTGAGGAGAACATGCCATTGAAAAATCTGAAATTTTCACCTTGAACCCTTATTCTCACCTCTTTTGAGGGTAGCTAAGTGAAAACTAAATTTGGGAATGGAATCAGCAACTCCGAAAACCCCCAGAAACAAATTTTTGTGTATTTCGGCAAGTTATTGGCTCATATTCTTCCTCCATTTCATTCAGTATTTGAAGGTAAGAATGGAAGGGAAATAAATATTCCAAAACAACCTGGAAACTGTCATCTAAAAATGACCTAATACTTTACTCAACATTACTTTACTGCAACGTAATTCTGCTCACATTACATACAAATGCCATTTACAGAAAACGGTTTCATGAATAACATTTCACATATATGGAGACTTTCAGACTCGTGATAGATCAAGAACGTTCGTGCACGAGTCAATGATGTATGTTAAATAAATATAGTACAATTGGTATGCAATGAATGCTTCTCAAGATACCATCCGTGAGGACTAAGTATAGATTTGATGGTACGACAGCCCAGGTTCACTTTGGTCATACATAAGATCACCATCCCCATTGTATACTCCATATAGAGTCTATATTCAAGCAAGACCACGTTAAACAACCTCCCGAAATATCTTTTGCATTAATCCTGCAGAAGAAAATACGCCAATATGAAATACACGGCAAGCTTTTTTTCTGCAAACTATGCATTTTTTTGTAAATATCGATAACAATAACAATATTTCAGCGGCGTACCTAAAGTGCTGGGCATTTCTGCATTTCTCCATGTTATCACGTTTCATGTGGCATTGCTGCAGTAAGAAACGGCATTATATGCGTACATTTATAGTGTACTAGCGGGCCCGACAGACGTTGTCCTGTATACGCGTCTTTATAATTCGAAAATTAATTGAATAAACAATTTGAATTGGCCCGAATAGTAAATCTAAACCATTCTCGAATCCCCGTGAACACACACGAAAAATTTCATTAAAATCGGTTCAGCCGTTTAGGAGGAGTTCAGTGACAAACACACGCACAGAAGAAATAGATATATAAAGACTAGCGGACCTGACAGACGTTGTCCTGTACACGCGTCTTGATAATTCGAAAATTAATTGAAAAAACAATTTGAATTGGACGGAATTGTAAATCTAAACCATTCTCGAATCCCCTTGAACACACATAAAAAATTTCATTAAAATCGGTTCAGCCGTTTAGTGACAAACACATGCACAGAAGAAATGTATATATAAAGATATGCGCTATATACAGGGTGGTCCACGCAACGTGTGCACCTCTTTCACGGTCGAAATATGCGTTGCACGAAAAAATGTTGTATACAAAAGTTACATGGTTTATGAGGCTTCATCATGTGGTGCATTTATTTTTATTCTAGGTGGAGGCGCTTCGGAGATTTCAAGGTCAACTTTGTTTTTTTAAAGGGAATGCTATATTTTTTATAGCGTAAGATGATAGAGTATCGAATTTTGAGTAAAAAAGTATAGACCCTTATTAGCCCTAAAATTAATAGTTAACGAGTATTTTCACTTTATTACTTTGAGTACATTCAGTGACTCGTGGCTTATCACAATTAACGTAAGTGTTCAAATTGATGTCCATTGGCATCAATACAGTGACGAAATCTATTAACTAATGAAGAAACTGCATTCTGAATTATGTCCGGACTAAGTGTCATGCATTCTAAACAAATACGATGTTTCATATCCTCCGGAGTTGTTGGTATTTCACGATACACTCTGTCTTTTAATGTGCCCCACAGAAAAAAGTCTAGAGGAGTAAGATCTGGTGAGCGTGGAGGCCACATGAATTGTCCACTACGACCAATCCATCGATTGGGAAAATTTCTATCCAGTAGTTCCCTCACAATACGTGCGTAATGTGCTAGACAACCATCATGCTGATACCACATACGTGCGCGGATATTCAACGGCACGTCCTCTAGTAAAGGTGGTAAATTATTATTCAAAAAGTTCGCCTATTTTTGCCCTGTTAATCGATTATCAATGAAATATGGACCAATCAATTGGTTGCCCAGTATTCCACACCATACATTAACGCTCCATGGGTGTTGGTGGTCGACTTCTCTCATCCAGTGAGGATTGTCAGCTGCCCAGTAATGCGTATTTTTCAAATTGATCTGTCCACGGTTTGTAAACGTTGCTTCATCAGTGAACAACACACTTTGTAGAAAATAATCATGCTGATTTATTTGATGTAGGAACCACTGACAGAACAAAACGCGGTTTTCAAAATCCGTTCCATGTAGTTTCTGATGAAGTGCAAGGTGATAGGGGTGATATTTATTTTTATGCAGAATTCGTAGAATACTGCTTTTGCTTATTCCCGAACCTCGTGAAATCTGTCGCGTACTAATATGAGGATTTTCTATTACGGCTGCTAAGACCGCAATAGCATTCTCTTCAGAAGTGGCAGTTTGTCTTACGGTACGTTTATATTAAGATTGAAATGTCCATTTTCTCGAAGCGATTTACAGATTCTCTCAAATATGGTTCGAGATGGTTGAATCCGTTCAGGATATCTTTCGGCATACATAGCTTTAGCTCTTACTGCATTTCTATGACACTCTCCGTACACTAAAAGCATATCAACTTTGTCACTATTACAAAAATTCATTTTCACTTTTATCTTTCTGATAATCACGCACGATCACTGAAGGAAACTTTAATACTGGATTACAAATATTGAGAGGATTGCGAATCATGATGAGAGCGTGTGATGTGGTGAATGTGTTCATATTGATAAACACTGTCATGTAAACAATGCTATCCTTCAGATATTTGTAGTAGATTTGAATCTCCAACTTGATATTACGCAATAGAAATTTTAAAGTAATAAAGTGAAAATACTCGTTAACTATTAATTTTAGGGCTAATAAGGGTCTATACTTTTTTACTCAAAATTCGATACTCTATCATCTTACGCTATAAAAAATATAGCATTCCCTTTAAAAAAACAAAGTTGACCTTGAAATCTCCGAAGCGCCTCCACCTAGAATAAAAATAAATGCACCACATGATGAAGCCTTATAAACCATGTAACTTTTGTATACAACATTTTTTCGTGCAACGCATATTTTGACCGTGAAAGAGGTGCACACGTTGCGTGGACCACCCTGTATACATCTTCTTCACTGTCCTCAATTGATAATCGTACTGCATGGGTATTGTGAATCCCTTTATTCCTGCCGATAATTTAACGCGAGAAGTACCAATCACAAAATGACTATTTGGCAGGCGAGATCTCGATTTTTATTCAGAGGTGGGATATGGCATGAAATTTTGGGAATATAATAATTATTCCAATATTTGTCATATGAGGGAGTAAATATTAAACGTAATATAACAAACAAAAAAGAAATAAAATTCATCTTAACATGGTAACTCAAAATACTCGGTTTCAATTATCATCGTCAAAGACTTTTTATTTTTATAAGATTTCTCTTATTTTTTGACAAAGGATATAAACTTTACCGTTGTATTCCTTTTTCGAAGATATCATTTTTGAGTTAAATTGCGTTAAAGAACATGGAAGCTGGAAAATCTCCCTAACTGCGATAGCGACCAAACGATATTCCTCTCCAATTTATCCTTTGTACTCACAACGAAACGCCATTTACAGAAGACAGTTTCGTGCGGAACGTATATGAAGTACATGCGTGTATTATGATTGTGCATGGTGAATATGGATGTTACATTTGTAATGGCCCGCGGAATTTTTTGCACACTCTTGAAAGACTCACCAGATGGAAAGTGTTCAAACCCCGATGTCTGGAACGAGCAGCCCATGAAATATTCTCTTTGTCGAGATACCACGTTACGAATGGCTGAGACACGATGTTTCTCGTGTATCCTAAATTACTTTTGTTTATTCCCTAGCGGGTTGTGCGATTTTGCAAACTGGTAAAGTCGAAAAAATCGGCTCGAATTTTGATTGGTAGCGATTTTTCATCTAAAGTCGCGTGATTCAAGAATATATTGGTTGATCCTACTTATCAGTTATAATTTGGATGGTTATTCGGTTCTTGCGGCCCCGCCCAATTCTCGCTACCAGTTTTATTTTCTCATTGCAAATGTAATCTTGCTTGATGGAATTGTGTCATAACAATATTACGAAGTATTGAATCGACAGTTATAGTAATTGTTGTAAGCCTTCGGTGAAGCGTTTGGAACTTGAAAAATCTGAGAATATCGTTAAGAAATACAGTTTGGACAGCAGATAAAGCGCAGCATTCGTGGAGAATCACACCGTATCTTCAACAAAGATCGAGAACCGAGTAACCATCCAAAATAAAACTGGTAGCGATAAATGAGCGGAGCTACGAAAACCATAACCATCCAAAATATGAATTGTAGTAACTTACCAGTCCAACCAAAATCGCTTCCGTTCGATTCTGGAAAAATTGGTTACTAGTCAATATTTGAGACGAATTTTTCGACTTTACCAGTTTAAAATTACCAATCAAATTTTGGCTCACAGAACACGCTAGGGTTGCCACAATACGTGTGAGTATGTGCGCGATTGCACCAAGTACAACTTCAAACAGTATATTTGGCATTCTAACGAATTCGGAGCTAATGAAAAGGTCCAAATGACTCGATATTTCTTACTTTTTAACAGCAGACTTAAACGGCACATTTCGGACTTTTCAATTTTCTGCCAATTTATTGCTTTCGTCAAATACTTTGCTGATCTGTTGATACTGGATTTCATATATTTGCTAACACACAAATTAAAACAATATCGACCGAAGGTTCATCGAGATTCAAAGTACAGTGAACCCTTGAATTTACTTCGCTTGATATTTTCACCCTTGTAATGAAGGCGCTTTTTAAACAGAAGGATAGGCATTTTGAAGAGAATAAAATGAAGTAGAACGACGGTTTAACGCGATGAAATCCCGTTTCTCGGGCAAACAATAGTATATACAATTTAATTCTCAGCTTGATTAGGCAATATGGATTGACATTGACATTTAAGTTTAATTGATTCAATTATTAGTTTATCTCTGGAATCTACAACCGAGGGTGATGATTAATTGATCTGCGATCGCAGCAGGGTACTTAATTAAATGACGATTTAACCCAAACGTGCGCTGTCAGACACATATTGTATCTCTGTTGTGAACAATTATCTCGCTAAACACTCATATTTCCTGATGCCACAATCTCTACTACTGCCGTTTTAAAATTATATTTATTTCCGGCAGAAATGAAGTTTTCTTCTAAAGCATAAAAATGACGTGGAACATCGCATCTGTCAATATACATCTTAATTTAATTTACGAGAGATTTAGAAATTCGCAATCCTTTCCTGATAATGTCGTAAAGTTTTTTAAAAAATCAAAGTTCGTGGTACAAATTTCAAGGAATTAAATTTGCATTGTGAACGTTTAAAAGTGTTCTTGAAGCAATCGACCTTGTGCGTTTTGTCAGCGACACACTTGCCTTCCATTTTTCGAGGTTTTTATTCGGAGACAAATTCGGAGAAATAAAAAATACGAACTATTTCTTCGTTTGCTTAACATTGCTAATATAATGTTTATCCGTGTGCGCATTATGAATTGGTCCACTAAAATGCTTGCGACAGTATTTCTTAGAGCAGACTTCCAAATGGCGTTTGGGTCATCATGATTTCTTCATTTTTATATTTTTGATAGATTTTTCAAGATGCGTTCTTCTTTCGTCAAAACATTCTTGCGTTCTTTTCGCTATTTATTTTTTAGTCTCGCCATAATCCTCCCGCTTTATTAAAATTTTTGTATTTTAGTGTCAAAAACTGTGATGAAAACTTGGGTCAAAAGTGTTTAGACCGTCTCTGTTTTTTTTTTACGTTGATAAAACGCGAAACGAGGCCAACGAATAGTCCCTTTTCCCACGATAATGTCGAGAAACTGTGAGAAACATAAGAATGTTGAACCTCCTATACAAATGCAACGTGATTAAAATAATAGAATATTAAATCATCATTGAGTTCAGCAATCGTCGGAAGAAAAAATAAGTATTGTTTCAGCAGTAGAGATCAACGAAGTGTGAAGCGTTTTAATTACAATCGGGGTTTCGTTACCAGGCCCTGCAAAATATTGATCACAGTCAATTGAATTGGTTTCATCCGTTGTTGTCTGACGCAAACACGCTTGGACCTATCTAGTTTTTTCTGGTCTATAAACTCCTCTTATCCCGGGCACGATCACGAACGATATTTTCCAAGCGAACAACGCGAAAAGCTTCTATTGAATAATTGGAGCATTCAACTTGCTTTTTTTTAGCATTCACGTAGCATTCACGTTTTAAGTCACGTAAAAAACTTTCATCACTAGATCACGGGTAAAAAATTATGACTAGTAAGCTGATGCAATATTTTGAGATAACCTATCATATTTGAACCCAAAAAATAAGCATCACAAACACATTGTGTGCTAACCGTTTGATATAAAATTCAGGTTAGGCAGGATTATGGCAAAGAATTATGAAAGTATTTTGCTTTTTGACCATGCTGACCGTTTTAACGTCGAATCACGTTTATTAACCCTCCGCGTGTGCACTATATTTTTCGAGCCACGGTGTGCACACTGGGTCTTTTAGGGAACAGTCGAGTTTTCAAAGTTTTCTAGGCTTTCAAAAAATGTGAAAAAATTCTGGGTTTCTTCTTGAAGTGTCTACTACATGGCCCAGAAGTTGTCGAGGTCGACGGTTCTAAACTGTTGTCGATAAAAATTGAAGAATTGTGGCAAAAGCGGAAAAATATTTGAGTTTCAAATTTCGACTATTCCTTAAAAGACCCAGTGCTCACGCGGAGGGTTAACCATCGCTAGGATTGAACAGATCCGGCTCAGCGGAGGACGGGGGGCCGAGTAATTATTTACCGAAATGTCAAGTAGACTTGAATTAAGATAAAAAATTACTAGTCTTCGATAAAAGATTGAGAAAAACGGAAACAGCACTGTCATATACCGAAATAATAGAAAAATTGATTCATTAGAAACTATTGATGTTATTTCGTGAGCGTGTCAGCGGAATTGTTTTTTTTTAATTGCGTTTTATATAAATAATTATTTCTGTGATATTCACTACCTGACCCACCCTACCCTGTTTACCTGATCTGATCTACTCGTTTCAATAAAAAAACCAATTTTTTTTGTGCTCGACAGCGATACGTTGTACGATGGAATTTTATTCCAGTTGTTCTTGCAGGCATTGATGAGAAAACAGCGAAACTTTTGAAGACACATGAATTTTTCGACCAATAACTCTCAATGTCCAGTCGCCTTGACCACGCTATGAGTTTTATTCGAAACATAATTTTTTTTTATTGTTGTATGAAAATAAACGTGCCGGCCATTATTTCCAAAAAAAACGTTGTAAGGTTGAAAAGAAAAACAGGATGTGAAATAACGAGGACATTAAAAATACGTCGTCAACAGGAGAAAAAGTTTTGAAAATTCGCTATTTTCTAGGAAACATCGAGATTGCTGCCTTTCTTTCGATCTTTCGCATGGGCTTCCGCAATTTCGATGAATTTTTTACGATTGAGAAGATTATAGGCAGTAGCGAGCATTCGTAATCCCGTACGCTGAACGTTTACAACACCGCTAGAGAAAAGATCGTGTCCCAACTCAAGACAAGTACCGAAGTCACTCTCGTCCGCGGCTATCGTAGCTAATCTAACAACTTCGTCAAGATCAATGGAAGCATTTCTCCGATCGCTGTCGGTTTTTGCCTCGTTGATGTTTTTCAACGTCTTCTTCAAGTCGCCTGTGAAACAAAATAATTTCTATGAGATGCGAGTCGTTGTGAAAGGAAGGTCAATTCTTTTCGGACGAAAATCGATCTTTTCGTAAATTATATTTTGACGAAAACTGCTATTTTTATTACTTGGTGTACATTTTTTACTTTTTAAAGTTTTAAATGTGTATTCCACTTCTTTTTGTACGCAACCACCGAATTTAATCATGTAAGACAAAAAATACAACAACAAAATTCTTCAAGCGTTAAGACTTTGACATCAGAAAAGGTTAAAAAACTTTTACGTTCAGCACTGACGCTTTGATTTTTCGGTGTTTTGCCTACTTCGCGACATGACGAATGTGATATATATATAATTTTAAAATTTAGTAGAGAAAAAAATCAGCTCATAATATGAGTTTGCACATATGGGTGGACCAATTCGTGCTCCAACTAGGCTCAATGGAAAGAAAAAGATCATAATTAATTGGTAAAATGTCATAACATTTTTGATTGGGAGTACGGTTTCGGAAATATATGTAATTTAAATTCTTGATTGACAGCTGGAAGCCCATTTTCCTGTATAATAGCCGTGGCAGGTCTCTGACGTCAGGTCATACATTTTTTTTATTACTTGGTGTCGAGACGCTGCCGCGTCTCGTGATAACAAACTAGCGGACCCGACAGACTTCGTTCTGTCAAAAAGATTTGGAATGTGTCAGTTTTTTGTTCCTACCTATTTTATAGTCGGCGCAAAAAATTGTAATAAAGTGCAAATTGGCTCTTTGACGTTAGGAATACACCTACATTGCTTAGACAACAGTGAGTGCTTGTAATTTAATATGAACTTTATTGAATAGCAATAAAGGTCAAATTGACTCTACATTTTAGTTAGAAAACGTATGTATGGGAAAAGGAAAGGGCTGTTTTTAGGGTTTTCCAGGCAATTATTCGAATTTTTCTCGCCGTAAAAACCATCCTTGGACTTCAACGAACATTTAAAAAAAAGAATTGGCAAAATTGGTCCAGGCGTTGTTGAGTTATGCGCTTACCAACACATTTTGCGATTTATTTTTATATTATAGATTATTCAGCCGGAGCATTTGTAATATTACAAATGAATGATCGCTGACAGAATCGATCAAAACCGTCAAATCCGTACTCATACTTACTATCTGTTATGACACTTCGATAGCCTAACTGCGTTTTCGGATCATAAGGCACGACTACACCAGCACCGTGAAAAGTCTTTGCCACGACATCACGCTCTCTACTTTTCGTTTCGTAACTTTCTTCCGCTAGACTTATGGATTTCGCTTTGGCAAACGTTTTAAGCTGCTTCAATAGTTTTAAAAGCGGCGCCTTTTCAAAGGGATTTGCTCTCGTCAATTTTTCACCGATGTGCTTACTGTAATGACAATGAATGTACAAACGAATGTAAAAGTGAGAGGAAAATATACATTGTAACGTCATCGACTTTACTGCACAGCTCCAAATATGTTAGGCGCAACTAGATCGATATGGCAATCTTTGTTGGCACTGTTCCTCGCGACAAAGACCGGTGGTTCATCAATATTGTCACGCCAATATCCATAATGCAAGCCCAGTTTATCACTCCCTTTGAGAATCGTCTGAAAATATCGTTCCTTGCATTTGCAAAAATCGAAAAATAAAAACCGACGTATTCCCGCAGGAAGCACGAATGCGAACATACTTGAAACTCGGGTGGGTCGTAATAATATCTCCAGTGTCTGAGATATTTTTCAGGATCGTTGAGACAGGAAGTTGTAATTTTACCATTTAGAACATCATACGGACCCACCAGCTTGAGATCAACGAGCTTGAGGGCTGTTGAGGGATCTCGAGGCGATAAAGTCTTACAAAACTCGTAAAAGTCATAAAAATCATCAGGCATTACGGTGAGAAAAAGTTCTTTAATAATCTCTTTAGGATCTGTTGACGAAGAATCTGCTGCAGATTCCACAGCAGTTTTCTCATCTGTGCATTCTGCCTTCTCTGATTTACCAGCTATCGTGTTTGCATCGATCATCGAGTGTGGTCCATTTTTTTTAGGTGAATTTGAATTGTTCGATTTATCCTCACACTCGGGATTACTTTTGTAGTTATGATCAGTTGGACTTGGATCAGGTGTTTTTTCTGTAGAGGCATCGCTTTCTTTTTTCAACTTCGAATGCGGCTGACTTTCCACTGTCGATGTATCATCCTCGCACTCGCTGCTCGTACGCTTTCTACCGGTAGTTGAGTTTGCCTCTGCATTTGTATCTTTTTTATTCTAATTCAATCAAAATGGGAATTGTACTCTACGAATCTGTTATCGGTACCTTGCGACGATGACTGGTAAAAATATACTTTTTTTTCACAAATTGTTGGCTACGTGTAGGAAAAGATTGATTTTTTATTGCCTGAAAGTATTGTTTTGTCAATTTCTGTTCAATATATACAATTCAAGGACAAAAGCTCACAGCATCCAATATAAATTCATTAAATACTAATAAGAGATTTCATACATGTTTATTCTGCAGAATGCGAGAAGCTGAAACCATCAATGATTTTTTACAAAAGGACTGGAAAGATGTATCGAATTCTCATCGCCATGAGTTTTGCAAAATCTCGCTGCAGTTGAATAGGGTAAAGCACCCAGTATTCGGCCCTGAACTACTAGTCGGCCTTTTTAGAATTTGCGATGCGTGCGAAGAGTATGAACACTAGTGTCAACACTCTTTGCACGCCTATATTTACCCTATATTCTCAAATAATGAATTTTCTAATTTTTTATTTTGTCCACAATTATATTCTATTATCTTATTCAATAAAATTTTTATTTATTTTGTCTTATCCTAAGTATTATTAGATTCATAAACGGTGTCTTCTACTTTAATATCAACTATAATATAATTAATGAACGACTAATTAAAAACTGGCACTTTTCGGAACAATATTCATAACCTCAGATTTTAATATTCTTCATAAATATTGTTTTCCGGTAATTACTGTGTCATGAAATGATGTAAGAGGTATTCGATTCATTGAATAATCTCAGTAGACAAAAAAGATTAATTAAAAGGTGATTACATTTCTAGTAAGAATAAATTTGTTGTAAAGCGATCGAACAAGTTACCTGTGGGTCGTTCGGTGGATGCTTATATTTTGTGTGGTGAGCTGTATTCTTCTGATAGCATTTTGAACCATATTTGCAAGCAATTCTTGCATCTTTTTTATAAGCCTCCAGCTTTTTTTCGTATTCTTCGGCAGGCATGTTTTTAAAACATTCAAAACTCCACAAATAAAAACTTAAAATCAGAGGTTAGTCGCGTAAAGAATAAAAACTGTGTGTGAAAAACACACAGTCGATCGCGTATCCCGCGAAAACTTTTTCTACATATATATATATATATATATATATATATATATATCCTAACTTCTCGAACTCTCATCGGTCAATAAGGTAAATCTCTGCAGATTCAAAAAAATAAATACAAAAGCATATAGATAAAATGTCATCCCTTGATTTCATCGAAAAATATTACAAAATTCGTTTTATTCGAGTGTTCAACATGACAAGGTCTCGAATACATTCGACTGAATTTTACAATTTTATAAAATAATAAACATTAGTTACAAAATATGTCCACGTTCATAAATGTAATTACAATATGCAAACGCTTTATAAACCGTTCTAATGACCGATACCACTTTTTGTCCAGTCTTTCCTCCTTCCGTTTTGAAATAATAACTTTAAGAAATGTATACATTTATTCATTGAGAACTATCGTTTTCAGGCAATCCTCAGGATTTATCGTCAAGTGCGCGGTTGTACCGACATTGAATGGAACGCCGATTCCACCATCCAGCACCAAACCAGCATCGTAACATTGCGATTGAACGGTCAAAGATGTACAATAATCTCGCGGGGCTATGTTCTTTGGCAAAGGCCAAATATCGTTGATTATAATGTCCCTTATCGCGTAACCCATTCTCGAGTCATCTGAAACAAACAGTGGAGATATAGAGTTCCTGTTTGATCAATTGATGCCCGGCGTTGATCGATTGATTCACCGGAGTGAAAAAATATTGCACAATAAACTGTATAAAGAAAATTATACCAGCAGAAAATTGTAAACTGTCGTTGAATTCCTTGCATATATTTTCCATCTCCTTTTCTGTATAATTGTCGTCAGCCTTGGCTATCCTCATGATTTCCTTGACCGTCTGAGACGTGACGCTGTTTATAGCTCTGTACCAAGAACTCGAGCCTGTTCCTGTACTTATGCACAAACCGGAGCACTTGACCTTGTGGAAATTCGTCTCGTCATTTACTCTAATATTGAGAGAACTTGTTCGCGCAGACAGGGACTCGCCGATGAATACCTTGATCATAAAATATGTTGTATGGTACAAAAATTTCACGGTGTAAAATGCGCTTTCACAGAAGCTGCGCGCTCAATTTTCTGAGGGGTTCTCCAAGTATTAAAATATTATAAAAATGTATTGTCAATGAAAAAATATTTCAAAAAATTATTTAAAAATGTTATCCCGCCTATTGTTTCACTATTTTATTAATTATCAGCGCCGAGAGGCGACTTTGTCTCTGTAGAGCTCGTGTTTCATCTAATCAGACTCGGATTCGCTTGGCATAACAAAGGCAAAATATATTAATACGAAAAAGAATTATCGCAAGCAAAACTCGAAGACGAATATCCAACTCAATGATTCAAAGCAAAACAAAAAATAGGTTGTAATGAAAAAAAATATTCAACCAATGACAGAAATGAAAATAACGATTTGTTATAAGAGTGCATATTAATTTGAAAAAATCGCACCAAACTGTCGACTTGTTTAATATCATCAATATCTGTTTAGCGATTTAGTCGTAAAAAGGTAACAGCGTTATATTATCGCATTTACATTCGTATGGAAGTGTAGGTTAAAACATTAAGGAACATTTCTGTTTTGATAATTATTAACCCTTAACGGCCATACGGGGTGACTAGTTACCCCAGGCTTAAAAAAAGTAGAATTAGAGATCTTAAACCTTTCAAATAAATACAACAAACGGCATCTGCCGGTGACAGACATGTGTGAGATGTGATCATTTTTCCTTCCAGAAATTTTGCAAAATAAATATACTTTTTGAATAATTGGTGGATACTGTTATTTTTTTTGTGGTAGTGGTATGTATTGTGCGGACCACCCTGAAGTTTTGGCCGTTAATATTGCAAAATGGCGTAGTGAATTTTTTTGCAAAAAAAGCCATTTTTCCAGAATTTTGACTTATATGACCAGTTTTTAGAACGCCATCTATAAATTAACCGAGTTGCCATTAGAAATATTGAAGAACTCGTCAACGAACATGACACAATTAGTTAAAAGTCTCAAAACATTTACACATCTTGTCCGACTGGGGATTTCAGCGTGGGGTAATGAGTTACGCCATGTGGCCGTTATGTGGCCTGGGTGAGGTGTGGCCGTTAAGGGTTAAGCGATAATGAAGGGGGAAACTCACTTCGTTTAGAGCCAACCATGGTAAATTTCGTTCTTTCTGAGCATCTGAGGAAGATGACGCGTTTCCTCCGTCGTGAAAGCTGGGAGAAAAGATCTTAAAGTAGGATGAAGAAAACGATTATAATTGTATATAAATGTTCAAAGCAATTGCTTTTCATACCTGTGAATATAACAATTATCTATTGTCGAATCTTTGTCGGTGTAGTAAGGCTTGTAATTCTCCTTTCCGAGTATGCGTCCCTTTTCGTGCATATGAAAAGGTGGATTTCTTATGCCTGTACCTCGCAGTGTTACACGTATTCTACTTCTCATAAGATAATTATAGTTTCCCGATCTCAGCATTGTAAAAATTTTTGGTATGTCTTCCGTGTAACGCGATGGCAGCATCAAATAACCTTCTGACGATGCCGGATCTGAATTTATTCCCAGTATGGGTTTGCTGTTATCATAAATGAGATTGGCACCGAGTAAAAACGTGCCATCACCTCCGACAGCCAATATCATGTCTGCCCAGTCGAAATTTTCTTGATCGATGCTCAGCCTGAGAAATTAACGACCCAAAGTCTCTTGATATCTAATTGTTCGACCGCATTGAATAAACAATTTCCAAGTAAATTTCTTAGATCGATGGGACGTTTCCTGTTATTTCCATGAAAAGGAATAAGCTCTTGTACAATGAAAATTACTTTTTTTCTTTACCTATCTGTAAGTCGATACTTGATTTTCAATTTCTCAAGGGTTTCCACAGTTTTACCAACTACGGCTTTGTTCTTTTGATGACTTTCGAGCATAGCTTCGCAGTCCGAGCCCCTTTCCAGTAGTCTCGTTTCAATTTGACGCTCGCTGAGCTTTGGCTCTCGTAGTCTTTCAAAGTCGTAGCGCGATACCTTGGCAAGAACCAAAACACGACTCGGCACGAAGCTCGATTCGCGTCTCAACGACATTGTTAATAATTTTGCGACTAGTGTAGAGGATTGAAATGACCGGAGTATATCTGGAAAAAAATTGCAACTTTTGTTTCAATTAAAATTATCGGAAAAAATGAATAATTATCATTTGGTCGTTTAAAAAAAATTGCACCGGCGCGCATTCCCGCGTATATTTGCAAACTGCATTATTGTCGTCTCATTTATCGCAACGTATAACCTCAAAATGCATAGTTTGGTGATATTTACGATAAATACACATTGTTAAACTTCTTAATCACTTACGTGGACCTTCTTTTCTCAAACTGTTAAAAACAGTCATGACGATGTTGTGTATCGTTTCAGAATGTGTACATCGGATAGATATTTAATTCACATATCGATTCACGCGCCGCTGACCGTATAATCTCACTGATTTTGTAAATGTAACTGAATTGGGCAAATGCGCCCGTATACCTACTCATTTATTACGGTTTCGTATCATTCCTACCGCCCCTTTCATATTAAAGTTGCGGATTTGAAAATATATCGTTTCTTAGATCATTATTTTTTTTAACTCATCCAAAGTCGGATAAATAATACATTATTGTATATTTATGATATGATAAGACAAAAAGATAATGAAAAATTGCCTTAATTTGCCGCTAGGAGCAGCACTGGAGCGAAACATTCCGTAGTCAGGTGTCATGTCATATATGTACGCGATGATAACCGGGCTAACAATTTTAAATAAGTATTTCAAAAAAAGCGAATAGAAGAAATTTCGTAGTCGAAAATAATTTTCGACTATGTCAACGAGAAATCCGAAGTACCGCGCGAGAAATCGTTTTCCTGTAATATTTGGCACAGCTCTGCTAGTTGCTGGAATAGCCTTCTCGGTGAGGTATTCAATGTTCGAAAATAATTCTAGATTGTACTGACGTATTTATACTATGAAACAAATTATTTGCTATACGCCGGAATTGATAGTTTTTATTCCGATTGATAATAACAATGAAAAATATGCACGACCTTCGTTGCTCGTGGATATATGTAGACATGCGACATGCGTTTGCTATTCTCGTCCAAGAACCATCGAAAGCTCACGAATTCGTTTTTAGGCATCACTTCCTGCAGGGTATCAGAGAAGAGGCTGCGATCATGTTCAAACAGGATGATGAGAGATGCACGTTTACTCAATGAGTTCAAAGCTCAATACAGCAATCGTTAAAAACAAATCTTGGAATTAAAAGTTCATTGTTTCACGAGCCATTAAATGTGCTGGTTAAAACAATGAAATCAAAATGATATCCATGTTTATGATTAGTTAGTTAAAATTGTAAGAAAAAATTATAATAAAATTTACGGAATATCGATCGACATACATTCATCGTTCTTTACGCGAGTGACAAACGTCTTCGAATGATCTTTCGAAAAATGTGTGCACCGTTGCGAGCTTTTGTTTTCTTCCCTCTCGCGTTAATTCTGTCATAAACCGCGATGAGTCAAATTTACCAACTATTTCTCATCGCTTGTTAAAAATCATAAAAGACGAAAGAAAAATGGATCGAAAGTCGTGGAATTTTAACATTGAACGTACAATTCAAATTTTGACGACTTTATTGACGTTCGCTCGTAAGTCACGAAATGTACATAATCTTTTATTAATAATCATTCGACATCCTCATTGTATGCTTTGATAGTCTTAAGATTCTATACTTTTAGTCAAAATCCTGACAAAGACTCGCCACTTGTACCTGAAAGATGTCAATCATTTTTATTTATTTCTTTTTATGCATTATTCATTTCATTTCTTCTCAGTTTATAACTCTTAAATGATTTTCCATCTAATTTCCCATACTTCTTAAACGAAATGTAGATGATGTATTATCGTTCGAAATAAAATGTATTCGACCGGAGAAACGTACTAACGGAATGTACCACCTGTGCAATTACACGCAACTATGGAGGACATTTAGCTCATGTTGTTACAACGCAGAACTTGATTACTATTACTGTTGTAACAGAAATGAGTTTAAAAGCATGTGAGTTTCAATCTCAATTAAGGAGGTTCACGTCCAGTTTAACGCTAATCGAAAATTCGAATTTCAAGGCTTAGAAATTTACACTGTTGAATGAAAAAATATTTATTCAGCTTTGATTCACCAAAAATGCATACAAGAAAATAGAATGGGCATGAAGTACAACGATGTATTTATGGGTACGATCCAGTTAGCGTTGCAAATGCTTCGGAGAAATCGAGTCTGTATGGCAAAGAATAGGAAAATGAAGCATTAAGGAGTTTCGGTAGTACTTTTGAAAATATTACCATGAACTCGATTTTTTTTTTCGTAAATGGCGAGTATACAGAATGTAGACGGTTCAAATTTCAAGTTGATCCACCACGTCGTTTTTTTGTAAATAATTTTCAAAAATTCGGCTTATACTCGGAAGTAAATGGGCGAAATATTCGTTTGGGCTGTAAATTCTTTTAAAATATTACCATTTGCAAAAAATTTATGTCAGATCTGAATTACATCTGTATAATGATTGTCTACAAATTTGAAGAGGTTTTTCCATCTGGTTGATGAGATACAGGACAAAACACAAGCCTTTGCATGAAAATTACACATGACTTCCATCTGGATGCGATGGGAAGTGCATGTGCATGCGCATTTCTAGTAGTAGGTTGGCCAACCGTAGCATTGAACGCAACTTATAAAAGAAAATTTGGCGAGCAACAGTTGCAATCCTGCAGAAATACAATGAGATTTTCTGTAGATCTTGCTACCAGATAAGTAGTACCGAAACACCTTAAGGCAACGTGAATGTTTTTTTTTCTAAAAAAGCACAAGTAATCACGTTCATATTTATTTATCTTGCGCATAATTGTTACAAAAAGTAGCTCAGCTTCCGACTAGTTACATGTCTTTACACTTTAAGAGAAAATAAATTTTGCGTTTGATTGCGATGATTCCAGGGTATCATACTTCGCCTAAAAGCATTTGCGGCGGCGAGTGGATCGCACTTGATAGTCTGGTTATAATAAAAAACAATCAAAAATTAAAAGTCAATTTTTCTCCATGTTAACCAGTAATGGTGACGTACAGATGAAAGATTTTCTAATTTTAGCCTTGTTTTACTGGGAGTATCTAAAATTATAGTTCGAATATGACCAGTAAGTCTTCAAGGCCTGTATAGTTAAACGCTGCCGATTTAATCCGCAAATAATTTTCTTTCGAATTACTTGACGGCGAGACAGTGCTGCGTGCTTAGATATCTAGTATCGCGGCTCTTAACTATACAGTAATATGGCACTTTTTATATATTACCTTTAATATTGGGTATTAATTAAATAATTTAAATAATAAACGAGTATGATTTTCTATGAGTCATTGAGTCGTAAGTTACGCGTGAACCTCCTTAACAAGAACCAAGCTTTTTCATATACTTCGTGTTTTTTTACCATCAAATCCGCTCTAATAATTTTTTTTTTTAAATTAAATAATATTGTCGCAGGTCTCAGTCTAAGAGAGTGGGAGGAGCCATAGTAGCAAGCACTCTTATAATTTTGTTGATACTTCTGCTCTGCATTCTTTCGAATCGTTGTCCGCTACGACGAGCTTTGTGCAAAAGAGGTCCAAATAACGATCAAGTTTCTTCGAATGTTCGTACTACTTCGTAATTTCACAATGAAAACAAAGAAAAAAATTAACAATTCTGTACATCTTTGTTTTCGTCAAATAATAAGCTTTAAATGATTCCGAAGTTATGAAGTTATTCATCCTTTTCTGAAAATAAAAAAAGAAGGGGTACTTCTGTAGGATTTACATGCTTCATTAATCTTTGATGAAATAAATATCGAGATTCAGATAGAGCTAATAATATGGATGATCATTCATGGTAGATTCAGTCGAGCTTATCATCATAATTTATTGTTCGAAGAATGAACTGCAAGTATTTTTCAAATTTGAGAATTAAATTACGACATTAAATTTTTATATTTCGGATCTACTTTCTTCCAGTATCCTTAAAAATGTAGAGAAACGTACCTTGTGAGAGCCCTCGTCCTGGGAATTTCTCTTGCGTTATGACTTTTTTTTTTAATTCTCTGCAATAATAATAATATTTTTTGCCATTTTTGCTTGGATTGCTCGAGTATTTCGAGAAAACAATAATTTGAGCTCAGTGGTAGTGACGAAACTAATATTTACATCACAAGAATTTCAATACCTTTTTTTAACATCATTGTATTAAAAGAAAGAGAAGGTTGAACGAGATTAACCTTTAGAGGACGGGACTGATCCCGAAAGGGACCACCCAGGGAAACAACGTTTTAAATGTTTTTCAGGAATGAATTGATGAACTCAACGCGGGGAAAATGGTGAAAAAAATCCCAGACATCCCTGGACCTCCAAAAAGGTCAGCACATCGAAAAACGTAGGTATATGAGGTTTGAGCTCCAAATGAAAAATAAAAAAACAATTGACCTTGAAATGGACCTTTCTAAGGTCAAGGACGCATCCAGGACTTTTTAAACAATATTTTTCGTATTCAGTGCAAAAAAACACGTTGGAAAACACCAAAAAAACATTCCATCAAATTTTTTGCATTGACTTTTTTCTTGCGGACGGGCTGGTCCCTTTAGGGACCACCTGCTTGGTCGGAGACTTGTCCTGAGGTATACATTCGATTTATATATGAATTACACGATTTGAACTGAAAATTTCCCGTCCTCTAAAGCTTAAGAGAGAAAATGTCAAAGTCTCACCTCGTGCTTTCCTCTGAACGAGATGTTCCACGGAAAAAATCTGTAAAATTTTGAGACCTTACATTTTTCAACATCGAATACACGTTAAAAGTCGAGAAAAAACTTTCATTAAATCAGATAGGAGCGAAAGACATTGCTATGTGTGTACATCAAAGTCATTCAGTTGAACTATGAAGTCATCATAAGAAATTTCTAAATTATTCTGTAAAATGATTTAAACTACAATGAATATACTTCCAGAAAATACGCGCAAGTTTTTGTCTCGACATTTTCATAAAAACCGTAAATCAACCAAAAAATAACTAAGGTAAAGTCTAATATCTTACAATTCATCAATTCTCAACTCTCCTCAATGGTGAAACAACGGGATTTTTCCTGATGAGGTCCTGCACAAGTGCAATTACCAGCCGATTTCTGAAAGACAAATAGCAGATTTTAGCCACCGTTCTATGACTCGTCAGCATTAAATTCCTTTCCAGCTTTTATCAGATAGGAGCGAAAGACATTAGCTGAGTGCAAACATCAAAGTCGATCAGCTGAACTATGGAATCATCATTGTCAAAAAAAATCCGACCCTTCAGACCCAACAAAGAATCGTTGAAAACATATTGCATACATCAAAAACGTACTCTGAAATAGTGTTGCCGGTGCAGCTCTTCAGGGCTTTTTGAATTTACCCTGCACGAATATCCTTTGTGCATCGACTTTCTCTTTAAAATTGACTGTTCTTCTTTCCACGTAAGAACAGTTTGTTGTTTCAAACCCAACAGATTCGAAAATGTCTCGCACCTCGTCTATGGAAAAATAATAACTCCTGAAATAAAAGAGAATTTTTTTTTCAAAAATCATTGAAAATTAAATTTTGGCTCTGTTTGAAAAATAAAAAGGGTCAGATAGGAGCGAAAGACATTTGCTACAGTGTACATCAACGTCGATCAGTTGAACTATGGAATCATCATTTTGTTTTGCAACTTATTTGATTATTCATTTTCTTTTACAGTCATGAATTGAAACATGAAAATATTTTACCTCGTGCCGTCTTGCCTCATGTAAAAATTCTCGGAAATTTTGTGTCCTGCTTTGAAGCGCAACTGAGCCATGTCGTAGAGTCCGTAATCACGGAAGAGCAGAATTCCGTTATTTTGGGTGACTCGAAAAATATTTTTGGCAACACTGGAAGAAATAATCATTTTTTGTTAAATTACAAGTCGGTGCTTTAGAGACAACATACTTTTTGTTTGCTATTCAATAATCATGATATTAACCCATAGACCGCTGGTATGACGCCAAATGGTGCAATTTTATATTTTTCATTATTTTACCAAAGGATATATCAATTACATGAAGTGGTGACCCTTGCTTCGATTTTGATGGCAAATTCCAAGGTTATTTAGAGATCAAAGTATCGTTTTTATTCAAGAGAAACCGCTTTTCTATAGCTAAAATCAAAACTGCTGCAAATTTAATTTTCACTACAGGGTAGAACGTTTCCAATGTTTCAGTATTTGCCTCTCGATCATGCTAAATGCATATAACGCTATGGAGATCTCTATAAATGTATAAAAATGAATTATCATGAATGTTAATTTTTCTCTAACCGTTGCCTGCCAGGATGATGCCATACGGCTTCATGCCTGATTAGCACATTTATGCCCTTAGTCAGGCAATATGATTGGGTGATTTCTATAGAAATCAAGATTTCTTTGAATTTATTGAATTCCAGCGGTCTAAGGGTTGATGAAAATAACGATCGCATCAAATTCGTATAATAAATATCAGCAACTAAAATATCTCATCACCGTTATTATTACAATACACAGTTATATCTACAATCACCTTTGAAATTTTTCTGGATGTATAGCAGAAAGAACAAATACCAGAGTTACCAAGTCGACGGGTTCGTCGATTTCGGAGAAGCAATTTTCCAAAGTCACATCACTTTGGAAAGCTTTTACGAAATCGCAGTCGTAAAGCCGGTGATTCTAGAAAAAATGATCCTTCTAATAAAGAGTTGATGAGGAGATATAGATCGAAATTATCGAAATATCGCATGCTTTGTTGTCGTTTTATTCGTGTCGTGATTGGTCGGTGTATAAAATAAAAAAGATCGTAGAATGAAAATTGGTCAATGGTGATGGAAATTCGAGCAACTCGATCGATTTCATGTTAAATAAAAATAAAAAATTACCTTGACAAAGTCGATTGCCCTTGGGGAAAGATCGCAAGCGTAAATTTTTTTATATCTAAGGCCATCCTCGAGAAGCGGATATATGAGATTGCCAACACCACAGCCAACCTCCATCATGATCTTATCGGTGTCGGGGGTTCCAAGCTCGAGTAATTCCCGAAATTCTCGTGTCGTCCAGTGTCTATCCTTGAAAAATCTCGTGTCGTTCCTTTTATAGAACAGATCCCAGTTCTTGCGAGTTTCTTTTTCGATTTGATTAGCCCGAAATTCCGTAACCAGCCGAGAATTTTGATGCCGCATTTTGTCCATTTCTTCGCTACTCAGTCGTTTCGCCACGTGGCCTGAATATTCTTCTTCACGCGTTGTCGCATTTTCCATCGCGTTTTTCTTTTGTCTGGTTATTTATTACCGGAGACAATAATCGTATTATGCTTCATTGAAGCATTTGGAGATGTTCATTTTTTTCCATTTTTAGAGACTTTTGCAACACGATATTGAAACTTTGATAATCCAACGAATCCAACTACTCACGAACGAAGCCGGGAACGAAATGAACGATGGCGGCGATTTTACGCGTCGCGTGCATGGTGCATGGAGCGTGAAGAGACATGGTCGCGCGTAATGTTACTAGCACGATCGGAGCTTCTCTAATCCGCTGCTAGTGGCGTTACGTGCTGGCTACATGTAACGCCCGCGCATTGGATCGTGGCGCGAAATTTAAGTTGCAGGTTCATGCTAGCAAACAGCAGAACTTCCACCTCGTGAATTTCAGCACTTGGAATTTAAAAGGAATGCAACTTCTTAATTTCTTAAATATTTTTGTAAATATATTTTGAATCTCAAGCTTGGAACGCGTCCGCGTACTTCGAAACCCTGGTAGCATTTTTTTTCCAAATTTCTCATATTTTCTCCGTTTTTCCCCCGATTCGGAGAAAATAAAAAAAAATGAGTAATATTAATCTTAAAATATGCCGATTTTCCCCAATATTCATCTTTTTCCCGCATTATTCGGATTTTCTCATATTATTTGTGAGAATTTCCCATTATTTCCTAGTCTTCTAAAATGCCTTGGGAAAATTTCGGAGAAGTGACAAAAACGCAGAAAATGAATTTGTCGGAAAAAATGAAAAAGGGTTACGAAAGGGTTACAGCTAATCCGAAAGATTATACTTGTGCAAAGCAAAGTATGTTCTTTGATTTGCACGAGTATCATTGCACTGATTTCTATTTGCGTAGGAAAAATGACGAGGACTAATGGTAAAAAAAAGATTTCCGAATTTTTAATAAAACAATTAAAGGAATTTGGAAAAAATAGGGATAATTTACAGAAGTGCGGAGAAATTTGGAAAATTTCGGGGTAATGTGGAAATATTTTTTCCGGATTTCTCCGAAAAGTCTCAATTCACTGAAAAAATCGGAAAAATTTTGGGAGAAAATGGGAGTTTTTGAGAAAAATGCGGAAAAAAATTCCTACCAGGGGAGTCTAAGATATTTTGTCCTCTCCTTGATCCATCACTCGTGCAGCGATACTCTGTGAATCTAGTGTCTCCGAAGCATTGGCGTTTATACTAAGCGCAGCGTATTAAGCGCATACTCAGGGCGATCACGCACAAACTATCAATCCGATCGGTTTGGAATTTGTGGCGTTATTGTGGCGTATTGTGGGTGGCGCTATTCGAAATTATTTCACTAAGAGTGGGGTAGGGGAAACAACAGTATGGAGGAAGTTCTGTTAACAGTAATCGAATGTTAACAGTATTGGAGTTGACAGTAACGCGAGTCGACTGTAATGATCGTAACGATTGCATAAAGTTATTGTATATCGTTTTATCGCCACTTCGATTTCAGTATTTTTCTCGGGATTTGATCGGTTCAATCGTCGTCTGATATTATCTAGCTTTAATTACGATTTTGGCGGGCAACAGTTAACAGCAGTACTGATTCTTCATAATTGTAACATTTTATCTACTAGCTATTTTGGTCGCACTGTTGCCCTCTGACGGCGTCTGCGCACGTGGGATCCGGGTTACTCGCACCCCTGCCTGACAAGGGCTTCATTGTTCCTCGTTCCTTCTCTTAGGGTGCGACTTTTTCACGTCTTTTTTACGTCTTCTAAGTCTTGGGTATCAAAGCTTACAAACGAGCTAACAACTAACAAGGTCCTGACTTACCCCGCTTACTCAATTCGCAACGATCGCGCGTATTGAAATTTCAGATATTTTCAGGAGTTGACGGATTTATGTGCATTTCAAGTTTCTATCTTAGCAAGTCACGACCCATATTCATAGTCAGTACTTATTATATTGTCTAAGATCACCTTATTCGTATGTTAAATCGTGGTTACAGCGCACTTGACGAGACTGCGAATATACGACCCCGTGACTCGACGTGGTCTCGTTAAGTGGGACCCTTTTTATGGAAAAATTCTAATCAAATGATAAATGCCAAACCAGAAAATCTCGATTTATTTATTAATGTCGCCTTTCCTAATCTTCCGTCTCTCGCGAATTTGCAAGTGCTCCTGCCTTCAAGATGAAGTGCGATAACCCGATCTCGATTCGCCGTTAGTGTAACACTGCTTATACTAGTGAATTAAGTAAAGACAGTTCCAGCAACGATAATTCTGATAGGTCATTTTTATTAACATGGTTCTTCCCTCAATGTTCGAAAGATTCGGATTATTTTATCTACACTATCCATACTGATATTATAAATGCGAAAGGAACGCTGTATATTTGTTACTTTTTTACGGTTAAAAGGCTAAACCAATAGTGATGAAATTTGGCGGAAAGATAGCACAAGTCTTGAGGGAGAACATAGGCCTTATGGAAATTCGTAAACCGTTATTTTATTATCTGTCGTTGGACCAGATGTTTTTATGTAACAACGCATTCTTTTGGTTTTAATGATGAAGCTGTACACCTATTCAATTTGAGGACATTTACTTGCGATCATTCATTTTCGTATTCATATTTTTCGTCTTTCTTTGATATACCGTGTAAGCGCGAGTCTGATTAGATAACATAATTATTATTTTCACGCGGACGAAGTAACGGGTAACAGCTGGTCCTGTAAAACAAATGTTTCGATCGCCAAAGAGAGGTCGAGAGCTTCACCGAATTATCGATCTGTATTTTCCAATGAAAACATTCGATCACGGAAACGATTAGCCATAAAAATGGATATGAAAAACCATGTTATCAGTCACATGGAAATAACGTTTGTCAAACTAATTTCATAAACAATTATAAATAAAATTGATGATGAAAAATGATGCTGATATTTAAATAAAAAAAAGGAAGAGCATAATATACTTTGAAAAAGCAAAAAATGTAATTAGAAACAAACGTATCACGCTCATTCATTAAAATATGGTTTTTGATTGAGAGATTTGTATTCGCGACCAAACGACTCGAAGTTAGTATTTCTTAAAAAAAATCTTTTTAACTACTTGTCGAGCAATTCCACTTTATATACTTGTTTTTTAAAAATAAAGATGATTGCAAATGTTTATTTTTTAAATCAAACTTCGTTCAAAAGTTTCTTAAAGTGTTTATTTGAAAAATCATTCATAATATCACTCTAGATCGTTCGAACGACGGTCACTTGTTCGAGAAACAAGTTTTCATCTCTGTGTGAAAGCAAATGAGTTCGCTGGGGCTGAGCAGCCGCGAGATTGCAGTTTGTTAAAGTACTCGTGTTTAAGGTAATTCGAGTTTTAGGTTCTTGCATCTTCGCTCCCTCTTCAGCCTTTATTCCTCAGAGATTTTGAAAGAGACGGAAAGAGATAATAGGGAAGACGAGAGATAGTGCGATCTTCACCACCTGCTACCCTTTCTAACTAGTGTGGCTACTTCACGCTATGTACCGGCGTGCTTAATATCGAGAGATGCTCTATTAACAAGTCTTAATGGAAAATGGCTCCGAGAACAAAATGACGCATTCCCGTACAGTGTTAAAAATGCGATAGAATAACTTAATTCTGTTCTAGCCCAGAATGAATTATTTCCGCTGGACACTCTGGGCATATTGTACTATTTCGATTTATCGATATTCATATTGATAATTCGTTTAATGCTTTTGATTTGATTGTACTGATGCTTTTAGGTCAACACCTTATGAGCAAATAACATGTAAAAAGTTGAGACTCGAAAGGTTCATGCAGAATATACAATACCTTCAAATATTGCTTCAACTATATTCGATTGAATCTTAGAATTAGGTATAAAAGATTGAACACTTGAATATTTATGAAGAACAAAAAGGATTATTTGAAAACATCACATGAGATTCTCTTTGCTAGAATTTTTTTATATGCCGATTGTTATTGTGAATATTTTCTAATATGAAAAAAGACTGCAAGCTCTTCGTTACACTCTTTTGCTCCACGTTCAATTTACTTTTTTTGAGGACGAAATGGATGAAAACAGGGGAAGGGGGGATCGATAAGAAACAATTTTTTGCGAAAAATCACAGTCCCGTATGGTAAGTCCTCGTACTCGATGTAGCCGAGGAATTTCAAAAGCATGCTTGCCTTGCACGTATTCGTGATATTGCATTTTCGTGTACCAAGAACGAGCTTCGAATTTCCGTATTATATCGAGATTTAAAGAGGAACGGAGAGAAACCATATCTCTTTAACGTTCGAACTTTTTAACACTTTTTCCAATCTATTGAACATTCACTTTTGCAGATATCAATGGAATTTGTAAATTTGTATACACTAACCAAACTCCAAAGATAATTATGAATCCATTATGGCTTTGATTTCTTTTTCTTACTCTCTTGTTTTGCATATTTGAATTTTAGACCGTCGCTAATTCCAGAGCTTTTGTATACAAAATCAATATCTATATACGTATAGAGTTACATTAATTCGTTGACATAGAAACCGAATATCGAGAGTGAATATCACGACTGTCTGGAGACGATTAGTTTTTATTTTGTGCAACATTTTTTGCGAAACAAAAGATTTAACGATAAATTAAGAAATAAATCATCAGCAGTCTTAGATTTTCCGAATAACGTAATCCTTTTTTTCATTTTTACTCGGTTTCCCTGTAAATACTTTATCACCTCCCACTGAACAAAGTCTAACGACATTATTTTTCAACGTGAAATGAACGTATTACTGAAAGAAAATTACGATTTTTCGATGACGGTGAAATTTCCACTTCTTTGCTTGCTCGCTCTTTCTCTTTCTTTCTCTTTTTCTCTCACTCTTACACACACACACATTCTGGGCGTCTTTCACTGCCTTAAAACTAGAGTCTGAAATTTAGATGGCAGCGTAGCCAACCCGAGAGTTTTTCGAGTATGGTCGACTTCAGTGATTCCCAAGAGATCTCTTCTGAGTCTGCTGAGACACCAGAAAATCCTTCGAGGTGTCTTTTACTCTAAGAAAAGGCGCATCTTTCGTACAATCCTCGAATTTTCCTCGACAAATTCGATGCTGGAATGTATGTCCACTCCATTCGTGATTCAAAATGAAATCGTTTCTTGAATGTAAAAAATTATTCATTTCCTTATTCCTGGTTTTTTTTACAAAAACTCACGCTCTTGGTTGAAAATTATTCCTTCTTCAACAATACCATCATAAAATTGTATTTCTTTCCTGTGTATATTAAAAAACGAACATTCTTCTTTTTGCCAAAAATCCAATTTGCTCGCACGACGAATGTAAATATATTATATTCCATCAATCTTTTCGACCTTTTTTTTATATTTTGCATCCTTTTATTCAGTAGTAATATGTGTATACATGTATTTCCTCGACTCGGAAATCTTCCACCGGAAACTCTTTGTGGGAAATTGCTTCCTTCGAACATTCGCAAAACCGACGCACGTTCCTTGGTTCGTCACCGAAACCAAACGTGATGCACCTGCACGTTGGTCTTATATATCTTGAATCACATATACTATACATGATTTCTCCACTCCTTCCCGAGAAATTGTCGTCATGCATCAGAAATACGAACGGGATGCACCGACGAGGAAAACCTACTTATGTGCAGAGCAATGAAAGAGGGAAGAAGAGGCAGGAGCAAAGAGAGAGAGAGAGAGAGAGAGGCAGAGACAAATGAAGAGAGAGAGGATAGAGGATAACTCTGCAACGACTTGAGCAATTGCCAAGATCACTTGATCTCGTACGAATTTCCCGACTTCTCTCAAGATTTCTCAATACCATCTACACTTTTTTCCCATTCCTCTGTGATAGATTATTCCATGGTCAAGCTGCAAAATTTTCGAGATTCGCCAATCGTCAATAAAAATTCTTTAATTTTTTTATCAAAAAAGTATCGAATCGGAGACCGGATTTTCTCCCTTTTATACCGGATTTCACGTGTGTTCTCGCCTCGACAGATTAAACAAGATTTTTTAGAGGAATTTCGGTACAGAATACGAATATCTTGAAATTATTTGACATAAATTTGGTTGATTCAACGACGACAAAATTATTATGATTTATTCAAAGAGGTGTTGACCTGTCGATTTGGAATGGAATGACCCATATATAGAATGTATATACGTTATGTGGAGATATAGATAGCGACTGTGAGTGACCAAGACAGTTGAATTTACACGCTTGTTTGGATCTCTCAAAACTTTCTCGTGTAGAAAGAGCAACGTACATGGGTGGCTAGCTGGCGTCGTTTTAATGAAAAATGGGAGATACGTTCTCCAGTTTTGAGAGGGAAAAAGATGGGAAAGCGAGTGGAGGAGTGAGAGACGGAACAAGCACTTACTTTATCAATTCATATATATATATATACGAACAATGATCCTCCAGTTCCAAATTTCGTTAACAAACATCGGACAAACACATTTCGGAAAATCGTTTTTGAAAACTTATTCTCAAAGTTTGGGGTGGGAATTGGAAAAACAACGAAGCTCCTCGTTATGTTGTCGGAGCCAAAAACGATTTGGTAAATCGGATTATTCCGGGGATAATAGAGCCCAATTGTTTCCTTCGTATAAGTGAATGATTTTTCGTTCTATCTCTTTCTCCGTACTTTCGCCTAGTTGCCGCATGTTTATCGTTGCAAAATGGCAAAATTGCAGAAATATATCCGCCATTTTCAAACGTTGAAAGATGCTCTTGTCGAAGCTAGAGATCGGATACGGCGGAAATAAGGGCTTTCGGGAATCATTTCCTCTTTCCATACCGCCCTAGATTCGATCGTTTGAAAATTTCTGATATGCGAATATAATCCGAAGCTGGAGCGGAGATGACTCACGTCTCAAAACTTGCAAATTCTCATCTACACTTTCGTAATATCGTCTTGAATAGGAAAAAATACATTAATTGCAGGATAATGTTGGGAATTTCAAGGTTAAACAACGATTATGTTGAAAAGTTTATAAGAGAAAAAAGATGATAAGAAAAGTCGAGAAGACAAGTGTTTGGAAATTTTCTGTCAATTGCAACGCACGTTATTGCATCGATAATTTTTCGATTTTTGGCTGACTTTGAACCCCTCTGTAAATCATAGGTCGTTTTTAAGAATAAGGAATTGAAATATCGTCATAAAACATATTCTCTAATTGCATCTGGGCGATTTTCTAAACGAAACAATTTCAGATATCGATTAGTATCGCATAAAAGTCTGTCTGCTGCGTTGCACTCGCGGCTTCATCTGTAAATACGGTGCATCCTATCCGTTGCGTTTCTCAAAACTAAAAAAAAAACGAGATTATCCTTAAATTGTTCTCTGGTCAACCAGTATCTCAATTCTGATTGATGCAACTATTTACGATCGAGAATATAAGCCTCAAAAGTGTAGAGAGGCTAGTTTGAATGCAATTTTTTCCTAAACTAATCAGAATTAAGTGATCGAATTGACCGATATAGTACAGCATCATTCCAAGGTGTTTAAAAATTAAGTTAGATTACCCGAATAGGTGGCGTGTCGGACTCTCAACTTAGGTAGGATGGGATCGAATCCTCGTAAGCACAGAAAACATTTATTCATAAAATCATTTTTTTTTAACGTTTTTTTACCCTTTTTTTTGCGAATTTTCGATTAAAAGAAAAATGGCAGTTTGGTCAGGTCATGATCAGGCCCATTTCAGGTATCCTGATCAGGACCGCAACGAGTTAGGCATTACAAACAGTATACAGGCTCGAATCCGGTGGCCTGATAATAAGTGCCTGACGTGATGGTCAGGCGTGCTTCATCAGTGCCTGAGCAGCGCCGGAGCAAATTTTTTAGTCGCGAAGTGTTTGTGCAACCAGCGTTAAAGCTTTAAAATTTGAACATTTTTTTTTATTATCACCCAATAAATATCTCGAGATTATTGACAAGGGGATAAATCGGATCAAGGCAAACGCTCTCTGATTCAGCAATTCAAATTCGCTCGAACAGCGACGAGTCGAGAGTGGGAGCAATATAGTGGATTTGCTCATTTAGTAGTGTCGGATTCATTCGTTCGTGAATTCGTGGCTCATGACAGGGCAGATTACAGAACAGAGAGAGCGAGGGGAGTGTACTATATACATTTTCCCGCAAGGCTAAACGTCTGCGTCAGCGATATTACGGTAAATCTTGAATATATATCGGTAATTCAAAGTGAAATTGACTCAATGTCGCGATTCACAAACCAATTTAATAGAATAGAATTTTTTTTAATACCCCGCGAGGAAATTGAGATTGTAGAGGGTGTGGCCAATAAGAGAGAGTAATAAAACTTTGTAAACGCTCTTCGGATATTTTTTCCCTTCTAATCACGACTTTTTACCCTCCTCTCAATTTCGACCCCCGAGAAATATTAACATAAGTATTTCAAATAATCTTTTATTATCATTACCTCCGATGGGATCTTCAAAGAAAATCCGTTTCGGGGCTTAGTTTAAGCTCCGTGATGAAAGTAAAGGTGGTTCTTGTTTTGAAATTTCTCGTATAAATCTCGAAGCTATTGCTCAATACCATGTGCCAGAGGCAGGTCTCTCTTACGGCGGACTTGAGAATCGCTACAGACACGTCTCTCTACATCTGTTGCAGTTAAACCCAACCTACTGTCCCTACTGTATTTCCTTGAACAGTTCTGGAAGGCTTGCTAGAGAGCTTTCCACATCTCGTGCACGTAATGTCTCAATCCCTCGAGGAAAACGCGCCTGACTCTATCATTATAGCAAGCTTCTTCCTTTCTCCCCTCTCTGTCCCTCGCTTTCTTCTTTTGCACCATTTCAACTGAATCTCGCACGAGATATCGAACCGCCGTTTTACCGAACCGGCAAAATAACCAGGAGCAACCGCAAGTGTCGGTCTCCCCGCTCGATACTCCAGTGAGAATAAATTATGTACATAGTAAAACATATATCCCCTAAAAGTAACTTCACGACGAGCCTCGAAGGCTCCTTTATCTCTTCCTCATTCTCTGTTCATCTATGTGTATATGTATATGAATGTATGCATATTGTATATAAGACAGCAATCTTTGAAGCGAGATGCAACGTTCATAATCCCTCGTGGTTTAAAAAAAACTGCTTCAATCCCTCGAGCTTCGAGTTATCCGAGCTTCTTTTGAAATAATCCTAATCGACAATAAACTTCATCGGAGCGGAAGAGATCGATTTCTCGTTAGACAGAATTATTTTTTTTCAATCCACTCTTACCTGTAACTTTTTGTCGATATTTTTCTCCCGTTTTTCCCCCTCGTTTTTTCTCCCTTTTTCCACGACAGTCGAGTCTTTGAATTAATGGAGCGAACAAATTCCTGTGATCTACCGAACAGTCGCGCGTATTTTTTTTCTTTTCCCAGCACCCGTATGTATAAAGGCGGAATGCTATGTGTGGAATTGAAATAATTACAAGGAATTCGTTTTCGCGTTGACCTGGTGAACCTTCTCGACCTTTTAAAGCTTCCTGTGAGTTTGAAGACTGTTGTAATAAATTCATTTGTAATTCGATGTGACGAACTATTTATCGGTTTCGTGTTGTACGATACATGCTTCATACATGTATGTGCGTATCATTCGGATCGATAAATTGGAGGACGATTTTTAGTCACTCCCGTTCAAGTGGTCGGCCAACGACAGAAAGATAACATTAAAGAATGCAAACGTGAGTACCCAAAATGAAATGACGTTGAAGCCCATCGTTGGAACCCAACGAAAGAAGGGTCCGAATTTAATACGTATTTATCACTTGATGTTGGCAATTTTCTTCTCCTTTTGATATTGATTTGATATTGAAAATATGTATTTTTCTGTCTCACTCGCGATATACAGGACAGTAATAACTTCAACGCCACTCTCTGTAGTGAATTGTTTTCCAGAAATGCAGACGTACTTTACAAACCGTCATGTACTTTATCCACCTGCCAAACTAATTAATTAACCCTTGCTGTTTGGCAAGGATTACATGAAAATCAGTTTGGTATTAAAATGAATAATAAAACGTGAGTTAATCGTGAATAAGTTTGTTTTCAGTAGCATATTCTATCTACCATGTTCATACGAAGGATCTAAGGTATATTTGTGTTAAAGGCTCTGAGTAACTATTTAAAGCTCTTCATCCCTTTAATTCGCCTCGTCGATAGACGCAACCTATATCGTTCTGGGGAAAATGTAAGTCTTCCTTGGGCTTTGGTATTGGATCAAGCCAACGGTTCAACTCTCTCTCTCTCTCACTCTCTTCGTCTCTCTTTATCCCATCATCGTCGACGAGGAAGCTACAACGTAGAATTTTTATTGAGGATTAGCTGAGCCGCTACCAACAAGAGTACGGCCGCAAACTCGTCCAACAGGGAAGCTACGCAAGTTTGTCAATAGTAACTGACGCTGTGTGAATATTGATCGTAAGAGAGAGGAAGGTAAGCTACAGAGAGAAATAAACAGAGGGTAGTTTTTTTTCTCCATAAAAGCTTTAAACCCGCGATGGTTGCTCGGATAAAAGCTGAAAATGTGCTGCTACATTGTACGAGAGAACCTGCTATCCTAAATGATTATTCCACGAGAGAGTCAACCGTCGCTTCACTTCCCCAGGCTGTTTTATTGTGAATAAATATTCATTAAGGGTGACGTCGAAAGAGCCAATTATTCATCAATGCCAGCTAGATCATTATTCCGTTGACCATAGAGTCGATTCCTGTGTCGATAATTTCGTGTGTAGCCACGAAAGAGAGAGGCTATTTAATACCTGATACGAGCCCTATCATGTTTCATGAACACCTACATACAACGCTATAGGGAGCGCTAGACCATGTCGTTCCATCGACAATGCCTTTGATTATAACTTTTCGACTAAAAAAAATGTATAATTATGGCAAAGTATAGCTTGAGAATAAATACATTTTATCTTCCATATCGTTTGAAACAAATTACTAGTCAAAGTTCGTACATTACTAGCCGAAAATGTAATTACCAACTAAAAAACATTACCCGTATCTAAAATCGATAGGAATTATTACAAAAACGTCTAGAGTTATCTATGTTCAAAAATGTATTTTTTTCAGAGTGGCATTTTTTCCGATTTCACACCATACAAACGTATAATCATATACTTAGTTTTGAGTCAACGATTATTCGTGTCAAACGTGTCATACATGC
This sequence comes from Heteropelma amictum, assembly GCA_959613375.1. Lineage (NCBI taxonomy): Eukaryota > Metazoa > Arthropoda > Insecta > Hymenoptera > Ichneumonidae > Heteropelma > Heteropelma amictum. Next base: position 17,689,818 of record OY390721.1, read on the forward strand.
TGTTTTCCGATTCAACGCCCTTCTGTTTTTCTTTCCCTGCGACATTTTTAATATCTAAAACTGTCTCGAGTTTATTGTGAAATCAGCATTATATCGGACATAATGGATAAACGAAGATAAAAAGGAGTGCAAGAGAGATAGAAAGTGAGGGAGACCAGAGAACGTTATGAAATTCCATGAATATCTAATAAATTGATGCAACGTAACCTATATCGCAAACGCCCTCTACTTACAATTTCCTTGCAGGGTTTTATTCGCACCCGAGGCTATACCCATCCTACGAGCTTGTCTCTCTCTCTCACGCATATTAACACACACAGACACGTACAAATTCTCTCTATTTTTCTCTCTCATTCTCTTGCCCTCCTGTTGAAAAACTCAAGGCACGTTTTAAGACGAAGAATCCTAAGGCCATTATGGCATAGCATCGGATTTTTCTGCATTCCACACACATACGGGTATATTAATTATTTTTCCTCCATTATCAAGCACATCATATATTTTTGTATAATCTTATATTATTATTTTCTCGCTAAAACGGTAATGCATATCGAGGGAGACGAAATTTTTATGCAAGAAAACAAACCTGACAAAAACCGCGCGTTACGAAAACATTCGACTGTGACAGGAGTGAAGAAAGTTGGCTCGTAGGAAAAAGTTAATCACGACTGAACAGGAACTTGTCCGATCGTGACGAATGAGTCTTTTATAATACAGCAAGCGTTACAGGCATTACGTTCGAACGTTTAACGAACCGAAAAATTAAGATACAATATTGAGCTATTGAAATATCCCACGACAAAACAATTAAGTTTGCCTTGTTTGGTTTACGTGATGAAATTCCAATCTTGGTGGACTTTACGCAAGTATTAGGGGCATAGATGGAATTTTTTTTCTCCCCAAATATCAAATCATAAACTATGCCATATTACGTGTCCCTTTTTTCTTCATTTTCCTATCATAAAGAATTTATGTGTAAATTTTAACACTCGTTTTTTTTTCGTTTCGAGATGAAATTACGAAAGAGCTTGGAAAAAAGTATCACATTTATGCTTCAAACTTCAATGATCGTATTTCGTTGGAAAAAACTTTGAAACTAATGTCCATCATTTGTATCGTTTCCTAAACAAATGGTCCACACGTTTTACCGTGTATGAGTGAAGATAAAATAAGTCTATTTGTCCGTATGTGGTGTGTACGGCGTAAAACTCAATAGCAGAGTTTCACAGTGTGTTCTTTTTATCCTCATTCGTAACCGCGGAGTTTCTACCCTTGTTGTGTGTCCCGTAAAGTTGCAAAGCTCGTAAATCGGCTTTTCCACAGTCGAACAGCGGGATGCCGAGAGTTCCCCTCCGATTTTCGATAATAATTGCTATTTGGTCTGAATAGGAGTTGCAAAAAATAGCACTAGCTCGCCTCGAGATGACAAAAGAAAAGAAAAAGAAAGGATATGGGGAAAACAAAATGGAAAAACTAGAGCCGAACATTTTGTCGATGGGAAACGGAAACTGCTGCCTGCGATCGTAAAGTCAACTGAAGCAAGAATAAATATTTGGCCGATGAATATATAAAACGAAGGGGTCGAGGATCTCGTGACAGTCAGGTTTGTCGCCTTCTTTCAATAAGGAATCATGACGGTTCTCAAGGTATCGCAGATATTATCGACATTACCCTCTCTCATCTTTCCCCATCGGTGTGGGACCATAAAATATCGGGACTTCCAGCGTAAGTCTCCAAGGGTGAGATCATTGGTGACCGTCAATGGAAGTCTTCGACATTTTATTCGAGGGTTACCGAACGATGTGGAAATAATGAGAGCAAGGAGAAGAAAATACAGTTGGTCTTTGAAGAAAATAAATAAATTTTTTCGTAGGCTCTCTCACTGTCGATTCTACTGAGCGTAAGTGCCCTTGGGATTCTCGCAAGACATCACGAAGGTAATTTATCGAAGGATCAATGAGAGTCAGCATCAAAATAAGACTTTGCGATGGCTTTTCGCCTTTCGCTCTTTGACCCCTTTTATGTACTTTTGCCCCATGTCCACCAAGAAAGTGCCACTTTCACCAGACGGCTCGTTAATCCATTGGAACAAGCTAGTGGCACGTTCGACACCCCCTAATTTATACCTAATCCCCTATTTTTGGGGTATTGTTGAGAGGTTGATGTACACAAGTCGAGGTTGCGGTGTTTATTAAGAGTCGCGGTAGCGACTCGAGACACCTTTACTGCCTTGGCGACATGTCATCGTACTGCTACCTCGACTCTATATACGCAAAATAGCTTGTTTTTTGACATTTCCAGAATTTCACTTGATATTATTTGAAGGAACATGTATGTTAAGAGAATTTTGACTGCACTGATATTATTTATTTTTTATGTTCTAACGATTGCAAAATACAGAAAAATTCTAGTTATAGGCATACTCTGCATATCTTATTATTCATTGCCGCTATGATTTGATTTTTTGACGATTTTTGCAACCAACGTTTTTCGCAATCGCAATCGTCAGATGTCTGAAGTTGTCATACGTCACTTTATCGTATGATAAAAAATGACTGAAACGAAAAACGGGAATGCTATGTTTAACCGCGACAAATACCATGTTTTTCACACATTATGGTATTCGTAAATGAGTTCTCCGTCGTATATCAATGTAGAATGAACATTTGAAGAAGTTTATAGAACATTTTCGAAATACCTCTAAATCATACCATCAAACTTCGTAAAAAGTTGTGAAATAACCGCAATATCACCAAAAATGGTGTGCAAAAATTCCAGACAAGTACATTCACATGCAACGTATTCACGAATGTTGTCCATCTCCAAAGGCAGTCGAAAAATAATCGCATACCTCGCATTATAAGCCGAGTACATAGACTTCTTAACTTTGCCGACTAACGTGGTATAAAATGATCAGAAGCAGGTGATTAATTCAATATCTAGATGAGGACTCGATGTCACGATTCAACACTAGGCGATAATACATTTGTGTACTTGTCCGGCCCATCACTTTTCATTAAAATTTTTCAATCAAGTACAACAACGATCCAACAATAGCGAATGAAAAGTGATGATGGGCCGAGCAAGTACACCGGTGTATTAACGCTTAATCTTGAATCGTGACGTTGAGTCTTTGTCTATAGATATTGTATTAATTACCTGTTCCTGATCATTTTATTTAACATTCGTCGGCAAAGTTATGAAGTCTATGTATTCGGCTTAAAATACAAGATGTGCGATTATTTTGCGACTTTTTTTGGAGATGGCCAACATTCGGGGATATGAATGTACTAGTCTGGAATTTTTGCATACCATTTTTGGTGTTTTCGCGATTTTATAAAATACCGGTTTAAATAGCTGGCACGAGGGATGCCGATCTTGACGAGATTGTCAGCGATGACGCTGGCAGCCACGAGAGATCGAGTGATCATCATCACAAACATCACGCTCATTCCTTTCAACACTTCCACGGCCCTGTGACAGGCCATCATCAAGAAGTTAGTTGGAAGGACAAACATGGTCATCACTATCACGATTACAAAGCTCATCCGGAGTACAAATTTCACTACGGGGTTGAGGACCATCATACGAAGGACTTTCATGGACAGAAGGAACATCGTGATGGTCAGTTGACGGCTTGTGGAAACTATCCGGGATGTGGTTATTCACATTAGTTTTCGGGAGGTTGTTGTGACATAATATCTCAATCGTTCGATGGAATTGGTCTTGAAGTTTCAAGAGATTTAAGGTATCGTCGAGCGTCCTTGATAGAGGAGAGGATTCCGCTATTTTTCATTCTGTCCTAGCCAGGAAAGTCAACCATTATCATGAGTTGGCAACTTTTCTAATATAGCAGTAGCTGTGGTTCTTGTTTCTTACTTTGCATGAGCCTCGCTGGATGCTTAAAAAGTCAATTTTCTCCGAGTCAGCAAGAATCACGAGGTCGGTGTAAATTTGGACCACGAATTGCACTCTATTATCCATTCCGGGAGCAAAAACGGTTAAAGAGATCAAAACTTAATTCTTCGTTTAATTTTTACACCGACTGTTCGATGATTAAAGTAACAAAAATCTTCAAGTTCAGTTACGTCTGAAGAATTTATCATTGGGGATGAGGAAGAGTGAAAATTTGAAATGTGCATGTGAAGCACAGCTCGTAGAGGGTAAATGTATTTCTCCTCTTAATTAGAATGCAGAACTAATTGGAATCACGACCTTCCTTCTCTTAATTAGAAACGGTCCATACTGGCAACTTTGCTCAATCTCCTTCTTTCTCTCACCCTCTCTTTCTCCTTCTACTTCCCTGAAATCACGATCATCTCGTCTTCCGTTCTCCGCTTCCTCTCCGGCGGTTCACCCCGGACTCTTACCCAGCTAGTTTATGTATAATCGCACACACGCAAGCATACACACACATAGTATATATATGATCATAGGTTTCTTCATCTCGTTTCATTCCTGTACCTTAGACTTAAAATTTCTGCCATGGGTGACTGAAAAGGAAATATGCAAGAAGTCGCGAACTCTTGCTTTGCGCAATCATTTTTTTCGAGGCTATCGCCACCCTAGCGTTTTCAAGTCATGCTGGATTGTACGTCAACGACGTTTTTGCATTTATTTTCCTGAATCAAGTACTCGCTCTTTTCCTATGTATTTAGCAACTTTTGTGCTCGCCCATATGTCTTTAACAGAGTTTTCGTTTTTCAATTACTCCTATCGGATATCAGGCAAGGAACTTTCGGGCGAGTACCACATCCACGAGCCCGGTGGCAATGTCAGAACAGTCAAGTACTATTCGGACCCTCATGGTGGATTCTTCGCTTCTGTCAACAATCACGGCGGAAACGATCATTCCGGTGGTACATATGGAAAGCACTGAGGATCGTTGAAAATCTACAGACCCTTTTTGTTTTCCATCATAGAGCAGGTTTCAAGCTGAAAACTTTCAACAACGTCCTCGACGAGTATTTAATGATTGCTTAGAATCCTAGTAATTAGTTCACTTCAACCTTCGTTTGTACTAATTCAGATCTTGGAGTAATAAAATAAATTAAGTCAAATAGGATGACTATTTCATTGGTTTTGACACGGCTAGCCATAAAAATTCCAAAATCCATCTTGTCCTGCTTCACGTCCTAACATCTGTAATTCTGTCATTCAAAACGGCCTCTCACGCTCATCAAATTTCGTTACACGCTACCCGTTTATTGCAGCTAAGATCCCAGCTAACACCGACACTAAGTTCGGGTCCTTCTCTAGTAACTTCGATACCTCACAATCTAATTCCTCAACCACATCTTTCATCGAGAAAAAAAGCTCCGCTGCCAAGGACGCTCATGACAGATCTTTGTCTGGGAATAATTAAAGTGTCATGCCAAGTTGGTGCGTCAAATTGAAATCTTGTAATGGCGTGGGATAGTCGAGTCACCGAGAATTTATACGGCACTCTCGTGTTTTTCCGCGACGCGAGCGGTTTCTTCGATCGGACGCTCTGGCGAATTGGAGCGTGATGCGCAACGCCTCTCTCGCTCTCATTTCTCTTCGACCAGCACTCGTCTCTCGTATACCAGAACCTCGCATATGATATGTATACACACACACACACACACACACACACATGTATACATATATGTGGATACGTAGGAAGTTCTCGATCGACCTTATTTAATCGAATTGCGAGTACGCAGAGTCCTCCCTTGGGAAGAGGAGAAAGAAAATCATGAAATGAAAGAGAGAGAGAAAAGAGAAAATAAAGAAAGATGGAGAGAAGAAGCTTTGAAGCTGAATCTCTCCCTCTAGTTCCTACGGTATATCAGGGATTATTTGCCATTGGACTACTCCACATCTTTGCTCACGAACCCATCACGGCCCGAGATCGTTAGCAAGCTGAATAGCTTTGCTAACAGAAAGAGCCCATCGTGGTTTCGAGTCATGCGAGTATACAATATACATAGTTCAGCTTTGCCTCTCTTTCCCTCTCTTTCCTCCTTTTATTCCCTCGATGTCTCCAGGATGATGTACAAAGATACGTTATGGTTGATTGATCTTCTCTTCAACGTTGAATATTTCGAAACGATGAGTTTCACCGAATGAATCGTTCCGCAGTAGACTCCTCATATACTACCGATGGAACAAAAGTTATTACTTTCACGAATTTTTCAATGCCCCTGTTTTTTCCATTCGAAATATCCTCTTTCACGGTTTGGAAAACCTGGGATTTACATTATTAGCGTGGAATAGTCGAAGCTAATTTGACTTAATTAACGATAGTTTTGCATTGCAACTTTTCTCTGCGTCAGTCATCACGTTATCGAACATTTAACCTTTTTTTTCTGCGATTGGCATGAGAAAACGAGAAAAGGGGAGGCTGATGATTGCGATCGCTGCCATCTTATTCTTTTGTTCAAGACTTTGATATGGCTTTGGTTAAACGGGAAATTTGTATGAATGTGGCTTGCCTAACTATCGGATAAAGTGGAACCTAAATGGTAGTTTCAGCCACTTCTTCATGCACGACTGCGTGAATCGTTACTTTGCGAACGCTCGATACGATCTCTTGATGAGAAAAACTATTGAGAATTCGCGTTTGATACACGTTATATTATTTATATATTTTGTTTTTCTTCATATACAATTTATTCGTTGTCAGTTCTTGCAGATTCCTCGCCGAAGCTACCGCGAAAGCAGTGCATATATTTTTCTCGTGACTTGTCTAAGCATCGAGGCATCCAACCCCCTCCGAGGGAAATGGCTGCCAAATCGTTGCCTTATGTTGTACAGAGAGACTACCTCGTGCCTTCATTTTTCTTTCTTCCTCTTGTGTCTTCTTCTCTACGGAGTAATGCATGCTCGCAGAAAACTTTTCGGATCATGTTCATGGCTCTGTAGATATATTTCGTCTCTTTCTCCACTTTGCTCACGCCCTGTGCCAAGTTTAACTCGTAAAACTTGCCACCGCGTGCGAGTCATGATCTCTCCGATGGCGAAATTTGATTTCAATAATTATTCATCGTGATAAACGCAAGATATCGTTCGGTTTTGGCTCTTTTTACGCCACGATTTTTCATGGAAAGCGAAAGTTATGCTACAAAATTTTGACGTTTTTCAATTGTAGATCGTTCGATTCTTTTTTTTAATTGCGCCGGGTTTGTATTAACATTTTTTTTTTTCAAAATAAAACGACAGCGAAACTACTGAAAGTCGGATCAACAGATTTGCTATTTCATATGTATTCAATGGGTAGAATCGCTTAACGAATTGTATTTTGGAACAAATGGCAGAGCTTGAAACAGATTTGTCAAGACTCGCGAAAGTAAAATACGCGAAGCATATACCAGCAAGTGGATAGAGCTGTGATGCGATGGAGTTGCAACTTCTGAATAATCCTTTACATGGTTAACGCAGACCTCATCTCTCTCTTTCTCGCCGCACTTTCAAAGCTCGCGACTCCCTGTATGTGCGTATATGCACGGCTTTATATATCCCGATTTCGTAATTCCACTTGGATGTTGTTTCAGTTCAAGAGCTTATACGAAAACTCACGACCACACGTATACCCTCATGTATATGAATTTATCTTTGGTCTATCTTTCTCCCTGCCTGCCTGTCTCTCTCTCTCTCTCTCGTCCTCATCCTCTCATCTTCTCTTATCGCGTCGTGTACCCATCACTCGCTCGGTGGTATAAAATCTGTTCTAATTACGGAGCAAAGCGTATACAAGAGTAAACGAGAAAGCATATTCCTGCTGAATTCCTCAGTTTCTATGGCGATGGTTCTGATGGCGTTTATGACGCACTGACAACTAAAAACTAATTTTTTTTCTATTTAAATTCTTTTTAAAAATATTTATCTCAGTTTATGTTTCGCGATGCTCTTGAATGTCTTGAAAAGAATGTCAAACGAATAAGTGTCTACAAGTTGTTCACTGTTATTTTTGCATTGAGCTTTTGACAAAAAGTTGGCGTCATTTGTAATTAGTGGGAAGAAATACGTCGGAATAGGGCCGCTAACGGAACTTTTTGAAGGGGAATTTTTTGACCACCGCCGTCGATCATTACATGGCCTAATAGAAAAGCTTTGGCATTTTTTTCTTTCTTATAAAGTGAAAGATCCACCTTGTGCTCCTTTTCTTCCGAATCATTTATACTTCAAAATTCCATCCGGAGGTTTTCGCAAATTTTCTCGTACATTCATCTTTGCGTTTTATTTATTCGGAAGAATTGCGATATTCGAGTTAAGCTTGGATTTTCTGGAGATTTTTTTGATAAAAGGGGGAACTTTTTTTCCCTTCTCGTTTTCGGTATGTGGAGACTCCATGCCACAGAGAATTATCTGCTGGTTATAAAATACACGAATTTTTCATCCAAAACTAATTTTTCAGTTTTGGATGAAAAATTCAATGGTGACAAAAATTAATCCAATAACTGTGTGATGGTTCGCTATTAAGACAGTCTTTGACAGACATAATAGCGGTTTTTATGAAAGTTTATTAGTTTTCCTTAGTCTTAGGAGAAATCGGTTGAATTACAAATGAAAATTTATTGTGCGCAAGTTATATTCAGTTGTATATTAATAAACTATTCTTTCGAAATGTAATTATTGAATGAAAATATTTATGGCTTGTTGAAACGAAAACGACATACTTATTGTTAGCTTTTATTTGTTTTTTTTTCTACACATTCCACTTTTTTGGTGCGCTCTCTTCGTTAAAATCGAGAGTCGTTTTGGTGAAACGTGTGTCAGCGTTACCGTAACGCTGTCTCTCCTTCCGTACCCTCCACTGAGTGTTTCAACGCTTTTTATTCCTTATTTTCTCTCGGCATTGAGCAGATCTGATCGAGGAGGAAATTGCTAGCTGAGTAAAAATTCGTCTCGTATATTGTCATCGACCCTGATCGAACGTTGCTCGTAAGTATGGCGTAATAGAAGAAGGAGGGATTATTTCGATCTGTCGGCAACTAGGGCGAAAGGTGGGGCGGTGGGTAATGATGATAGAGTATAAAAGTTCCAACGACATCGACAGGTGTATCATTCTAATTCGGAGAACCGTTGGTGACAATAAAACGCTACGATTTTATAACGAGTGATGGCTTTCAAGGTTCGTACAAGAAAAAAATACAAAATGATCGAGACGAGAGGGGTTTGGTTGCGGCAGGGAGGGGGGGGGGGGGCTCCATCGCACAATTTGTCTCTGAGCAATGAAATTTCGTAAAATTGCGAGATGAATCTTTCCTCATATCGGGTTCTTGCTATTCTTCTTACTCGAACTCCCTTTCATTTCGCTCTCCTGTTAGTTTTCGATTTGCCATAATTTCCAAGTTTATACCCGATGTAAAAGCCGGCAAACAACAATGAAAGTTCGAGTCTACACGAGTGTCCGCTCAAGCTGGCTCGTTGAGTGCTGTCAGAGAAGGAAATGTTTAATCCCTCGAAATGAGGAAAGCTTGAAGAAGTAATAAAAATTAGCCAATACGAACTAAAGTTTTTCCGTGCATTCGGCTTATAAAGTTGTAGTCGATTTTCTTCATATTTCCGTTCGTGCATGCAATTTTTCTAATCCTCCTTGAAATTGAAGGGAAGAAAAAAATAATCGCCATTTAAGGTAGTTCTATCGTTAGATTCAAATCGAGAAATTGTTTTGCAGTTTTTCTCACATACAAAATGGTTCGCGGGCTTCGGTTAAATAAGAAAAGTTGTTGCAAATCGACTAAAGAACAGCATACTCTAAATTCACGGTCATCCCAGGTGATATGTGCTTGCTCTATAATTACAAAAATTGCGAAAAAAATTTTCTTAAGATTTTTTTGGAAAACTCAAGAAATCTTCTTTGATGTTGCATAAAAATGTATGCAAAGTTTTAGAAGGCTTCACCACGTAGAAGCCAAGATATTCATTGATGAAAATGCAACTTTTAACACGCGCTCTTACGAGAGACTACCGAAAATTGTGATTTTTACCAATAAATATCTCAACTTCCGCGTGGTAAAACCTTCCAAAATTTATTACACACGTATATATGACATCAAAGAATACGTATTCAAATTTTCAACAAAATCTTAAGAAAACGATAAAACGATAGAACTACCTTAAATTCAGTTTCCAATCTTTGTTTATTTCTTTCTTTATTACGATCAAATTTTACCATACCCGCACGGAAAAAACAGCTCTGTGGTATTCTTTGTTTTCGTCGTGAACTTTTACTTTCCCGATAATCGACATTTGGCTTTCGTGGCTCAACGAGAGCAGTTTGTGGTAGTTTTAGGGACACTAGCCCTTGTGGGATTTAAGTTTACGTCGGCGGGTCACGCGCATAGTTTCGCTCATTTTCACGGTCCTGTTGAGGGCCCAGGACACGAGATAGCGGTACATGATAAACATGGACATCATGCTGTCGATTACGTCGCTCATCCAAAGTACGAGTTCGCCTATGGCGTCGAGGATCATCACACGGGAGATTACCACGGTCAAAAGGAGCACAGAGACGGTAAAATCACTTGTAGCGACTGAAAATAATCCTTGTTACTGCACGCATATTGCGCAATTTCGTGAATTTGTTACGTCTCTTTCGCTCCTAAATTCTCCTCAAATACCGAGGTTCACAATTTCGCTATATAAATCATTTAAAGATGAGATTGAAATCTCAGAACGCCATTTTGTCAAAATGTTTTATTCAACATAGGGCTCAAGTTCAAAATAACTTAAATCTACCGAAAAATCCTAAAAGAAATGGAAAAAATTGTTTCATCTCGATTACATCTGCTCTGTATCATTCACATATTTATAAACAGATGGATAGAAATAAACGAATCAATTGGATTACAGGAAAAAATGTAGCTGGTGAATACACGATAAAGGAACCCGGTGGTAACGTAAGAACGGTCAAATATCACGCTGATCCTCATGGAGGATTCTTCGCTCACGTTTACAACTCCGGAGGCAATGACCATTCCGGCGGCACTTATGGCGGACACGGACATGAGTAAATGATCATGAAAAGATCTATCGAGAGATAATGAACAGTGCACATATTTAACAGGACACGCTGGACATACATATCAATGTTTTTATTATAATTATTAAACTATCTTTCTACTTTGTTGAATAAATCATCAATACCATTTAATCTGTCTCTTTTTTGTACGCGTAAATCCTTCCGCGTATGTCGGTATTCACTGTTATTTTGTCGAAACGGCAGCTCGGAGGCAAATAATTTCACATCCCTCAGAAAATCGATACATTTGATTATTTCCGAGGTGGCTGATTTTGAAACCTATATTGACATTATATTCAAAGATTCTAAATAGCAAAATGTGCAATATGGCTCAGCCAGAATGTGGAATAGGAAAAAGGCTTCCTGTGCAATATACGGCATACAGTTTAGTGTGCACATTCTTCGAGTGACTTGAAAACGATATAAGTCGAGTGTTTCACGTGAAAATGCGAGCCAGACAGCATCTTAACATCACGGGTTTCGAGGGTCTCGAGAGGATCGGTATTTGTGATATTGGATATCACGAAAGTCACGCGCGTTTCCGAGTGAACATCAGTGGCGAATGAATAAAAAAGACGTGAGTGATGAATCGAAGAGTGAAAGAAGGAAATCTGGCAGACATATAATGCTCGTGTGGTGCATGAAATTCGATTTCTCTGCAACGGAAGAATACGAGTAGAATCCGGCAGTAGATATGGACGGTTATGTCTCAGACGAGAATAAAAAAGTGAGAAAAATATGCTTCCATCTGTGCTCCGTCATTTATCGAACAATGTCTCCCTTTTTTAATCTTTGAAAATATCAAAAGCAATGATGCAAAACTTTCGTTTTCAAAGAATAAAAAAAATATCTCCCATACTTGAATCAGATCACTCGACTATATTTTTTCAAGCTCGAAATTTATAATTTCCCTCACGTCAAACTTGCCATACAAATAGCTTTATATTTTTTCGACGAATTACTAATGTTTTGTACATTTTCAATGAGGGATAAGAAATTATGTTCAATGGTTGGAAAAAATCCGAGGAGTTCTGAACTGTCAATATTGCACGTTTGAAATAATTCTATACGACACTCAGGGAAATGAAAAGAAAGAGATTGATTTATTCCCTTTGTATTTGATACTTGTTTTTTCCTCAGGGAACAAAAAGAAAGACGCCATTGACGAAAAATTAGATCACCAAGAAATGAAAGACGGGGGAAAGGTAGGCAAGAGATTCAGTTCGGTGTTCGATGATGTACGGTGTGCCAATTAGGAATCGTCGGGGTACGATTACGAGCTGGAAATGCGTTTCATTTTCTCAGTCTTCTTGGCAAACGTTTTGACATTCTCGTAATCCGATATCTCCATAACAAATTGAAACGTACAGTGACTCGTTTCTGCATAGTTGGTAACTTCCCGCCAACTTCTTTCTTCATCCCCTTCTGTTTTTTCCTTGCACCCGCCACTTTTCCTTTCACCCTCTTTCTTCTGGCCGGACTATTCCTCAGGATATTAATTCCAAGAATATTCATTGCAGAATTAAGTATTCCTCGTAATTTGCACAACGGCTTTGCTCGAGCTTACCAAGTGGCGCCCTCGAGTTTGCAATTAAGCGAGGACAGCGTGATCAGCAACAAATGCCTCTCGAAAATTTCTGAACAACGAGCGTCCTACTCTTTCCGTCGTGCTCTTCGCCCATTCACTCCTCCGCAACAATATCCGTTCGTATCTGAGACAAGTGGCAATACATACTCTTGCCGATACAATACGGGTATAGCTATTTTAATTATTAAACGTTGGTCCGACCCTTGACCATCTGCTCTTCGCTTATCTTCTGTCCGTACGTTCGGGCAATGTGGAAAATGAATTAGACACGATGGGAATAATGAAACTTTTTGTAATTCGTTATTAATTGGACCGCATCTGTACTTCTCCCCCTTGGTTCGTCCCGTTATCTAATTAACCCCTTAACTTGGGGCAAAAAAAGCCGTTCAACTATTGGGTCATGACATCTGTGCCATCATAAAAAAAAAACCTAAATACCATTCCGATTTGATGATCGTTTGGCGAAGTGAGGCTTTTGAGGTTGCTGAATTTGAATCTAAAATGAGTTTTTCACAATTCAAAATGGTATCTAGTGCAGTGAAATTTAAAAAATATTTGGATTTCAACAAAAATATGTATCCATTAGTTTTTGAGGCCACTGATTTCAAACCTAAAATGAGGTTTTCAAAATTATAAATGAGGAATCTAATATGGCGGTAGTGATGTTTCAAGCTTCGAAAGTCCGATTTCGGATTAGATCTAAATTTAGTGATCTCAAAATCAATGGGAAACTCGCATTTTCATTGATATTAAACTACTTTCGAATTTGCATTCGCCATATTAGATCCGCCATTTTGTCAAATTTGAAAACCTGGAAATACAATCACCTTGTGAGGCTCCGATAAACAATGATGCTTAGATAACAGGACGAAAATCAGTTTCATTTTTTTATCTAACCCAAAAGTGACACGGAAATTTCATTTTCGCCACACTGTCAAGGCATTAATGATTGATACGCATATATTATTGATAAAAAGAGATAAAAATAAGCTTCAGTATCCCTTGACGGTGTTAATGTGTTCTATTATTTGCGGTAATCGCATGCGTGTTATGTTAAATGTTATCATAACAATTATTGTACCGAGTTGTATAATACAGTTATTATTATAGAATATTCAGAGTTCAACTGAGCGCCAAAGTTGGGGCCAATCAAGCCTCCGTGGATGAGACTCCATCGGAAGCGAGGAACGAATTTCCCGTGAGTATAAAAGTCGTAATTGCGCCCGTGAAACGAGGAGGAACGAGCGATTAGACCCGTGCCGGGAACAAGGAAAAAGAAATTACAGTTATTTCATTCCCATCGTAAACGTACCATATCCTGTACATCCTCTGCGTGCTCTTTCTTTATTTTTTACGTCTCTCTTTTCCTCTCGCCGCTTCGCGTGACGCGGCTTCCGTGCTCGCTCCACAGCTCTTTCCACTGGACTTTTTTTTCTTCTTTTTTCATCTTGCTACTTTTTTGGCTCCTGCATCCGGAGAATTCTCGGGGACAGTGTGATAAATGGAACACCCTAGTTGTAGTAGTCTCGGTGCAGAAAAACAGGCTTTTCCGAAGCAAGCAACCCTCTCCCATCCCTTCTGCCCCTTCATCGCTCCTTTATACGAGAATTTCTCTCTGTGCTTTTTCCTTCAAAGAAAACCGTTTGATTTCCCACAAAAATACTTGAAGTTGGATTGAGTATATAGCAGTTTTGCTTGAGCGCTTATTATTTTGGGATGTTGTTACAATATTCAGAATTATAATGATATGCAAAGACAAATAAATACATGTCAAAAGCGAGAGGGAGAGCGTGGGAGAGAAGATTATGATTTAACACTTTTTGAAAAGAATAAACAAACCCCACAATATGATGAGTACGAGAGAAGGATGAAAGAATGAAAGTATGAGACCGAAGAATAAAATGTTTCAGAAAACACGATGGGGGAAAAATAATGAACCTTTTTGTCACGGTAGTTTTGTCACCGATGCTTATAGTTGTTCACTAACATTTTCATTTTTTCAATAAATACGGTATAAATTACTGTATGAATGCTATGAGAATAGGAAGTCTTTCATCTGTCGTTTTTTTTTCAATGTGACCATGGAAACTTTTTTTTAAATTACGAAAACGGTTTTCCTGGCTTATCATTCTCACAATTTCAATATTATTAGTATATCAGTCAATTCGGTTTCCATCAGTTTTTTTTTATTCCTTTGAGGTTATTTTAGGTTTGAGATATTTTGAGGTTTAACATTTTTTGTAAAATAAAAATGACGTTACCTTTAGTTTGCGAGATAGAACTATTCAACCGCCCAAAACGTACATTTGTGCGTCCGCGAAGTACGCAACGGTCGTGCACATCAAGTTGCGGAGCTTTAAAATCGATGCTGATTTTGGCTGTGTTCAACAAGGCGTCACAACAATTAACATATTTAAAAAAAAATGGCGATATTTTTATTTCGCGAGATAAAATGTTTTTATTCACCAAAGACGTGCATTTGTACGCAACGCGAGCACGCAAATTTGTATGCAACGGCTGTTAACACCACGTTCCGCTGCTTTAAAAACATTGTTGATTTCTATAATTGTCCAAAAAGGCCTCACGCAAGTGTTTAACGATTTTTCAACGAGTAAAGATTTTTCGAAACTAAATACGATCACGACTTTTTTCCAACAGAATGTTATAACCATTTCCAACAGAATAATTAATAATTAGGACAACTATATATGTGTTGGTTATGACGTGAATACAGTTTGACACATCGATTTATGACTTATGATGAGACTGACATCCTCTACTTTGGCTGTTTAAAAAACAGTCTATCACAAAATGAATAAATCGACAATAATAAATATAACGAAAGTTCTATATTGCTCACAAGCATTTTTTGAGAAAAGAATTAAATAAAAGGAATTATCGCGGTTTTTTTTCCCCTGGGAAAGCTTTTCATCGCTTATTCGAGTCTCAGGAACCGTAAAAGATTCTAATTCATTTCATCTTAGCCAATGTATCTTAAGGGGAGAGATATATATACCCAGGAGGCCAAAAAAGGCCTTTTTTTGGCCTCCTAGGTGTATCTCTTCCCTTAAAATAAAATAAGGTTCACTGATGTGTGAGTGAAATAGAAGAAAACTGCCGATTTATCCCATCCAAACTTGATGAACGGCGGAAAATTGATTAATGCGGAGGATATTCAAAATTCAAAAAGTGAACGGAACTTTGAGAATATCGTGACGTTTTGGAATTATGTGACTTCCATCACCTCATCAATTGCTGAATATGTGGAAAAACATTTTTAACAACTTTGAGGTAAAACGAAAATATATTATAGCATATATTAAAAAAATATATATTCGTTTCATTCGGGGAACAGTGTATTCTTTTGCAAGCTCACGGTTGATCGTTAACCAACCGTTGTATGTACATACAACACATAAATATATGGGAGTTCTGTCAGTCGTGAAAGCAGTGCGGCAACAGCAACCAAGGGAAAAACTTTGGCTGACGGTGTTCCAGTTGGAAACTCGCCCTCTTATTCCTTCGCGTTCCGGCTCTTTTCCGAAGTAAACAAAGTGTATACAAAGTTTTCAAGAACGATGGTCCCTGCCTTGCAATTCCTATACTCGATCCTCAATTTCCCCATCCCAACATTCTTGGTTACATTCGAAAACGAAACGGTTAGCCCTGTAAATTTCGCAACCCTTTGGGGCCAGTTTCCGCGCCACTGACTTTAAGATGCGAATAACAAAAAACTACCGTTCGAGGGAGCAGGAAGTGGAAAAAGAGAAAGAGAGAGAGAGTGAGAGCGTAAATAATTGAGTGATGTAAGTTATTCACGTTAACGACAATATTTCTCTTCGACGCTAGACCGCAGAGAAAAAAAAGTGCATGGGCCATTTTTGCATGATGAAAAATAATTTCGTTTGTCTCCTAAAAACTTGACTCGACTTGACTCGATGATGAGAAAAACGATGAAACAATCAAGAAAGGCCGTGAACATTTTTTTTGGTTGCTAAAATGAAAATGCTTTTTTCTGCATGATAATCTTTTTCGGAATTCAAGTCGGATTCTTCGTGCACAAGTTGAGGAACATCGATTTCACTTGACATTTCACGCCCAAGAAAACAATTTTCATGACCTGTCAATTTACAAAAGAAATTGAAAAGATCGATTCGAAAAAGAAACAATGTTCAACAACTTTTACGTTCGGTTTTTTTGATATTATGAGAAATATATATAAAAGTTTAGGGAACCGAAAAAATAAGAATTATATTCTTTCCATTATGAATGAAATGCCTCTTACCAGAATGTAATGGCAGCATCAGCACAACCGGAAAACTTTGCAGAGGCACAAGAGCAGGCTGAGCAAGGCGCGCAGAGGACGAAGAATAAAGGATTAAGGCGTATGGAAAAGTTGCGAGTGTTTAGTGAGCGTAAACTTTTAGTTCGCAAGCTTCTCTCCCACACACTGTTCTTTGAATTTCTTTTTCTCCGCTAGTTTTTTCGCTGCTGGATTCTCGAGCAGTGCGAAGATTCATTAGCCAGAGCTTGTCTTAGGCCGTGAACCTTCAGCACCTTTTCGAGTGATAACTTTCGTTCTTTTCCTCTTACAATTCATTTTCGAGGTACTAAAATATCAGCGTAAAATCCTCGAGGGTTTCTATACCCCGTCTGCAAAGTTTCCTTCTTTGTAGAAAAAATATAGACCGAAAAAAAGGAGCGGTAATTAAGAATCTCTCTAAAGAAAAATCCGGTTGAGTCGTCGTATCGAAAAAAAATGTAGCGTTCATTTTTGAAACTTTTATACAATCTGACGCAATGCCAAATTATCGATGCGAAGCTTTCTGCTAACTTTACGGTATATCGATATTTTCCATCTTTCCTTTTTCACTTTTTTTTTCATTCACCCTAGAGTATTTTGAACAGTCCGAATTCCGACACTTGAAATCATTTGGATTCGAGAATGAATTCATCCTCCAAGGCCTCATCGCTTTCAGCTTGTTGTGCGGAAAAAATACTCATTTCAGCCATCCCCGGATATCCGGGGACTTTGAAACATTTCTGGAAACATACTTGACCCAGTGTGCTTATTCAACAAGAGGGGTGAGAGAGAGAGAGAGAGAGAGAGAGAAAGAAAGAGAGCGATTGGTTTAGAGAGATTGGTTTAGGGTAGATATAGAAGAGGTACACATATGAAACGTGAAAATTTGACTGGCGAGCCCAAGGGAGGAACGAATCCATTCGATGGGATCAGATATAATCTTCTCTCGTTGGTGCGCCTGAATTTCGTGTAAATTCCATCGTTTTTTTAACATTCAAGTGTCATGGGATAACAGCAGCACGATGCCACGAGTGAGATTTGTACAAAAGCATAAAAGCATAGAATTGTCGACTCTGTCTTTCTTTCTCGTTTTGGTGGAGGAACCAGCCGGATGATATTAAAGCCTTGGTCGCGTGCCAAGATACATCTGCCAGGACTCATGAGGGAGCTAGAACTAAATCATACAGTGTGCCACACAAATATGTACAGAGTAGCTTTTCTATCAGAGAAAATTGTCATACAATGCAAAAGAAAGAAAGGAAAACATGGTAGTCAATTTCGCGATAATTGACTGTGGAAATAATTATAGTTTGACGAATCTTCATCCCACTGAATCTAAACAAAATTTGTTATCCACGATGAATTAAATGCGTTATAATTTCATTGATTTACCGGTCGTCATCTCTTGTGGACATCAATTAAAATAAATATTATTCTTTAATAGCATAGAAATGTATTATGGAAGAACCGTCACTCTTTTCTGTGGTTTGTTCTACATATATATTCCACCACTACTAAAAGTTAGTGATGGAAAGAAATGTGGAAAAAGTTCAAAATCGACTTAAGGGTAAAATTTGAGTGATTTTTTGCGATCGGCTTTTTCCATTGTCAAGTAAAATTGGAAAGACTGAAATGCCCATCCTATCAATTTCTCTACAGTCCCGACAATGCCCCTACCAAACCGTTAAGGGATCTGTCGTATATGTGAGATAAAAAAAGCTTCGTGAAAAAAGCTTCGTACGGGTTGACCACATGATGTCCTTGTAGCCGGGACACAAAATCGAATCGAATGTAATAGCCAACGTGTGAAACCTTTTGCCGAGACATATCAACTTTTTTTCGTGGCTCCAGTGCGATGATCTTTCTTTCTCTTTTCCGATCTTTTTCCTACCCCTTTGATAATACTTCGGAACTTTTCTCTCTGTCGTTGTGTGCTACAGTTGTGCGATCCTAGATCGTGAAAAACGACGCATAACTCACCAGACTTTGCGAGAGAAATAGTGACTCTGGCGTTTTTATGCCAGAGCAGTGGATCTTGGTCGCAAGGGTGTAAGTGGAGAGGGTGGGGAGGGAAAAAGAGGAGGGGCAGGATACTTGAAGCACTTGCCGAACACACTGTCGAAATGAAATTCTCCTCGTTTTTTATTTCCAGTCAGTCGCGAATCACACTTTTACCTCGCGTTTCTCTTTCATTGTCTTTTCCTCTCCTCTCTTCCTTACGATGCTGACCGTACACTTTGAAAATTTTCCATCAGCAACATTTTGCCAACTCTGCAACCTTTTCATAGATCGCGTATACACCGTCTTTTCACCCTATCTCGCATCACTACTTTTGTTCTGTCCCTCGATTGTCGTATCTGCGCTACCAAGAATTTACTTCTTGTTCCTGACCATGGATTATCATTTCATTCAGCTCGGATCAGCTGTCTTTTGAGTTCTAATATATCCCATATACAGATTTTATTTCATGCGCCGCAATGTGTACATAACTTCACCAGCACCCAGCGCAGAAGAGCGAGTGAAAAGGGATCGACAGAGATGAGGAAAAAGGAATGAAAAATAGATGAAAAGAGTGATGCAAGATGAGGAATCGACGAAAGAGAGGAAGAAAAGTGAAAAGTGAATACGAGTAAATGTGATTCGATGCCGAGACATACAGTTTGCCCCAATACCCAGCGCGAGGTCTTGCATTACCATTTTGGCCTATTGCCAGATCCGAAAGTCCGAACTACCGAATTCGCGATGCTGGATAAGTTCTGCTGCCCACTCCCATCTCGCCGCGCGGTTGCTTACTCTCGATTCTACGTGTCTTGTCGCTTTTTCATCGTCTCAGCTATGTAACAATCTCTCTCGCTCTCTCTCACCTCTCTCCTTTGTACCAGTCTCTGAAACGCCAGAGAAATCAGTTTCGTAGGTGGATCTTCCAATCTCGAATCGTAGATAAACATTTTCTATCACCCCAGAAAGAGCCTCATCGTCCTCTCAATCACATTGTTCAACATTTTTCGTTACTCCCCTAGTGGCTTTTCTTCTTCCGTCCATAAAATGAATTCACCAATCGAAAAAACCTTCTCCAACGCGTCAGTTGATCAATTTTCTTGCAAATTAGAGGCAGTCGGCTTATATTGTGCGCTCGTTCGAAAACAGGCTCGTTGAATCGGGATAGTCATGAAGCGGTTAAACAAGAGAAAGAGAAAGAGAGCGAGAGTAAGCGCGAAGTGGATAATAAATTATTGGTGAAGAGTTTTCCAAGCAGTGCCGCGCAACCGTTAGAGTTGGATGTTATGCGCCAAGTGTCGCCACTTGGTTATAATACATGCGAGGCCATCATAAAGCCACCGCTGTGCTCCTCTCGTTACCAATTCTACCTATGGCTCATTATTCGATGATCGTTCAGGCACGCATGCAAACGAGGTGTCGAGCACTTGACAGGGCTCGCACGCAACACGAGAGAAAGAGGACAAAGAGGAAGAGGGGGAGGGTTATATTGTTGGTAGGTTGGCTGATCTCTCAACAACAACCAAAATGCAACAGCCATCAAGGCAACCCCTCGGGCTGTAGCCACTTTAAATCCTCTCCCGTGTCCCCTGTTCCACTTCAACCCCCTTCATCCGTATATCCTGTAACCGATGATTAACGACAGCTCTGATGGAGTGGGAGATAGCGATGCAAAATAGAGGAGGAGAGAGTGTGGATGGACGCCCGACAGACGCAGGTTTGCTCATAAATAAGGATGATGAGGGTTCCCCACGGTGCCTGGATGATTTTGTTGCTTCGTTCCACTCCCTTCCGTCATTGAATTAACCCCAAAACTGACTTCATAACGGACCAACTTTGTTGCTGACGACACGAAATAATCAACAACCACAAATGAATAGATGTTAACATATGAAATTGGCAAAGGGATGAAATTGTACTACGGTGAAAAATAATAATCAGTTGGAGGACATGGAGACGTGAAAATAAGACAACGATAACAAAAAAGTCACTCTTCGACCGTCTTTCCCTGCGATAGTATGGCATGCTGCGTTGACAACATTCTGATGATTTTAACTGTCACGAGTCTTCGTCAGGTAACGAATTTGGAAGCGGTGTTAACAGCTTTGCGTTTTCTAGAGGTGTGTGCTAGCTTGGATACGACGCAGTGCCTAAACCCTTTTCTCCCCCCTCCCGTGTCGCTTTGCCTTTGTTACATACGTGCGAGAATAACGAGGTCGTGAACCTTCCAAGAAATACTTGTTTGTCGTTGTCACACACCACTCGGGCGCACACACATTCTATCTGCACATGTCTCCGGAGCCTTTACTCACCGAAAACACCCCACTTAATTTCGTTGGCTGTTGTTGACATGCATTTACCCTGATGGCGATCTTCAGTTGTTCCGACGTTAGAATCGTGATACCGTCTAAAGCAAACTACAATGTAACAATTGCCTTTTACTCTTTCTTCCTCCGGGCGCTCCTGATGAGAAGAGAAAGCGACAGAGAAGGCGGAATGATGTTTGATGTAGGGTTTGAATATGGCACCCCAGTTTCTAGTTCTTGTCGTCAAACATCCCATGTGCACTTTGAAGATTATGGAAATGTAAAAATCTAATAATATGTCTTGTAAGTCCAACTCTCATTTACCCTTGAATCTTCCAACTTACTTTTATCGTTTCGAAAATGGAATTATCATGATGTACGTCATCACAGTGAATAAATAGTTCTTGATTAGCCGTTCAGATTAACTCATTGGAATTACCAACCCTGTTGATTACCGCATCCATCCGATAGATATCACGAGAATTTAAAGACCCTACATCGAACTGGTAAAACTTTAAACTCTAAAGTCTAGAATTGGACAATGAGTGGATCGTATACAAATCGGGGGAAGGCAATATGTTTCTCGCATTTTTCTCGTGTCTTTTACCTCGGATATATTGACTGTTTTTGCTGTCTAGTGTTCTAGTATTTCTATTGTTGTTGTCGCTCGTTATTGTCTAGTGATCCAGGGGTCTCGTGTTGTTGTTGTTGCTCTTTTCAGTGAAATATTGAGATCGACGGTCAGGAAAATAGGATTGCCAGTCCTGGAAGCTGACATGCTTTTGCAGCATACCCCAAAGTGACGAGGCAACGGGACATAGATGCAATTTCGTGAAACAACGAAGCAGGAAACCACTTTCCGCAATTGTTCAATCAGCTTTGCGAAAAACCTTTCAAGCTTGTGAATATACGGGCAATGACATCCGGTTGATCGAAGAAGCCAATGCGAGTTTGTACAGCAGATGTGTTGTAGAAGGACATGACCAGTTTTCTAGATTTTTTCGCCATTTTCTGGGTGGCATTTTATTTTATCGACGTTCATAAAAAATCTACCGCCATTCGGCAACAACATGTCAGTATAAAAAAAAAAACAAAAAGTGTGCTACGAAAATCAAACAACTTGCGTTGTATTTCGTTAATGAATTGAAAAATTGGAAAATAAATTGTAGGCTCTACGTGTATTAGAGAAGGATGCTTGATGTACGCGTATATATAGTAATGACGTGGCAAATGATGATTTGGGAGGCTCAAAAACTAATTGGATTAATGGCGTAAGTCGATAGATTCCTAACAGAGCAAGTTAAGTTCCTCCGTTGAAGTCTCGATATCTTCCCTGGTGCAGTCAACTGATGAAATTTATCATCGTCAAAGTAATTATTGGTAGAGTTTGATCTTTATTATAAGACTAAATTTAAGATTACCACAAATCTTCGACTCTTCGGTGAAAATGCGTTCACATCAAAATTTGAAAAAAGGTGTATTCTTGATTAACTACTGAAAATGCTAAACATAATTTTTAACGACACGCGAGAAAATAAAAGTTTCCATACAAAGTTATGTTAAATAGTTGTTCTTTGCTAGAAAATTAATAAAGAAAATTGATAATCAAACTTTTTGAAAACTTTTTTTATTTGGTTACGTACTCGTCAACTCCCTTCAGTTTTCAGGTCACTATAGATTGCGTTTCCGTAATTTTATTTTATTTTCTCGTGCACTCGAGTTCTCGGGTATAGCAGTATGATAAGTTTTTCAGAAACCTGTTTTTCCTCTCGCTACTTTATAGCCTTTCTTGCTGCAACATTACGCAAGAGAGGGTAGTCGTGTTTCGGTATTCCTTGATTAAATGCCATAAATAACCAGGTGAACAGAACAATTGCGTACAATTAGCGCTATTTAACTTTTGCCCTGGTTGTTTCGCGTCAGAGCTCAGGCCTCGAGCCCGGGAACCGTCTGACCTAAAATTTTCCTTGCCGTTACCACTACCCGTGCACACGAGCATCATTCTCCCGCTTCACCCATACATTTACTTTTCTTTCTGCCAACCCTCTCCGTCTCTTATTCGCGCAATTTTATCCCTGAATAGTTCACGTATAAAAAAGTATTCAAAAATATACAAACGTTCCGTAATGTTAATTTTTCGTATAATAAATAAAGATAAATTTTTAAACTACACTAAACTACAAACTGGAATTTCATCGAACTCACGCGATTTTTCATTCGTGTGTACGATCAGCGTAAAAAAATTCTCATGTACACTTATAACTTTGATAAATTAATGAATATGATGAAAAAGTGCGAGCGAAATTATTAACACGGTCGAATAAATTTTAGATGAAATTTCTTTTTTTTTTCAAAGCATAATTTGCAATAAAAATTGAACTTTTTTTCGATATTGCTCGCCAAAATCTGCCCGTATATTCGTGAGCTCTATAATTGTAATTAAATTCTTAAAAACAATTGCAAAAATCTCGTCTTCCTCGCCAAGCGAAATATTGTTTGAATAATACACATTCTAAACCTAAGAACTGTAAAAATACTTTAAGTAATAACGACCAATTGTACGATTAAATGAATCATTGGATTAATCGATTAAATATTCCGTCAGTGGTATAAACAATCACAGAAGAATTACACCTCATTATAATATTCACAGTTAAATTAATGAATATGATGAAAAAGTGCTAGCGAAATTATGAACACGATCGAAAAAATTTTAGATGAAATTTTGAAAATGACGCGGGCGTTTCTCAACAAGCTTTTTGTCCCGTATCTTTCCCTAAATTTTAGCCGTATTGGATGTGAGCGGTAACATGATGGTTGACCGCTGAGTGTACGTTGATGGCGCAATTGGACCGCTCAGCGGCAGGTCATTTTTCCGGAGCCTGGCAGTTCCTACGGGACCCACCAAGCTCGATCGAGAGAGCTCACTATATCGGATCGGGTTTTCAGCAGTTTCTCCGTGCCCTAGAGCGAATGCGATACAGTAGTGGGAAGTAAAGTGACTGCAGACACACAATAGGGAAAGAGGGGTCCGAACGGAAAAAATAAAAAACAAAAAAGTAGAAAAAAGGTATGAATCGTAAAAATCCGAAAATAAATAAAACCAATAAAATAAAATAAACAATGAAGAATTATATCTTTGTGCGGTTATTATCAGTTAAATGGATTTTCAAACTAAAGCACATTTCTAGCTGAGTATGTCTGTCTTCATTCTCTTTTTTTTTTTAATCGGATCCTTACATCTTTTCTCGTACTTTCCCAAGAGAAAGAGAGAAATAGACAATGTGACATGGTGTGACAAGAAAATTGCTTTTAAACTGCAATCGAGCCCAGTTTTCACACAGCTACCTGTTGGAACTTAGGTGTAAGAGGTCCAAGAACCTTCCTTTCACTTTTTCCATCCAAGAACTTCTCTCTCCGTCTCCCTTCATTACTATCTATCTCTGTCTCTTTCTTCTTTCTCGTCCCTCTCCATCTGTGGCCGTATTTTCGTCTGAGCCTCGGGGAAAGATATCCGAAGCTCAACACTTCTCCTTCGTCTCTCGTTCGCCTCTCGACTCTATCTCTACACCGTTCTCTCGTTTACGCGGCGGTTCTCACGAGGGACGGTAATTTTTCTCCACTAGCATCCCTCCGACGAAACTCACTCCTCGCGCAAACTACTATGCCTTTTTTTTCACCTCGTTCCTCGTTTATCCACCTATGTGTTTTACACGCCATCCCAGCGATCTTTTACCTAGCACGGAAGACCTTTCCTCGCGCCGACTGGCTTTGGTAACTTTTTTTTCGTTTTTCCCCATCCTAACGAAAAGACGTTCCTAATTATTTTCATGAATATCTACTACGTAATTACGAGGAAATGACGCGGGCGTTTCTTAACAAGCTTTTTGTCCTGTATCTTTCCCTAAGCGAAGGAACTTCTGCTTTGAATTATCGAGCTGATTAACGATTTCTTCAATTGGTCGTTGAGTTCGTTACAATTTTTACGTCTGGTCAGCATTTATTTTGTAAAAAACTGAATTTTAAAATTATACCATGGATACGGTACAAAATAATTTTTTCTTGTAACTAATTACAATACGAAAATGGTTATTTGACGGTGTAATTGAGAAGATATATTTTTTTTTAATCCAGTGTTCCTTTTCGCTTCTTCTTTTTAATTAAATGTAATTTTACGACGAAAAAAAAAGCGCCTAGAAATTTTGTCTGGCTCGAAGAAACGAGTAATTCGTTCGATTGTTCCTTAAGCTAGCTTGCATTCTCTCTAACTGCCCTCGGCGAAAACGCTTAAGCGACAAAGGAGCGAAGCTGAGATTTTTGGCAGCAAAGTCTTGCCACTCTGCTGCTTACTGCATCTTCCGAGGATGACTATATTCCTTACCCCAGCGTTGCATCTATACCTTTATGTATGCCGAATTTTGAAGAAAAGGAGGGAGTTGGTCCTGCCGGGGAGGTTCGTTCGAGCTCGGTAGCGTCTCTCGAAAATGCTTAAAAGCTGTAGCTGCCAAGTTTTTAGGTATAACGTGATAAGGATATTGTAGGGGTTGTTGGGCTTCTTTTCAATCTCTCTTTCACTCTATTTCTCTCCCACTTTCACGCGAATGACGATCCTTTCTCTTCCTGGTAAGTTTCCAGCAAAACTATTCGCACTTTCATCCACTTACATCTCCCATTCACATAGTTTCGCAAGACGTGCATGTTTCCCTGCACCATACACTCGTACTCAACTCTTCCTCTTTCATGCACTTTGGCGTCTAATCATTTCCATCCGCTGTGTATTATCACTCATAATTATGCAATTGTCATATTCTTCCCTCTCCATCTTCCATTAACCATAAAATGCCTCTTCATTTCGCACACGATTAATCTTGGCCACTTGATAATTAAAAAAAAAACGATTTTAATTTAAAATTCTTTTGTCTTCTTTAAGGCTCGATGCATGCGAAAGAACTAAAAGGTTGGCCTGTACGAAGCTTTTCATCAGCAGTTTCATCTTTATTAATATTTCGGGTTGTGTATATAAGTTTTTTCATTTTACTAACTAAATCTGAAAAACTTTTCTGAATCTTAAAAACTTTTCTCAAAAAGATTCTCCATTTTTTGCTCATGTATTCTCATCATCGTCTTTGACTTTTATGAGCTAGGAACAAAAGCTTCTCTCACACGAGAGAAATTGGGAACGAAAGAAAGAGAAATATATACGTAGTATAATCAAAGCCTGCAGGTCAGACAAATAGTTCGGTCCATAGTGAGATTGCGGTAAAAAGGCTAATTGAGTGAGAATTTTCCATTCTATGAGGATGTATGATTATTTAACAAACGAAACCACATGGAAGGATTTTTTTGCGTGGTACGGATTAAACCTGCTATATTATACGAAAATTCCAGCCACGAGATGCGAAAAATCGAGAAAGAGAGAGAGAGAGAGAGAGATATCATGATTATTCTGTCGCTCTCGGATAAATTCATTTGTCTGCACTATTTTCAACCCATTTTTTTCCGTCAGCCTTTCTTTCGTTACACCATATACGTATATGTGGTGTTGCCCCACAAGCACACCATAATTCCGGTTTACTTTTAGGTTCAAACCTACCAGCATCCGGAAGGAGTAAAAAGTAGTTTGCTCTCGTTTTGATATAATTTTTTACGCAAACACTGCTGAAATAATAGTGGATCGAATACAGCTTAAATTTTCTTTTACCAGTAGTACCAGTAGAGCGGCGTTTTATTTCATAATTATTGATGAACTGCGAAACTATGAAAGTATGTATTTTCGAAAAATAAAATTGTATGTGTAAAAATTGAAAATGCTTCAAGTGTGAAATAAATTCGATTTGCAATATTTACACTTTCTTTTCATATTCATTTGGCTGTCCTCAGACATTATTTTTCATCCTATTTTCCATTTCGTTCTCCATACCTGTATCCTCAGGAATCTCGGGATCTTGTCTTTTTTTCTGTGAGAAATATCGTCACGTCGAAGCTCCGTCAGGTCTTTTCTATTTTTCAAAGGGCAAGGGAATAGCAAGAAAAAAAGACGTTTGGCGGAGCCATGGTGTATTGTTCGTTCGAACAATCGTCACATCCATCTCGGGTGTCCAAAGACGATCGTCCACTGGAATAAAGATACGTTAGATAGTTCCTTAAGTGGCCAACGTACGTTCTTTTCCCTACTTATACCTCGGTCCCTTCTTTTTACTTCCAGCTTCCTATAGCGAGGGTGGTTTATATATTGGCATTCATGTACGAGAAGACGGAAGGAAAAGAGAGAGTGAGAGAGAGAGAAAAGAACGAGTAGAAAAATAGACGAGAGAGATCGAGAGTTCAAAGAGGGTTGACCAGTGGTTTTCTTCAGTGAAAGCTGCAGTAGAAAAGAAACTTTTTGGTCTTCTCATCCCATAGAATTACGAAGAGGGGGGCTGGCTGTATGAAAGATTATTTTTTCATTGTCGGTCAATCTTTCTCAGCGAATGAAAAAACGAAGGTAAATCTTTTTGGGCATTGACCGATATTTCAACCACCTGGCAAAAGTGAATCAATACAAAAAAAACTGAAAATGCCGCAGCTTTCGATTTAATTGTTATTTAGATATTATAATTATTTCCACGCGAAGATAGTATTTCGTATGGAACTCTTGTAATGCACGTAATTCAGATATGGAATATGCGGATAAAAATAAAGAACACAAGATATAATTGATGACATCGTAAAAATAATAATTGTATAACTGCAGGGTCCAAGTTTTTTTCCGTCGGTATGAAAATCCACGAGTGGAAAAGAATTTTGAAAAATTATCACAGATCGTATTGTTACACCATCTCATAATTCATAGCTCGTCATTGTCACAGAATGATAATACTGAATGCGAAGGAGAAGGATCATTCGGAAAATGGCTCTTAGCTCTTTTATTCCGTGTAATCTTTCACCCTCTCAGATTTCCCTCTCAAACCTCTCATTTCGTTCGCTCTCTCTCTCTCTCTTTCCCTTTTTCTCTCTGTGAGCTCCGTTTGTTACAGCTCGAATGGCAAAGCACGGTTCACTAGATCACAGTTTCCTCATCCTTCCGTGCATTGCACGCAAGAAAAGTGCAGAGACTAAGATTGATGCGAGTCCTGGACGGAACAACTTTATCAGGCGTATACTTTTCGCTAAGAGCCCGGAAAGCAAGTGAAAGAGAGACAGAGAGTGAGAGGAAAGACACAAGAGATAAGAGAGGAGGATGAGCGAATACCGTACATTAGAGAGGGAATAACCTTTACGTACATAACGTCGGAGAAGAGGAATTTCGTTCCTTTTGCACCTCCTCTGATATCCTCTTTTCCTTCCGTGATTCGCTTTCTATTTTCGTCTCCTTTTACACCGTTCTCATTCCCTTTACTATTCCCTCCCATCTTTCATTTTCTCCGTCTCTTGCTTTAGTTTTCCGCATTTTTCTGCTATTTTATTTCTCTGTAATGTTTGCAACACCCGACAGGCAGCTCGCGTCACCCAATACCGTACAACCGTGTTTCCACCTAATCTGCCTCTCGTATTCCTTCTTACATTCTGTTTTTATTTCATGTTAGCTCAGCGTATTCGAAAGCAGTATGCCTCTTCAGCTTGTTTCTTCCTTATCTCCACGTTCCACTACAAGCATCCATTCTTGTAAAATTGTTGTCAACCTAATGAGTTTCAGCAGCTTGTGCTCTGAGGGGTTCCAATTTTATTATTTGATACAAGCCTGGCTTTGCCTCCTTCTTTCATCAAAGTTCGTTCTTACACGTTGCTTATTTGCATTTTTTAAAAATTGTCATCAAACAAAGACAATCTTCAGTTTAGTATTGAATTAGAAAAAATTGAACGTACAACGGAGTTGTAAATTTCGTTGCACTAAAATTGCAGAATCGATTTTACTTCGATACGCGATACGCGAAATTGGTTTGTTATATCGCTAGTAGAATGAATATAATAAACAGAATCAAGTTTGCTTGCCAAAAATAGACGTATTTATTTTAATAAATAATTAAGGAAATATATGAAATAACGAAAATACATAATTTAATTAGTATTACGAATAATTTCCAAGTCCAAAGTTGAAAAGAAATGCAAACTGGAAAACGCGACACTCCAACTCTTCTAATGTTGATGGGTTGGAGGATGTTTTTCAGCTAACTAAAAAATCTGTCTTCTTTCCTCTTTCGGATGACTTGTGGGAAGGGATGAAAAATCGTGAGAAGGGATAGAGAATTCGTGTGATTTCATGGTTGGATTAAATATTTAATGGATTGTAACAAAGATACTGATTCGTCGTTGTATATAAGTTATATATATAGAGACTGTATACACGTTCCGTTAGACGCAATAGGTTATGAGTCATGTAGCTGCCGAATCCGTTATTGTTTTAACACTCTATTGCAGTGAATATTATGAGTTTGCCTCGAACATGAAATAAAAATGTGCATACTAAATTCTTAATCCTTGACGAAAAAATTCCAACAAAATAAGTTATATACCATAAAATATAATAAGTTATATGTATAAAAATTCACGAAGGATCAATGAAATATCTGATAATTCAAATTGTGGAAAGTTTCGGACGCAAAAACATAAATGGACAATTTCTTATATTGTAAGAAAAAGTATAAAAACTCTAGTCCCTTGATGTTGGTACCGAAAGAAAAATGCTTAGTCACTGAATACAGTAGCCGATTGAAGCATTAGGAAATTCTAGTTCTTCATCATGGGTTTGAATCCGTATTCCCGATAAAAGACAAATTTTTGCAAAGAAAAGACAAATTCACTGAAATATTCTAATATTTAAATGATTCCTTTATGGCAATTTAGAAAGGATAATAATAGAGTCGCTCGCTTGAAACATACAAGAAATACATAGAAAACATAAACATACAAGAAATAAGTAAATAAAAATAGCGAATTAAATCATTGTTGTCGAATATCCTTGATATGTTCCAGTCTTCAGTTCAATTTTCTTTTGCAGAAAGTCTTGGTTGCATTTTAAGATTCCGATGGGCATCCATCCGTAACTTGTTCATCTATGACAATTGATGCATGGTTATTTGTTTTTAAAGAATCTAAATAAATCCAATCGAGTCGAAGGTTCATACATATCTTTTGTTGATATCATCTCGGAATAAGGTTTTCAAATTTGGTTAAAAGGCTTTCAAGAAATCAATGGTATTACTGGAGATAAAAACATACAGACAGGAATCCTGGTGGTCGAAAGTGTAGTTTACCTTGCCAAATTCTCGTCATTTTCCGCACTTTATTTTATTCTTTTCAAAACCTCTTATATATATCTTTTTTCTCTTCACGTCTATCCCTTTGCCTCCCTTTTCTTTTCATCAGATTTTCCCATATAATATTCCTCCTCTTTTTGCTCATTATACCTCTGCTAACATCGTCGAAGCCTCTGCTTGATGCCGTCGTTCCCTTTTCCTGCCTCGTTGGGTCACACGCCACCCTTCCCACTTTCTCGATCCTTACTTGGTCGATTCGTGTACCCTCAAAGGATAACGAGGGAAAATCGCAAAGAGATGCGCATTTTTCAAGAACTTATACGCGCATGAGAAGTTGAAGATGGAATAGAACGAAAGGCTCCGGGCAGTTTCATAGTTGTCAGCTCGAACCTTGAGAAATTTTGCGATTTTTCGTACTTTTGGTTAAACGAAGATGAGAAATGTAAGCTTTTAAAGATCACAATGAGGCTGGAGCGAGAAGTAAAGATGAACGAAGACGAAGAATAACATTGAAAATACAAAAAGTTGTAGGAGCAAGCCGTGCAGTATATAGAGATGTATGAAATGTTGAAAGACTCGAGAGACGGAAAGCTAGCTAAGAAAATCCAGAAGAAGTAAAATAGGATTCCAAAGAAATTAAAAAAGAAACCGAACATGTGGAATGTAAGAACGTAACAGAGCAGAAGAAGTGGAAGGATAAAAACGAGAGAGAAATAGTGACAGCTACTTCTGCTACTGGTTTCTTCTATTCTGCTACTTTCTTTTCTTCTGCTTCTGTTCAGCTGTTTAGCAAAACTTTTCGAGGAAGAGGCGTGAAAAAAGAAGGGGTTTGAAAAATTCAATAGGAGTAAAAGAGGGTTTCGAAGAGATTGAAAGAAGAAAAAGAAGATGCGGATGGAAATAGCGGATAAGCGGATAGAAGACATGGGAGGAGGAGGAGAAGGAAATTAACAAGCACAGCAAAAAACGTTGATAAAAAAATATGTGTACGTAGAATAAAGCTTAACGAAAGAAGAAATAAGAGAGACAAAAACTGTCGATCGATACATCTCACTCCACTTGACAAAATCCCTTTTTCCCAAATTTTTTTTTCACTGCAAAGACTCTCCATTGGAGCCATCAATGCAGGAATCGCTGTTGCAATGTGGTTCTTACCATCGTCACGCTTCGCTGACTTAGCACTCGAATCCTCTAGGAAAGAAGGGAGGAGAAGTTTCTTTTTCGTTGTATCGGGTTCGGTATTGGGGGTTCGTGCCACGACATGGGTCGGGTCTTAATGCTCCCCAACCCTAGTTACCACTGCTAACCTTGTCCAACCATTTCAAACTATTTCTCGCCTTTTGTAATCTGTCTCTCTCTTTCTCCTCCTTGCTTTCTCTTTCTTTTCGTATCACGACCTGATTCGTTCCCTCGTAGGCAAGAGGTTTAGTGGAAGTGAGATGAAAATTTATACATATACCGTGTATCTGTGGCAGAAGAATGATTTTACGTTCGATTGAAAAACTATCGAGTCATTTTTCTTCAATTATGAATTGTAATGCCAATGGATAAAGTTCCAATATCATTGAAACGAACAATGTATACATATGAAATTTTTCAATTCCCATATAACTTCGGAGGTAACGCGTGTTTCTTTCACTGTCGACATACATTTTAATCTAAACGTGTAAAATGAAATTCTACAAAATTGAATTCGGTGTGCAATATTATGCGACGAAGCGAATCTCGCCATCAAAATGTTCAGCCCTCTTCCATCCGCATTTTTCCCATATTTCTACAAACACCATACATCAGTATTTTGAGGGTTTAACACTATTTAATCCTCAGGGACAGTATTTAGCTATTTAGTTTGGATAATCTTTGTTGGTTTGTACAAAGATAAAGGACTTTCGAAGTTTGGTCGGTATGGAAACAAATTTAGATCGAACTGTTGTTTAGTACTTTGTGGCACACAGCAGGTCGCTTTTTTCTTTTGGAAATACGATTGTTGTGCACGCAATTGTTGTTTCACGCAATAAGGCAATACCCACGAGGGATGTACATCTCAGCAGCAAAAGAAGAGAGCAACGAGCGTAAGTAGAAAATTCTCGTGGGAGATTTGATTCAGAACCATTGTTACGTATTCCACGTTATACTTTTTTGACACTCACACTCTCTTTCTCTCTCCCATTTTCCTTTGTTGTACTTTTTGTATCGCGTACGACGCTTTCGTTTTACGACAATGAAAGATTATTGAATCGCTCCACGTATTAAAGTTGAATAATGAAAAGTTAGGGGATTGAAAAAAGCTTCAACGTCAAGCGGCAAAATGTTGGCACGATGAGAATGAAAGTGCATTTTTCGTAAATTGGAAAAAATTGTTATATACTAGGAGAATACGTTGGAATAAATTTTCGTTTAACCATTTTAATAATTCCCGCAAATTATTTGCTGTTTCATCGGTACAAAAAATCATTGGTAATGGGGAGATAAAAAAAACGTCAAAAAGGTCATGTGAATTGGCAAACATTTTGATTCAATTCATCATCATGCCCATTACGTTGATCTCGTTTAAAGGCTTGAGAATTCTACCGAATCGTTGTTTTCTTCACTTTGTACCCTCTCTGCCATCTTCTAATATATTGGTCCTTTGATTATACGGCGAGACAGCTCTGAAAACGGCATCGCACCCCACCGAATATTGAGCAAAGCTCGTTGCTTGTATTCTTCAAATTCGGGGCATAATTTATTTTTCTCCGCTCGCGCCCATGTTCTCAAAAAATTGCGCTATTACTCGAGAATATTATTTCCAGAAAATTTCGTTCTACCGTGAAAAATGGTTGTTTATCGAACTACGAAAAAACCGGAAAAAAATCTCGTGTTGATAATATCTACATGAAGGGGTTGAGTGTGATATGATGGCTGACGACGAACCTAACGTGAAATTGCGATTTTCACGATGGTACGGACTTTGAAAGAACAAATTCGATAAATAATTGCGCTATGCGAGATGCAACATCGATTCCGACGCCGAAAATGCTTTTATCGTTAATTTCACGCTTGTTGGAGAAATAAAAATGTTTTGTGCAATAGCGGTAGAGATTACATACGTAAAATATAAAGAGAGTGAGAAACAGAAAAATTGCATGGATTACAGAAGTGTTATTGTTAACTCAGGGGTGAACATTGTAGTTATATGTATCTCCCTGCAGAAAATAACTGCGAACAATTTTTAGGATATTCTGCGCGCTAATTGTGTAAAAAAGACGATTTAACGTCATTTAGACTTGAACGAGCTATCATTATATCTTTTCGCATACCGTGCCGCGGTGTTTTGCATCCTTCTTGTGCCATTTTCTATATTTAGAGTTTTGCAAACAGCGAGTATTTCGACGATTTTTTTCCGCAATATGATCGTGTTTTTTTTCAACCATCTTCCGTTCGGGAACAGCAGAAAACGTTGATTATAAGTATTTTCATATCATGCACTAACTTTTTCACTTATGGAAATCTCCAATTCTCTTGAGTAGTGTTTTCATGCCTTTCTCTGTTTCCATTTGCTCTCTCACATACGCATGTGTTCATTTATTAAGATTGTTTCCTTTCATAATAAGTATTTATTTCGCTGTTAGATTTGCAGATGACTATCAAATTTGTTGATGGTGCAACGAAAGGCTCTGCAGAGAAATCTAATGAATTAATTCAATAAAAAATTAACAATGCATAACCTGTTAATTGTTGTACGAAAAATGAAATGAATACACAATCATTCAAAAGAAACATTTTTAGGTGTCGATGAATTTTCTGGCATGAGATGGCGTGATAATGTAAAAACTGATAGCAAACATTTGTTTGAGCTCTCGACAAATTTCTAATCAATTCCTGCGTTTCACCCGAAAGTTCAACGAATCAGAAATCGATGGCGGTTGATTTTTCATGAATTTGCTAATACTTATTATTATTTCGGATAAACTGAAAACGTACGTTCCGAAATGTATAGCCGTTATAATTTTCCATAAATATAGTGATATTTTTCGACTGCACGAGTTTTCCCTACTATTGTTGAATTTCGTGATTATTAATGAACTTTTGAATTCCATTGTGAATGTAATAACCATCGAAAATCGGAAAGCAAAAACATAATTCGATAAGTAAAAACTTATCATCATGTATTTTCGTATTCTGTTGCTCTTTTTTATTTTTCATATGGCATCAAGGTTTTCATCCAATTCTTCCATTTTCCCGCAACCTTAGCTGCCGCATCTTTATCTCCGCTCATCTTCCCCTATTTTCTTATTCTTTTCGTACTTCCTCGCTCAAAGAGTGTTTAAGTTTTTCATCACAAATATAATCGCAAATACAACAGAGCGATTATAAACTAAAATAATTATTCCAAGTGACTGTGAAAATGGAGGAGAATAAAGGGCGTGATAAAGAACGGTTTTTTCGAAAATCATATATACGCTCCGGCAACTAACAAATTATAGTTACGATGATGTATAGCGTTCGTTTTCTGCTTGTCATATTGATAGAGACGAAACAAAATATTTAAAGTTTCTCGTACAGATATTTCTATCCATATCTGTTCTATAGACACAACATGCTTTTTAAGTGGCGTTCTAGACACTTTTAGGAATATGACACAAGTAGTTGTAAGGAGCCTACAGTGAAAAATGTTGGCAAAAGTAACAAGAGCCACAGAATTTAGAAGATATATAGAGAAAGAGAGAGGGAGAGACAGGGAGTAATGAAATGTACTTTTTATACGCGTTGATTTCATTGCGAGAAATGAAAGCGTACATGCAGGAAGCGGCACTTCCTCGAGTTCATTTCCGAAAGCTTCATTTCTGTCCATACGACTATTCGGATGCTCTATAATCTCTCTTTCCCTGCACCTATACTCCTGCTCCTAACTCACGATACGTCCTCGCTTTCTCTATCCGCGCTTTGCGAGCCTGGCCCATCAAAAAACATCATAATGCCGACCGTGCTGCGACTGGCGGTAGCGTCCCCTAACTATTTCTCCATCCGTCCGCTTTTTAGACCCTCCCTTGCGTTCACTCTATTCTTTTCGCGTCTTTTTTTTTCACGGTCTCTCCGGCTGTTGGCTATCTCGTCCGAATGGCTTTAACCTCTCTGGAGGTCATCTCTCGTCGCTATCACATAATCCCATTCGCGATGGAGCAAACCTTTTGCCATCGTACTTGCAAATATATATACATATATATAAGTCTATAAGCCCGACTTCAAAAGCGCTAATCCCCTCGTGTCACCGCGCAACTCGCCCAACGGTACATTCCGGAAGCTCTGGTAGCTCTATCGACGGTTTAACGTCGAAGGACACGAGATGTACCCATGAATTCGTTGAATAAAAATACGAAAAAATGCATGTACCTCATCGGCATACCGCATTGTTGAGCGACTCGGTCGTAAACGAACCTTCGAATCCATATGAATGTGAATTTCGACATTTAAACCGCGGTAGCTTTCGGAAGAACGAACGCCTTAGAAATACTTGAAATACTGTCAAGCGCGCATTTCGTGATGTAACGTGAAAGATGTTACGAATGCAAGTGACGTTATGTAATTTTACATACTGCGTGTTAAATTTCGAATGTACAAAAGTGCAATATTCACGAAAAAGATTGTAAAGAATGCACTATGTGTATCGAAAAATTTATAAGAAAGCATTAAATATATCGAAAAAATTGGAAAATCGATAACTGAGATTAATTGAATAGCATATAGTTGGAAAAGTCTTCGAGCGGATGAAATTTATCCAAAAGCTCTAGCCCTTGACGTTACTCAATGGTTCGAGTGGAATTATGTGACAAGGTTAGTTGGTAAACGTTGAAACTCTGCGGAAGGACCCATCCCAGTTATCCTCCCATGTCGAAAATATCTCTCAGGGGTCTCCATTAGCATTTCGCGACGCACGCACATCCTTGGACTAACCTGCTACATCGTGGGTTAAATCCCGGAGGTTCTCGAATTAACCCCACCGCATCTCACTATCGACTTATGATCGCTCACAACGAAAACCCGAATTGCATAATTATGTGGAAGTTAAAATAAATGTCTGTCTCACAGAAATAACATTTTCACGATGGTAAATGATCCTTGATTGAACAAGAGAACATTGAAATCTCAAGAGTGTACACAAATATATATATAGCTATAGAATCTTTAGATAAATATTCCCTAAAGTCTGATCACTATGTATTCCCGTCACGTACAGACGATGATGGCTGTTTTTATAAGAGAACTAGAGGAGGAGCGATACGGGGAGGAAAAGTAGAAAAGGAAGATAAGAGAGAGGGAGGATAAGCCCTGAGTTTGAAGGGGTTGGACGCTGGACCCAATTTATATATACATACATGTACATTTCAGGCAGTAATGGAATTGCAAATCCGGCGACATTACACGCCTCTCGGCAACTCGTGATTTCGCGCTCTCCGCACTGCGCGCACTGCCTCTCCATGCTCTATGTTCCCTCGTCTCCCTCCTGTTCTCTTTCCCACTTATACCCTTTGCTATTCACACAGCAGACGCGAGTTCAGTTTCCCATGTCGTCGACGTCTGGTCTGACTATATACTGCCACACTCTACTCTGGCCGTCTGATGTGACTCATACGCTCTCCCTACTGCGAACTTAAAACGCTTCTCTCTTTCAACCCTAGCCCTCGAAAATGCTCAAATTGACTGTTCTTGGTCGAAGCGTGTGTGAAGGTGACGCATTTCCGGGTAGACCGAATGTAGTTGATGAAACAGTGAGAGGGAGAATTCATCTTCGATCCACTTGGACCCTCACCATTTTCCTGTCATAAAATAATCCTCCCTCTCTTTCTCGTGATTATTAATGTTTACCTTGATTAGCGTTGTCAGGTTTAAAGCTTTTCTACCTTTCCGAGATTCGATGGACACAGCACAACGTTGAACACAACCTTGAGACTTTAAGATCAGATGATAATCGAGAGAAAATAATGTTAAAATTTTCGTCGATGTGCAAAAAATACCAAAGTTTTGTAATAACGACGTAATAAGTAATGATATGAAATTTTATACAATCAATATGATATATTGATCAATCTTTTTGATTTTCATAATCAACATAATATTACATTTGTATATCAATTAATTTATTATTTCCAGAATGAATAAAAGTATAGCTGTGACAATTGGGAACAAAATGAGAATAAGTTTATGATTTTTATTCGACTATTATTCGTTTTTATTCGTGGTTTTTCATTCGAGTATATACGTGGATAAAAAAATTGTGTGGTACATCAAGCTGGTATAAAAAAAAAAGTTTTTACTTGTACAATCAACGAGTAACGTTATTTTTTCTTTAGTTAGCACAGTTTGTGTCTTCCCTTCCCTTTGTCTTTCTTATAAAAAGTTGATGAGGAGATATAGATCGAAATTATCGAAATATCGAAATATTGCATGCTTTGTTGTCGTGTTATTCGTTTCGTGATTGGTCTGTAATGAGCGTAGCCGCGAAATTCATGCGAGACTGTATTCGCGCGGTTTTTTATGCTGTTTTGGCCAGTTGTCGACTCGTGACATTAATCGCGGTTAGCAAAGGTTATAGTTCTACGATAATTTATTCTGTGAAACAGAAATCATCCATATCGAGTAAGTAAGAGTACTATATTTCACAATTGAATTTATATTGTACTGAGAGAACATGAGAGATAGTCCGGGAGAAGGAGAGTGAATAAACTAAACTAGCTTCTCTTGCACATTTTTTCAAGCGAACATTTTTCTCCCTTCTTTCTCCCTTGTACATTAATGTTTTATAAAATTTACAAGAAATGATTCTTCGATCAGACGATCTCGCGAGAAGCGTTTTCCTTCAAAGTAGTGGCAGATAAAAAGAACGATCGACACCTCTATCAAAATTTAACCACGCATAGAGGAAACAACTCTAAACAAGTTGCCCCATGTCCAGTTTTCGGAAATTTTGTTTCAGATTTTACACAGATTCTGGTCCAGTGTTCGATCGGCGGATGAGAGGAACGATCGACAACTCCATGAAAATTTGACCACGCGCAGAGGAAGCGACTCTAAGCAAGTTGCTTCATTTCCGGTTTTCGGAAATATAGTTTCAGTTTTTCCCCTTAAGAGTAGCGGCAGACGGAAAGAACGATCGACAACTCGATCAAAATTTAACCACGCATAGAGGAAACGACTGTGAACAAGATGCTTCATTTCCGGTTGTCGGAAATTTAGTTTCAGTTTTTCCCCTTAAGGGTTGCGGCAGACGGAAAGAACGATCGACAACTCGATCAAAATTTAACCACGCATAGAGGAAACGACTCTGAACAAGATGCTTCATTTCCGGTTGTCGGAAATTTAGTTTCAGTTTTTCCCCTTAAGGGTAGCGGCAGACGGAAAGAACGATCGACAACTCGATCAAAATTTAACCACGCATAGAGGAAACGACTCTGAACAAGATGCTTCATTTCCGGTTGTCGGAAATTTAGTTTCAGTTTTTCCCCTTAAGGGTTGCGGCAGACGAAAAGAACGATCGACAACTCGATCAAAATTTAACCACGCATAGAGGAAACGACTCTGAACAAGATGCTTCATTTCCGGTTGTCGGAAATTTAGTTTCAGTTTTTCCCCTTAAGGGTTGCGGCAGACGAAAAGAACGATCGACAACTCGATCAAAATTTAACCACGCATAGAGGAAACGACTCTGAACAAGATGCTTCATTTCCGGTTGTCGGAAATTTAGTTTCAGTTTTTCCCCTTAAGGGTTGCGGCAGACGAAAAGAACGATCGACAACTCGATCAAAATTTAACCACGCATAGAGGAAACGACTCTGAACAAGATGCTTCATTTCTGGTTGTCGGAAATTTAGTTTCAGTTTTTCCCCTTAAGGGTAGCGGCAGACGGAAAAAACGATCGACAACTTGATCAAAATTTAACCACGCATAGAGGAAACGACTCTGAACAAGATGCTTCATTTCCGGTTGTCGGAAATTTAGTTTCAGTTTTTCCCCTTAAGGGTAGCGGCAGACGGAAAGAACGATCGACAACTCGATCAAAATTTAACCAGGCATAGAGGAAACGACTCTGAACAAGATGCTTCATTTCCGGTTGTCGGAAACTTAGTTTCAGTTTTTCCCCTTAAGAGTAGCGGCAGACGGAAAGAACGATCGACAACTCGATCAAAATTTAACCACGCATAGAGGAAACGACTCTGAACAAGATGCTTCATTTCCGGTTGTCGGAAATTTAGTTTCAGTTTTTCCCCTTAAGGGTAGCGGCAGACGGAAAGAACGATCGACAACTCGATCAAAATTTAACCACGCATAGAGGAAACGACTCTGAACAAGATGCTTCATTTCCGGTTGTCGGAAATTTAGTTTCAGTTTTTCCCCTTAAGGGTAGCGGCAGACGGAAAGAACGATCGACAACTCGATCAAAATTTAACCACGCATAGAGGAAACGACTCTGAACAAGATGCTTCATTTCTGGTTGTCGGAAATTTAGTTTCAGTTTTTCCCCTTAAGGGTAGGGGCAGACGGAAAAAACGATCGACAACTCGATCAAAATTTAACCACGCATAGAGGAAACGACTCTGAACAAGATGCTTCATTTCCGGTTGACGGAAATTTTGTTTCAGTTTTTCCCCTTAAAAGTAGCGGCAGACGGAAAGAACGATCGACAACTCGATCAAAATTGAACCACGCATAGAGGAAACGACTCTGAACAAGATGCTTCACGTCCGGTTTCCGGAAATTTTTGTTCTACAGCCATGATGGCACAGTACTACCGCTCGACGCTGGCCCGGAGAGGCTATCTTTCCGCTCTACAGCAATGTCGGGCGGGTAAACAGTCTCGCAGGCGCAGTACTAACGCTCGACGCTGTAGTACTCGAAAGTAGTGGCAGATGAAAAGAACGATCGACAACTCCATCACAATTGAACCACGCATAGAGGAAACAACTCTGAACAAGTTGCTCCATGTCCAGTTGTCGCAAATTTTTGTTCAGTTTTTTAAAAATTCCTTGCTTTCCACAATTTACTACTTATGCCGAATTATAATGTGTTCTCTAGGGGTCTATACTTAATTCAAGACGGAGCGCCGTAGCGCGAAAACGCAGCCGGTCGCGCGCGTGAGCGTGCGTCTCTTGTCCCTAGTAAAAAGAAAAAGTCCGTAGGAAATGTTAAAAAGCAAAGAATTTTTGAGTTCAGATTATCACGACAAGTTCCTCGAAACATTTCGTATGGCAAGAGCAGCGAGAAGAAAGGAAGATAAAAAAGATTGTAATATGTCGTTATTTCGACCTCACTTTACTGGTGGTTGCTAAGTACTAAAATCATGGACTAGATGAGGAGTCGAAGAGGATGGCCTAGATGGTAGAGCCTCAGATTTTTCGATGGGACAAAACTTTTCGGGAATGAAAGAGAAACGTGGAACTGAAAAGAGAAAGAGAAACCCGATTTTATAACTTTTTCGAGTTTTTTCGCAGTCCACTTTTCGACGAGAGCCATGAAGAGTTAGTCAGTGCTCTACCAAGGCAATACGTGAAAGGAAGTTCAGCAATTCGAAATGTAAAATCCAATTTATCTGTCGCGGTATGTTTGGAAAAATTATATTTTCAATCAATCAATTTGTCTGTTCGAAAATGATCAAGATTATAAGAATTTCTGCATTACTCCCTTTCTCTCTCTCTATCCATTTATGTCTTTGAATTTTTCGCGTTATATAACATCGGGAATCTCGAGATGACCTATGTGACCCAGATTCACATCTGCTTTACCGAGAGACCCGATCTAGGGTGAGTTTCACCGAGTTACAAACTATATTCGTATATACCTATGTGCACCATGTTCAAGGGTTAAAAAAAGGCATGCTTCCTTCTTCAAAATCATTCCTAATGGTGTAGTCTCATTTTTTGACAGGAAACATCACGAGTTGAAAAAAAATATTCCGCCATGAAGAATTTATTTATTTTTTCCACGGAAAATCCTTTTCGTCCTTTTATCGATTTTGTATTATTTATTTAAAAGCCTCTCTATGCGTATCTACACTTTGGCCATTCTACTTTCACCACGTTTATCATTTATTTATCCCGATTGTCCGAGACTCGCGAACGGTGGTTAAATTGAATTTTCGAAATAAAAATTGAAATTTCTCGAACATATACGTTGAATAAGAGCGATGAAATGACTGGGAGAGACACGAGTGAATTGGAGGGGTAAGCCGATTAATTTTGATCACATACATCTTGTCAATACATTTTGTAAAGTATACACGAGATTATAGTAATGTATGTGTAGTTGCTATATACAAGTGTTCCATACACAAAGTTATCCATGCAACTCCTTCAGAGTACAAGGGTTGAAATTGATTAAAAAATTTCAATCAACAAATTATGCTGTAATGCTCTTTGAAAAAACATGATTTTTCATATTATATTCAATAAGATTGATTTTACAAAATTTATTTTTTAATTTTCATGGCAAAATAAGCTTATTGATAACACGATTGAAAAATTTATATGTATAGATATAATATTTCATTTATGGTTAACGTTAATTATTCAGTTTATTATTATTTTAGCCTAAATATTTGCTGTACAAATGTGTACTTTGTTTCATCATCAAAAACTTCAACGAATCATATAATGCAGCGTACGTTAACGTTGATTACCAACACAATATTCGTTTTCGATGCATTTGCGTTACAGGACATGCAGACTCAGGCCCTCAGGCGGGGATGGCGTCATATCTACGCCAGAATACGCGATTTGCCACAAAGAACGTATTCGGGCTTTTTCATTGCGATTACTTTTTGTATACATATGCGCGACTTTCGTTTCACAGTATTATTTTGCATTCGAAAAATCGTAACAATCCGGTCTCACAGATGTCTTTTCCCCTTTTGTTTGGTATCGGAAATCGGTTATTAAAATTGAATTTCGAAAAACAGAAATACAGAAAGAAATCCATTTTTAGTTTTAGTTAGTTAGTAGAATTTTCGTTAGTCATTAGAACGAATAACATTTTTGCCACTGCCATCTCACAAAATAATACACTCTGCATACTATCCTACAAAACAATATTCTTTTCATCTATGAAAATTAACAGCTATTAAACAATTCTGATTTCACTTATCTCTTATATAGGTTTTAAAAAATTGTCGTGTTCACTTAATTTCATTTTCTCTGAACTACATTTTGGAATTGTTTACTGGATTCAATACACGTTGAAATTTCCCATTTTTTTTCGTAATTATGGCACTCGCATGTATTGGAAGAGTTTGACTATTGCATCACTGTACAATTTCGAGACATCGCGCTCCCCCGGATTAAACTC
The DNA here is from genome assembly GCA_959613375.1 of Heteropelma amictum. Classification (NCBI taxonomy): domain Eukaryota; kingdom Metazoa; phylum Arthropoda; class Insecta; order Hymenoptera; family Ichneumonidae; genus Heteropelma; species Heteropelma amictum. The sequence goes on from OY390721.1 coordinate 17,732,554, forward strand.
TTTGGAAACTCCGTAGGAAACTTCGGACTCGTCCGAACAGACTCCGCAAAGTACTTTAGGCGGGTTTCAAGTTTAACTTACTCTATCCCACTTCCTTACAACCTTTTTTCTCCTCTCGTACTTCTCTCGCGTTCAACCTTTAGTGACAATCTTCTGCCTCTTTCTAAATGCACAAGATGTCGGCGATGGTTAAGGGAATGGCAATTGCGGCTACTGGTAATCGAAATTCTACCGAGTGTACGAGAACTTAAATTGCGAGAAAAGTATATGTATACTCGCGACGAGAGTTTGTTGAATGAACAGACTTTCACACTTCACTAAAATATAATAATAATAATAATAAAGAATCGCTTTTTTCTCGCAAATGTTCAAGATTGCACAAGAAATATCCCGGAAATCAATGTCCAACTTTCCCAAGTGAATTGTCACAGGAAATTACTTTTATTTGTAAATTTTCCACGCTTTTCCCCACGATTTTACAAGTTATATGAATTTTTATCATCTGTCAATATTTGTATTAATCTTACGCGAATATATAATTGCGATAATAAACACTATAACTAACCAACGAAACGAACAGATTCAAGCTGCAATTACTTTGTTGAATACTAAAATAAAAATGCAACGAAATTAAATATTTTAGCAATGAAATGTAATAATCACTTCTTGAAATTATCAATGTAAAAAAATCTACGTGGTTTGGTAATTTTTTATTCCCAACGAGCGAGTGAATAAAACATCGTGATTTTCGTTGGACAATGGACATTTTGTATTCACGAATTCACGAGTACATTAATCCAGTAACAGAAAATGAAAATCATGATTCGAAATTAATTTCTCGTTTTACCCGTCGTTATTCATTTCTTTTATTTAACTGACTCTGTACAGTGAAGAGAAATTGTAGCGCTATACTCGCGATATTACACTTGGCTATTTTTCATCACGATACTTACGCAAGGAAGCCACGGATTCGATCTCCGACATCGATTCATCTACATTCTTTGATATGGAAGGTATGATATGGTTCGTCCCCTTTTCAAATTCCAAAAAATTTCATAAACTCGAATAAAAGGTTGCTTTAAATATATAAATCGAAAAAAACCCTTCGATAAGACGTGACCTTCTATTTAAATAATCAACGAGGATATATCTAATCGCACTCAGAGTTATTGTCGTTGTTTGATTCGTTCGAGCGCGACTTTTTGCTCGAGTTTGGCAGTTGCGGACTTTGACAGATAACCTGTCAAAATTTGCGATAAAATTTTCATAAATTAATCAATAACAATTCCGTGTTATTCAGCACGAGTATTCAATCTCTATAGTTTTTAAATATAATAAAAAAAAATTTCTAATAACCGAATTAATTCCATATGTCATTTAGCGGAAAATGTCGCTCTGATCTCATAACCATTGCCCATTGCTGCAGCAAAATCCTCCACATGTATTACGTTTGGTTTATAATTGTACGCCTCGAGGGCTTACCCCTTTATCGATTGTTGACGATTCTGCATACGCTCATAAAATAATAATTATCAACGCAAATTCGTAATATTTCATTGCCGCAATTATTTTTCGTGAAATGTACTCCGATAATTGAGAGAACGTTTTCTCGATTAGTCGGAAGCGTACAGTTTTGCGAATCGTAATATACACATACATGTATCTTTACATGTGACTGCTTTCATTAAATTAATCGATCCGTTCACTGCACGTTCTACTGTATAAATAAATTTAGTTAGTGGAAAGAGAATAGGCGGAGGTAATAAGCTACATGTACCGAATGAGAGCTCGCCTATGCAACAATGAAAATGTTACCGACGATAAAATCGAGGCTAATCCGATCGCGAAACAAGTATATGCTATGCTGATGTCGAATTTCTGCTCGTTTTCATTGTAATTTCCCTGCTCTGTTCTATCAAATTCACGTATATTTCAACGTACGGCTCTCCAAGTATGAACATTTTCTGAAAAAAAAACAAGTTTCCAACCATACTTTCTCAATTTTCAATTCTTCCCGAAATGTTCCTTCTTACATTTTCTCACAATTAATTGATAAGATTTTTGTGAAATAAAAATGTATCTTTATCATTTAATCCGCAAGATATGTCATATAGAAGACGGAGAATGTTGACGGCAATAAAATATCATCAAATTATTTTTATTATATATACAAATAATGGGAAATACGTTCCCATTATTTGGGAACCTATTTCCATCGGGAACGGTGTTTCTTCCACAATGAAACGATTCTGATTCAAGGGGAAGAAAAATGCCTTTTACGTATTGAGGACTGCGATTTAACGGGTACTTATGTCTCTTTCATAAGTGATGAGACTAATAGTGTAAAAGGGTCTTACACTGGACCTATTGAGGGTGTAAGAGGACGTTGTGTATGAGATCTTAGGCAGTTAACGCGTTGATATAGTATATAGAATTAACATACATGTACATTTATGTATACATGTATACACGTATGTTTATGCAACGAGGGTGTTGGCTTTGAAGGGCTATACTCCGTTGCTATAGGAGGGACTTGTTTTGCGATAACGAGAAGTTTCGTGTTACACACGTAGGCGATCCACAGAGTGTCAATCTGCAGGGTTGGAAATTGGTATTACATGACCCTGGAGGACAATAAAATATTCTACACAGTCTCATTCTGGTTTCGAGAACGATTCATCCCGTCATAAGCATCGCAATTCCGAAGTCAATCTCGGGGTGGAGGCTCGGTTATACGAACGCAGAGAATACCAAAAGAACGACATAGAACTTTTTTTGTACGTCGATTTTTGTCAGAAGGATGAAAAGTTATAAATCGAAGTGATCGAATTTTTAAAACTCGAATTTTTCTACGAATATTCCTTCCTTCATTACTTGATGATAATTTCGAACGAAAATAAAATATTGTTTACCTTTTTATCAATCGTTTGAGTATCAAGAATGTTTAAAAACGTTTACTCAAATTGCGATTGATCTCAATTTTGTTGCGAAATATAAAAGTTTTCCATGTGTAGAAAGGGAATTCGATTAAAAGATGACATAAAAATCAAACAAAATGTTACGCCTGATTCGTGGTAATCAAGTTATACCTCCAGCATCACCTGTTTCACTTGAAAACGGAAACTCTTTCGCCGCATATACTGCAAGAGATTTATTTTCACCGGGAGTCACGATTTCAGCAGCCATATTGATGGGGGATCGTACTGGGCATTTCGAGTGTAATGACGTTTTTTCCTGAAAGTTTGGGGAAAATAATATTTTTTCTTCCAATCTCGAGTAAATCAATTAAAATGAATGATCGATTGGTGATTTCGGCAAATCTTTTCCGTCTCCGAGAATATTATTTCGGACAAGCTCTTTTTTTTCAATTACCTATCTCAAACATACTTTTCACATAAAATTGGTGTCTTGGGGGTTTCTGTTTTGTTTTCCTAAAAAACATCCTTGAATCTATCTGCGTGTGTGTGAAAGAGTGACGGAAAAAAGTTTGTAATACCGCTGTAAAGGTGTTGGGATCCGTTTACGCGATGAAACTGTCCATGTTGCTCTCACCTCAAAATATTAGGAGAAACAGTATGGGAAAAGGCACGAGAGCGCAGAGGGACTCGAGAACCAAGGAAAATGTAATTATACGATACAAGTGAGAGCAAACAGTGATACTGATACTGGACACGGAGACGAGACAAACTTTTCCGTGAAAATACACCGGCAAAAGAAGATAACATTTGCATTATTCAAATCGAGTTTTTGATTTGCATTACATTTCATCAAGTACAATTACAAATCCGCCAACTATTTCGCTCGACTCTTAAAAATAATGTTTTCGGTCCGACATTTTTTCCACAATTTAATAAAAAAAGTACCAAAATTCGTAGCCTCCGTAAAAAAGAAGAAAAAAGATGATGAGCAAGTAAAAAAATTACGTAGTTGCAAAACATTATACACGGAGAGTAACGTAAAAATATATACATGAACGTATATTTTATATAGAATTTTATTCCACAAAATGTCGTATTTTTATTCCGATATTTATTACGCGGCGTTCCATCGCACGTTTACGAATATTATTTTCGTTCTCATGCTCGATCGATCGATTATTTTCCTTCTCGATGGTCCCATTTGCATCGCTCGATGTGCTGACAAATGGAACATTTTCGTTTCTCCCTTGATGCATTATTTGTTGTCGGAAAATGTGTACGAAGAAACGAGACTCATGCGTCCTACATTATTGTATCATCCGTGTGTGTTTATGTGTATGCAAAAGGTAGACAGAGATAGGATGTTGGACGTGCATAACTTTGGATGGAAACGAAATGAGAGAAAAGCATAAATACGAAAGAATCAAAACAGTGCCATTCCTCACGTTGTTATACGCGGCCCATTTGAGATTTGTTCGTGGTACATAGCGCCCAAAAACTACCCTCAACCCCTTTAACCACTGAATAAACAAACCCGCTTCGAAGCAAAGGACGTAGAGCTCTCACTCTATTCACTTCGGAGTTCTGGAAATTGCCTTTTTTTCCTCATACGATTCCCTGCAGGGGCTGATATGCCCTTAGAAAATAAAAAAGCTTTGAAAAATGGAAATCAATTTTGTTTACGCATACATTATTGTTTACTGTTCTCGACTATTTCCCGACCAGATCAGTGAAATCATTTCGATAAGCTATATTTGCATCTTTTCGTATTTTGGCTTTGTCATATTTCCGTTATAGTTTATATTTTCTGGTCCGTGTGGCACATCAGTACTTTCCGTAACATATTTGTTTTCACGTACTCCCGTGATCTCTTGGTTAGTCTCAATTCTGCTTTTTTCACGTCTAAGGGTTGGTGAGAAGAGAAAAGTTGGACAAGAGATTATCCGGAATATTATCTTCGCGTAAGAACAAACGAGATATTGTTATTTATTATCACGTATTCAGCACGAATCCTTGTAGTTGAAAGGTCTCGAAAGTGTTACCGAACTTTTTGTCATCCCCTTGTAGATTCCTTGTCATCCTTTGTGAAAGTTCGATGACATATGTACATAAATATGGGGATAAGACGAGAAGTTAACGAAGATTTGTCAAAGCAATCAGAGGCGTATCTCAAGTTATATTATTATTTCCGAAATGGATTATTTTGTTTCAGATCCCGCCCACGCCTCTAAGCGAGACTTTTGGTAATGAAGACAAGTTTGTTTCAGAAAATCAACATGTGATAAACAAGACTGAGCAAAGATCATCACGGCAGACTTTTCGTGTCAGCCGGCTTGTTTTGTTGTAACTTCTTGTTGCTCCCTTCGTGGCTGTAAAAGGATTAGGATTAGCGGATGCCGAGTCGGACTGGACGGATTATTTCATTTTTTTGGTTAATTGCGTCGGTCATAAAAAAGGTGCTTCAGACATAAAGACAGAGAAAATAAACGGGTAGGAGGAACGCAGTGATCGGAAAGTCCAAAACGAAGCATCTGGATGGAGTTATTTATTCTTTTTCCCTTTATTGCTTATCAATTTGGAAACAAAAATGAAAATGCAAGAGTACACTCCTGGAAATGGGATATCAATAATTAGGAAACATTAATTTCAGGGAATATCAAACTCGAATGATCTTTTTGATACTTGGTCTGTTTTTGCCTACTACAGAAAAAGTTATGTGAAGTTATGATCACCAAAGTTAGATCAAATTTCTGCTAGATAATGGTATTTTTCTCTTATCTTCTTCCTACAAACCGCTTCCTACCTATACACAAAATATATGTCAATTCGACTTTGACAAGAGTTATTGAAGCGATCACATGACGATGATTCTGACCACTCAACCCTCTGCCTCTCTCTCTCTTACTCTGTCTGTATAATCCCTTATTGCCAAAAAGAGGTCACAGAGATGAAGGAATGACAGAAGGAGGGGGCAGTGTCTAAGGGCTCTGCGAGTCCCAAAAGGAATGGCAGGGTGGACCACAAGCCCGGAACCACAAGCCACTTAGTGCGAGCTGTATGGCTCTACGATTCTATCAACTAGGAATATATATCGAGATCACAATCGCATGTATATATATATATATATATATATATGTGTGTATACGAATGGACCGGAAGCAGAGCTAGCGATCTAAGATTTCGCCAGTCTGTCTCTCTCCCTTCATCTCCCGCTCTCCCTCTTGATATTCATTCTTGCGTTATGCAAGAGCGTAGTTGAGACGATCTTCGTCTTGCTGGATTATTCGTGAGGGAAATGGATTTTGGAAGACCCGTTTTCATCCCCATTTAAAATTTACATCCCCCGCTTTCATATAATACAGATATATTCTCCGGACTTCCGATTCGTGTCTCATGACTTGAGCATACTTCGATAAATTCGTAAGAGTTCGAATTCAAATTCAAATTGTTAATGGTCTTTGAGGAAAACAGATAAAACTCTATCTTCCGAGTTGAGGGGTTTTTCGTGACCTTTTCATCGTGAATAATTTAATTAAAAGCTATTATTCGATTAACGTTTCGGTTTTCCACGTACGTAACAATGGAGGAAGCAAATCGCGATTGCTATATACTGGCAATTTAACGAAGTCAATTGTTGAGGGACTTTCAAAAGCTGTTGAGAAAGGAAGAAAGGGAGCGAAAAAGCGACGAGCGAATTGGCTATCGCGGGGATGTCCGTGAACGAATTGCTGAAAATTTCTTCTTTCGTCGTAACTCGACAGACTCTCAATCTTTTACAGAGGCGAAAGGTCAAAGGTTGAAAATCAATTATTTGGTTTTTTATTCCAATAATAAGGTTACTGTTGCAAATACACAAGATTATGTCGTTTGCATATAATTATAAGGAAATCGTGCAATGAATCGCATCCTCAGTTCTTTAACCGTGTGCAATTTCTCTCTACTTGATTTTTCTCAAATTGAAACAATTTCGTTTTTTTCATTGGGGGTAGTAGAGCGAGAGTGAAATAGGTGGATGTGAAACATTTTTAATGGTACTTGAATGTTTCATTCGACCAACTGTATTAAAGCGAAGGACGATGTGGCATGGCGTTTTAACATTTCGATCGATTCGAGAGAGAATATTCATAGTCGTACGCACCCACACGCGCACACTGGCAATTTTGCCTTGGCAATTCCGTTAATTGGACCACGTGAATCTTCCTTCGATATTAATTAAACTTGGCTGTCGTGTGCACAGAATCGATTGAACGACACCATGACTCACGCTAAAATATTGCTTCATTCCAACGACCTTTGATTCCAACTGTTCTCACTTTCGTCCTCATGAAAACATCAACTGTCTTTTTGAATATTTTTCATCTGAAAAGTATGATTTTATTTTTACGGGATTTTTTTTTATAGGGAATTTAAATGACCGAAAATGAATTCTGCAACCCCTTACTGGTTGTAATTACATACCATTCGAATTGATCGTCAAACATCGAACATTTTATTGACCTTGAGTAAACACAACTTTGATATATTCAACGCCACCGAATTTCCTGTTCTGATTGCGGTCGATTACTGTCATTGCCAACAGATAATTAACCGCTCGTTCACAATGACGTCACCACCCCGGCCCCATACTTTTTTTGCGCCTTACCTGTCGTAATAAAAAAATCGGATTCTCCAAAAATCATAAAGTACCTACGAAGCGTTTGCTCTAGAGATGATAAAATAAAATATGGGAATGGTTAATGGATGGAACGTATCAGAAACGCCGAGGTCGCACACTCTAGCAATTTCATTGCGATTCTAGTATTCTTCACTTCCTTTCAACTCCTACTTTTTCTTTGTCCATTTTATTTTTTATTTCACCAGAACGTTCCGGACCATCTAGCCAAAGTCGTAAAATGCTGGTCAGTCAGCTGTAGCTCGTCACTTCCCTTCTCTGTCTCTCTCTCTTTATCTCTATCGAACTTTTGCAAGCTCTCTCGTATTGCTCTCGTTCTCTTTCACCTTTTTGGTTCTGTATTTTAACCAAACGTGCCATTTTACGGTCGAGTAAGTTCTCTCTCTCTCTCTCTCTCCTGTCTGATTTTCTTACCATCGCTCACTTTACTTTTTCTTTTCATTTTTTTTCTCAATGACCCTGAGCTTTTTACACAGGACACGGAGCAACTCACGAGGGGCTCGTAAATTTCGAAGGGTAAATCGGAGAGATATTCGAGGCATGAACGTCACCCAATGGAATAGGTGGGACGATCTTTCTCTCTTTCTCTTTATGTTTTTAGATTTTGCCCTCCCAACATCATCTGGGCACGAAAAAAACACAACTCCAAAATTGTTGCACGTCTCGCCTTCAATTATACGTCATCAAATTCACAAATGTAATTGTACCATTCTTGTTTGCTTTTTTTAGTAGTCTTAACGAAATTATTTTTTTAGATTATTCTTATTTGTTAGTCGAGTGAATTGGTTTTTTCCAGGAATTTTACACTAGTTTTTAACAATTATTCAAAGAGAAGCAAAACTTGAAGGTGGCACATGAACTTTTTGATTGGACATTATTCATGATTTTACTGAGCTTTTTTATTCGCTTTCTGTGCGAACTCGGTGGTAGGATATTTCCATCTCTTTCGACGACGCAGGAGCCATAAGACGAGGGAAATTAGGTTTCTCATTGTAGAAAGAGACGGCGAGAGAGAGAGAGAGAGAGAGAGAGAGAGAGAGAGAGAGCGAGAGAAAAAGGGAGGAAGTAAAGACATCCGGTTGTAAGATTCGAGAGGAAAATGTTAAACGACCGAGTAACCTGCGAGCTTATTTGCTCGCGGTGTTTGCTTTTCGCGAAAATGTCTCTCTACAGCTTATCAAGGTAACAGAACTATAATCGTAGACTTCCTGGAGCTTCTATATCTGTGCTAACTTGTGAAAAAAGAAAAAAAAACGAAAAAGGCCGTAACATTGACAATTTTTAAATGAAAATTGTCGGAATTACGTCTTATTGTCTGTAAAGTTTTCCTATGTGTATATTCAAAATATCGTGTTCCACTTACCTCTGTTTCTCGTCTTACTTTCGTCGTTTGGCTGGCTCAGTCATATTCCTGTTTCACTCTTCTTCCCAGCTTCTCATCTTTTTCTCATTCACCATTTTTTCCTGCAGCTTTTTTCTCTCTTCCAGTAGCATTTTATTTTTCATGCCTCACTTTGTTGCCTGCTTTTTCAGTTACTTCAATGACGAGGAAAGAAACTTTGCATCTTTAATTGCGCGAGGGTAATTGCTCAATCACAAGGCATTCAATGGATAATTTTAGAAACTTGGAAACGTTTTTCTTCTTTCACTCGACATATGAAGTTGACAATTGATTTTCGATGAAATAACAATGTCATTTAAGATCGGAAAATGGATATTTATTTTTTTCAAATTTTCGGGGAAATTTTTCGATAAATAAGTTATTGAAAGAAATTCGAGTTAATTGTTTTCTATAGTGATTTAAAAATTACATAAATTACATACCTGTAACGCAAAGCTATTGAGGTATCACGGTGTTTTATTATATGCAATTTTTATAAAGTTCGATAATAATACTACTAGTCAATTCTTCGTAGTTGATATTATACATCATATCTGTTAATTATATTTCTTCAATAACTCTGAGTAAGATGAAAAATAAATATTAGAGAAACTTTTGATGGAAAAAAGATTTCTGTATCATGTCATCTCGAATTCTTCTTTCTCGGGATTATTAAATGTTATGTTGCCACGCGAGTTTCCAAGGCACCGATTTTATCCCCATTACACCCCTTTTGGTTCTCATTTCCTTTTAGCATAATGACCGTAACCTCGAGATATTGTGAAAGCTCGTCTTTTTTTTTCGTCCGCGTATATGTATATCTATATTCTTACTAACCTCTTTTGTACTGCAACGAGTTCTATTAAATAATATAGTGAGTCATTCAGCTGATGAAGCTTGTTGAATTTTTGTCATACCGTCCCATTCTATAGTCATCAAGAAAGTTTTGTAATAGTATAAAAAATGTTCTCACAAACAAATTTGATTTAGAAAAACCATATACGTTTGAACAAAACAGAAAGCAAGAATCTTTGTGAATTGAACAAAAATTCACTGATTGTAGGTAATGAATGATCTTGAAAATCAATAGATTTTTGGCAAAAGCTTTTTCGCTCGTCATCATATGTTAGCCACTGTACACTTGATTTTTCGTATGCCTACAGTAAGGTTTTCGATAAAATACAGAAATGATTCGATACCATTGATACGTGGAACGTGACGGGGGTACTGAATGAAAAAAGAAATCTCTTTGATGCAATCTTTTGTGAAAAGAAAAAGAAGAAAAAAGATAAAAAACATTCCGAGAAACGTTTCATCATTCCTCGACAATCTCTCGACGATTTTTCATCCCTCGTGAAAAATACTCCGTTACGATATTCACCCTCGAAAGGAAATGAGAGAGAGAGAAAAATCCTTCCAAGTCACGCGTGTGCCCAGTTAGAGCGATAAAAAAAAGAGTCAAAGAAATGATTTGTTCACGTTTTCCCATGTCTCACTTCGAGATTGACATTCTTGTCGTTCAATCTCGTTTCGCCTCTTTATGGCTTTCACAAAAAAACCCTCGGAGCAGAAAATAACTGTCTGCTGAGCAGGACTCTGTGCGCTGCATAAGATCGTACTATTCTGAAAAATCTAATAACGATGAAAAAAATAGTAATAAGCGTAAATACATCGCATCAGGAAACGTACAAGAGGAAAGGCGCAAAGGGTTGTAAAAGTGCGAGGAGCTTTTCTCTTTTTTTATCGAAGGGAAAAAAAAACACACGAGTTATATATATACTATATATATTTTGTTTCTTCGTCTCACTTTTCATCGATTGTTTCATTCTCTCGTTTAATTTTTATTTTAATAAACATCGTAATGTCATATAATATTTATGTACAATAATATATACCTATCTAATCTAACGATATCACTGCGTTACGATTGATTTTTTTTTCATTTTTTTTCTCTCAGTTCTTATCATTAGTTTGTTTTTCAATTAAATTATTTCCATTACGGTCACCGCACATATAGAGCGTTTTCTTTCCCATTTTTTTTAAATTCAGACACTCTTCTTTTCTACAATCAGCCTTTTCTTTGTCTCTCACCCCTTGTTCTTCTTCGTTTTTGTGTCTAACCGCGCATCAGCTAACGTCATTTTCGATGTTGAACTCAAGAGTAGCGTTTGCTTGTTGTAAAAGCATGCGTGTGCATTTATTGTATGTTGTCTTTTTCGCACTTGTCGAACGGTTGAGGAAGAAAAGAATATTTACGTTTGGTTTTTAAATGGTGCTCGAAATACTATTTCTCAACGGTCGAGTTTTGCGAAAACGGCGCCCATGAAGCGCTAACAAAATGGCGATGTCGAGAAAATCAACGATATCTATGTTTTTCGTCGCGAAATTCATCACTTTACGGCAATTTTAAAGGAAAAACAATCTCGTATTCTTTTGAAGAATTGCACCAAAGTACGCGAGTATCTGAAAAAGTAGCCTCTTGTAGAAGCAAAAAAGAAGAAACTTTGCCTATCTGTAACACGTCAGGGTGGACGATGCTCTTGAGTTCTTCGCTCTCACACAATACACACACACACACACACACGACATCGAACAGCGCTCGTTGTGTATTACAGTATTCATTATGGCGTGAAATAACGCTCGTTCGTAGAGTGTATAGTGTTTAGTACGTGTTAAGTACGTGTATCGAAGGGAGTGAAGAAGAGAAAGAGAGGAAAATTGCATCTCGAAGTGAAGAGACAGGCAGGAAAAGCTTTTTTAAATCCTTTTTTCCAACATCTCCCCTTTGTTTTAATTCTCTCTTCACCCTCAGCATTTTAACTTTACAGCCATCTCTTCACTTGTTTCCCCCCTTTTTTCCTATGACCGCAAGCCTGTTTTTATTTTTACCTGCAGCTCGTTTAGTACATATTCCACATTTTCTTTCTCCCTTCTTATATAAAGTGTTCGCACGAGCTTGAGGTTTCTTTTTCCACTCGTTGATTTTTCACAGACTGTCGTGCCGTTTTTTTCATCCTTTTTCGCGACACACCATTTTCGCGCGGAGAGAAAAAAAGTCGGCCATGAATAATCGTAACGTCGTCAATGTAGTTTTTTCACGCGACGCAAATTTTCGATGAGACAGATGTTGGTCGAAAAAACAAAATAAAGAGAGAGAGAGGAAGAAAGGGAGAACGAATTTATGCAATGTAAAGAACGGTCCACGTCGACCGTCATCGAAATCTCGTCTAGAAAATGAAGAAAAAGAGAAAAAAGAAAAAGTCGCCGTTTTGTCGTTTTAATTTTTTCTTCGTCATTTTTCTGATTAGTTGAGACGAAAAAAATCGAGGTCAGACGAGGGCAAGACAAGTCAACGCTCCTAAAGTTTCAACATCGTCGTTTATCGTATATCGTCCGTCCAGGCTCATTTACGCACAGCCTTGAGGTGTAATTTTCATCCTCGTTCGATAAATCACCGCGTAACACACCCGATATACTATGCGATGCTTAACGGTCTTTCATTCTCTCCTGGAATTTCCGATGATCCTGATCTATCGGTACAACGTTAGTTCATGAAGGTAAGTGCTGTTTTTAATACGCCGCGCCCTCGTACATCGTTGCTCAATCGCGTTTACGCTTTCCACAAAATTTAATTCACGATTTCGGAAGCACAAAATGGGGGAAGGACGATTCGGTCGAGACGCGAAGTCGCTGATATCGGGAATAATTATTTCGACGATTTTTCTTTTGTTTCTTGTACAAAAAAAGTTAATATACTTGAAAAAAAAATTTGAGCGTGGTTAACTCGGGTAGCACCATTTTTTACGCAGCTCGACAAAATTTCTTTCATTGTTGGTAAAGTTATGGGGCGTTTTTTTGGTGTATTTTGGAAATATCCTATTTTTGTATAGTTTCTGCGTGTGTCGTTGGTGAAAATAGTGGATGCATGTTCAACAATGTTGTAACCGTTGATTGTCGCGGCGTTCGAGATCGTCAGCAGGGCGCGAGCGGAATTAGAGAACAAGGTCCGAACGTTTGGGACAACGTGCCACGTATACTTTACTGGATCATTTAAATTAATTCCTCAACCCTTCGTCCCTTCCACGCACCCTTTTCCGCCCTCGCATTTCACTAATATTTGTATCCCCAAATGAAAAAAAGTTTTTCGAATTTCATTGAAAAATCGTACGGTTTTCCTACTATTTTATCAATGATTTTCCTCTCGATTATTTGAGATATGAATTTTTTACCCAAATATTTATCATCATTGCGAAATGGTTGTAATTTTAATATATTCCTCTCAGCTATCAATATTTTGATGAATCGTATATTGCGCTGTCGATATAATTGAGTATCGATACTTTTTTTTGTCGGCTTCGCGTTTGCATGGATCACGTATCGGTATATATTTACGCATCGTTGATGGACTCGTGTTTATTTCGTGGATTGCACTTTTTTTCACTGCACACAGCTTGAATTTACAAAATTTTCATGGTATGTAGTATACAGAGAAGGAAAATGAGAGGAACGAGAGAAAGACATTTTGTCGATTAACGAGTGTACAGTATACGATTCGCCCTGCACTATCGGTTCTCTCTGCTCGTGTGTTTTATGCAAATAGCGTTTGTTGTACATTTACTACGAATGTAGGTATCGAATTTTCGCCTTAGGAAATTTGGGAAAATCCTGTCGGGCATACGTAATTTCATCGAATGATATTATACATAAATTATACGCGTAACGGTCTGCGTTAATAATTGAGCAATCGTGTGCGGTATGCCGAGGCTTTGGCAGAATTTTGCAAATTATGAATTTCGAGCCCTAAAAATATTGACACAACAATGCATCTTTGAGGAACATGTTACGGCGAAAAAATCGATATAACTGGGTAGAAAAAATAAATTGAAGATTTCTCGAGTTTTTTGTGTGTAAAGCTGAAATGTCATTTTGATGGAGATGGAGAAAGTTCAAATAAAATGAAGTATTTAATACTGGTAAGGATCTTTGTGACGAATCAAAGAAAAATGTATAATTCGCAGTGGCCATGGAGTTTGTGCATTTTTCGCCCTCTCTTTCTCTGTACAGAATCTTTGGTTTTTTTTCTTTCGAGTCGCAATTAGCGATGAAAAATGGGACTCCCTCTTTGTCTCCTTTTGTTACTCCCTCTTTTTTGTCGTTCTTTCTTACAAGAAACATTTCACACCTTGTGTAGTATCGTGAAATACACTTGAGAACACCCAACGTACCCTTTCGGCCCGAAAGTTTGAAAGTTTTTTTTTCGCCAAAAACGAGCTTTTATATTAAGCTTTTCCTCCTCATTATCGATTACAATTTGTGTGCGCATGTGTGTATGGTTTTTCTCGTTCGGTCACGTAATACACGATCAATTCTTTATTTTGTGTCATTAAGTTTCAATTCACTTGATCGATATAATCGTATTTTACTCACGCGATTTAATGCCACAGGATTCGCGTGTCTCCGCGGTATCGGCGATGAAGCCGTGAGAAACTCCGCGAGATTTTAGCCGGAGTTTTCCGAGTGAAAATGAACATTTACGAAAGAAGATGAGAAGAAAATGGTAGAAAAAAGCTTCTTGCCGTAGGACGATTCTAGGATAATCCAGATTAGTGTCTTTCCTCATTCGTCTTTATCTCTCGGCACTAAACTTCTTCATTTTTTCTTCGTCTCGACGTTTTTTTTAACCGTCCTCGGATCACTGTAACGTCACTTGGGGGTTGAATTTTTTTTACCATTTAAACGTACAGTTGGAACATCCTTGATATCGATCAATTGAAAAAATGAGACAAGATCTGTTTGTTTATCTTTCGCGACGCTTAATAAAACCGTCAGTGAACATTTTTTTCACCATTTGTCATTAGCCACGAAAAACAACGATTTCGTGACGATGACGAATCATCGTCCCGCATTTTTTTGTTTTGTGAATGTTTCATTCGATCGTCGTACACTTTTTCAACACTGTTATCATCGTCGCACTTGGTTTTCTTTTTTCATATTTAGGTTTTTCGTTACAAATAATTCGCCTGTGCACTGTTCCACAATAGTTATTGTATTATTTTACACCGAGGATATGTACAAAATTATGAGGGATACAAGGAGACAGCTCGACGATAATATGGGTCCTGCAGTACCTGTCTGCATCGCTTCCGGTCTCTCGCCTAAAAAAAGAGAAGAAAAAAATCACTCGTTCTTTCCTTAGACTTCGATCGGCAAATAACTAACAAACATTTGTTTATTTGTCAAGCAGCATTGAAGAAAATGAATTGAAAAACATCAATTGAAAGTAAATTTCATCTGATAATCAGCTCGAGTGATTCACGTTAGGGACAATGGTTGTAGTTAAATTAAATAAAAATGAATGATAATTGAATGGAAAATGTACCGTGCCATTCATTTTGATTTTCAGGATAGTAACAATTTTTTATGGTCGGTTTACATCGTCTTTTTATTCGGAGCAGAGTTAGAAAGGTGGCACGGAAATCTTTCGTCGTCACTTTGAAAAAATTCATATTTTGCTCGATCGTTTCATTGTGCTTTTGACATAGTTATATAGTACGATATCGCTTCCTTTCTCTCTCTCTCTCTCTCTCTCCCTTTTCTCCAGTACTCCCCTACATTTCTTATCATTCTCACAAAGATCCGTGAGCTTCATAAAACGAATCGAAATGCAATTTCCGTTACGGCTGCACCATATCTACGACCATAAGTACGAGAAATCCAGAGGAGAAAGAGCAAGAAAGAATTGGGTCTACGCCGCTCCATCATCTCTCGCAGGCAAGTTTCCGTACATCGTAAATCCAAGAACACTTCGAGACGATTCCTTTTACTTATATATAACATGTTGAATGTTTTATTACATATATCGCGGGAGATGAAAGCTATTTGATTTTCTTTCGAGTATATGAATGATCCAAAGGAAGAGGAAGGAGGGAGAGAAAAAGGTGTCTTAATATTGTCTCGACTTGAGAAACGAGAATCGAGTAATTTGTGACCTTTACTCGAGAATCTCAGAAACGTGAAAGAAAAATCTTTCCATTTATGTTCCGTCGACTCATTGGGGTTTCTGCACAACTATCAAAACGACATAATTAATATTAAGGGGGAGTAAAAACCTTTACATTGTATTCGAGAAGAACTCGAATACAATAATATTCGATATTACTCGAAGAGTAATAATAAATCTGGCCGAGCTTCAAAATTATCCTCGGTGATAAATTACAATAAAAGTGTCACAGACAAACGTTGAAAAACAAGCCAAAATAATTGCTTAATTATGCATTTCAATTAATTGATAGCAAAAATGGGAGGGTAACGAAGCACTCGGAATCAAAGCTGCGCAACGCTAGCCTCCAAAACCGTCGTCGGAGTGGCGACGCATTATTAGAGCCACGCATATACAGGGTGGACCATCTTAACGTTTAATGGAGAATAACTCGATTGGTACGCGAAATAGTAAAAAAAGTTTTATACAAAAGTTGCTGGGCAAAAAGGGGGACCTATAAACGTGACCTTTAATTTGACCTTGAACTTGATCTTAGGGGTTATTTGAAGGTTAAGTAAACATTTTTTAATGGAAACGCCTATTTTCGACCCCGGATTCGGAAAAAGCCGAAAATTCTACAACGAGATATGTATGATTGATAAGATCAAATCTCAAGCGGTATAGCTTCTCAGGGGAGAAATGACATGCCGTGACCGTTGACGTAATTTAATGTGTTATTGTTCAAACAATAGTATATTACACTACAAGGGCAGAAAGTTTGACATTCCTGCACTGCGCGTGACATCATAACGCGCAGTTCAGGGCTGTCAGACTTCTGCCCGTGTGGTGTATACTATTTTTCTTTATACCCGGTCGAAAGTACGATAGGTGCACGTTTCGATTTCGGACACGACGATCGCGGCACGAGCGAAGCGAGTGCCGTCGGTTTTGATGCCTGCCTCGACATTTGCAGCACGAGCGAAGCGAGTGCTGCTGGTCGGGGAGGCAGGCATCAAATCCATAAAAAAAAACAAATCTAATTGCATTTAAAGAAAAAAATGAATTAAAACTTATAAAAGGTTATTTATTTTCATTTTGCACAAAATCTTATTGCGGTTTATTTGTTTCAGCATGAATAATACAAATTTGCTTCTTCTGAACTTGATAGTGTCAATTGTACCAATCCACAGACTTCTTTGGAAATGTATCTGCCTGGATGATTACTTCTGCTTCCACATTAAATTTTGTCAACATCGCTTCTTCATCGATTGATTCGTCACTTGACGTCATTTCACTCATCTTGCTTCGCTTATTACAGTTACACTTACTTTTCCTTTTCACTTTTTAATTCACTGCAATTTTTAATATATATTTGAGGCAATTAAAACATTGATAATATTTGAATGATGAACTTTATTTATGTATAGAATAACTAAGGTTAATTATAATTGACTGACAGCAGTCGCGATGGTCTTATGGATGCAAACATTTTTCTCTGCCGATGTCATATTAGGGCCGAAAGAACGTACCTTCGACCGAGATATGAAGAAAAAGTTTTCGCGCCCACTGTCACAGAGGGCGAGCGTGTTTTTTTTTTACCAATGCAGGAATCTTGAACTTTCTGCCTCGAAATCCGGGCCGAAAGTGCGTACTTTCGACCGAGGTATGAAGAAAATGTTTTATAATGGATTTGGGTTAAACTCTTACCATTGACCACGTGAACTCTGATGGATGCTGTATTGGCGTTGCTCGGCTTGCAGCTGTATTCACCGGAATCAGATGCTTGCGCCGATTGTATCAGTAGCCACGATGTCGTAACGTCAGTCCCTTTTTCAGTTATGACGGAAACTCCACCGCGTGGACTGTCGTATCTTAATACGTTGTTGTTGTAATACCAAAATATATAGGCCGGTGGTTCGGAACTGAATCTTATCGCGCACGTCAGATTTATCGTGCTACCGGCACCAACGTACAGTTCCGGTCCCCCGAGTATCGATGCTGTTGGCACTATTATCATTATTTTTTTTTAGTAAAAAGTGAAGAAAAAACATTACACAGTATACAAAAAATATACTCGGGTTTATTCCAGTGGTGAATTGTTTCGATTATTGCAGTAAAGATGAATATTATTTCAAATTTATCGAGTCAGAAGAATTTATATCTGCAAAAAAATACGAACCAACGACGTCCAGACGAAACTGATGAGACTTCAGGGGTATAGTGGATATTTGACACTCGTAGATTCCTTGGTCTCGCTCCTGCGCCCATTTTATGCAAAGTGTCCACTCTGTCCATTCGCTGTTCTGTCCCGATGGCTGTTTTGGCAACGCCTGAAACCGCTGGTCGCTTGTGTAGGTATAAGCACCCGCGGTTAATATGTGAATGTCTCTGTGTCTGACCCAAGATACCTGAAAGGAAAGATAATTGCATTGAGTGAGAAAAATAACGGGAAAATCCTTTAATCTTACTGGCATTGTGCAGAAAATTCTCATAATTTCGGGAAAAAAATGTGTTTCATTGTTATGTTATATTTGAAAAATTGGCGGTGTTTACGGTTAATCCAGTAATGTTAATGAATAAACAAAAGTATCTAAAAATTATCGACCGTGAGAAAAAAATGAAATTAATTCAGGACCGGAATACACTTCGTTGAAATTGTTTCAGTCTAACAAAAGTGCTTTTTCTTGTAATTCATGCGGACAAATCTTTTGCCGCGAATATAATATCGAAGAATCAAGAACGGACGTGAAATATCGATCATGAAAATTTCATTTTTCTCCACCTCCAACGTCTTCATCGTTCCAGTTTCTTTCTTGAACGAACGGAAATAATCTCTCCGCAGCCATCACTATGCTCTCACATCCGGCCATGGTAATTTTTATTTCTTCGTTCTTTCTTTCTATTTTTTTTTTTCATTCCTCATTGAAGCTCCTGCGAATATAGCAACGTCGATGTCGCAAGAATCGCAGTACTGTTAATTGGCAATATTCCATCTCAATATTCTACCCTGTGCTTTTAAAGGGAGAGACTGAGAGAGAGAAGGAGACCTCGGGTTTAACTGTCCTTATTTCACTTCTCTTTACTGGTTCACTCCCGCGAATTCTCGCAACTGCCAAGATATTCTCAATCTTCTCCTCGACGGATATTACCACGTGAAATGGTCCAGAGAGCAACATTTACCTCTCCCATTTCCTCGACTTATCAGTCGACGATTTCAACTTCGTCAATTTGTATTTACATACTTCTATAGAACCGACGAATTACCGGCTACGTGACATACACGTTACATTCCGATTCTATCATTCATTGATATACCCACGCATTTTTCGAACGAATATTTTGTATTCAGCTTTATTGCCGATGTTTGTTTCCCGGTTACGTGCAAATCGAACTGGTCGATCAGATTTAGAGTTACAGTGAGAATTTATAAATTCGCGTAATATTTTCTTTCGCATAATATTCTTATGTTTTTGTCGTCGAGGTGACAATAAACATAACACTTGGCCAAATACGAGCTCGCTTATTGATAAAAAAAAATGTCGCTTACTCGTACGACATCCGGCTGCCACTCCAATTCTTCCCAAGAGTCATCGCCCCGCAAGGGATGCTCCCAAATTCGTAGATCTTTCTTGGTCTTAACGGGGGTTACACGAGAATATCAGCTTTGACCGGGCAGTTTATTTCCAAAAATCGTGATTTGCGTGATTTATTGTAATAAGATATTCATTGATATACGAATACAGTCAATTTCACGCCGTTTTGTTTTTCTCACTTAGCCACAGCGCCTACATATCTCTCTCGTGCTTATTGTCGCACAAAAGTCGGCAAATTGAATGTTACAACAAACGGCATGATCACGGCTTCATCTCAGAACGTCCACGAACAGTAATCGATGATGAACATAACATTTTCTATTGCATATCTTTTGTTATAGATTAATTCCGACGAACAATGTTTTTCGTTCTTTTTGTTCTTTCTCATTTCTGTTCCGAGCAAAACGGATTTTATTTCCGTGCAGAGAACTCGATTCAACGTCTTGGTGATTCTCGATACTCTCATATATACTCACGGAATATTAATCTCCGATAGGATGGGGCTGCATCGTTCTTGTCTAGAAATGCGAATCTTCTCTGGCACGTAGCACGATGTAGAAAATACTTGAGAATCCTTTCTCCGAGTGTCTCGCCTTCTCTCATATATAACACATGCATACATACAAATATATACCATGCCTGCCGACATTCAAACCGCAGCTCACTCTTTTCTCTTGGTATTCATTTTATATAACCATCGGGAACCTCAAGATCTTATGTGCATCCTCATCGTCTACCTTTTTTTCAACCTACATCAACTGCGTTGCATATCTTTTAAAATTTATTGCATATACGTATCGACATAGAACGTGCCTTCCGTTGATGAATTTTCTTTTCAGCATATTTTATAATAAATAAAATCATTTGTTGTATTTGATCAACATCGTACATGTGAAATAGTAAATGTGAGATACTAAACAAATTTTATTAATTCATTGAGCATTCGGCCAAAGATATTTCGTACTGCTATTCACTTGGAATTCTATATGGAATTCTTTGTATTCTCTGCAGATAATGGGAATTTGTTGCTGTAAAAATGATACATTATTTGCTGAATAATAAGAATTATATATGAGCCTTCATTTTCTTCTCCGTTATGTTTCACCCTCTATTTGTCACCACCTTATTTTTCAACGTACTTTTATTCTTATGGAGTTATTCGTCGACGATGGTTAAATGATGAGCTTTCAGAAAGATCCCCTGGCTCTTGTGATTGTGGGACACCACATTGACTGGCGAGGGACGCTTAATGGAATAGCTTTTCTAATTTCACGTGAAAAAGAAAAATATAGGGACGGAGTTGTTCTCTGAAACTTCTCATGCTGGGAATTTGATCGAACCTCTGTTTGTCTTCATCTGTCTATCATCTGACATATACACTACCGCTCAAAAGTTTGGATACACCAGTTGATATTTCTTGCTGCACTTAAAATTAAATAACTCTGCCAAAAAAAAATTATTAATTAAATTAAATTATGCGCCTCATTCGCGATGGTCGAAAAAAGGCCTAAAAACGGTCACGTACCAAAGTGCCTACCGGGTCAAGAAAAAACTGAAAGAAAATTTAAGAACAACAAACTGAAGGCTGATCTATTCTTTTTAAAACGCCGCTTTGAAAAATCGAATATCTTTTTTTTTGGTAGAGTTGTTCAACTTCAAGTGCGGCAAGAAATACCGACTGGTGTATCTGAACTTTTGAGCGGTAGTGTATATGTATAAAAACATTAGAAAGTAAAAAATGTACACCAAGTAATAACAATAGTAGTTTTCGCTTGAAGAAATGTTATTTTTATTTTTCGGACTATTTGAAAAAAAATACTTTCCGACGAAAACTACTATTTTTATTACTTGGTGTACATTTTTTACTTTTTAAAGTTTGAAATCAGGATTTCACTTCTCTTTGTAGGAAACCACCGAATTTAATCATGTAAGTAAAAAAAAAACAAAAATATATTCTTCAAGCGTTAAGACTTTGACATCGGAAAAGGTTGAAATACTTTGACATTCAGCACTGACGCTTTGATTTTTCGGTGTTTGCCTACTTCGTGACATGACGAATGTGAAATATATATTATTTTGAAATTTAATGGAGAAAAAAATAGCTCGAGATTATGAGTTTGCACGCACATATCGACTGACCAAATCGTGCTTTAACTAGGCTCAATGGAAAGAAAAAAATCATATTTAATCGGTAAAATGTAGGTTGACAGCTGGAAGTCCATTTTCCTGTATAATATCCGTGGCAGGTCTCTGACGTCACGTCATAACATTTTTTTTTTATTACTTGGTGTCGAGACGCTGCTGCGTCTTTTGATACATATATGTAATACGCATGTAAATACGCAGCTGGTACTCTTTGTCTTATATTCTGTAGAGTATGCGTTCATTCTCTAATAATTTATTGTCAGGTTTCAATGTTATGATAATTTTCCGTAGGGTTTATAATGTACACCCAGAAAAAAATTTATTATTTTCAAATAAAACCTATTTAATTTGAATAGATTTTTTGCTTGGCTCCTGGCAGAATAGACTTTTATTCAAATTCAACATGTAAATTTATTTGATTCAACTAGTGTTATTAGTGTTATTTAAAAAGTATTGGAATGAGCCTGGAATTAGTATTGGAAGAAGTTGTATAGGATGTGATGACCCGAAGGGTCTTGCAGTGGTGGGGACGGTCCAGTGACGATGAGTGAACGGAATGGTGGCCCCGCCGCTGGACGGTCTCGAACCGGGGTCCTCCCGATGAGAGCGATGAACGCTAACCACTGCGCTACGGCTATACTTATGATTTTTTTCACTCGAAGCGTCTATACCTCAGTAATGCCGGACCGTCACAAGGAATTGTAGCCACCATCGTAACTACCACCGCCATAGCCTTTCGGTTATTAATAACGATGCTTGATATCAGCATTCATGCACTATACGAAAAATATTTCTTATAGTATCATTTATATTCGTGTAATTTAGTGATTAAGTATATCTCAATGTTAAATAAATATATATGTTAGAAGCGAATACATAGGCAAATCAAATCAAATAAAAATTTATTTAATCCAACAAAAAATTTATTTAATTGTAATAAATGAAGATTGAATAGACGAATCTATTCAATCATGATAGATCTTTTCTCTGGGTGTATTTCACCTTTTTTTGGCATAAATTATACCAACCATGTAAATGGCCTTGTATCAAGTTTATCCACACCATTTTTGGTGTTTTTTTGTTGTTATTTGACAACTTGAGCGATAAACCGCGTTCTGGTAGTCTTGGAAAAGACAGCGATGGCAAACCGCGCGAGGTATTGGAGTTGCAGATGCTGCAAAATTACGTGTTACTCGAAAAACTGTTTCTCAGAGGTTACGTGCATTAGAAAATATTTAAGGTAATTATATCGGAGCGGGCCTTCAGCTCCGGGGGAAGCCAACTATAAAATAAATAAATGTTTTTAGCGTTTTTAATCATTTTGAATTTTCAAAACATATTGTGTTTATTCGTCAACATAATTTCGTCAATACACGTAGGACATCAAACGTGTTCGACATGACGTACGATCGGGTGTGCCAAAATTTGCACGCCGCGAGTACCATATGAGTGATGTAAAAAAGCTCTGCATATATTCAATATATAGCAGGATTTGTATTTCATCGATTTACCAAAGTCAAAATGGTATTGTTTGAAAATAAAAATCCCATCACTTACGGAGGTAATATGAAATGTCAATTCCTCCCGACTGAATATCATTAGTGGTGTCATAATATAGAGGCGTTGATGGCAGAAAAAGTTTTTAGCATTGAAATCGGCCTGGAGGCCCACTTCGATATAATTATCGATGAATATTGCCATTTCGTTCTTAAGTTTTGTAAATAAGTAAACAGTGGCAAGAGGGGTACAATTTATTTGCAAGACTAATATGTAGCAACATACAATAACATGAGTAAAATGTAACAAACATAATTATTATTATTAATTTACAAATGTGATCAAGATAAATATCATGGTAAGTCTTTTTTACCCATTTCGCAATAACTTGAGTGGAATTTCCTCAGCTCAAAATAATTCGTTTTGGTGTTTCGGTACAGAGTGCGATACATAGGAAACCGAGAGACGGGGATTGCACGATGTGAACTTCCAGGGAGCAGAGTTTGTGCGAAATCACCAAATGAAAAATCGCACAAGGTACTCCTCTAGTGGCTGTGTAACCACTACATCCACAGATCTAAACATGGGATGGAAAATGGCGTGTGCGCGAATCTTTCAAGCTTGCACGTACGAAAATTTGCGCGCTTATGTTTAGGAAAAAGTCGATATAGGTGCCTGTGGGAATGTGCAAATTTTAACATCGAGCTTCGTCGTATTCTCTCGACTTTCTGTGGCCATCCACGAAAACGAGACGTGCCTGGGAAATAGAATTTTTCTTTCCCGCTTCATGGCCTCTCTTCCTCTCTCTCTCTCTTTTGTTCCTTTTTCGTGGGTTATTTTGCCATTCTAGAACTGTCTTTTTTCTCTTTCAACTTTTATTTTGCGAAGAAGAAAAAATAAAAAATTCTCGTACATCTGTTTCGGCGCTATCACATAAACCCACGTCGGACCATCTCGTATTTTTTTCCCTGATGCATCGTACCATTCGCGCTTGATGCCGTATCGTTTTGCTTTTCGTCATCTCGTACGAGTTTTGACCCACATGCAATACACGAGCTGCATATATACACGCGTTTGGTATTTATCGTATACTCCCGGCCAATCCGCCTATATATTTTTAATATTTTGCGATATTTTCTTTTAATTACGCATCCGTTGTTTCACTTTTATCTTCGATATTTTTTCATTCATTGCCTAAGCAAATTGCTTGCTGAGGGATTTAAAGATTTTCCAGTGGTTTATATACATTTTTTTTTTATTACGGAATGTTTGGCTACTCGGAGGAAAAGTTCATATTACGAGAAGAAAACAAAATAACGAAGATAAATATTCGCGAGATTTTTGCTTATTCACGAGAAGAAAGGACATCTTGGGGCTATTTTTTCGGAAAGAAATGTCGGAAAGTGGCTAGTTTTTTCATAATCGGACAGGTACGAAGGGCATTCGCCCGAACGTTATTGCAAAATAAATTGGATAAGACCTAAATTTGACCTATATTTTTCAACCATACAAGGTGGAGACCTCTCTTAATATATTTCGTTCATCGTTTTTTTCGTTGCTTTTATGAGCGGCATTTTTTTCATATAGCATCTGGCGTACTATAAAATTGACAAAATGGCCCTGGCCAAGTTTTAACTGCTGGAGCTTTTGCCGGGCAAAATGTCGAGTTTCGAGAGCAGCGAGCTTGGTCTGACTGAAAAAAATTTTTAAATAAAACATGGAAACAGACATCCGTGACCTGTATCTCTTCCACACGAATTGTCGATCTACTCGTTTTTAGTAATAAATGTTATTATCGAATTGTTCCATTGAGAAGAAACATTATTACCAACAACAAGATACCAAATATTTTAATATTTTTTTCCCATAAAAAAAATAATAATTCGTATTAATTTTTCGAGTGCGCCCATTTTAAATTCTTTATTTTCAACATTCAATAAGTAATTTATAATTCTTCATTAACGGTAAATTCATTATTTACCCGTCATTTTGAACGTGTATGTAATGTGTACTATTTCAATAACAAAACACAAAATATATTGTTAAGTATAGAATATTTATATCAAACAAATGCCTTGTCTGGGATCTGAGAAAGTACTTCTGGCATGACTTCTTTCAACCTGCTTTTTTTAAAGTTCTGAGACAACATTTTTCTCGTATCCTGTACCCAAAGACTGTTAAGAATTGATTTTAAGATGGATCCGCGCTCGATAACGGTTTACAATTTATGATTAATTTTGTTTTATTATGGTTATATCTGTGTAAGCCCGTCGACGGTTCATTAAACGTAATCTCTCCATCGCTCTTTCTCACTGCTGTTGCGTGTACATAACCCACCGGGACGATTAGTCACGGGTGATTAACGATTCCTCCGACCGTTTTAATAATCGGCCACAGATCTATGTTCGCACTTTACCCTCGTATACATCGATTTATCACTATCCGAGTCTGTACATACTACGGATACCTGTATAGCTTATTTTTTTTCTCCCGCAATCGGGCGCGTAATATAAACCGCGACGCTTGGATATGACCGCTCATCGGTTGAGAGATCTTTGGCATATTCTGATTTATCAATGCATCTCTCTGTACACTGTCCGGGATAGGGAAATTGTTTCGAGGACACGAGCAATTTGCGGTTAAAGGATGGGCAAAAGTACCGAAGAGCGAGAAAGCGACAGAAAAGAGGGAGAGGGGAACGAGACTCGGTCGTGAACGGGGTTGAAAAGCACGTTTGCGGTATGACGATAGTGCTGCCACCTACCGCATTCCCACAAGTCGACCCTCAGGCCATATCCCATATCCTGGAAAACAGGCGGCTAAACTTTTCACCTTGTGTAAACGTCTCGCTGTAGTTTTAGGTTGAACCACTGACTACATAAAAGGGAATAAGAGCCTCCGCATTTTCGAGAAAACTTTACAGGGTAAGAGGAAAGAACGGCGTTTTGCCGAGTTCTTTCGTAGGATATGAAAAACGGAGCAGAATTAAGCTTAACATTTTAAGTACATTTTGGAAATGTGGAGACTCGTTGTATATGGAATTTATGTATTCGTTGTTTAATAAATAAATATATATTATGCGTGAATCGATGAAGCTACATATTCATAAAATTTATATTTATATAAAATTATTTGGCACCCGCTTTTGAATGAAATTCAGAAATCAACGTCCCTTCGATTGCCACTATTTTCGATGTATCCTGAAGATGGCTTCGTCAATTTCCGTACTATAGTGGCAGTTATCGTGAATTAGATTCATATAAACGTCCTTGTCTCGATTCAATATTCCCTCGTTCGGTAAAATTGTACGTTTCGCGATCTTTATAGCAAAACTTGTTTTCCCTAACGCTGATACGAGGAGCCCTTGTCTCATTTTTGACTCAATGGATTCAATAGATTTTCGGTTTTCTGTTGTGAAAAGTGATTTCTCAGTCGATACAGCTTCTCGTCCGTAAAGTTGTCTGGCAGAAACAATTATTGGCGCTCGATTTTGCTGCCGGAAATTCCGTTACCATTTCTTGATATTTCAATCGCTCATATTTTGTATGCACTTTTGTCGGGTGCGCCGAAGTACATGTGTGTGTTAGGGGACGTCAAATGTTTCAATATCCAAAGAGAATTATCATACCGTTTTGTCACCAAGATGGCGGACTCGGCAAGTAAGATAGGCCGTTTTACCGATCAGTGCAGTCACGTTCGTCGGCTGGGTGTAATCGAACGTTGGCTCTAGCTCAATTTTCAAGCCTGTCGAAGGATCCAACATCTGCTGGCGTGGCCTAACCTGGCCGGAATTCCGTTCCGCTTCGATTCCACGATCTCCCATGCTCAGAGTGTCTGAAACACACGAGAAGGCACACACCTGCGTTAAGTTGGTTATAAAAATAAAAGAAAAAAAAGAGCACCAGTGTTGAACAGCATCGCAGCATCATCAGCGATCAAGGATCGGCCAATGTTTAACGTTGAATTGGAGAACGATTTTACGCATCGGTTCAATTCGATCTAGTATAATCCGCCATTGGCATAATCGTTCCAAGGTCGCATTGATAACATGATCAAGGAAGAACGCTTTATAATTCTGTCAATGGGTCTTTCCAAGCGTTTAATTCTGAATGGGAAAAGTTAATGGCTGGCAACGTTATCCGAAATGCTGGATTAATGCATGTTTGCGGGAAAGATGAGGCCCGAGAACGTTGGAACTTTATATGGCACGAGAAGAGAAATGGATAAGGAATTGCGGAAAAAAAGAAAAATGAAGAGAGATAGAGAGATATGTGTGGTGGAGACGAAGATGAGGATGAGGCCGAAGAGGCCAAAGGCAGAATTCTCATTAGTCGCGAGAGTTGCCGTCGTAGAAAAGCGCTGATCCAACGAGGTCGAGTTCGCTTACGGTTCCTTCTGTCTCACTGTTACATTTATGTATATATATATACATATTTCCGCTTCAACATTATTTCTTCTTCTACTTGGTCGTTCTCTAGCTCTTCCTATTCCACTTTTTTCCTCATTCTGAGTTGCCCCTAT
Source organism: Heteropelma amictum (assembly GCA_959613375.1). Taxonomy (NCBI): domain Eukaryota; kingdom Metazoa; phylum Arthropoda; class Insecta; order Hymenoptera; family Ichneumonidae; genus Heteropelma; species Heteropelma amictum. The sequence continues at coordinate 17,760,260 of OY390721.1, forward strand.
GTGCCGTCTATATTCCCTTTCGGAAGGGAAACAACCCATATAGTGTGCATTCGAAGCAATTTACTTTCTAACAGCCATAAGGGGTTGAGTAGATTGAAAAAGATCGATAGAAAATGAGTGAAAAAAGGAACGAGCCAATGATATGTGAAAAATCCGCGAAGACGGATAACTCATTGGAAAAACAGAGAAGAGGATTGAAGATGAAAAAAAAATCGAATGTACACGTTAGGAATTCTGAATAAAAATAGATTATTGATATTTCAGGAATGCATACCAAAAAAGTTTCTCAAAAAAATCACGATTATCGAATATTTTGTTATTAATTCCAATACTGAAAAAAGTGTTGTGACATTATATTCGTTTTTTCAATGAGGGTGAGAATTTCCAATTTGACATTTTGCACATCGAGCTTAAAACAAACGATAAAAAAGTTCCGTTTTTCTATGGTCAATCGAGTAAGCATTTTCTCTCTCTTTCCCTCTTTTGCTCTGATGTTAAAACCCACAGTGTGCGGTCTTTGCTCGAATGTCCAGCGCGTTTTGCATATAAATTTTTCACCCACGACGTTTTTATATATGTATACATATTGATATGTCAGTATCGGCATTTACTGGCGACTCGTGACCCACTATTCTGTGGATGTCCTATGTATCTGTACATTATATGCATATGTATATATATATATACAATATTTATATGTGTATATGTATAACTTTTAAGCGTAAATGTATACACAACAAAACTACCATAATCATCATTACAGCGACGTATACGTACGGAACGAGCAATAAAGAGAAGGAAAGAGCGCAGGAGATAGAGGAAGAGAGTGGAAGGGAAAGAGGAAGCTCCAGCAACCCTCGTATTTTCCCAGCAAATGTATTCGCGGAAATATTTCTCTTTTGCACAACCATATCTCTCTCGTCCCTAGGACATATATGAGGCAAAATGGGTCCGGTTTTTTCCCTCAATTGTAGACACGAACGAACTCGCACATATGGCTCGCAGTTTTACACCCTTGAAATAAGTATTACAATTCGGGCATACAGAATTATGGTGGATGAGTAAGCCCGAGCTTTCGCAATAACAAAACAAGTTTAGTATCCAGTATGACAAAATACTAAAATGCACATTGATATTAATAGTTGTGGATAAATCATATACCAACAACATAAATAATTATTTTATCGTGGTTGAAATTGTTATATATCTAGTCTTCGATCTTTTACAGTCTTTATAGAATATATAGGTATGAAAAATGGTACGAGTAGTAATAATCGTTGTCAGGTATGGATAACGTCCATTGCGCATATCTAGAGACGCGGCAGCGTCTCGACACCAAGTAATTAAAAAAAAAAATGTTATGTCCTGACGTCAGAGACCTGCTACGGATATTATACAGGAAAATGGGCTTCCAGCTGTCAAATTTCCGAAACCGTTCCCCTAATCGAAAATTTAATGACATTTTACCGAATCAATATGATTTTTTTCTTTCTGTTGAGTCTGGTTAAAGCATGGTTTGTTCAGTCGATATGTGCAAACTCATAATTTTTAATTGATTTTTTCTCTACTAAATTTCAAAATGTTATATGTATCACATTTGTGATGTATGCTTTTAACACAGGCAACGCGAAGTAGGCATATCACCAAAAAATCAAATCGTGTGTTGAACGTCAAAGTTTCTGAACCTTTACCGATGTTAAAGTCTTAACTTTTCCGATTGCGCGTAACTTGAAGAGATAAAAGTGGAAAATATTATAGTGAGTGAAAACTGGAAAAAAATTGTCAGTGAAAAAAAATCTCTATCAATGAGATCTTCGCACGAAAATTCTTTTGACAGAAGTTTTGAGAAAAATTGTATCGACAACATTTTTCGATAAAAATTCTGTGGACAGAAGTTGAGAAAAACACTCTACCCGCAAGATTTTGTAATAAAAGTCCCATCGACATTAAGTTTTGAAGGAATATTTTTATGTTTTCTTTTAAATTTTGCCTCGTATGATTTAATTTGGTGGTTTCTTACAAAAAGAAGGGAAATCCACATTTAAAACTTTAAATAGTAAAAAATGTACGCCATGTAATTAAAATAGACATTAAAATAGACAATAAAATAGTAGCTTTCTTTGAAAAGTTTTTTTTTCAAATAGTGTGAAAAATAACAGTAACATTCTCCAAAAAAAAAAACAGAAAGTCGAACTTGGCGTGCGTGGAACTTCTTTTTCTAAAACATGCACGCCAGGTTTGATCTTCTGTTTTTTTTTTGGAGAATGTTACTGTCATTTTTCACACTGTTTGAAAAAAATTCTTTTCAAAGGAAGCTACTATTTTAATGACATGGTGTACTTTTTTTACTTTTTACAGTTTTAAATGTTTGTATTATAGTGTTATCTTTCTTTGTGAGATTATGTATTTTGACTAATCGCTAAAGTCGAAAATAGATAAATTCCATGTATTTTGATCGAAAACGGAAAAAGTACTTTTAAGCGATCAGCTTATTATATAACCTACCAAAGCGACGAGGAGAATGTGTATATTAATAATTTTAGTTTGAAAATCAAATTGGACCAATTCTAGCATTCTTTACCGGGGCATCTGCCATCGAAAATTTGATTAGCTTGCGATTGATAAATCGTTCCTGTACGTGGTAAAAGGTGATTATTATGTAAAACAATAGCCTTCGAAATGCATTACTTTTGGTAGGGTCATTTATTGAATATTCGTGAAATTGGAAATCTCATTGTCCACATTTTTTCCATCTGTCCGCGATTCGGAAAAAATTAAAAAATACTTATCCATGTGAAAAGTTCCAAATATTTCAAAACAGAATTCACCTTTTATGTAGAGGTATATTTTACTCGTTAAAAACACATTCAAAGTTTTAATCCGGCTTTTGCGAAGGGGTCAACATGAAAATCGAATTTTATTTTATATCTGAAACTATTGTTTTTTTTTGTTTGTTAAATCGATTTTTTAAGAGGATTTTTTTTAAAAGATTGTCGGTGCCGAATGGGTGAACAATGGGTGGAATTGGATATCAATATTGTTAAAGCATGAGCTATTATTATTATCAAATATACGATGAAAATCAAAAAAGTGTAGTCAGTAAAATCTCGGTGGTAACGAAAGAATACCAGCATTTAATTTAATACAATTCCATGAAGAAGAATCGAAAAAATAGAACATTGGCCGAATTATATTCGCGGAATAATAATAATAATATAAAATATTCCCATACTGAACACAAATATATTCATACAGCATATATAGCATGTATAGTCTCGTCGGGTAATAATAATATAGGTTAGGGATAGAGAGAGAAAGATAGAGAGAGGGGAAGAGAAAGAGAGGGTTGAATTTCGGTCCTTTGCTCTGTCGCTCCTGGTTATAACGAGCTTTCCTTTCGATTGCAAGGCAACACGATTGCGTGTCCTATATCATAAATTTACTTAGATGTATATGTATGCACGTATATCCACTCTAAATTACAAACGTGGCAGTAACTTATATTTCTTTGGTATCTTTTTACGGCTACATCGCTAAACGAATAATGACAAAATTTGGCAAAGAGGCAGATTGGCTCTCAAGGAAGGGCATACCTTACGAGAATTCTTTTCTCTGTCGATATTTTTTACGCCCCCTTTTTTCAAGTAAATACGCACTTTTATAACAAAACGTTATTTTTTCTTCTGTCATATGATTGAATTTTTTCTATTCACAACACATACTTTTGTCGCGACTGATTAATAACTTCGATATTTATTCTCAAGTACGTTTCTTTCGATTACTCTTATTTGTATTAATATATTTTATCTTCTCATTGATATATGCCGCGGAAACGCATGTCTGAACAGATAAAAAAAAATTGCGAAATTTTGTGAATTGTGAAATTATTCGAGTGGCATAAAATAGCATCATCGATTATTATGACCTTATATTCATGAAGAATTCCGCGAATCTCTATCGAATGTCTCTTTTTGTAAAAGTTTTCACTCGTATCTTTCGCCTCTCCCACTTTCTTGCTACCTCTCTAGTGGTTTTCCCTAATCATTGGGAACTTGCATCCCTTTGCTCTTGGCCAAAATCCGTTTCTACATCCAACCTAGCCATTTTACCTCGTCTTCCCTAACCCTTCTCTATCTCTATCGTCCCCTTCCTCTTGTTGCAGAGCTTTGAATCGAGCTTTTGTACGTTGAAGCTGGTGGTGCGTCTGATTCATAAGGGTGGATGTTCACTCCGGCAATTCAATATATCGTTCAGCAAAGTCGATCGTGGTAATCCCTGAAGCAGGAAGCGCGTGCGGCTTTCCTCTGGTATTCAGACCGCAACATATAAGCTATATGATCCTATATGAGCCACCCTCAAACTATTCCCAATTTGTGAGCGTTTACGTACGATCGATCACATTTTCGAGATGCGATCCTAGTATCGGAGAATTGCGATATCAATTTCTCATTATATTAGCAGAGAAATTTCTATAATTACTGCGGGATGGAGTTTGAATCACACTCTGTTGGAAAGCCATGGCGATCTTTTTTTCATCTCTTTCAGTGGAATGTGTATAATTAAGCTGGGATGATGCCCATTGGGACAAAAAAATTGCAATTATTTTACGAGAACATTTAATTACATTTTATTTTAAAGAATTCATTAGAAAATCCACTTATTTTGAAATGGAACTTTTTTCTTAATTAATTTAATATAATGGATTTAATATTACATCTGTTTCTATTTACTTTTTCTACGATGCTCACGTTTGCTCGAGCTAAAACTTATAATTCACTGAAATTTTTATTTTTTAGTTTAATTAATTATGAAGAATTATTTGGATATGTCCGCAATCACAAGTTCAGTTGACGGACGAATTGGAAAAAGAAAATTTAATACGATTTATGATACCGGTTGATGCAAAAATGGAAAGAAAAAGGAACAAAAACTCTTATTACCATCCATAGGTTTATCGCTTCATTCATTAATTACTCATTATATTAGTAAAGACATTTTAATAATTACTGCAAAAGCTCGAGTTTGAATTGCACACTGTTGGAAAGTCATGACGATTTTTTCTCCATTATTATCAGTAGAATTTGTATAGGTAAAATGTGCGAGCAGTTTGCGGCCAAAAAATTGCAACGATTTTACAAGAAAATTTAATAAATTTAATAACAAAATTATATTTTGTAGAATCAATTAGTAAAACCATTTATTTTTCCATCTCAAACTTGTTCGTTTCATTTAATAACGCAATATGTTAGATTTATTATTGTTTTTCATTCTATTTACTCGTCATACGAAGCTCATAAAAAAAGATCATCTACAAACATTTTATTTTTCAATTCGATTAATTATCCGGGACTACTTGGGTATGCGAACAATCACAATGAAGAATCAGAAAAAAAAATTAATACGATTCAACCGGTTACTACGAAAATGAAAGGATAAAGGGACGAATCTCAAATTACCATACACTGGTTTATCGTTTTTCCTCTTAACGGGCTTTCGCAAGTACACTGTTTGATATATCTTGATCGGGAATTAAACAGTCGGATAAAAATTATTGGACGTAAAAGACGAATGTGATTCACTTAATCGAAAATTGATTCTGTTTCATCTTTTATTCTCTCTTTATCCCTTACTCATTTGTCTGAGCAAAGTTAGACGGAGAAGATTCCTCCCTACAGACTTAGTTGTTCTCGGTAGCGCATGCCAAGGGATTTAAACCCATTGCTACACAGTAGTAGCCTGAAAATCCCTGGAGCCATCTAAATATTCAGATCTTCTCGCTAGTCCCATCGTATAACGAGAAGGCGCTCGGGGAAAAAGAGACCATGACGGAGAAAACTCTCGACCCTCTCTTTCTGTCTCTTTCGCTCTTTCTATTTCTCACGTTTTTCGAAATAAAAAAATTAAAAGAAACAGAGAAGAAAAAAAATGCACATAATTACAAATGTTGATATATTTTTTTTAATTTTAATTTCTCAAACATAATTTGATGAGCTAATTATTTATATCAAGGGCCCAAGTTTGTGGGAAAATAACAATAACGGAATGATAAGTAATATAGTAACATGAATAGTTTTATTTTTATCATTTTGGATCGTAATTGCAAAAGTAGTTCTAATTGCGTGAAAAATAAGTTAATATATGTTGTAATTACGACAGATGGTGTTATCGTGAATTATATACTTTCTGCGGTATTAAAAAATCGACTGACACATTATCTTCATCGATAATCCATAAAAGCCCTGATAGAGTTTCACGGTAACATTTAACATGTATTGCAGCACGGATATTACGGATTGAGCGCGTACGGATGAGATTGATTAAATGAATTGAATGATCCATTTAATTAATTTCCCACACTCATTCCGTCCTCGATAATTAGGAGTATCGCTAATGTTAGACGAATTTATGTCGTTCATTAATTACCTAAATATGATTATCGTCGTCGAAAGAATGGAGTTCAACAACGACGAATAATTTACGTCAAGTTGGCGATTCTTAACGACTTTCGATTTATCTCACCGTCATTTCTTTTTTTTTCATTTTACGATCGCGTGATAATGATTTTTTTGCCAAGCCTAGGCAAAAGACAGTCTCAGCGTTACTCTTTCTCATTCTGAGAGTCTCAAGGCTGAGTGGCTTCCGAGGGTTAAGAGAAAATAAGAGGTCGACGTACAGTTTTCATCTCTGTGGGAACAAAAGGTTTGAAATATCCTGACGAAATTCGGAGCAACGAAAATGCGACTTTAAAGTGGGAAATATTTTAAACAGCCGTATTTTGTAAATCTGCTCTGGAAATAACATATAAATGTGGAAAAAGGATGCAAAAAGATGTAGAAAATTCGCGATTGTTGCACTCGAAAAGATGAATATGCATTCGTGCATATACACTGTATGCACGAGTGGTTTGAAATTTTCTGAGAGCAGATAACATTTTCACCTACACTTGCTAGCCCGTGTAATTTAGGAGATACCATTTTTTTCAATAAATAGCACTGATATTATTATCAGAAATAAGCATTTTGCAATCGCTCAATAAAAAAAGCTTAGTAAAAAAAATAACTCAACAGAAATCTGCAAAAAGTATTCACGCATGAAAAACTTTTCCATAACAGCTGAAAAGAAGAAAAAATCCCATTGAATAAAAATGTCATTCGTAATGGAAGATAACAAATGACGGGCGTAATCCGCAATCACTCGCATTTCCATAAATAAATTTGTGTTTCGTTTCTGTGACGAGGTGAGGAAAAAACGATTTTTCATGGATATTCATCTCGCAATCTCGCGATAGCTCTTCGCGATGTTCGACGAAAATTTCAGAACCTGTCCATAAAAAAATGAAAATAAAAGTAAAATGGGAGAGGAATTGAGTGAGCGAGATGTCTTCGAGGGGAATGAGGCTTCGCCCTAATTCGGGGTAGCAAGATAACGCCCCCGCGGGCCTAGAGTAACCTACGTTTTAGCGAGCCGGAACGAATACTCTTCCTCAATCTTTCTCTATCGCCTCCTCTTTTGCCTGGTTATTCACAAGCTAAAAATAGGAAGGAGCGAGAGAGAGAGAGAGAAAGAGGAAAAACGACCGATGCGAAAAGCGTTGAAAGTCTCTACTCCGGTAACCGAGTTTTTCCTATTTTGTCCGCTTCTTTCTTTTTCCTTTCTCTTCCCTTTCCTCTTCCTCTGATTATCGTAATAAAATTCTAGTTGTGGCTTAATTAAGTTCATAAAATATGGTATGAGGCATCTCACCATTTATATTTACGTTCATGTACATATGCTAATAATATATGTATATACATATACTGTATGTGTATATTTTAGGTATTTAAGTGTATTTGGACACTGGGGTAAGAAATCCCCTCCAAAAAATGATAGTGCAAACTTGATTTAACATTCTTCACCTTTATTTGTTCATGATCCATTATCGTTCGTTGAATAATTTACGCAATTTGAATAACTATGTTGGATCAATACGAGAAAAACTGAATAAATTATTTTTTTTAACCAAAAATTACGAAAACTCATGAAAGACAACTGATAAAATGAGATTATGAAAAAAACTTTTTGTTCTCAATTCAAAATTTTTTGGAGGATCTAGAGCTAGGATCCGTCGTGCCCTCGTCTACCCTTCTTAGAATTACTTATTTATTTTGTCGATAACCATGTTTATTTTTTCAACTCCTGTGGAAAAACTTGTTCATTTTTTTATATGTGTATGTTTTGATTACCGAATGGTTAATCGTATTTGCATATCGGGACACTTTTATTTTGCCTCTTTTTTTCGTATTACGTAACGCCCATTTTTCATTGCTACGTTGCTGCCCGAACGAAACTTCATGTCCTGGAAAATTTAATATCGTACGAGGGTGAACAAAAATGACATTCTTCATGCGGTTAAAATTGAAATTTATGTAACGAAGTGACTGCACCATTTTTGCAGATTTTGAAGCGACAATAACGATAATAATGTAAATGCTGTGTCAGACGATTTAAAAACTTTCGGCATATTTTTTGGCTATACTCACGGAATATTCCGTTCGTGACATATACGCGTGTGAGCCAGCAAAAAAATAACATTCTCCAAAGTACATCCCAGTCTTTTGATTAATAATTCAAGAATATGTTTTTTCTCTGGGAAAACCCGATGATCAAGATCAATCGGATGTTATAAAACAGATATGTTTCTTCAGAGAATGACAGAAAAGAAAATCGGATATTGTAGGTCTCTTTTCTCAACACTTTCATAAGTACATAGAAAAAAAGCAAGAGATTTAGTTATAAAAATAACAATAACTTGTTCTTGAAGAGCCCATACAACGATTTTTTTCTTTGCTGACTGTCTCATTTCACATTATCGTTTCTTCTGCCTTTTTACTTTTTTTTCTTCGTTGCTTTTTCTCGTTGTAGAGAAAAGTTCGGTGGCTAGAGGTAAAAAAAACACTCTCCAAGAGTATTGCAGTACGCGAAGCAACAAATCGTACTGGGTAAAGCAACGCGTAACAATAAAAACGCATAGAAAGAAATAGGGCATATTTTCCTTTTTCTTTTACTTTCTCTTATTGTTTTTTCTCTTGACTGCCCACGTCAAGATCTTGGACGTGTTTTATTTTCGAGAATGTGTAAAAGATGAGATCGTCGATTGGAGGAGGGAGGAAACCAGCAAACGATAAGGGAAACAATGATTTTTAGTTCAGTCTTGAACATTTTTTACATTTTTTCTTGCTTCGTTGCTTTTCGCCTCTCCTTATATTTCACCCTCGAATCTGAAGGAATAAACTTTTCACCTTCCATAGTGGTTGAAGTTCCAACAGAGAGAGAGAGAGAGAGAGAGAGAGAGAGAAAGAGGCGAGAGGATCTCGAAACTGAAAACTTTCTCACGAAATTTACTGCTATGATAACAAAGGGTATTTATTTATGTGTACTACTTATGGGTTTCATTTTGTCATTGCTGGCTATACCATAATTTAATAATGTAAGCATACTATTAGGTAATTAAAGGCAAATTTTCTTGCTTATTCGAGCCTGGATTGTTGAATATTTATAGAGGAAATTCGATATATGATTCCATGGAAAAAAATGATAAATTTTCCAACGTTCAAAATTTTAGTCGGTCGTGAAAACAATTATTATTATTTTTACCTTCCGTACACATAAATAATATGGCAGCAATGGAAAGCCTCGTTTGCCATCTCAGAGCCATTTCCGGTAGTGTGAGTGTGTATATGTGTGTCACGTAGTATTGTTTCTCCTCGCAACTACAAGCCGGAAGTAAGACTCCCGTCGATCAAACGAGCCACATAGTCCTGTAATATCGCGCTTATCTTTTCTTCTCCTTTTTATTAACGTTAATCCATTCGCTTCACATGTTCATTGTTCACTGCACATCCGGCCGACACTTCTCCAATCATTTCTCACGTTTCTCAATTCCGGAGAACTTTATTCTCTCACTGTTACTGCGTTCGCGAGATCGAAAATCGATTAAAATTTTTCTCAATCGAGTAGAAACGACCTTTTCAGCTGTCGAAAGCCGCTGCTATAGAGGCTAACACTTTAACAAAGCTGAAAAAAATAATCCGAGCGATCCCGGCTGATTTTGAACGTCACACTTGACAAATACCATCCCCTAAAAAAAAATGTCATCTCATCCTACAAGCACGTGATGACAGTGCGTGCTGCTAAATTCGATACACATTTTGTTAATGTCACTCTCTTCGTTGCTTCATTTTCAGCGAGTCTGGTCCCTTGGGTGTTGGATTTGGTCCAGAATTGTCATATTCGCGTATATATATCGCTCGCGGGCGTAACTCGAGACAGTTCCGAGAGTAGTCAAACACTACGGGTCAAAGTTCGAGAGCTCGTAGAACACCATCACGAGTTTTCATCGACCCGTATTTCACTTTGAAACTCGCTGGTTGAAACATATTTTTACGCAACACTGTCACAGGAGCGCGTCGAGCACTTTAGATCTTCCTTTGATTTTGCTTATTTTCATCCCCTATTCTTCCACCATCTTGTAATTAACACGAAAGTTCTGTAACGTCTTTAACGTTGGATCATTAATTTACTCAACGGTTAATTATTTCATTTGCACCCCTCACCCTTTTGTAAATACGTTGAAACTTGGCGGATGTCTCGTAAATTGTAGAACTTAAACTTTTGTCCATTATTTTTCATCCCTTCGAGGAATCAAATGAAATGGGCAAACAGAGATGATAGTTTATAATAATTAAACAAAAATTAAATCACAATGATATTTACACTCACACTGTCGGTCTTTTTTTTTGCAAGTTTCAAGTTGCAAATTATTTAACATCGAATTACCCTAATACTTCCATGCCGATTGCCGAAATTCATTACGAATTTCAATCGATTCGAATTAATCCCTGGTGTGTACAGGGAGAAAACATGAAAAATCAACGTGACAGCACGATAGAAACGTGGGAGCCGTTGGAAAAAACGAGATGAGAGAACGCGTGTCGAGTCAGTCGGGATCTCAAACTCTCTATTGTTTTTTGTCTCAAATTCTTTTCGTGATCATTCGATTTTGAAAATCAATATCATTTCTTCTTCCTTTGTTTTTCGAGCATTTTTTTTACATCTTTTTCGTATTCACTTGTCACAGGGGATGTTTGTATACGCGACGTGTTCATAAGACGTGATATATAGTGAGAGAAGAGCAGGTGATAACGCGGATCCACGCACCACGTCTCGACGCGCTGGCAGATTTAACCTGACTGGGGAGATTTCCATTCGTAGGAGCATGCGCGTTTGACTTGCATCACCGAACTCTCTATCAGTGTGCGCGCGACCCCCTCCTCCTCCTCCGCAGCTCTCTCGCTCCATATCGCTCTCAACCCCTTGCTTTTCCGAGGGTAGCAGTTCCAGGGTGCGGAATGTTTTCAAGGGAGGAGAAGGGTTTTATCGGAGACTAGAAATAGGAGAGCGAGAGGGCCGCTTTGGTCCATTGGCATATATCTGGACAGTGTCTTGTGCAAACCATCGTGGAACCCTGTACACCAAGACTTTTTGGATACGGGAGATGATACGATTTTTCGAAAACAAAAAATAGAGAAAAGGAAAGAAATGAGGGCGAAAAAAACACCGCGAGCTTGCAAATTTTTTCGCGAAAATATCTACAGTTTGTGCATTTAAAGGAGTCACATCGCTGGCTATCTGTATTTGTTTCAAGTCCCGTACTCGTATTGTCATATAGCTTGGAAAAAAATCCTTTCTCGTGAAAGTTTGTTGAAAGCAACCCTGGATCAGAATCAACCGTATAGGGTTACAGTGTTTGTCGTTGGGATAACAATTTTCAGGATTGAAGCAGCACAACATTTTGTGGAAAACTGACAGTCTTTAGCGAATTAAAAAAAAAAGTTCTCTGCTTTTATTTTTATTTCAAACCAGTTCGGTGATGGTTTTGTTTTACTCGAATGGAAACACACACACACATACACACTGGTTGCTGAAAAAAGCACTGAATCTCTTTGTTGTGAAAAATCGGTCGTCGTTTTTTCACCTGTGGCTTCCATAGTTTTTTTTATACAATTGACAGATTGACAAAAATCTACATATACGTGCACATACTGAGAAGGTATGCAACGAAAAGAGTAAAATGTTTCCACAATTGCCTCTTTTTTTCAGAATATGTGAAAGTTTTTTTTTTTTTTAATCCGTATGAAAAATCTTGTATCGAACTTTCGACATAATTATTGTTATGGATTTATTCGTTTTGCGATTGGCTGTTTTTGATGGAGCTGGAATGGCGGATGTCAGACGATTATCGTCACAAGTTATAATATACTACATGGATATGTCAAACTGTATTCTCGTCATAATCAACACTTAGAGTTTTTCATACATTTTTCAATTTTTGTAGGATAAAAGTTTATGGTCCTTTGAAGTTTTGGAAAATGTTATTTGCTGAAAAATGTTTCAATGTTTATGTGACGCTTTTTTGGGGACGAAAAAAATCAACAACGATCTTAGAGATCCGGACATTGAACAAATTGTGGGGGTTAAAAAAATGCTACCTCACGAACCAAAAATATCTTCATTTTCATTTTGAAATATGTTAATTGTAATGCTTTTTTTTACACAAGAGAACCGGCATCGATTCTACAGCTCAAGAACTTGCCGTTAACATCCGTTGCATACCTCGAAAACGTTTAAACGTCTTGGGAGGTCGACAAAGTTTCATCTCGCGAACTGAGAATATCGTAATTTAAAAAAAAATATGTTATCGTGATTTTTGGACACACAAAAAATCAGCATCAAGTTGAAAGCTCTGGAACTGGTGCGAACGACCGTTGGGTCCCTCGTCTACTTGTAAATGTATGAATTATGGTGTTAATACTACGCTGATGATACGCGACATATCCACGGGTGGAAAAGTTATAGCGCATATGGTTTGCGTGTCTGTCCTAGTTCTCTTAAAATCTACTAAAATCTTAAACGAGTGAAAGACGTATATTTAAAGAGGATGCTCGTTCGAATTGGCTCGTTAACACATTTATCTATCAATCTTAGATGAATTTGTGCTTTCGGATACGTATTTTTTCAATAAATAAATATTTCTCGTCTGCTTAGCAAAATTATACGAGGGATAATAAATAGCATGACGAGCCATTGTTCGACTGCTGGTAACACGCAAAAACGCGAACACAACATTAACACGATAAGTATGTATACCGCGTTATATTGGGAGTGGATTCAACTTTTCCGATGTGTATTCGATAAATCCCGCCTGGAAAAAAAGCTCAATCCATGACTCTGAATTAATTAGCGAAGATTACATAGAGTTTTTTTTTAGTCGATTAACCGGAGATGAGAGAAAAATTCATTTCGACACAAAGGAAGCGAAGGATAAAAAAGCGTAAGAAAAAAACACTGTATGTAATACATGTATACACATACATATTGTCAGCGTTCGTGAGGTTCCAGCGGCGTCTCGGTGAAACGTACAGGACTCTCAAAGCTTAGTCGACTTTTTTGGTTATTTTAATTTGAATTTTAACATGAATGGGAGAAGCATGAAAAGGCGTAATGATTTTCCAATTATATCGGTCGGTAATTATGCGTTCATGTGTAAAATTAGGTAGGATGGTCGTTGTTAATTTTCAAAAATTGGCTTCGTTATATATACCGCCACATGAGGGGTCAGCAGATAATAAGAGTTACGGTGGCAGCCTTGATTGCATTTACGTCATGAAATTATCATGAAAATTCTCGAAATTATTTTGTCTACAAAAATACCAGGAGTTGGCGATAGTTTTTATCGTTTTCAAATCAGTGAAATGTCGATGAGAAAAAATCGCAAAAAAATCATCTTGGTGTCAATTTTACTTGAAACTGCCGATGTATGTAATGAAAGAAGAAGCATGGATAGCGATAAATAATGTTTCGCGTGACGGTTCGTGCCTTCGCGGATACGACCATTCATCAGACAGGGCCAGGGTGAACGGTCGCGGCACCCAAGCTTGCGGAGATAACGATGCCAGAAAGGGGTGAATAGTGAAAAAGCTCGAATGTCCACGGTACAGTGTGTGTATGCGATCATGAATAGACGATAAAAATACAGAAGAGCCCAATTCCCGGATAGTGAAACAGAGACTCACGATGAGACAATGTTTATTTCGTTGAATTTTGTTCCAAACTCTTTGAAACTTTAACGCGAAACTAAATATATGGTCCGACGAGTCGAAAAAAAGATCATCTAATCGGGAAACGAAGCGACTAAAATGTGCCTTTATCATGCAAATACATCACGTATGTGTATGGAAAGTGCAAACTAATGCCAATTAATTTAAGCGCGAATACATTATGGAAATTTCTTGACGAACGAAGCTGGGAAAATTGTATTGTGCTTATTGTCTATCTCTCTCGCTCACTTTTTCGTATGCCGAGATGAGCTCGCCGTAATATAATGAAAATTCTATAAATTTTCATAGTGTGTCGACAGATGAACTCTTGGGCGAGCACGTGACTGATAATTGGAATATCACGAGAGAATGAAGAGGGATGGAGGGGATAAGGGGGTTAAATGGTCGAACAGCTAGAGAGCTTTTGAGTTACGTGACAGCGAACCACATCATCCATACACAGTATAGTGTAATGGAATAGCAATAAGCTCCCCAGTGTGTGTACGTGTGAGTGAATGTGTGCGCGTGTGTGTGTGTGTGTGCACGAAAGTGTGAATTTAACTCTTACGAGAACGTGTACACGAGGCTCTCGTTATATATGCCACGAAGGCGTGAAATTTTCGAGCTCGTTGTCACCAACGTTGGGCCAATTCTGCGGTTGTGGACTTTGTAACGCGACGGTTTTATATGAGGCAAAACGAGGAATCCGAAAGTAGAGGAAGAAATAGAGGGAGTAAAAAGCAAAAGGCTTCATGTGTGAAAGGCAAAAGGGGGTTGCAGAAAGTGCCTCGCCGCGAGATAGATGTGTGTATATACGAGGCCAATTGAGAGAAACGTCGGAGAAAATTCAGCCTCGTGGAATCGTCGAGCATTTTGAGGGAAAATTAACCCTCAAAGGTCTTCACCGAGATAATAAGGTACGTGGCTCGAGAGCTGGCTCGCATCACAAATTCTTCCTGAATGGGTGTGTTTTTATCAAACCAATAAGAATGAGAGAGTAAGATAATTGCGAGTAAAAGAGAAGGACAAAAGCTTCCGTGGTTCCGGCTGTTTAGTGCGGAATTCATCCGCACAACCATTTACCTTGGTTGTAGCTAACCTTTATCATCCTTCTGCTTTCACCCTAGTCACGGTTACAAAGCCTGTAGTGTCGTTAGTGGGCTCACCCGATGGACACGAAAGAAAGAAGCGGTTTGAACGTGAATGAAGTCAAGTTGCTCCCTTGGGTCCTGTCAAATGAAATCAGGTCGTTCTCTCTCACGTTGAAACGACGTAAGGTCCGTTACTCTACTGAATGATATCTTTCAACGTTGGCCCCCTTGCTGCTCTTTGTTCTTGCCTTTGTTTCTTTTGTGTTTTACTTCATTTCATCGATCCTACATGCACATTGTATTAAAGTATAGGCGATTGAAGGATTATTCCAGTTTTTCAAATCCAACTAGTATATTTGTCATGAAAGTTTAATGGAACCGAAGAAGCACGGGTAAAAGAAAATTTCCTTTTGTTTCATTGTTTAACGGAATCACGGGCATAGCTTACTTTATCCGCAAAGTTTTGTGCAGAGGGGAGAGATGTAATTGTCGCAACAAACGATGTCACATGGAGGATTGCCCGGAAATTTCGTGCTTCGCGTTGTCAAGCTTGACGAACGAATGTTTGTGAAAGTATGGGCAGACGGAACATCGTGGTCGACAATTACGTGGTCTTTACTCTAGTGTTTTAGACTCGCCAACTGTCCTGTCTTTGCTTTCCTTTATCTTACACTTCCTGTCACTCTTTCGCATTTTCCGTCTCTCTCTCTCTCTCTCTCTCTCGTTTTCTCTTTCTCTCTCCCCGTAAAGTCCACAATCTTTCCCTCAATGTTCACTTCTTCGGAATAAAGGGTAAGCAACCATGTACTCACGCTCGCAAGCTTGTGGACATAAAACGAGCGGTATGTTCCCGTGCTATTTTGCGATACACATACATATACACGGATCTTTGTATACATCTATGTATACCTGAACGTAAATACAGCTTTTACACGAGATAACGATGCGAATTTTCGATGATTAAGCAGATTGGTGACGGAATAAACACTTTCGATATGAAAACTCATTAGCACACGCTTGAAGATAAAATATGTGTATAAAAGTGTATCGATCGCAAAACGCACCCTGCGTGACGCTTGCACGATATCTCGTTGTAAAGTCTGGCTCTTGGAAACCTATTCTCCAAGTTTGAGAAAAATGTATCGTTTAATGACAAGCCTTGACGAATCGAAGAGAAAATGGCGGATAATGGATGAAATACGAATCAAAATGGCGCGTGCAGGGACCGAAATTTCTCAAGCTCGATATACGCTACAGAGGAGGTATTTCATATTCCAAGGTCAGTCAATGACGTAAGGTCGAAGAGAACGTCAAATCTTGAGTTCTCATGCGTGAACGAGACAAACAAGATAACAATGAGCGTTTTCTTTTCCCCATTGGGATTCAACGATGCAGATAAGTTGCGAGGGAGTGAAGTAAGTTTCGAGTGTAACAAGCGGGCGATCAAATTCGTGGTGATCTTGGGTGAGAGAGGGACCGAGGTAGTTTCAAGCCCCGGGCGGTTGACTATAGATCAGAGGGAGAACGAGAATGTGTAGAGTAACGTATACGCTCAACTCGCGGTCGCAGCTGCAGCAGCAGTATCAGCTAGACTGCTTTCAACTCTGTTCTGCTCTCTCTCTCTCGTTCCCTATCCTCTCGCTGAGGCTTGTTAACCAATCAACGGGGAACTCTGCGAGTAGTTTGGCCCGATTTTCTGCAGGTTGCATCCCTTTTCCGTATATATAACAAACTGTGTATATAACATTATACCCTTGCTCAGCTGCCTTTTCGTTTGATATATAAATGACGTAGTTACATACGAGAGACTCTTCTGCAAACCCCGTACCCGAAGGTTCGGGCGTCACAAAGCTCGAATGTTTCCGAAGTCGATTAATTTTTCAATTTTATCCCTTTTGGTGAATATAGTTCAATGAGCTTTACTCATTTTCACAGTTTCGCGCTAACCCGAAATGAAAGTTTGTGAAGGCCGATGCGTGTGTTGAAGAGCTTTGCTCCCCATTGCCTTTGGATTCAAACAACTTCTACGAAAATTTGTAAACGACAAATATATCGGAGTAGTTTTTTTCTTTGTCCGCGATATCTGGCTGTTTCAGTAATTCAAGCTGAGCTCGCTCCGGCAGTCCATTTACCTTTTTTTTTTGTCGAAGCAGAATTCAATTTTCAACGTGCTCGTGCTTCTGCGTCGCAACATTGACGTCATAAGCTCTCGAACTCCGCGCTCGTGCGAGACAAATTCGATTCTGCCTTTTATATTTATTTCCTTTTTTGGCATCCCCTTTTTGTGTATTAAGAGGGCGACGCGATACCATGGTAAAAGGGGTCGGACATAATTGACGGGAAGTTTGGAGATTGAATGTAATCGACGAAAAGTCTATCTTGTTCTTCACCGCTCTCTCTCTTTCTCTCTTTCTCTCTCTCTATAAATATATATATATATATATATATTATATATATTATATATATTCAATTCTCTCTCTCCCTCTCTTACAAGTACAAATTCCATCCGTTCCATCGCTCTCGGTCTCTCCTCTCATTATAAGTTCCATCCATTCCGATATTCCATGGTTTCCAATGTTCCACAGTGTTTCCTTGTTAGTGAATGAAATTATCTTTCGGATATGGCCGAGCGGCGTTAATTGCACACGTGCCAGAACGAGTACAGAAATTGGCTACGAGATGACAATGGCCACGAGTTGCAAGCCCTGTTGGTATTGTGGCAAGATATTTGTGAATTCCTTTACAATTAAAAGGCAACTAAGCAGCTGGTCATGAATAAAAGAACATAAACGTTGCACGTTCGATGTTCGGTTTATGATAACCTGATGTTCAAGTTTTTTACAAACGTTCTCCGCTCATTCCTGCTACGATATAACATCGTAAGGATCGATATAACATCGAAGTCTGGACCTACCCAAACATTAACAAATTTTTTTCATTAACAAATGATATCATCGATAAAGCTCGTAGACTTCAAATCCATTTTTAAGTAGTTCTGTACCTCCCGAGTGTTGCTGTGCAATTAATTGCTGGGAATTAATTATCATAGTCAAAGTATTCCAGGCCAAAGGGGAGGAAGCGGAGTTATTGATTGGGGTCGGATAAAAGTTTTATTGGAAAGCTATTTGCATCATTCAGGTATATTCCACGTCTGGCGTATATTGAATTATTTTCACAAACTCGAAATGTCCCTCGTACACCTGCACACTCCCGAATACAAGGTGAACGATTTGCAAAAAATATATTACCTTTTATTCGCTCGTTCATGCCGTAGGCCCAATCGGGAAAGTGTCAGATCAGCTTGTACGTATCGCCATTAGGCAGGCGGAGATGAACAGAGCTAGAGAGAAAGAGAGAGAGCGCGAAAGACAAAGGAGCAGGGAGAGTAGGAGGAAGAAGAGAAGACGATAAATGACGTGAACGATGTGCGCTTTTCCACAATGTCATCAAACTCGTGTCTACTAACTTTGATGGAGCCCTGGTACAGGCGGGGGTCATCATTTGATATAAAGACCAGCTTTGACCGACTATGAGACGAATAACGACCGCGTCCAAAGTATCGTGTACGAAGCGCGACGTGCGCAACACGAGCAACGTAAACTTTAGTCTCATATTCATCTGCCCTTCGTTGCATTTCTATGAACAGTTAGAATACAATGTTGCCTCTAAAATTAACATCGTTGACCTATATGGGAGGATGAAAGAGACGAAGGCTACGACAGAGATGGAGGAAGAAGCAGAGAAAGAGAGAAAAAGAGAGGGAAAGAGTTTTCGAGATGAACTTTGTTTCAAGCTGGGCAACCAAACTGGGAGATCGAGCAACCGAGAGACGAAATTCTCTTTATACACAGTTGAAGTTAACGGCCAACATTATATGCGAAGCCATATACTTCTATTTCTAACCCACAAGTAAGCGCGTCGGTGTGTCACGAAACTCATGGACTCACGTTAGCATCGTGGTACTTGCAGGCTCCATAAAATTTTCGTTGCACAAGTAACTGTAGCATTCTGAGGGCTGGTAAAAGTAAGAGGGAGAATAGTCGACGAGGAGGTTCAAGGATAGAGGGATGGATTATATAGTCACGAAGAGCCTTACTCTGCCGCACGTGGAACATCTCGTCACGGTCGTTCGTCATGTATTTCGTGCGTGGATTCGGCAATTTATTTGGTAAATTTTAGTTTCCTGAGAAATTGGTGTGAAAATGGCCACCATTTTGTTTTAGTTTTCAGACTTTCGCCGCAATTGCCAGTATTACGCGAGTAGTCAGCTTCGGGATGGATGCCGATTTTTGTATTAGCTTTTTGCCGACGTTTCGCAAACGTTGCAGTCTACATCTTCAGGACTGGAGACTCGACCAGCCAATAGGGAACCATGTTTTTAATTGATCAGGTCAATTAAAAAACTCACCCCTATTCGAAATCATCCAGAACGGATCACTGATCTAGAACGGTGGATCTCCGGTTTAAAAGGACAATCTGAATCGGAAGAGTTCTTCAGAATCAGAGCTCTCCAGTCCTGAAGATGCAGTCTGCAACGTTTGCGAAACGTCGGCAAAAACCTGATACAAAACCATTGTTTGAGTTTTTCCTAAAAAACGACACCGGTAACTACTATAATAGGATTTTTATGTTTCTTATTAACAGATTTGGAATGATCGATTCCTTGTTCCTACCGTACGAAGGGCCAAAAATTGAGAGTACACTTAGATTCTCACACACATTTATTGGTTCACAGTTGGACTAACACCTCTTCATGGATGAACAGAGACATCCGTTTCAGACACGTGGCTGGATAGAGTAGAGGGTAAAACAAGTTTGAACGAGGTGAGTGAAGTTGGTTAGGGAAACGAGTTATATAACACCGAATTATCCTTGCTCCTGAAAGCTATAAATTGCGTTTCACCTCTTCTCGTAACTCTTCTATTCGTTGACTGCATCGTATCTTGCTATGGAGTATAAATATTACGAGTGCTGAATCAAACGCTTCGTTCGGTCTACGGACTATGAGAAAAGGGAAATCGCTCCCTCACAATTACGTAAAAATGAACGATCAAGGTCTTGAAAAAGAATGTTTTGTTTATAATTTCACAATTGTTCATTCCCATTGCTCGTTCTCTTCTCCATTGCTCTCCTCCGAAAACATGTTCGGATTGATAAATCCGACTAGTATTTATGGATTTATCGTGAGAATTAAAAAAAAATGAGGTCAACGCAAAACTCTCGATTCACGAGTTTTCTCTGCTCTAGGCGAGCGGAAAAGCCAACAAAAGTCGTTTTGACAGCAGCGAACGATATTATTTTACGATCTCTCATTTCTCTTGACTCTCGCTCTGGTCATCGTTTTATTGTTCCAATGGCCTTTGCTCACTGCACACAGCCAAAGCTAACATCTATTTACGAGGATTTAACCGTTGTATGTAGACTTCCCTCGAGCAAATCCCACACGTGTTCATTGCTCCACATGCAGCATCTATTCGGGTCTTAGGAGCGATGAAAAGAAGAAAAAAACCGAAACGAGTATCGCGTATGTTTGTGTGTGTACCAAGTTTTAGTCCACAAGGTAACAAAGGAACTATCAGCTGATTTTTTTCAATCAAACATATTCGTATTATTTTTTCTCTTATCTATTCGTCTATTAGCATAATCTCTCCTCGACTTTGTCTCGTTGCTTTGCTTTTCTTGCAGCTGCAGGGTTCTGTTATTTCCGGGTTTCACCAGCCATTCTAGATCGACTTTTCCATTTTTCCTTCTCACCCTTAATACGTCGATCTCGAGTCCAAAACTGGTTTCTTATTTGACGGGAAGAACGGACGAAAGCCACCGGACGTTTTGAAAACTTCGTTCCAGAGGAGCTTATTTGGAAACGTTCCGGTGGCTTACCTCCTTCCTGCTCTGTTATTCCTATTTTATTTTTCACCACTACGAGTTTCACTTTCCTCTCGTCGTCTTCTACGAATAATCACCTACGCTTTAAATGTTGAATCCAGAATCATCTATGGACTGTAAGTTGTGAGGATGACGTGAGCGAAACTGTTTAGTGCGTTTAATTTTACGGTAAGTACGTTTTAAACGAGAATCAATACAGAATCCCAACATTGTAGGGTAACTAGAGGGCCTTATACAGCCATGTTAGAGAACGCTTCAGGCCCGTAGAATCAAAGTTTGGCCGTGATGTTGCTCGTTGTTTGAAAACCGTCTGATAAAAAAAAACAAACAATTAACAATAAGCAGAGTTCTATCCAGAGTATTATCGATAAATGGTAATTCCTGAATTCATTGCTTGATGTGAATCACTCGGTATAACTTAAGGGAGCCACCGTTTTTCTATTATCCCAGTTTTCCCCGAATTTGCGAGAGGAACAGAGGTTCCTCTTTGGATCTTATAAAGGAATAACAGAGTGAACGTGAATCGATTGAAAAATGGCTTCGTTCAATATGACCTTGGAGAGCATTCATGATTTTTTTCGGCGAAAAACTTTTCACAAGCCGAGCAACGAAGGCGTCGGACGAGGTTCGTCTTGTACATGCTTGTATATGCGAAAATATTAATGATCACAGATTTGCCACCGACAGCAGAACAGAGAATATTCCTTTGAACCAGATGAAAGAAGCAATATACTAATTGCATTTTCTTAGCTAATGGAAAATTGCAATTAGTGCTGTTATTCTTGCTGCCGTTTTCGTACCATACTCGGCTTAAGGGGAATTAAATTAATCCTCGTACTCTTCAATGTCGACTTTGCACGTTTGCACGATACGGTCTTGCCTTTTCCTTTCTTTGTTCTTGCCTACGGCCTACAGTCTCGATTACTCAGCCCTTAAATAACAAGGAGGGGAGTTCGGGAATATTTCGGGAATTAAAGAACGATTTCAGTATCAATTGCCGCAGCGAATTCTCCATCCCGATCTGGAACAAGATCCTTTTTTCATGATTACATTGAACATCTCGTTCTTCAAGAAACGAGAATCGAATAGGACAATTTTAAATTTTACAATTACGCCATCCTACACTGCGAGATACCGAAAAGAAATTTGTGGTCAATAGCAGAGTTTCCAATTTTTCATTGTCCTTCATTCCTTCTCTCAATCTCTTTGTTCTTTCGACCTATCCTCGTATACTCTACCAATTTTTACTTTCGCACACCGTTCGTCGTCGACTGTAGAATTCCTTTTCGAGGGAACGTCTACCCTCGAGGTCTTTTCGCATTACGTATGCGGACCTTTTCTCATTGTTTGCACCTGTCCCTCCCCCGTCTATTTCCCTTCAACCCTTCCGCCGCTCCATTTCCCGTCCATCGCGGTGCCCATCATTCCTTGAAACTTGTTTTTTCGGGAGGGCGTAGAGCTCGTTGCAACGACCTTTCGCCTTTCTTTCTTTCTTCTCCTGTCACCTTTTATTATATCGTACGGAACGGGAGTCACGCGCGTTTGGGATTCTGCGGATCGCGTTGCTGCTCGCTTTTCACTGCTCTTATCTCTTTTTTCCATTTTGAACGGTTTACTTTTTTCTCTCCTTCTTCTTTCATTCTTTTACTGTTCAGTTGCACTTTCTTATCATGTGCGCTCCCTCTTTCTCTCTCCTTTTTTGTCTTTTTCCCGGTTTCTCTTTCGTGTTGCTCCGTTTTCTCCCCTTACTGCGCCAGACATTTCCACCAACTCGCAAATAGCGACTGCGATCTTCGCTGAATATTTCGTAGAAACAGACAAAACGAGGAGAGTAACATCCCGGCAGGATGCAATTAGAGGGCTGATAATTAATTTCCTTCCGTACGGCGTTTCCTCGTTTGTCTCACGTAATTATTTCTTGGGATAACAATGGACGTAGGGATCGAAATTTCGGCAGGCTTAAATCATACGTGACGTTGATCAGCCAGTTTAATTGGAAAGTGAAAGAAAATTAGTTTCAATTAAGAATGCATGATTGTGCCTTCTTGCTTGTTGAAATAAAATTGGATACATTCAACACGAAAGAACTCTTGAGACTTTCAAGGAAACAAACGTCTATGTGTGATTCGTTGAACTATATTTCTCGCACAAAGTCGTGAGAACGTCGTATCTTTTTTTTCCATTGTACAGACAGATTGAGACACAACTCGGATTTTTCAGCCAAGAATAAAAGAGGCGCCAGGGCGTCGAGGATACCAGAAAGGTTTATCATCCCTTGTCATGGTATATAATTACACCAGGAAAATCCGAGGTACTGTACACTCTTCTCGTAGGAACTTTCTAGCACGATACGACCATCATTTTCATTCGCTTTTCGTCTCCCTCACGCTCTCATTTCATCTGTAAACTTCTCTGCTTTCGCCACCGCGTCTTCCCCACTCGCACAGAATTTCTTGTATTTCAATACCACGGCATATCTCATTAGTCCACCTTAATATCCACTTGACACTCAACCACCCACGTCCTCTCTTTCATTTCTCCCTCACCGTTATTTTTTTTTCTTGAAGCCACTCTAGCGTTTTTAACACCTTTACGCGACTTTGTCATTCGCGAACAGTTTTCTCTACCCTTTTCATCATCTCCTCTCAAGGTCACGAAAGGTCTCGAGACAGCTTGTTTGATTGTGGCTAAAAAATTAAAAATTAAAAAGGCTGAGATGTTTCTCATTATCGTACTATCGAATGTTTGCACACTGTGCACATTTTTTCTGTGACAATCTTCATTAGCGACCCTCTAACGGGTTTTTCCCTACCAGCGGAAACGCAGAGTTCGAGTATTACAAGAACTGGATGAAAGTTCAAGTGTTACATTTTTCATGTTCCATTTGGGAAAATCGTTGAATTTATTGAGATAGATATACGGTGATGATTAACTGTGTTATCGTTGATCTTCGCGATCTAATACGATGGCAACTTTGTCTACTTACTCTTGGACTTGCTCTTTGATCTCAAGGGGACAGTAATAAAGTTAGGAAAAAGGGGAAAATGATCGCTGGTGGAGCGAATGTTGGAGGGAATACTTTTCGTCGTTGAGGCGGTTTGGCCAAGCGCCAAACGAAGCTGTCCGCGTGTTCAATTGACAATCGAAATCTTTTGTAGAGAGCTTGAGATAGCAAGGAGAGCAATCTGAGGAGATGAAATAAATGAAAAGTGTTGGAGGAGAAGAATGGGTAGGACTGTTCTCTCTTCTAAACTGAATAAAATAAACTAAATCAAACCTTGAAAGTTATAAAGAGGCAGCGGTGAAGAACAGTCGAGTTGAGTCAATACGTGATTCAACCAGGAAAATTCGCATCGCAGCTGGTGAGCATGAATAAATTTTGATTTTTGTAGCTTTGATCAATGCTCTTGCAACATTCCTCCGGCATAATCAAATTTCTCGAGTTCACCTGAGTCTCGCAGATAGAAAACCATCGTCATTTTTTTTCCCCCATTGAAGTGAGAAAGTTAATACTCTTGCAAAAGTTCAATAAACAGAGAAACAAAGAAACGTTGTTTTTTTTTACGCATTTACACTGATTAGGGATTGCCAATTATGGTTGACAAAATATACGAACAAACGTTCCGTCCGGCTGTAAAATGAAGATGCTGCGACGAGAGAACGAACATTTCTGCATCAAGATCTGAAGGAAAAAAAAACTTTCGTGGATCTTGCCTAATGAGCATTTTAAGAATTACAAGTGTTAAAAAACAACATTGTTTCGAAATATAGACAATTCTTGTACAATGTGTTTATCACCGAATGAAATCGTCTATATTTCAGGAAAAAAATAGTTTTTAATACTTATAACAGTCGACGACATTAATATATGGGTCATTCCATCATTTCGCGTCAAATCAGATCGTGTTGGAATATTGAATTTCCATTTGCCTCAACGTTTTATCTTATTTACCCTTTGAAATCATTTTTTGGTTTTTTTCTCGCAACTGATTTTGGAATACCGATTTTTTGTAATTTTGACTTCAAACGGTTGCGTCGACTTCAGTGAAAATTCGAAAACTGTTTGATTTAACATAAAATGCCCCGTGTATATACATTACAGGTACCCACGATTTACAGCAATATCTCGTATTTATGATGGAAGTGACAATTGCTACTCGACGTAAACGTGACAATTTGTAGCGATTGCATTTCTCATCTCAGTGCAGGATCAGCAAAGGCATCATTCGATGTGGCCAATCTGACGGGATGAAAAGGAACGACGGGGAAATAGAAGAAAAAAAGTCTCATCAATCTTCACATCGATACGCCATTCACCGAATGAATCAAACGCGACTTTTCATGAATTTTTTTTTACTTTCTTTTTTTTTCACGATCATTGAGAAGGTACTGCGATATTCATTATAACGGTCTCAACAATCAACTTCGAACAATAGAGGAGAGAAAGGTTTCTCACTTTTGCAACTGAATATGTATTCCAGTATCTTTTTCTTATTTCGCAGAACAGGAAATCGATATGATCGATTGCAATGCGCTCTTACAAGAGTAGTTGCATATTATTGCCATTGAGGAAGACCATAGTGAAAATACTAAATATAAAAAAGCTCGGAACAATTGAAACAATATGCCTACGTACGAAATACACCAACTGAATTTTTATATTGGAGTAAAATTTGTTCGTTTATTTAAAAAATCCATAAATTTCGGACAAATTGTCGTCGCCAATGAGTAGAAAATATTACATCGCGGATATATTGAATGCACGCGTGAGGTCCTTCGTTAAGGTAGATTGCTTTATTTGTAGGGCCGAATACGCAGGCCATGGATAAGAGCGATATGGCCGATATGGATATGTGTATACATGCATATCTGCATATAATATCGTCTGAAGGTATGTAACGATAAAGCTTGCGGGCATAAATGTTGAACGATACGCCGGTGTTCCGTCTTGGCACGGTTGGCCCATCTTTATACGGAGCTGAAGCACATAATACAGTGAACATAGCGAAAAATGTTCGCGACACCACCAAGGAACGTTAAGAACCAGAAAGAAAGAAGCGGAGTGAGAGAAAAACAAGATAAAAAGAAGCCAGCGTCATAAAATACATAGCATTCATATTTCTTTTAGGATGCTTTTTTCTTGCTCTTTTTTATCACAATATTTCACGTGCCTCACCTTCGAATTATATATACATTCCGTAGGATTGTGCAGAGAAACTCTCATATAGGAATTCGTATGAAACGCAGCTTTTATGCAGAAGCAAGTTAAAGACTTGCCGAACGATACGGTACGATATCCTACCATCTGCGAATCTCGCGCCTCAGAGGTTGCTTCCACAAGAGTTTTATACATGCGAAGCACGCGATTCTTGGATTATATCGTTTTGTAAAGCATATGCAGTTTGCGAGCCACCAAAAAGTAGCGCACGAATATGAATATTATGTATACACTCAATGTAACAAAACTATTTTTCAAAAGTCGCGCGGACCCATTTTCTCTCTTATTTATTTCCTTTCTTCAGTCAACGAATTGATGCTGGAACTGCACGATCGCGACGAGCCTGATAAAATTCGTTTGAAAAAGTTTTTAAATTTGCCTTTATTGTAGAAGGAGCTGTATGGTCGATCGAAGTGGAGGACGTTTAATATGCTGGAACGTGAGGTTAATGAAAAAATTCGTACAGTCAAATTGGTTTCCGATACGTCGACTACCACAGAAATTGGGCTTTAATTACAATTTTTTCTTATTTTTTCTTTGTCAGAGGTGTTCTAACCGGGGATGGAGCTTTTGCTCATGGTGAATTATTAACCGCGTCGGGGTGATAATGAGATTGGGCTTGTTTATTATCGCTCGGAGCGAATAAAGCGCGATGGAAGGAAGAAACCATTGAATAAAAAAACTTGCTGGCTCGTATGCGATAACCGAGGGTAACGAGGGTTCGCCGGAGTTACTTTCGTCATCCACGTGTGCATCCCGATGAAAACAACTCCTCCCACGTAATGCTTTTTTCTTCCTCCCTTTCACGCTCTTATGTATTTTTTTTTGTTCCATATATCCGCCGAAACGTGAACCGCAGCGCTAATATTTTCACCGGAAGAGAGTGGCACGATTTTCGGACAAATGGAGGGCGAAGGAGAAATGAAAAAAGCAAAAAAAAAAGGGAATGAAGCGGAGAGAGAGAGAGAAAGACATCGAGAGGTTGGCGGATATTTATGGAATTTTTAAGGGGCCAAGCGCATGGAACGAGAAAAAGAGAGAAAGCGGAGAGATAACGTTTTCTATGGGAATGCAAACTTGATAACTTCCAGCAGCATTCTCGTTTCAGCCATTCAACTTTTGCTAACGAAACAGCGCCAATAATAAATGAATACTTCAATGTTGCGAGCGAGCTTAATTGTTATAGCTCGCGCTTCTTTCTCTCATATTCTCTTTCATGGCAATTTATCAAACGATAAGGTAACAATAGAACGAGTAAAATTGAAAATATTGCCCTTGTTAAATTTCCGTAGTTTAACAGTTTAACATCCATCACCTTTGTTCTTGTAGTGTATACGTTAATAATTGTCCCAAGATCTAATGAAAGTCCGCCATTGTCCGGGCTTGTCGACACTCGAGTGGCAAACAGCCGTCTCGTCTTCTTTTAGCTGTCATTCGCGGTTACTGTATATCTTTTTGCGAGACTTTGATATCACGATCGTCGTATGATTCATAATTCCGTGTCGAACTCCACTGCCTTGATCGGAATAGAACGTTAACCTCAGACTGGCTGGCATGCACCTCGGTAAATCAATTGTGACTTTGACAAATAAAAATGGCTGAATTTTCGAGAAGAATAATGTCTTTTATTTGTCCAACAACTGTAACACCACGATCCAACAGATAAGCGGGTATACCAAATAATGGCGCAGTGTTTCACATAGAAAAAAAAATGTTCGGGAATTACGAAAGGAGTTTACTGGGTCAACACAATTTTATTGTACTCTGATGCTTTTTACTACAGCAGGAGAAACAGAATGTGTGACAGAGAGAGAGGGAGAGAGAGAGAGAGAGAGAGAGAGAGAGAGAGAGAGTGAAAGAAAACACAAGGATAGAAGTAGGAAGCAACGAGACGAGAAATTCTCCAATAATATATAAATCACAGTGGAGCTAGCGAGACCCGGTGCAAAACTTCTTCAATTTTCCTGCAAGCACTCTCTTTGGAGAACGTGTGTATACTAGAGCTCCTTTGAAATTGTACGCGATACCTTTCACTGCCATCGGGATATACATTACGCTGAACTTGTATATGGAGTATTATGTTGTTAGATCGGCGATTTATAGCTCAACAGTTATCCAAGACTCCATCCAAACAAATAGATTTATTTTTATCTCGATATACATTGTTCGTTCGTTCATACATTGGCAAAGTTATTATGTGCAGTTTTGCCAATATTAGCGACACAATTATTGAATTATTGATGGTTGATTGAGCGGACTAATGTTTAATGTTCGCACAACCCACGTGAACGAGATCACGATCGTGAGGTGGAGCTAAAGACGTTTTCAATTTGTTCCACACGTCTCGCTATCACTCACGCTCTTCCTATTCTTGCTATCTAACGTGAGGGAAATACAGCGGGCGGGTCGTTATCGATAAAAGATTCAAGCCCCTGGGAATTCGGTACGATGGATGGCGCCGGCTTTGCGCGGTCAAGACGTGGTCATTATATCGAGTTTTCTTCTTTTTATTCTTCATGCATCTCTGTTTCGCTTATCATAGTAGTTTTGCCGTTGCATCTTCCACTGGAGTAGATAATCTGTGTCTCGAGATCGTTGGTTCGCAATGATGAGTCACGATAATCATCACCCGTGTAGAAATGTGGTCGGGAAGTCCCGACTTTACATCTGGCCCTGGCTAAACTTTCCCTGGTTAGCGTTTTCTGATCCTGGTCTATCAGGGACCAAATAGGGAAACCTCGGTCTTTTTTTGCCAATTTTTCCATGTCAGTAAATGCTCATGCCCTGATCGGGAATTTTATGAACAAAAACCGTTTCTCGCAAATGCATACCACATATGGCGAAGATATAAGAGAAAATAAGCAACAGATCGTGGTACTTTTTTTGAGTCACCCGTCCCTAATTGAATTAACGAGGGAGACCGTATGCTTTATTTGTTTTTGTCAAGGATCAATTCTATCCTAAAAATTAGGCTATTGAAATAATCATTACTTCACTTTGTTTCAGTACAGAATTTGGTCCTGCAAGTATTTCATGATAAAGAAAATGTAGACTATACCTCAACTGTAAAGCGTTGCCTTTATTAGTCGGACCCCCATCAAGGTCTGATGATACATGAAACGGGGGAGTTTAATGAGGGGCGCATACCAGGGCATGGCTATTTCTCGATTTAATATTCTATCCAGGCGCCGATCATCGCCCGGTCATTACCCAATCATTTCCTGACCAGGAATGCATAGCCTGGCTCCGATTCCATACGCGTTACATTTCTACTCGGGTCCAGACCGGGGTGGCCAGAACATGACCCGATATAAAGTAGGGAAATCTGGTTGGGGGTAGGAATTTCGCCCGGCCGAAATTTCTACACGGGTACGTAACCAAAAGTCGGAGAAATTGTCGCTGACAGGGAAGCTTTACGGATGTTACGGCAAACGACCAACGGAGAGAACAACCATCACAAATGTTTCGTGGTGTAAACACATTGCGCCAAAGGCGCATGTATAAGTAATCAGTACACGTACTCGCTGTCAGCGGGAGTTTAACGTCCGCGTGCGAAAGCTCTGCAAAATACCATATACAAATTTACCGCCGCTCTTCAACGACGGCTGGTCAATACGAAAATCTATCCAGAAACTGTCTATATCGCCTGGCCGAAAATGTACGCGATATTGCAGCGTTGTACGTAAAGCTAGCGAGGGATGAACCGTGTTAAATTTATCTGGATAGCATACCAGGTAAATGGGAACTCGACCGATTTATTCAGCCGTATTTAGATTGTTTTGATCCTATTCCACTCGAAAAGACATAAATAAGTGTGGTGCGCATTCTGGTAGGCACGTTTCGGCGCGAGTGAGAGTTTGAGATTAATGAACGACTGTGAAAGAGGAATAGTAAGATTTATAGGAAACATGAGTAAGAGAGAGACAGAGCGAGAGAGAGAAAGTGTGCGAAAGCTTGTAAAGAAGATGGGGACAAAAACTCGCGGCAAGGAGAGAGAGAGCTTATTGGGAACGCGGGGATTGCAAAATATACGCGACAAGAACACTATAAACGAGCGCTACACGTTTTCGAGCTTACGAAGAGACAGGGTGAAGAACCTCACTGTTTCAATGTGGTCTCGATACGATACACTCTCATTTACTATACCTGTACTTTTGGCGTTATTGCCGCTTGTCCTGTTACCATTTCTCTCTGCACTCGTACCTTCAAGCCCCTACCCCCAACCGAGGGCATATTTCAGATTTAGACACAGAGGAGCGACGCTGAAATAGTCGTTGGGTCCTCCCGCTTTCACACCGACAATAGACAATACCGAGGGAGGATGGAGAGAAAACGACATAGCTACCGCTTAATCATTTTATACAACGGCTATTTCATTTTACCAGTTTCCATGCAGAAACCCAAACTATTTGTATACCGATAACCCGGAAAAAATGAAAGAGAAAAGTAGAGAAGGAGAGAGAGAGAGAGAGAGAGAGACAGAGATGTTGGTGATAATTTGAACAATTTCAGTTTGTGTCCTTGGTTTATTTAATCCTGTCATTAGCTTGGTCATTAGCTGATGGTACTCGGAAAAAACAGCCCGCGATCATTTACAATCAATCTTGCTAGCCCGGAGTTATTCATGCAATATGTCTGGCCTCTATTCGGTTATAATTGATGTTTTTAAATTGCACAAGCTTGCATCCAACACTGTTTTTATTAGCTCTAGAACTTTTACCACGCTGACCGTATACGCGCGCAAGGCGATAAAACTTTTTGAGAATGCTGGAAAAATTAAATTCCAGTATTCCAATGGGAGGTCTTCGTGGTTGGACGAAAACAAATGAAGAGAGAAGATATGGAGGAAAAAAATGTGGAAAAAAGAACGAGAAATGGAGCTAGATTTCCTGGGGGAGAGAAAAAATAAAAGAGTCAAGTAGGATCAGTGTGGAGGAAATAGAAAATTGTGTGAGTATTGTTGTTGTTGCTATACTGATGTTATGCTATCGATCTTTTCTTACATGAATAACATCTTACATCTACACAGCTACATCTTGTCGTGGCTTTTACGCTCGACTTCGTCAGGCTTCTATCGCAGCAACGCCATATGTTTCGCAGCTATCGTTGTCTTCTCGTGCTTCTGTCTCTTCACAACAAATTGGCGTCATCCGCAAAGCGCACCTTCCTTCTCCACAAAGTGGATATCGTTTGTTCCATATAAGAGAATCGTTGCGCCAAAACCGATGGACTTTCTGACTCTTATAAGTCAACCTATTCCGTTGAAATCTGAGCCAAATTTGATGAAAGTTTGTCGGGAGAAACCTTGCCAAAGGAACAAAGCGATGAAACGGCAGTTACTGTGTACGTAGCGATACCAATTTTTCATAGATACTTCGTCGTTAATTGGACTGCTTTTTCGAACAAAAAGAGAAATGACTCGGAGAAAACTGACTCGGAGAGTTCGATGTGCGAGATTGGTTTTTCGAGAATATGATTCGATTGGAACTGGAAAGCAAGAGAAAGAAAACATTCTCGGACGACTCGACTGGCGCGGCCGAAAGTGATCGACCTAAAATAGTTTCGGCGTTGAATACGTCGACCAGAGGAAGGAGCAAGTAATTTCCTTGGGTTATTACATTTTTTTTTTCGAATCCAAAACTCTCCTCTTTCATCCCAAGACTGACGTTAAAGACATCTCGCGTAAGGTGAAAATAGCCTTTGGCCATTGGTGAATAGACGTGTTTTTCTGTTGGTAGTAAATTGCTACTCGCAGTGATCGTAAGGAAAGTCTCTTTCGATGATGCATTGAATTTTGTATTGCTGCGCTCGCAATTCAATCTGGTTTGCGGGACGCGATCGGCAAAGGTCGTGAAAATTGCATTTCGAGAACGAACTATAATACTTTGTTTTCGTTTGCAGACTATGACTTTGTTTTTACCTGTTTCAGTATTGATTTATCGCGCGCCTTCTATAATTAATTATTTATTTTATAATCGAGATAAAATATATTTGTTTTCGCGTGATAAGGAATTTTCCCTTTTCCCGATATGGTGGGTGAAAATAAAATAATAACGAACATCCAATACTCGTTGGCGAAATATGTTTGTATAGTTTTGTCACGTTTGCACAAAGAATTACGAATTATAATTAATTTTCGGTAAAATGAATACATCGCATGGAAACAAGCACAATTACTTCTACCCCCTTTGTGCATGTAGTAAATTTGTCTCTTTGATAAATCGACAATTCTTCTCTCCCAATGTTCTCGCGACGTGCAT